>JAYESA010000009.1:103113630-103791130 GCA_036927795.1 Iris macrosiphon
TATATATATATATATAATATTCCTATTTTATAATACTTTGTTTAAAAAAAGAGAAATAAATATTTGTTATATTTTAATTTTCATTTGTTATTATAAGTATTGTATTTGGTATAATTTTGTCATAGTTGTATTTAAAATGCCTGGATTTGTAAATACATACATATCTACATATATTTAATAATTTGTACATATGTAGGGTGTGGGTTGTTATATATATATATATATATATATATATATATATATAATATTCCTATTTTATAATACTTCGTTTAAAAAAAAGAGAAATAAATATTTTTTATATTTTAATTTTCATTTGTTATTATAAGTATTGTATTTAGTATAATTTTTTCATAGTTGTATTTAAAATGCCTGGATTTGTTAATACATACATATCTACATATATTTAATAATTTGTACATATGAGTATATACATACATACATATATATATTTATATATATATATATATATATATATATATATATATGTGTGTGTGTGTGTGTGTGTGTATGTGTGTGTATATGCAAATTTTAGTTTGCAAATTGATCTTATTGCAAATTAATTTTAGAAATGGCATAAGAGTAATGGAAATTCTCCACCTAACCCCTTCACGAGTCACCTCAGCCACTCATGTGGTGGCTTTACCTCTTGCAATCATATTTCCCTACACCTCTACCTGTCACTCCTCTACCCCTCTTCATGTTTCCAAAGAAAACCAATTAAATACTTATAAACCAACACCATCACCATTGTTGTTCTCCCCTTCTCTTCTTATTATTCTTCTCCTTCTTCTTCCTCTCTCCCGTTACCCCTCCAACCCAACACCCACACTACTGCCACCACTGCTACTGAGTTACTGCTGTTGCGGTCGCTGCTACAGCGCCGCCCGCGGCCGCACACCCTGCCGCCCGTGGCCGTGCACCCCGTCGGCCACCTTGCGACAGCAACAGCGCAGGAGTATATAAGTCTTTACATATTTATATAAATAAATATGATTTTGGGTATAAATATCATTTTCAATTTTGTACAAATATCATTTTTAATTTTGTTTCCAAATCCTAGATCTAAATGTGATTCTTGTTGTAGAATTTTAATTGTTCTAGGAGTAGTATACTATTATGCTAGAGTTAAGGAATAATTTCCATGCTATTGTCTATAATACATACGAATACTTCTTAAGGCACAAATAGAACCATGGACACAAGGAAAAAGAAATGATATGATCTCATAGATTATATTTTCTTTTGTATAATATGGTTGTTAGTAGGAGTATATAAGTCTTTACATATTTATATAAATAAATATGATTTTGGGTATAAATATTTATGATATGATATTATAAATAGTTTCCATGAATCACTTAAGGTTAAAATATTATGTATTCATGGTTTGACCTAGAACACCTATGGATGAGTATATTCCAACAAGATTCAAAACCCTATTAGTTACTTATAGATATGAAATTCTATATTGGGTCATGACTAAGTGAAGTAGAATATGTTCCAACTTTGTTCGTAACTGAAATAAGGCCTAGAACGGATATCATTATCTAAATTTGGGTCATAATTAGTGATATTGATTGATATTAATAAGTACGCCAATAAGCTTTAGTTGGTTTCCAACATAATACTAGCCTTGTCGGACTTGTTCATGATTCCTCAAAATAGATTTTTATCATTATATATATATATATATATATATATATATATATATATATATATATATATTGTGACTTAAGTGCAATTGTGAATATAAGTGCATGTGTAGGAAACTTTTTATTTGAATTTGTATGTGTAGGCTTGTGTGATAATAGTTGTAATACTTAAAAGTGCATAATGTTTGCTTTTTACTTAGCACTAGGATTTTTAAAGGGTATATCTATAGAAGCATTTCACGATTTACTTAAAGAAGATGATTAAAAGAGTTCTAGGAGAAAACCCAAAATAGGAATATATAAAAATTGGGTTTCCAATGCATCACGGGATAGTATAGGGCTATGCTTTATGACGTAAACCTTCATATCTATTTGCGTCATATGAGTTTTACGGGGTGCGAGGAAAAGAGAATATAAAAACTATTGAATAAAAATCAAAGTATCATTTCAAGTTGGTCCAACGAAAAAAATGCTAAACTGTTGTTTAATAGGAATATTAATTTCATCAGAATTTAGTTGTTGCTTTACTTGATTTTATTAATTTCTCCACACTAAGAAATAAAGATGATTTTGTGTATAGAAATTCCTATATGTGTGGCTTTGATTTTGACATGACAAGTATGGAATTATGATTCTGATTTGTATTGAGTTTTCTGAGCTTGTGTAGCAAACTTGGATCGGTGCTAATTGCCAAAATAGCAAATTGCTAAGGTACAGTGCCGCATCGGTAAGAAAAGTTTTATTTTTGTCACTTGAATATCAATATATATATATATATATATATATATATATATATATATATGAATTGCGTGTGATTTTTGGTGTTGAGTTGTTCCACCGAAGGGGTCGGCGTACCCAAGAAATTCTACGGAGGGCTGCTCTGGGTCTTATATAAATTGTAAAATTTCTGGAGCCGAAATATAAAGAAGACTCTGCCGAAATTTTTAAGAATATTCGGGAGTTAACCAAATTTCGATATCCGAAAATATTACCGATATTCCTAACTCTAAACTTTAGTTGCTATATATAATTTAGTGATGGACCACCGACAAATTTAATTCAATTTTAATTAGGGAACGATTAGCAAGGGTCCAGGATATGTAGGACACGGACACAAGTCACACAACTGAAATCTAAATTTAGATTTCTGATAGTTTACTCTTTATAAGTTGAAAGAAAATAATATTTCCTGGAATTTGTGTCCTGGTATTTATGATTATCCCTAAATTAAGTTAGGATAAAAACTTTGATACCTGCTTCCTGGATTATAAATGAGATAGAAAACATGTATTTTGTTATATCTTAAAAATGCATTTTTGTATATTGATAGTGAACATGATATATAGAGCAGAAACTTAATGCAAGATAATAGAATATGAATTGTTTATAGGTTTAGGTTAGAAAGCATTGGACAGGGGAGAACAACTTGAATTCCACCAACGAAATCTCGTAATATAATAACAACAAAAGCTGATCAGCAATTAAGCTCTTTCGTAATGCCTTGCGTATTGAGTGTGTGAGGCTTACCTCACTTACCTGTTTAAACCCATGAGAGGCAAGGCCGGATTATAACACCTGCCACCCAATATAAGTTACCTGCTTTAGCCAATAAGAGGAAGGGCCAGATTATAACACCGTGCCACCCAGTCTGAGTTAATTATACCTGAATATAAACATACCTATTTTGATTTAAAATATCGAATGGGTGAATTAAGAATTTAATGGTTAAGCCCATGAAAGGCATGGCCGAATTCTAAGCACCATGCCACCAAGTTACTGCCTGATCCCTGGTGTACGAGATTATTGACGGAAAATTAGTTAAAGTAGTTATTCAAAGATTTGTTCTCTAAATTATATCATCATCATTTAGGAAACTTGTCTGTATTTGTGATTGCGATTGATTGTTGATTTCTTAGCTAGGGTGTACTGCTTGCTAGTCAACTATTACGTAAGTTGTTCCGGTGCCGTGATATATTTACTTGTCCTTGTTTGGTGTAGGGGTGGACTATTGTACTGATGACAGGTTACGAAATTCAGTTGATGATACAGATATTGATAAATATTAGATGTTACACGGTAAACTGTTGTTCGTTGATGCATTATGCTTAGTGATTATGATTATGACTGTGATTGTGATTATAATTGTAATAATTATGAGTATTACTTATTATGACGTAAGTAGAAGGTGAACACCGAGGAATTCACTAGAATAAAATATAGTCAGAATCGTATTTTAAGTGAACACAATAATCCTTATAAATTATTCAGTTCCTTTATTTTGGAATTCCGAGAATCATATTTCTTTTCAGATTCTCAATTTATTTTATTTTACTTTCATCCTTGACTGAGGGCTTGCATGTCGTTTGACGACCTAGTATTGTTCACTAATTTTGTAGCAATACCAAAGGAAGCTCCTATCAAATATTGAAGAACAGTTGGACAGCAAGAACGTGATGCTACTATTTCAGGCGATCTACTGAAACCAGATTTATTCTCATTATTTATTAAAGGTATAATTATATTATTATATATATATATATATATATATATATATATATATATATATATATATATTGGATAAATGGTTGTAATCGGGTAGAATAACAAATTTCCTATTTATAGTTTAGAATATCCTGTAATCAACTTACTATTTATTATATTATGCACCTTGTGATCTGTTATAATCCTATTCTAAAACTTCACGAACGACAATCACAAATATGGGTATAGATGTATTCGTATGATGCGTAGCTTGGGGATGATGTTACGTACCCGACTCGCCGTATTCTGGGAAGCGGGGCGTGACAATATATATAAGTTTGAGTTGAGTTGAGTGGTAGAGATTTGAGGAGGTTTTAATCCTATGGTGGAGATTATTTAAATACCTAATATGGCATGCAAGGCTTCCCTAAATAATGGGACTAAAATTTATATAAATTATATTTGGGTTTAAATGAGGTGTATAAATGGTAAGTGCAACAATTGGATTCTAGAAATATAAAAACTGAATTTAAATTCAAAAGATGGAATAACTTGGGTTTGTGTATGCAAATTGGGGTTTGGATGTGTTGTAGAGTAGGGAATGGATGTGGGACATTGTCCATGAGTCGTAGAAAGTGGTTCAAGGGTTCATATTGGGTGGTTGGGCTCGGTTGAGTGAGTTGACACAAAAGATGTCACATAAGTAACAAAATAAGTCATTGTGGTTTATAATTTTTATGAGGCATACATGGTCTCAAATAAATGGAACATAATTATCATGAACGTAGTAGGCCTAGTTAGGCTCATGAATATTAAATTTTTCAGAAGAATTAAGTTGGTGTTGCGTATTAAAACCGTTCGCAACGAAAAATAGGTTTAAGTGTTATTTTTCTGTAAATGCGTCACAAAAGTTGTGCGACTAAAACGAAGCATGGAAAGGTAAATTTGTGAGTGACAGTCATGGCATGAGCCTAATTTGGCTTGACTAAGTCTAGCATACAAAATTGGTTAGAAGGAAAATGCTGTTGTAGTGCTCAAGATTTTAAGACCATGGTGAAAGGTATATAAGGTTTAAGAAAATATCTAATACTTATTTTAATTAATAAATAAGTCTATTTAATATAAAAATAAGTCCTATTTATTTTAAAATTCCAAGAATAACCCTATATAAAAATAAAAGGACTTACATGAACGGTTATGAGAGGTCCAATTTTGAGTTGTTTTAAGTAGCAGCTTTTAAACCAATCCAATCTATGCTTGGTAACTAACGGTTTTGAAAGTTTTTTACAAGAATAAATAAAATAAAATAATAAAACTCCTCAAAATCTACCGATTTAAGGTGTTTGTAAAGCCACCCAAAATTATATTACATCGATTTTGGGAAAATTTTGAGCCGGCCAAAACCAGTGGCTCATAAAAATGACCAATCAGAGATTTTCATAAACGATCGGTTCAAAAATATCCCAAAACCGATAAAAATATCGTAACAAAGCAGACCCTAAGGTTCTCCAAACTTGACCTGAGATAGAGGATCCCTATGAGGAAGTCGCTTATTGATGTTTGGATTATTTACACCAACTATGTAAACTCCCTCACCCAAAATAGGTACTTTGTGTATATTTTATATTATTATATTTATTATATATGTTGAATTTATTTAGAATATGCTCTTAGTTAATTAGAAAATAAATTTCTTGATATATTTACTTATATAAATATTCATTTAGAATTATTTTAGGTTATTTTAGATTTATGGAGATTTTTCTAGAATTTTTGGTAATTAAAACTTAGAAAACATAAATTTCTAGGACTTCTATGATTTACTATACGACCATACTTGCATGTCGTTGCTACCAAATATTTATTTTAGTTTAAAATATTTAATTATATTTTTTTGTAATTTATTTAGAATTTTAAGAAATTTATTTAGATTTTAAAATTATTTAGGATTTATTTGGATATATATAGTCTTAATATTAGATAGATGCTAATTTAGTGTTAATAGATATTAATAAGATTTTATAAATTATATTTGTATTATCTTTAATTATATTTAAGATTATAAATTATTGAGATAAATTCAAACTCTATTTTAAATTAATTCAAATCCTGAACCTACTAGGAAATCAACTTCATGCATATCCTATCCTTATTTAAATTCATCGTAATCCTATCCAAATTAAGCAATCCTATTCGTATTTAATTAAGTAGTGTCCACCATTATAAATAACTCATCTTTCATATTTTTCTTCCCCAAACTCCTCTCTTTTTCATCCAAAAATAGTCAAAATTCGTCATAAATTCAGCCTCATTTTCTACTAGTTATGACGAATTAAAAAGACGATATCTCCTAGCTCCGGACTCCAAACACGCTCCAATTTTTTTTGTTAGAACGATAATGAGGTTAGCTTTCTGATAATATAAATTGTTTTTCTAAATTATTAGTATTAAATTCTGGAAAATTTGTAGAGCATAGCATGTCCGAAAATAGACGTATTTCGATATTTTTGCTATTCCGGGAGAACCAGGAGTCAGAATTATGAACCGTTTAAAGTTTCGAAAAGCTAATATCGAGATCATCGACATATATTTTTCCCAGAATTTATTTCGAAGTATTTATATACTGTTAATTCTGTAGAACTTCTAGGTTAGAATTTAACCATCGGTGCACAATACAAAATTTGTATGTGCCATAATTCCCAAACGAATTTGAATTCAGATGAGCCGTAAATTCCAGTATGTTTTTGATACTGAAATCTACAGGAAATCATGCATGAAAGTCAAGTTTGTATCGGTTGACTTTTTGGTCAACAAATCACCTCGATTTGCATGCCATGAGTCTCGAGTTGATAAAATTCAGTTTCTTTGGACAAAATTTAGGAATTAACATAAAAATCAGAATAATAAGATTAAAATAGGATTTTAGAGTAATTATTCCAGAATTAAATAAATTAAAATAAATTAATGGTTATATTATTATATAGTTATATGAATATATATGTAAGTAAATGCTAATTGATAATTATGACTAAATATTCAGACTGTATGACCCTAGGACATCGTGGACTATCTCATACTTACCTTGACCATGTTGACCCTAAGAACTTGTGAAATTGTCTGCCTTGCGTACACTAACGTACTGGCATAGACACCTGTCAGTTGACTGACTGATTTCGTACAGTACTTGAAGACGCGACACCCGCGTAATTCAATACGTAATTGACCGTGTTAGATGACTAGTGTTACCCCTAGTATACCCCCTGATTCCAGTGTAAATGTGGTTGAGTATGTGCTAGGGTAATGACTAAGGATTCTATTATATTATATTTATGTGTCGTCGCGGTATATTTTTATTTATGTATTTACATTGACCCTGTTTATGAGACCACCCCATCATCATGTAGCATCTTTAGGTTCATTGGCTATGACACAGTTGTTACACGAGTTGTGAGTCTCATGTAGATCATGAACTTGCGTGCAGGTTGGCCTCATGTACGTGTGGGCCGTGCGTTAGGAATAACTGTTGTTAGAAACTTTGCATGCTAGTAGACTTTGCAGTTATTAGAGGTATTATCGTGTCATGGATGTGACATGCTTAGAGCATGGGGTAGGGAGAACAACAAGTAAGACGTGTAGGCTCCGTTGCACTTTCCTTGTGTAACCCGTACGCTCCGCCGGAGATGCGCGGTCATGATGACCCCTATATATACTACTTGGCGGGCCTCCGGTGTTCGAAAGATGCCGTGCCTTTGTAGGCCCCTGGATCTCCAAGAGAACTATGCCAATCCCATTTTAGCCAGATAGCCCACGCGTTGGGAAAGTTGTTCTTAAACTGCATTCACTTTAGACGGTTAGGCGACCCCTTTGGATATTTATTTCAGTACTTTATTGGCATGTGTTTAAGTATCTTGTTATGTCCCTCTGAGGACCTGGTCCGCTGCCAGGTGTATCTTTTCTTGAGTATTTGCAGGAGCACAGATTTGGATGGTTACATATGATCCGAGGATGTCTTCTCTTCGAGCTGTGATGGATAGCTGGTATTCTTATATTGTGTTGTGGTATTGTACTCATATTGTATTTGCTCTTATATTCGAGTTGGTAGTGGATTTGTTTTCATCCAACTATCATCCTTAGATACTTCTTATTGAGATCTAGTTTCATAGATACTGGTTATTTATTTCTATATGATTTTGGTGGATGAGATTTAGATTTTACCCTGTGACTTGTGATATATGTTTATACCACTTGTGGATTTGATATTCATATTACAGCGTACGTGTGGATTGGTTTCCATATATTGGAGTTGCCATATCCATGCGGCTGGCATGCTTACGTGTCCTAGTCCTACGTATTTTTGGGACTGGGGCGTGACATGTTTTTGTGGTGGCCCATGCAGGTCGAGAGCATATTGTCTCGGTTAGGTTACTGTACCGAACAAGCCTGCACATAGGACTAGAGTATAGGATCTCATCCACAATTGACTATGATTCACCTTCCTCCTCTATGATCTATTCGAACAATTGTATCCTGCTTGATTCCTGTACTTCCCTAATAAGTTCCTTGAGTATATATGGCCTTCTGCTAGAATATAGGAACCCCTGTTATTAGGATAATAATTAGAGTAGCACACCTATTAAGAATACAACGAGAATATGGACACACCACTAAGTTTAGAATATCTAGTGAACCCTAGAATTTCTTATCTTTAGAATTGATTTACCATTACCCCCTGATGTATTATGAAGACTTGAGAGTAGTATAGACACTACTAGAGTTAGTTAGAAGTTTTACCATAATATTTGACCCTAGTATTGATGAACCAATGGAGAACCAATATTGAACATTAGGACTGAACCTAACCCTCATAATTGGATAGTATTAGAGAACTATAAAACTTATGTCATTGTCTTGTTACTAGTAGACAGCACCCTAGGAAGCCTAGAGGAATGTAATCAACCCTTTCCCTTGATCATACCCCGAACATGGCAACTAGCATGCCACCCCCTTAGAGAACCATGATGCTATCTAGAGCCCTCTATTTTTGATTTTATAACTTGTCCCCCTGCAACCTTAGCGTTCGCTAATTGTGTGACAACTAAATTATGATTCTTCTTTCTTCATCATTTAACTCGTGCCACATAACTCGTATGATTGAAGGCCAAGTAATCTTATTCTATGTTAGGACATGTAGTTTGCTAGGGTATAGCTTGGTATTTTGAACTTTGAATTTTGTGCGTGATAGTTGGGATTTGATAGTTTGCGTAGTTCCCTTAGGTTGTGACCTAATGATTACCCCTTAGCTTTAAATCACAAAATTTGTACCCATAGCTCGATACGAGTTAAATCCCTTTCCCCTTAACGGCTAGTAACTCTTCTATCCCTACGATTGACACATGTTCTATGAGCACTTGACCCTTACCTATATAATGCAATAGGAGACCCTAATAAGAGTTTCTGTTCTATGTACATGTGCAAGATTATTTTTGTAGGTATCCTTAAGGCAATACAGTAGTAGTTAAATTATTTTAAGTTGGATAGTATACCTCACCACCTAGTATCACGTAGTCCCTGTGATCCATTGATGAAGTGTAACTGAATGACATTAATTGTATGCTAGCAAAGACGACAGTGTTTATTTAGACGATAGAATTTAGAGGTCCATGTCCCTATTGGTCGACTAGCGACTTAGACAAGGAATTAGTATGACAACTGTAGAGATTGTGTAGTCTTTCATTATTATTGCTTATTTTGCTTTTGTTTTTGTGAATTTGAATTGTTATGAACCTTCTTTCATCATAATCTAGCGTATTCATATTTGCTGTACTACCTTGACTTATGCTGCTATTATAGCCTAGTTTTTGCAAGCTTATTCTTTATCGAGCTTGTTCATGACATACGTATTATTGGGGGCCCATAATAATACATTTCAGAATCAGTGTATTAGGGTCTAGCTAACCTTAGTGCGCTTGGTTCGCCCTTCGCATAACTACTTTACGTGGATTGAGATATGTAGTGATTAGTAGACGAATATACTTATCCTCTAGATACGACAAAGCATATCATATCAAGTACATAACTGCACCGATGTGAGCATGCGAATAGGAAATTACCAAATTAAGATTTCAATCCACAACTGTCTTGACAATTCCCATTTGAATTCTTTAAATGCTTTGATTCCCATACTTCCATTCTATTACCCCTCCTTGAACTCTTTTCTGTTGCTTTCCGTCTTCCCTTGTTTCGGAAAGACGAAATCTCGTGCTTGGATATAAGTGATACACGGATAGTACAAGATATACCCCATAGGCCAATCACATTATTTGGTGACTATCTTTTATAATTGATTAAGGGCATATCACATATGATATAGTTGGTGTTAAAGTTTTGAGGACTGAATAACATGAGAAAATAAATTAAGGAATATTTTTCTTAAGTGTAAGAGCCTTATGTGATAGATGGGTAAATTCTAAGTTGGGTAGAAATTGCAGTATTAAACTTGAGGAGAATTCTTTTAGATTGTGATCAAGTAGGATTAGATTGAGAGATTAAGTCCTTTTAAATGTGGAGAATTTTAAAAGAGGGATTAAGATAATGAGGATTTAATGAATTTTAAAAATCTTGATATTGAGGACCCAATATTTATACTTTGAGCACATAATTTAAATTTTGAATATTGAAGGATGAATCATCGATTTAAATTTTGAGGATAAATATAGAGTTTTAGACTTGAACAATTGGTTAATTAGATTTAAATTTTACAATTTGATGATTTGAATTAAAAGTTCAATTTTAATTGTTGGGTCACCTATTTGAAATATTGAGGATGTAAATTGAGTTTAAATATTTGAATAGGAATAAGATTTGATTAGAATTGTTTATTGTTCAAAGTCTAGAGGAGATTATGATAGTTGAAAATTATGATATAAATTTTGATGTGGGATGTCATATAGACTTGAGTCAGATTTGGATATTGATTATTTAAAAATTGAGAAGAGATTACGACAGGTTAAATTTTGATTTAAACAGTAGTTATATTAATTTTGAAGTGATCGCGATAGATTCGAATAGATTTTGTTATTTAAATTTTTGGAAGAAATTGCGATTGACATACCTTATGTACGAATGTGAAGGATTTAACAAATTATGTCTTATTTTAATTTCGAGGACGAAATTATTTTAAGTTGGGTAGATTGTAAACTCCCTCACCCAAAATAGGTACTTTGTGTATATTTTATATTATTATATTTATTATATATGTTGAATTTATTTAGAATATGCTCTTAGTTAATTAGAAAATAAATTTCTTGATATATTTACTTATATAAATATTCATTTAGAATTATTTTAGGTTATTTTAGATTTATGGAGATTTTTCTAGAATTTTTGGTAATTAAAACTTAGAAAACATAAATTTCTAGGACTTCTATGATTTACTATACGACTATACTTGCATGTCGTTGCTACCAAATATTTATTTTAGTTTAAAATATTTAATTATATTTTTTTGTAATTTATTTAGAATTTTAAGAAATTTATTTAGATTTTAAAATTATTTAGGATTTATTTGGATATATATAGTCTTAATATTAGATAGATGCTAATTTAGTGTTAATAGATATTAATAAGATTTTATAAATTATATTTGTATTATCTTTAATTATATTTAAGATTATAAATTATTGAGATAAATTCAAACTCTATTTTAAATTAATTCAAATCCTGAACCTACTAGGAAATCAACTTCATGCATATCCTATCCTTATTTAAATTCATCGTAATCCTATCCAAATTAAGCAATCCTATTCGTATTTAATTAAGTAGTGTCCACCATTATAAATAACTCATCTTTCATATTTTTCTTCCCCAAACTCCTCTCTTTTTCGTCCAAAAATAGTCAAAATTCGTCATAAATTCAGCCTCATTTTCTACTAGTTATGACGAATTAAAAAGACGATATCTCCTAGCTCCGGACTCCAAACACGCTCCAATTTTTTTTGTTAGAACGATAATGAGGTTAACTTTCTGATAATATAAATTGTTTTTCTAAATTATTAGTATTAAATTCTGGAAAATTTGTAGAGAATAGCATGTCCGAAAATAGACGTGTTTCGATATTTTTACGATTTCGGGAGAACCAGGAATCAGAATTATGAACCGTTTAAAGTTTCGAAAAGCTAATGTCGAGATCATCGACATAAACTTTTTCCAGAATTTATTTCGAAGTATTTATATACTGTTAATTCTGTAGAACTTCTAGGTTAGAATTTAACCATCGGTGCACAATACAAAATTTGTATGTGCCATAATTCCCAAACGAATTTGAATTCAGACGAGCCGTAAATTCCAGTATGTTTTTGATGCTAAAATCTACAGGAAATCATGCATGAAAGTCGAGTTTGTATCGGTTGACTTTTTGGTCAACAAATTACCTCGATTTGCATGCCATGAGTCTCGAGTTGATAAAATTCAGTTTCTTTGGACAAAATTTAGGAATTAACATAAAAATCAGAATAATAAGATTAAAATAGAATTTTAGAGTAATTATTCCAGAATTAAATAAATTCAAATAAATTAATGGTTATATTATTATATAGTTATATGAATATATATGTAAGTAAATGCTAATTGATAATTATGACTAAATATTCAGACTGTATGACCCTAGGACATCGTGGACTATCCCATACTTAGCTTGACCATGTTGACCCTAAGAACTTGTGAAATTGTCTGCCTTGCGTACACTAACGTACTGGCATAGACACCTGTCAGTTGACTGACTGATTTCGTACAGTACTTGAAGACGCGACACCCGGGTAATTCAATACGTAATTGACCATGTTAGATGACTAGTGTTACCCCTAGTATACTCCCTGATTCCAGTGTAAATGTGGTTGAGTATGTGCTAGGGTAATGACTAAGGATTCTATTATATTATATTTATGTGTACATAGGATATTGGATTGTTCTGCGCAATTTCTGGAGCAGGTTATTGGTACATTGCAGCTTCCTTGTTAGGCAAGTATACCTTGCCATTGTACTGTTATTTTTATTCCATATGTTGCATGCATCTTTATTTTCTGTCTTTTCATATATTTTAACTGTTATATAAAATGCGCGCGACGGTGTCGTCGCGGTATATTTTTATTTATGTATTTGCATTGACCCTGTTTATGAGACCACCCCATCATCATGTAGCATCTTTAGGTTCATTGGCTGTGACACAGTTGTTACACGAGTTGTGAGTCTCATGTAGATCACGGACTTGCGTGCAGGTTGGCCTCATGTACGTGTGGGCCGTGCGTTAGGAATAACTGCTGTTAGAAACTTTGCATGCTAGTAGACTTTGCAGTTATTAGAGGTATTATCGTGTCATGGATGTGACATGCTTAGAGCATGGGGTAGGAAGAACAACAAGTAAGACATGTAGGCTCCGTTGCACTTTCCTTGTGTAACCCGTACGCTCCGCCGGAGATGCGCGGTCATGATGACCCCTATATATACTACTTGGCGGGCCTCCGGTGTTCGAAAGATGCCGTGCCTTTGTAGGCCCCTGGATCTCCAAGAGAACTATGCCAATCCCATTTTAGCCAGATAGCCCACGCGTTGGGAAAGTTGTTCTTAAACTGCATTCACTTTAGACGGTTAGGCGACCCCTTTGGATATTTATTTCAGTACTTTATTGGCATGTGTTTAAGTATCTTGTTATGTCCCTCTGAGGACCTGGTCCGCTGCCAGGTGTATCTTTTCTTGAGTATTTGCAGGAGCGCAGATTTGGATGGTTACATGTGATCCGAGGATGTCTTCTCTTCGAGCTGTGATGGATAGCTGGTATTCTTATATTGTGTTGTGGTATTGTACTCATATTGTATTTGCTCTTATATTCGAGTTGGTAGTGGATTTGTTTCCATCCAACTATCATCCTTAGATACTTCTTATTGAGATCTAGTTTCATAGATACTGGTTATTTATTTCTATATGATTTTGGTGGATGAGATTTAGATTTTACCCTATGACTTGTGATATATGTTTATACCACTTGTGGATTTGATATTCATATTACAGCGTACGTGTGGATTGGTTTCCATATATTGGAGTTGCCATATCCATGCGGCTGGCATGCTTACGTGTCCTAGTTCTACGTATTTTTGGGACTGGGGCGTGACAAACTACCCCTAAGTTTTAGACTTATTACACGGAATACCCCTATTTTTAAACTAATTATACTGACCACCCCTATGTTTTATGTTTATTATACGAGGTACCCTATTTTAAGATAAAAATGCAAAATTATAACACTAACTACCCCTATTTTTAATTTTTTTCCAAAGGGAGGGATGATCAGTATAATTAGTTTAAAAGTAAGGATACCAATAAGTTCAAAACTTAGGAGGAGTTAGTGTAAATAAACTTTGATGTTTAAACTCTTGCATCGATGACGAGAGTTTAAAACCCTCAAATTACCTCCACTGATTCCAAGAAACCATATAACCGAATTCCCTCTCCCTCTTTCCTCTTTCTCCTCCGACCGACCAGCGCGTGCGAGAGTTCAGCTAGCCGCCGTCGTGGGACTCCGGCAAATACTGTGGCATGTCCCGACGCTGTGCACACGAGCAGCGTTCGTGTTCGCCGCGAGACCCATCGATTGGTCCACGAAAGCACCGCTGCTGTACGTGTGCTTCGAGCACTGGCGGAACATCGTGCCATGGCGAGGCCGCCCTACGGTGGTCGTCAAGCTTCGGGTGACGGACTCATCATCTCAAATGGTTAAATCTTATGGTGGATCAACCGGATTCACTACTTTGTAGACAAATTCCGTCGTGCCGAGCTCGGTTGAGGCACTACTTCATCTCCACTTCGATCGGTATGATCTTCGTGTATACCCAGTTATTCTTTAATCTAAATTGATGATCCCAGACCAGATCTAGCCCTCTTTGATTGTAATCAAATTTTATTGGTCGATTCAAAGTTTTGATCTATCGATTTTGATCCCAAACTTTGTTCCTCGTACTAAAAATTTACAGGACTGGATAAACTGAATTTTAGGTCGACTTTAGATGATTTTCTCTCCTTCCATGATCCAGAATTTGATGAACTAATTTCTCGTTCATGTTAAGGGTAAGATCATCATTGTCTATGTTCAATTTTATTAGTTTGAGCAGCTTCCCTTCTCTGCGCGCAAGCTACCAAGCTGTGACACGTAGTGAGTGTCTTTTGCAGAGTTTGGAGAAATATATCCAACTCCATAAGCGCATAGATTCGTCTACGTATGGGATTCTGTTATTGAATCCAGTGTTCTGTCTCGCGCGCATATGTCGTTGCTTGCGAGTAGAGTGCTTTACAGCACAATTGTTGCCTTGTATACTGCACTGTGCGTGCAGGATCTTGGCCGAGTGCTTTGCTATAGGATTTTTGACATCCTAATGCATTCCTTTGTCGAATTCCTCGTCTTGCACCGATTTTGTTACGAAGATGTCGTAACTCCTTAGCGGTCACACTGGCACGAGAAATAATGGCGTCTATTGAGCTATTGACCAAAAGCTTTGGAATAGCATCGACGACGAGTTGATGTTCTATGTCATCCTCCGATATGCCATTTCCTTTGTCATTGGCGACGTGGGGGTAAGATAAGCTCGGCTTGAGAAGCCAAGTTCTTCGAACTTTCTTTGACTTTACCGCCAATGAGAGACTTAAGCATCCCTCAGATAGCATGTTCTTAAATGCTTGATGGTCGAATTCGATGACCAAAGTCTTTTGAATAGTTCCCACCAATGCAACATCGGATTGGGCCACTACCTTCTCATCGGTGGAGAAGGTGTTCCCCATAGAGTCGTCATCTTGTTTTCGATTTAAAACACAAAAAGCTTTTTGCTTGCTTCTTATTACAAAATCTTTTGATTATTGCTTTGAGAGTACAAAGAATCCTTATGCGAATAAGCTCTAGGTACAAGCAATAAAAGTAAAATATGGGAAGTAATAGCGGTGGAAGTCCGACATGCGTGTGATTGCTTTGTTCTATTGACCACCCGATGTGGTTGATGGAAGAACTTGCTTAGTCTCGGCTCACGAATACTGGAGAGCAAAGATAGGCAGCAAGTAGGCTCAAGATCCAAGCTTTCTATCCTTTAGGGAGCTCGTCCTAGGCTATTTATAGTCGTCCAAACTTCAATGGCTGTATGCGCGAACAATAGGCAAAACTCACTTGTTTTTGACTATATGTGCCGGCGCATAGGTGAGTGCAGTGACTCCAGCGCATACAACGGCTTTGAACACCCGTGTATGACACGCACTACACGATACTTGGCATATGTTATGAGGAATAATAAATCCCCTTTAATGATAATAGTTGTTGTTTCAAGCATCGAAACGTGTGCCATATCTACGCCATTAATGCAATGCAAACCACACCATCAATGCAACACATGCGACAATCTACGCCATTAAAACATAAGATTTTCTTGTATCTCCAACCGTTCACTGTCAGCAGAGGAGAAACAAATTTACGGTGCATACACGAGATTTCTCATACGTAGAACCAAATGAACGGCTGCATATAGATACACGTGGCTTTTCTTGACTGTGAAGTGATAAAGTGTAATGATGATGCTAATGCAAGCACTCTTGCTTTGATCTTCGGGTAACTACATAATACGAAGTTGTAAGGAAGACTGATAGCTTTTACGTCTTTTAACGCATTCTGCTTTTGACGCATGGGCAGTTGCATATGGCACTGTGTCTTCTAAAACGAATGGCGCATAGCTCCTCGCGTATGGAGTTGAGTAGCTGCTTTCATATAGAGTATACCTTGGTGCATGACTACCTGCGTGTAGTGTTGAACAACTGACTTCACATAGCATTCTGCTTGGCGCATGGCTTTTCCTCATGCGTATGGGCATGAGATTTTCCATGCTTCTATATCGGTTTTATTATAATGAATAATTGGTTTAAATCTAAGGCTGCTAATAACTTTAATAAAATTTTGATATATTTGTACTAATTGAAGGTTTAAATTATCAACACCTTCTTGTATTTATTATAATATTCTTTTGTGTTGTGTTTGACAGCCTACGTGATTATACAATCAAAGTGGAGGATTAAAAATAGAAGTTTGATTGTAAGACAAAGTAGAAGATTATTGATAATTTTAGTTTGATTGTACAAAAACAAACTTTCTAGTTCAGATTCATTGAGTTTGAATGAATATTCAGATTCATTATGTTCGAACAAATATTCATATTCATTAGGTTTGAACTAATCTTAGATTCATTAGGTTGAACAAATTTTAATATTTATTGGATTTTGGATGTAACTGTTTATTTAGATTTGGTGGGATCGTTCATTCAGATTCATTCTCTTTCAAATTTATTCTGATTGTTGGAAGAGGTATACCCGTTCATGAAAAAATATGAGAATTTCTATAAATGCCATAGTATACCCAATCATAAAACATACTAAAATACACCAAACCATCACAATCATAACACAAATTACTACAACACAACAAGAAGAAAAGATTCAGATTTGCTGTATGCATCTTTTGGTAAAGGCTTTGTTGTATCCTGGAGAAAGTATACGCATGAACCCGACAACACACTCTTTTCGAGTGGAAACGAATAACTTTCTAAAGAAAGTTTAGACATACAGATACACCTCAAGGCCTACCTAGAGAAGTTGCAAAAGAAATATCCAAAAAAATGGGGATGAAACCTCTTATAAAAATCACCGACAATGATAACCCAACCTTAGACTAATAAACCAATTAGTACAAGGTTTAATAGGTAAAAATAAGTTGTTTCAAGTAATTGAAATACATTGTTTGATAAATATAGCTCTATTTGGTTATGATAGAATTAATGTGACCACTACGGTGACGAGGGTAAGATTTGCTCTTAATGAAGTTAAATAAATACCTTAGTGGTGTACTAGTGGTGCCGCACCTCACGAGAGTTTAGAGCTTTACTCTTTGGATCATTCAAGAACCAGGAGATTAGTACATCACCATATACATGCTAAATCAATGTTTGAAATTGTTGTAATTGAGATACGATTCCTCTGGGTTTATTGCAAAGAGTAATTGGTGTAAAGCTAACGCTAACAATAACTTTAATAAAACTTTGATATATGTGTACTACTTGAAGGTTTAAATTATCAACACTTTATTGTATTCATTATAATATTATTTTTTGTGTTTGACAAACTTACTGATTATGAAATCAAAGTGGGGGATTGGAAGTGCAAGTTTGATTGTAAAATCAAAATAAGAGATTATTGTAATCTCCCGCAACCGTCCGGTGTATTACGCTGAGTCAGATTGAATGAGACAATAACTGGTTATATTTTGATTTGTTGGATTTGGGGGCAAGTATTGATTTGAGTTGGTTTTATGTACAGATCGCAAGCGGAGTTTGATGAAATCAGGTGTTCGTTTAGAGCAATACTGGGATAGCAGGATTGGAGCGATAATGCTGTCTTCCTTAGTCCGATCGGTCGGATGATTTGGGGAGCACGACTTGCTTGCACGGTCATACCAATTGAGTAGATCGTGCTTTATATCGGACCACGGGTTCAAAGGATCGGCCGTATCGGTAAGGAAGGGTACTTAACGGAATCAGACTTGGTGAGTGGATTCTGTTCCTTCTCCTCTACTCCTTCATGCCTAATAATATGGAATACATATAATAAGGCTTGGACACTTGGACCAGAACATGAAAATCACCGTACTGTGACGTGCATAGAGTGTGCGTCGTTTGGTTGTATATGATTTGTGGCTTGAGTTGGTTATGCATTGGACAGTTAGAGCTTGAGTAGATTATCTTGGTTGGAACATCGAGGCACTTCGGGCGAGCGAGCGAGCGTGCATCCGTGCACGAGTAACAAGTTGTGCGCTTTTTTAAGCAAAGAATGCAGTTGTGGTTCGAAACTGGACAATTGCATCGGTAAGGGCATTGTGCCACTGTTGGAGCATTGTGCCACGAAGCTTTCAGAGCGAGGGGTGTTGCACCAATTGGAGTATTGTGTCGAAGTGACATAGTGCCTATGGAGATAACTTGAGATGGTGCCTTGGGATATAAGTTGGAGAATGGTTATGGATAATTGGATGAATTGAGGCGAGTATCGTTTGGTAGGGCGAGAAGGCTCGATTCTTTCGTCATACCTATTTGGTGTTTGCATTGGTCATGGATAACCTATTGCGCACATAGTTTGGTTTCCTCGAACGAGATATGCTCCGAGGCACCGGGACCGTTCGGCCATGGAGGAGACAAATGGTAACGTGCTTTGGACGCGGTGTCGGTAGTTCAATACGACCAGGCAGGCTAGCTACTCAGCGTTGGATCGGGTAGAACTGTAGTTGATTAGTCCTTTATGGCTTGGCCAGTGACTTCATATATATAAGAGTTGGTTTGCTTTTCTTTGCTTTGGTTTGTACTTTTCATGTAGGCGGCGACCACTTTGCCTCGGACAAGAGTGTGCATATCGATGATTGGATTAGTAAGGCTTGAATTGTGGCATGGTTTGAGGATGGATATTGAGGCTTGGATTATGGTTCGATAGGTTCACACATTACTTGAGTTTGAGTAGAATGGTTTGTATGCTAGTTTATTTTGAGTTGGATATATCTGCTTGTATATTTGCTTGAGTTGAATGCTTGCATGTTTAACCTGCTTTACAGTTTTTCTTAACATGTCATACCTCTTCCATGAAATAAATCTAGGATTCAAGTAGAAAGATCACCATATAACTGTTTGTATTAACTATTATACTTAGTGTCGGTTTAGACGAGTGGGTTACTCCGCTCACCAGTACAACTGTGTACTGAGCTACGTTTGTAGGCATTATTTCAGGTACGCAGGTGTCGTGGTGCTGCTTGGATATACGGGGCATGATGTATGGAACGATAAATACCTTTGTGGGCAAGAGAAAGAGCAAGAGTGTTGCATCGCCTTTATGGCATTCTCCTTCGTAGCATTTTTATTTGGACTCTATCGAGAGCTTCGCTGTGTATACTCTGATCTGTGCTTGGTACACAATACTTGATTTTCACTGCAACTTGGTCATTTCGATGATAACTATGATGTTTGACATTATCGCGTTGTGCGAGCGCAACTCCAGGCTCTCACAATATCACGTCCCAATGAGAACGGTTGTCCTGCGGGAGCGATGCAACATGGTGATTCACGTTCAGCGGTGACGATCGAGCTTGCGGGAGATTGGGGCAAGAAAAATTGTTAGCAGAGCGCCCGGTTAATTTTCTCAGACTTTGACCTTTGGTTCATCACAAACTCTAAATAGCTTCCCCATGTCGTTTGGCTCTTGGCTCTACTCGGTGCCACAATGTTTTATACAATAAGTCTATATATTTGTTGGTTGTGGGTGCATGTTATTCTTTATTGCGTTGGCTTTTGTTGGTTTTCAATAGATCGTGTAGCATCGTTGGGTGTTGTTGCATTCGTGCAACAAGTTGTGTGACGTTGTTGCATTTGTGCAACAAGTTGAGAGGTGTCATTATGTTGGTTTGGCTTGTCGTTCAGGAGATTTTGGTTGCATCAGTGGATCAATTGGTTGGCAGACGAGATTTGTTTTATGGCATGTTATGAGTAGAAGCATCAGACGAGAATAGAATATTAAACGAGTTGCTCGTGTAGCGAATGTATTGGACGGAGTTTGATTTTTGGCTGGGCATATCAGGATAGCGTTGCATGAGTTGCTCGTACAACAAATATATGGAACTGTTGGGTAATGGATTGGATTAATTGGAAGAGATCATTACACGGGTTGCTCGTGTAGCAAAAGTATCGGACAATTTGAGAAATAGTTAGAAGTATTGGGAATGGAACATGGCGCAAGTTGCTTAGCGAGATTGATAGAAGAGTTAGATGGTTCATGCATTGGCTGAGTTTCGTATCAGACTTTGAATGGCAGGATCATGTAGAATGGATGGTGCGAACGAATCTTGAATCAGTGCAAAGAATTGTGATGCGAGTAGTGACTTGATTCAGAGTGGTATATGGTATACCATATATTGAGCGTGGCATTAAAATATTTTGGATAGATCTTAATAGAATTGTCGCAACTGATGCAGGTAACAGGAATATAAGTTGGTTGGTGCATATCGGTTGAGTTATGTATCGGAATATGGAGCAAGCAAATGTTGAGTTACGATCGACAAGATCACCCCAGATTAGTCGGTTTGGAATAGACGTTCGTCGACACAGAGTAAGCGTGAGAGCGACTCTATTTCCAAGTGGTATATGGTACAATAGAATTTGACTTAGGTATTCTTCGATACGTTATACTTGAGCGATCAAGAATTGACTTGTGTAAATGGAAGTATCGTTGGACTTGAGCTATGGACGAGAACGGAACAAGCAATAAGAATGAGTTTGAAATTTGAAGGATTGATGCGGACCAAGTATTGGAAACAAGTTGAGATCGATCAGGTGGAAAGCTGAATATCAGAGTTCACTTGCACGATTTGGAAGTTCGGTGGAGCATTCATTGATTCAAAAAGAGTTGAGCATGAGGAACAAACAGTTGGGAGTTGGGATACACTGAGGCGAGCGATGGGTGAATCGAATGATAGCGAGCACGGACTACGGATTTTAGCAACACATTGGAGCTGTTGGTTGAGCAATGAAACATGATTTGGTTAGGAGGAGCAATACGATAGAGTTGTACAAACTGGAAAGGATTTTGGATATTGGCGCTCGAGAAGTTTGACTTAAAAGTTTAGCGGAAGTAAAATTTGGCGAAATTGTACAACGATGGTGGATGGATTCTCCGAAAAACGTAAACAGACATGAGGCAAGTCTAGTTGATGTTAAGTCATATTGGAAGGTAACACTTGCAGTACTGAGGCGGATTGAGGCAACGAGTGATGGTCATATGATTTGAGATTGTGTTGGAACTTGTGCACGAGTCATTGAGTGTATGTGGACTAATTGGTACATAGATAAATCAAGACGAGCTAAGGAATGGAACGAGAACAAGAATGGTGGCAGAAGATAGCTAAATGAGAGAGCAACGTTGAAGCAAATCAATATGCTGCTCGAGCAAGTTGGACGTGCACTGTGAAACATGGCATACAGATAAGAATTGGAGCAAGTCTATGGTTTCGGGAATCATTGCAAGTGGTAATACGAGAAGTCGAATATGGCAGTTCAAATTTTTTGATGGATTCAGGACAGAACAACAGAGTGATGGAAGACGGTTTCAACGAGCGTAGTTCTCCATTTGTGGCTTGGATATATAGTAAGACTCTAGGTAGTTAAGAGGTGTTTGGTTGACAGATTTGTTAGAGGTAGTGCATGAAGTTCTCGGAGTCAAAAGTTCGTCCGAATGGAATGGTTGGATTATGGCTCAGATTTGTAGAGGAGTTACAGCACGGTTCGTAATAACTGTCAATCGTGGTAACTTATAATTATCGAGCGTAGTTTCGGGACAGCTGGCCCTAGCGACTTGACCGCCAAATCAGAAATGAATATTGTAGACCCATAGAACGATCCTTGTGGCGGCGTATTTGGGAATACGTCGAGGGTGGATATGAGTGGTGTATATTGGAGATAGGTCTAAGTGACTGAGTGTTGGATTTGAGAGATCCTTGGGATAGCCTTCAGCTGAAGATATAGCCGGAAGATCAAAGCGATAGTGAAAATGGCCTAAGTCAACTGATGAGATTCAGAGTCACAGATTTTTTTTGAATATGGCATCGCCTCTGACTCGTCATGCCCCAGAAGGGAATAACATTCATATGAATTGACGACTGTGAAACTAGCTTATGAAGTTAAAGCAGCGGCACGTTCAGATCAAATTTTTGCAATACTGGAAGGGACATATGTGCCTCAAATCTATAAGATGCATCAAAACTTAGCCTGGGATGTGTGCTCGTACAGAAGGCGAAGGAAATATCCTGTGCTTCGAGGCAGTGGAAGCAGCGCGAAGAACTATTTCATTCACGACCTGGAAATTGTGACGAGTGTGTCCACGTTGAAATCGTGGCGACACTATCCCTATGGCGTGGCGGCAAAATTTTTGTGGATCACATGAACCTCAATATAGATGTTCACCCAGTGAGGTATTAAGATTGAGGAAGAGGTGTTGGACTGAGCTGATCTAAGAGCATAGTTTGATATCTTGGTATGTCGCATAGCTGGGGTAGTATCAGTTGTGATGATTGTTTGGAGCATGAGATGATATTTGGAGAAGGTGCTTGCGGAACATTGTGTGATTGGAGTCATGTTAGAGTTTGGTTGGTTGAGCTTGGACGGTGCTAGTGTGGATTCAGAGATAGTAGGATGGACCGAGTTGGAACACGAACTGATTGGGTCAAGTGGAGAGATCGTCAGTAGAAAATTATCGTATTTGAGAATAATTCTTGTGCGAATGAGTTATGGAATGAACGTCAGGATTGGTTCAATCAGGAGTGAAGCGAATGAATGCCTCGGACATAAAGATACCCTTGTAACTTGTCCAAATTTGCAATCGCTAAGCTCGGCTGAATTGCATATATTTTAGGGATGCCTTAAATATGTGTATGATCCAAACTAAGCGATATGAGAAATTCGTATTGAGCTGCAAGGAGGATGTGAGAATATGAAATTTGTGCGACCGTTCAGCGCGAGCGAGATGCTGAGTCTGGATCAGGAGAATGTCAGTTGCACGGAGCAGAGTTATGAATTGGGCAAGCAACATGTGAGTAAGGAATGTAAACTGGTTTGGTTCAAGGACGAACCTGATTCTAAATGGTATATTATATAATATCCCGCAACCGCACGTTGCATTACGCTGAGTCGGATTGAATGGGACAATAGCTGGTTATATTTTGTTTTGTTGGATTTGGGAGCAAGTATTGATTTGAGTTGTTTTCATGTGCAGATCGCAAGCGAAGTTTGATGGAATCAGGTGTTCGTTCAGAGCAGTACTGAGATAGCAGGATTGGAGCGATAATGCCGTCTTCCTTAGTCCGATCGGTCAGATGATTTGGAGAGCATGGCCTGCTCGCACGGTCATACCAATTGAGTAGATCGTGCTTTGCATTGGACCAAGGCTTTAAGGGATCGGCCGTATCGACAAGGAAGGGTGCTTAACGGAATCAGACTTGTTGAGTAGGTTATATCCCTTCTCTACTCCTTCATGCCTAATAATATAGAATACACGTAATAAGGCTTGAACACTTGGACTAGAACATGGAAATCACCGCACTATTGCATGTATAGAGTGTGCGTCATTTGGTTGGATATGATTTGTTGCTTGAGTTGGTTTTGCGTTGGGCAGTTGGAGCTTGAGTGGATTATCTTGGTTGGAACATCGAGGCACTTCGGGCGGACGAGGGAGCATGCATCAGTGCACGAGTATCAAGTTGGGCACTTTGTCAACCAAAGCGTGCAGTTAGTGTCACCACCCCATTTCCAGAGCCGGGTATTTTTTATTATTTTAATTTGGTTAATTGTGTATTATTTATATTTAATTGTATTTATATTTAATTAATAATTGTATTATTTTTCTATTGATTATTTTAGGATTTTGGCTAGCCTGGACCCATGTCCGACCTAACCCACACCCTTGTGAGACCTATTTTTGGGTTTAGAATATTTATTATATTTTTAGTGGGTTAGTTGGAGAGATTTAGAGTTAGTTTGAGTGCTTTTGGAACCCGAAATCCAAACCCAAGTGAGTGGAGGGCATTTTGGTCATTTGGACATTAGGGAAACCCTTATTAGTGTTGTGGCTGACCCTATCCCCCCATTCCCAGACCCGACAGCAGCTCCCCCCTCCCCATTCACTTCTTCTTCTTCTTCTTCTTCTTCTTCTTCTTCTCTACTACTTCTTCTTCTTCTTCTTTCTTCTTCCCAAGTAAGTTTTCTCCTTTTTTTCTCTTCTTTCTTCCATTTCTTACTTTTGTGTGAACCCTAACCCTACATTCTTCTCCAACCTAGGTGGATAGAGCTTAGATTTGGTGTGGAGGCTAGATTTGGAAGCTTGCAAGCTACTTGTGGGGGATTTGGAGCTTTTTGGAGACTTTGGCTTGGGATTCCAACTCTCAAGAGGTAAACCCTGATTTTTCCCCTTTTAATTACTCTTATATTGTGTAATTAGTAGTTTAGAACCTTCTTAGACCCTTAGGCTACCCGTGGGAGGAAGCTGGAACTAGTTTGGTTGTGTTTGGAGACTTTGACACTAGGTTTTGTGTCAATTTCGGGTGGAATCCGAAATTGGCCCAATTTTGGGTGATGCCCTATGTTAGACGGACCTAGGTAGACGTTTTTGGGTGTCTAGAGGGTAAGTGCGTGTCTCCGTTCGGACACGTGAAGTCGTGTCGCAGAGAAATGGGCGTTTCGGACATTTTGGAGGTTTTCGTCGTCGCCGGTTCTAAGTGCGTGCACGTTTTCGCCACAGGACTAGAATCGATGGGGTAGCATTTTTTTTAGGATCTAGACATCGTTTAGAACCCGTGGGTAAATTTTGGGCCGATTTCGAGTTAGTTTGGTGTGCGTTTCAGGAGGTTTTCCGAATCGCACACCGTGTGTTCGTCGAAATGATCGAACGGCCATTTCGGCGTAGTTTCTTAGTTTCGTGTTTGTGCGCACGTTGGGTTAGCTTCGGGGAGTGTGTGCTAGAGTTCTCGGGTTATATTTTATTTATTTATAGGTGTTTGTGTGCGTAGGGGTCGTTGGGCGCGCGTTGGTGGTGCGTTGTGCGTTGTGTTGTGTGTTGTGTTGTGTTTATATACATATATATGTATATATATATATATATATTTGTGTGTGTGTTTCTATATATATATATTTATTTATATATGTATGTGTATTTTTATGTATATGTGAGTGTGTTAGTGAGTGTTTGTGTGAGTGTGTGTTGATGTTAGTGTATGTGTAGGTGAGTGTGTGTGTGAGTGTGAGCGAGTGTTTATATATATATATATATATATATATATATATATATGAGTTTGTGTATGTGTGTATATGTATATATATGTATGTATGTGTGTATGTGTATATATATATATGTATATTTGTGTGTGTGGTTGTGTGTTTGTGAGAGTGTGTGTTAGTGTGTGTGAGAGTGTATGTGTGAGGGTGTGTGAGAGTGAGTGTGTGTGAGTGAGTGTATATATATATATATATGTTTAAGTGTGTGTGTGTGTATATGTATATGTATATATATATTAGTGTGTGTGTATATATATATATATAGAAATGTGTTTATATATATATATATATATAGATATATGTATGTGTTTGTATATGTGTGTGTGTATTTATATACATAAGTATGTGTGTGTTAGTAGATATGTTAGTGTGTGTGTGTATATATATATATATATATATATATATATATATATATATATATATATATATATAGAGAGAGAGAGAGAGAGAGAGTTGTGTGTATATATATATATGTATGTTTATATATATAGATATATATATGTGTGGGCGTGTCTGTGTGTGTGTGCGTGTCGCAGAGCAACGCGTGCCGCAACGAAGCAGTGCACAGCGCGCTGCTGGGCACAGCAGCAACAGCAGCATACGCAGCAGCATACGCAGCAGCAGCAGCTAGGCGAGGCATTGGCTAGTAGCTTAACGAGGGAGAGGGAGATCTATTAGCTAAATAGATTAATAGATTGATTGATTGATAGATAGATACTAGATAGATGGATATTAGATACATAGAGAGATAGGTAGATTGATAGATAGATTAATATATAAATAGATAGATTAATATATAGATAGATAGATTAGTAGATAGTTAGATCAATAGTTAGATAGATAGATAACTAGTTAGATAGATAGATATCTAGATAAGATATCTAAATAAACATATAGATAGATAGATAGATAGATAGATATCTAGATAGATAGATGGATATCTAGATAGATTAATAGGTAGATTGATACATAAATAGATTGATAGATAGGTATATAGATTGATAGATATATAGGTATATAGGTATATAAATAGATGGATAGATAGATGGATAGGTATTAGATATACATATATCTATATGTATAGATATATATATACATATAGCTATATATATGTATAGATACTAGATATAGATATATATATATTTATGAGTTTGGTTATATATATAAGGTATGTGTATATGTGTTTATGTGAGATATATATATATATATATATATATATATATATGTAGATACCTAGGTATATGCATATATGTATTAGATATATATATTTTAGCCTAGATTATAGCTAGATATATATGTTTATACATAGTTAGTTAGCTAGAGGGGTAGTAGGGTTGAGTTTAGAGAGGTATCTCAATACCTTGATATACCAAGGTATCTCAATACCTTGAGATATCCAAGGTATTGAGTTTCGAGCGGGGTTTTTGAGCAATTGCATAGGTTTTAGTTTAGAGATAGATTTTTATGTATATGTGTATATATTTACGCGTACTAGCATAGATTTTAGAGGATATAGACGGGACGTATAGCGTAGGGTGAGGTATCGGATACCGAGGGTATCCCGGTATCTCAAGGAGGCGAGTTTGAGGGTTTATTAGCTTAATGACCTAGTTTTGACCTAGAATTTCAGGGGCAACCTAGTTTGACCTATAGTTGACCGTAGTTGACCGTAGTTGACCCAGTTGACCACCAAAGTCAACCTTTGACCTAGTTTTGACCCAGGGTTGACTTTTTGGACCCCGAGTTGACTTTTTGACCCAGATTTCACCGGTTTGACCCGTTTGACTTAGAACGACCCTAGAAGTCTATTTTTAGTTATTTTATATCTGTTTAACTCATTAGAACCCTGTTTAACCTTGCTTTTCGTAATAGGTCCTTGCAATACCAGTTCAGATCGCCAATTGCTCAGGATGTCAGGCGAGTACATTCTCTGATAGTTTTTATTATCTGATGATTATTATGATTCAGCTTCTAGTATAGTATCATCTGATTTTTCTGGCACAACATGGGACACAGACTGGTATTTCTGGATTCATTTACTTGCGACACGTATGTTTCATGTTTCTGGCCTCTATTCTGGAATCACCTACTGGCATCACCTACAGGCATCACTACAGGCATCACTCATGTTTCAGGCTGGACTCATACTTGATTTACGTGTCGGATCTTGGATTCACTTGTACTAGTCGGGGCGGGAAAATACTCGAGTAGACATGTAAACATTCCTATCTGGAATCATCAGGAATCACTCCCTCTGGTCTAATCTGGAATGATAGCAGCCGCGCACCCAGTGCGCGGTGAGCCATACTTACCCCTAGCCGTTTACATGTCGAAACAAGTATTTCAAAGACACCGAGTTCATTCTTTATAGTCTGGACTCTCTTGTACTTCTTGCTGGTCTCACTTACATATTTCTGGACTTGACTCACTACATGTATTTCATGCTGGACTCACTACACGTTCATATGCACAGACTTACTCTTAGTTTATATTTTTTGTATATCACAGTCATTACTATCTTGCTTCTGATATTCATGCATCTTTACCTTTATGCACCAGTGACATATATATATTTCTTGTTTATACTTTATTTCCTTTACCTTGCTACTTGCTATAACTGTTTTATAGTTTTTATCATTTAAATGGAACTGCTGTTAGAGGTGTACTTGCTCTAGTCCTGACTGGACATATTTTTTCCAGAGTATCCGGAGGATTGGTGTCCAACGTTTTATGTACTTGAGCCTGTCGATGGTGCAGACAAGGACCCTCTAGTTTAGGGGTAATTTCCGGGTTGGTAGCCGGGATCACTGGACCTTGTTATTATTTTTATTAGCTTTTAGCACCGAATTTGTCTCCGGTTTTGGATTGAGACCTTGTATTGTATATTATTCAGGATGTTGTATTATTATTATTATTGATGTTGTGGTAGTTTTAGTAGCAGTTATTTAGACTTTATAGTTATTAGACTTCTTGTTATCTTATCGTGCTTAGATTCGTGATTGAGTACATTATGATTATCATTATGATATTGCTCCTTCGTTTGGATTGAGATCTTAACATGGATATATATTGATTGCGTGAAATTGTTAGCTAGATAGTTGACCTAGACAGCGTTCTACTGCCGATGCTGTGGCGTAGGCTGGACGTACCCACGACTCATGCCCAATTTTTTGGGTGCGGGTCGTGACAGTTGTGATTCAAAATCGGACAACTGCATCGGTGAGGGCATTGTGCCACTGTTAGGACATTGTGCCACGAAGCTTTCGGAGCGAGGGGTGTTGCACCAATTGCAGTATTATGTCGAAGTGGCATACTGCCTATGGGGATAACTTGAGAAAGTGCCTTGGGATATAAGTTGGAGAATGGTTATGGATAATTGGATGGACTGAGGCAAGTATCGTTTGGTGCGACGAGAAGGCTCGATTCTCTCGTCATACCTACTTGGTGTTTGCATTGGTCACGGACAACCTGTTGCGCATAGGGTTTGGTTTCCTCGAGCGGGATATGCTCCGGAGCACTGGGACCGTTCGGCCATGGAGGAGATAAATGGTAACATGCCTTGGACGCGGTGCCGGTAGTTTGATACGACCAAGCGGGCTAGCCACCCAGCGCTGGATCGGGTAGAACTGCAGTTGATTAGTCCTTTATGTCTTGGCCAGTGACTTTATATAGATAAGAGTTGGTTTGCTTCGCTTTGGTTTAGTTTGTGCTTTTCGTGTAGGCGGCGGCCACCTTGCCTCGAACAAGAGTGTGCATATCGATGATTGGATTAGTGAGGCTTGGATTGTGGTATGGTTTGAGGATGGAAATTGAGGCTTGGATTATGGTTCGATAGGTTCACGCGTTGCTTGGGTTTGAGTAGAACGGTTTGCATGCTAGTTTACTTTGGGTTGAATATATCTGCTTGTATATTTGCTTGAGTTGAATGCTTGCATGTTTAACCTGCTTTACAGTTTTTCTTAATATGTCATACCTCTGCCATGAATGAATCTAGGATTCAAGTAGAAAGATCACCATATAAATGTTTGCATTCACTATTCTACTTAGTGTCGGTTTAGACGAGTGGGATACCTCACTCACCAGTACAGCTGTGTACTGACCCACGTTTGTGGATATTATTTCAGGTACGCAGGTGTAGTGGCGCTGCTTGGATATATTGGACATGATGTATGGAACGGTAAGTACCTTTGTGGGCAAGAAAAAGAGCAAGAGTATTGCATCGTCTTTGTGGCATTCTCCTTCGTGGCATTTTTATTTGGATCCTATCGAGAGCTTCGCTGCGTATACTCTGATGTGTGCTTGGTACACAATACTTGACTTTCACTGCAACTTGGTTATTTCAATGATAACTATGATGTTTGACATCATCGCTTTGTGCGAGCGCAACTCCAGGCTCGCACGATATCACGTCCCGATAAGAACAATTGTCCTGTGGGAGCACTGCAACGTAGTGATTCATGTTCAGCGGGGACGATCGAGCTTGCGGGAGATTGAGGCATGACAATTGTTGAGAATTTTAGTTTGATTATATAAAGACAAACTTTCTAGTTCAGATTCTTTGAGTTTGAACAAATATTCAAATTCATTGTGTTTGAACAAATATTTCACCGTAGATAGTTGACTGATGATACCTGAACTTCATTCAGATGTTGTGTTACCGAGGCACCCTCAATGTACCTCTACTTGATGACTTAACAAATAAGAAATATCTTGATACCAACCATCTTCCGTTCATATAATGAATGCAGCTTCTCCCATAATGCTTTTGTCGAACTCTCCGTTGCCACGTGATGAAACACGAAATTGTCCAGCCATTGGCGGATGAATCCAATGGTCTTTCGATCCAACCATTTCTAGTTATCAATATATTTGTTCGATGGCTTGGCAAAACACGTTCTAATGGACCATGCTAATCCTTACACCAGAGTAGATCCTCCATTATTGGTTTACAAATTTCTCAGTTTCCCCTTATGAGGGTGATCATATATGTGTTTATCTGCTCCGTAGATATTTGTGCACCTTTCCTCTCATTAACCTGATTCTGATACCAATTGTTGGGAACGCATTGTGACCCAAACCAGAGTTGGCCACATATACGGATGCCAAAGCGATCCAACCCACCTGAAGATAATGAACCAACACTTACAAAAGTACCAAGATAGATCAAATACAGCATTTTCTGTGACTATGTTACCTAGACAAGTCCCAATCTATATAACTTCCAATAAAATTCAATCAAAATTGAATAAAAATATGTTGAATCATTTGTCCATAGATTCAATCCCTCACCAAATTCAAGAAGAAAGACAAATATTCTAATGAAATTACTCACCTAACCCCATAGTGATATCCCTAAATGAGACTTTTTGAATTTCTCCTCTTTCAACTATCTAGAATGACGAGCCCTAAAAGTAATGTACGAACTTTCTCTTAGATTTTCTGTAGACTTGTACCTTGAATCTTCCGTGTTTGATTCTCATTCCAAATACCCTCAACGCACATATATAGGTTGATAAAACCTAATTTAGGACATAAAAAATCCCTAAAATAGCTCGGTACAAATCCTGGTCATCCATATTTGATCAGACAAATATTGGATACTAATGTGAGGGTTCACACTTCTGTTGTTCGTCACTTTTCTCTCTCTCTCTCCTCCTCCTCCAGATTGGACTCCCAACACACTAGAGTCGATCCAAGGTCACACTCTAGAGAAGACAACTTAAGCTTCTCCCACTCAAAAATTCAATGTGGGTAATTACTGTTATATCCCCCTCTCTGTCTTCTTAATTACAATTATTTTTTTAGGATATAGGTATTTATATAATATATATCAATATGTAAATATATAGAGGGAGTCTAATTAAGAAATAAGTTTAGTAAACATTCTAGTTCTATAATAAGAAAAATTTAGGTAATAACTAGTAATATGTTATAATGTGGGTTACTAAAGGGTTGGATTCCCACTTAGTATTTTAGTCCCACATTGGTTAGAGATTAGTATTACATCTTCATTGGGTTATATAAATAAGACATTTGTCTCTTATTATGACATTACACTAATAAGAGATCTTCTCTCCTATTTTCTTCTTCCTTCTTCTACGTTTATTCTAACACGTTATCAGTACGAAGCTCTAACGGGAGGAAATAAGCGAGAGCATCTCAGTGAAGCCGCCATTTGTGGATTCTCCACTTCGGTAATATGTATGATTATTTATGTTTATTTTTTTCTGCATATGCATACCCTAGGCGCAGCCTGATGTTGATGTTTATACATTTTTTGGCATACCGCTAGGGCAAAAAGAATAATTTTTATCCATTCATCTCACTTCTTTTAGTTAACTCTGATAGCACTCCGATGTTAATCACATATAGATCTTTCGGAGAGAATGCTGAAGTTATTCTTTATTTATTTATTTATTTATTTTATATATCAGAGATCTGATGACCATGAACATAAATTGTTTGGTCTATATATATAAGACTTTTGGAACATCATTGTTCAAAGCATACCATATATGATATTTTTGAAAGACTTCTTGAACATAATCATTTTTCGAAGCATACCATGAACATCTAGTATTTGGTATTTACCTACGACTTCTGGAACATCATTGTTCGAAGCATACCATGAACAAGATTTGTTTGATATAAATAGACTTTTGAAACATCATTGTTTGAAGCATACACCATGAACATGAATTGTTTGGTGATTTACCAAGTTCTTATATTAACTTGTTATTATTGATCTTATACAACAATATGTCGAGCCTCACAAAGCATAATTTCAAGCCTCTAAACTTAGAAGGCTAGAACTTTCTCAACTGGAGGATGGATGTTGAATTGCACCTTCAAGCCAAAAGCTTAGGTGACGCAATTGTGGCTGATAAGCCAATATCTGCACAAGATAAAGCGAAGGCTTTAATTTTTCTAAGACATCATATTCATGATGATCTCAAGGCTGAGTATTTAACAGTCAAGGATCCCTTGGTGCTATGGAATTCTCTAGCTGAGAGATATGATCACCAAAAAATGGTCATACTACCAGGTGCACTCCATGAATGGCTCAATCTATGTTTCCAAGATTATAAGACAGTTGCAGCCTATAATTTAGCTATGTTCAGGATTACTTCACAATTGAAGTTATGTGGTGAAAAAGTGACAGAATTCCATGCTAGAGAAAACATTCACCACTTTTCATGCGACTAGTATGACCTTACAACAGACGTATAGGGAGATAAATTTTAAGAAGTATTCCGAACTCATTGTTGTCTTACTCGTGGCCGAGAAAAACAATGAGTTATTAATCAAAGACCACACTAGTAGACCAACTGGGTGTGCACCAATTCCAGCTGAAGTGAATGCTACTAGTGCTCGAAAAAATGTGACCAATACTAGGGGTCGAGAAAATCACAGAGATAAAGGACATGGACGCCGTGGAAGCCAAAAAAATAGCTATAATTCGGGTCTAAGAAACGATACACAGTTCAAAAATAAGAGATTTAATCCTTGAAGTAACAATGCCCAGATTTTCAATCAAGCTGCTCCAACTGATATTTGTAAACTTTGTGGAAGAGCTGGTCATTGGATGCGAAACTATCGCACATCACAAAAGAAAGTGGACGAGTATGAAGCCTCAAAGGGTGTGGAGAGTAATCTCATGGAGGGTATAATACACATGGATTTTAATGATTTCTTCCAATATAAGGATGGAAACGCAATTCCGGAAGACCAGTTCAACGCCATGATATGTGAAGTCAATGAATAGTTATTGTTTGCTTATCTAAGTTTATTTAATTTTCACTTTGAATAAATTGGTCATTATATGATCAATAGTCTAGGTAGTTTACTTTCTTTGAAGCAGTTTCATTTAGATTTAGATCAAGTTGTAATAATTAACAATATGCCAAGTTTGACCATTTAGTAGCATATTAATATATTATTATTTTTTGTTTTTGAAAGATATGGACAATGATGATGGCATATGCTTGATAGATAGTACAACAACTCACACTATATTGCAAACTAGAAAAAATTTCACAACATATGCCTCAAACACTGCCAAGGTGACCACCATTGCTGGACCCGTACAGATTATAGAAGGTTATGGTAAGGCCGATGTTGTTTTGCCAAACGGAATATACTTAGTCATTCGAAATATATTATTCACTAGTAGATATAATAGAAATCTACTCAGCTTTAGAGATATTCGAATGACCGGATTTCATGTTGAAACCCTGAACGATGATAGCAAAGAGTATCTTTGTATCACCTCTAATGTTGGAAGCAATAAGCTCACATTAGAAAAGTGCAAGTTAATCTCCTCGTGGCTATATCAAACTATTTTGAAGGTAGTATAATCTCACCCCATCACTAGCAAAAGGCTAAAGGATCCAAGGAATCTAATCCTTTGGCATGACAGATTGGGTCATCCAGGATCGACTATGTTGAGAAATGTCATCAACAATATCAATAGACATAATTTATCATACCAAAGACTTTCCTTTCCTACTGAACATTTGTGTGTAGCTTTTTCACATGGTAAACTCATTACAAGACCTTCACTTCTCAAAATAGCTTCTGAATCACCAATATTCATTCAGAGAATACAAGGTGATATTTGCGGACCAATTGATCCTGCCAACGGACCTTTCAGGTATTTTATGGTTCTAATAGATGCTTCTAGTCGATGGTCAAATGTTTTCTTACTCTCATCTAGAAGTTTTGCCTTCTCCAAGCTACTTTCTCAGTTGATTAAGCATAAGACTCATTTTCCTGATCAACATGTTAGAACGATTCAACTTGATAATGTAGCTGAGTTCCCTTCTCGTACTTTTGATGATTATTGTGCTTCCATAGGAATATAAGTTGAACATTATGTTCCTCATGTTTATATCCAAATATATTTAGCAGAGTCCTTGATTAAGTGTTTTCAGCACATAGTAAGGCTTTTACTCATGCAATCAAACTTACCCATTTCAGCTTGGGGATATGCCATATTACATGCTGCGAAATTGATCATTTTTAGGCCAACTACATATCATGAATCTTCACCATCACAACTTGTGACAGGCCATCAACCTAACATCTCTCATTTGCGTAAATTTGGTTGTGCTGTTTATGTTTATATTCCCCCTCCTCAGAGCTCTAAAATGGACCTCAGTGCCATTTAGAAATTTATATTGGTTTTAATTTTCCCTCATTTATTAAATATTTGGAACCTTTAACTGGTGATGTTTTTACTGCTAGATTCGCAGACTGCTATTTTGATGAGACTACATTCCCGTCGTTAGGGGAAGATAAGAAAGAAAAGAATGTTCTTACAGAACCATTCGCCAAAAATAAATGACATGAATTATCGTGGGATAATCCCACTCTGTCTCATCTAGATCCTCGTACTAATCAATTTGAAATCGAGGTACAAAGGATATTGCATCTACAGGAGATTATAAATCAAATGCCAGATGCATTTACTGATGCAACTAAAGTGATTAAATCACATGTGCCCGCTGCAAATGCACCAGCTCGAATTGATATCCCCGTAGGGAAAAATAGCAGAGTGGCTAATGAATCTACTACACGCCAGAAGCGTGGTAGACCTATAGGTTCGAAGGACTTAGTCCCTATAAAGAGAAAATGCCCAAGTAATGCTCTTAAAGAGGTTACACATAACGCTCAAGAAGAGGTTATGAATGACAGATCCATACTCTCTAAAAACCCCGAAGAGATTATTGTCGTAGAAAAGACACAAGCCCAAGAGGAGGCTCAGGTACCTGAAAGCAAAGAGATCTTTATGTTTTATGCAAATACAAGAGAGGTATGGGATCGCAAAGATATAATATTAGATGAGATATTCTCATTCTCAGTAGCTACTGAAATATCTAAGGGGCATTGATGGTACTGAACCACGTAGCATCGATAAATATCGACAAAGAAAAGATTGGCTAAAATGGAAGGATGCTATTCAATCATAATTGGATTTCATTAATAAACGTGGAGTGTTTAGACCTATAATACAAACACCAAAAGACGTCAGACAAGTAGGTTACAAGTAGATGTTTGTAAGAAAGCGAAATAAAAAGAATAAAATTGCTCAATTTTAAGGCACGATTAGTGGCACAAAAGTTTTCTCAGAGACCCGGGATTGACTACGAAGAGATGTATTCTCCCGTAATGGATGCAACAATGTTCGGTTATTTGATAAGTCTGATAGTTGAGAAAAAGCTGGACATGAGACTTATGGACGTTGTAACATCCTATCTATATGGTGATTTAGATAGCAATATCTATATGAAAATCCCAGATGGATTTAACCTACCCAGCTCAAAAGCTAAGAACATGCATTCCATAAAGCTAAAATGTTCATTGTCAGGTTTGAAACAATCTGGAAGGATGTGGTACAACCGTCTTAGTGAATATATAAAAATAGAAGGATATGAGAATAATCCTATATGCCCATGTGTCTTCATAAAGAAATCTAAGGAGGCTTTCGCTATAGTTGTAGTATATGTCGATGGCATAAACTTGATTGGGACAAGACATGCAATCAATGAGACTGCAAACTATCTAAAAAAGGAGTTCGAGATGAAAGATCTCGGAGACACGAAATATTATCTCAGATTACAAATTGAGCATTGCACTAATAGAATTTTAGTGCATCAATCCAAATACACAGAAAATAATTAAAACAGTTCAATATGGATAAAGCTCATCCCCTTAGCACTCCAATGGTTGTTTGATCTTTAGATATCAATAAATATCCATATCGTCCTAAGGACAACAATGATGCTAGGACCCGAAGTACCGTACCTTAGTGCCATTGGGGCATTAATGTATCTATCACAATATACAAGGCTAGACAGATTATTCTCTGTCAATCTATTGGCTAGATATAGCTCGGAGCCAACTCGCAGACATTGGAATGACATTAAATATGTGATGAGATATCTTCGTGGAAGTACCGACATGGAATTATTTTATACTTGTGGTTTATTTGACATCGCGAATCTAGTTGACTTTGCAGATTCAGGTTATTTATCTGATCCCCATAAAGGTCGTTCACAAACTGGATATGTGTTTCTTAATAGCAATGTAGCTATTTCTTGGTGTTCAACAAAACAGACAATGGTTGCTACCTCCTCAAATCACTCAGAAATATTGGCTCTCCATAAAGCAATTAGAGAATGTATGTAGCTGAGATCGTTGATTCAACACATTCGTAGCTCATGTCCCTTTTCCCCTATCACAGATACTCCAACTGTTATTCACGAGAAAAATGCAGTATGTATTGCACAAATTCATGGCGGATTCATTAAAGGAGACAAGACCAAGCACATCTAACCTAAGTTTTTCTATACTCATGAGCTTCAGAAGAACTTTGATATTGACGTTCAACAAGTTCGCTCAAGTGATAATCTTGCAAAACTTGTTCACCAAATCGTTGACAAAGTCAACTTTTCAGAAACTAGTTCATGGAATTGGAATACGACGTCTTCATCAGCTGATTGTTCAGGATCAACATCATCAGGGGGAGTGATTGTTTTCAGGGGAGATACATTTTGTATGGATTATAATGCGTTGTACTCTTTTTCCTTAGTCATGGATTTTTTTCATTGAGTTTTTCCTGACAAGGTTTTAATGAGGCAACATTAAGTGTGTCCAACACCTATCTAAGTCATCCTAATGATTGTACTCTTTTCTTTCGCACAGGTTTTGTCCTAATGGAATTTTATGGCAAAATTTTAACGAGGCAATAGGCTTAGAGATGGTGGTCATCCAAAGGGGGAGTCTTATAACATGAGTTACTAAATGGTTGGATTACCACTTTGTATTTTAGTTCCACATTGGTTAGAGATTAGTATTACATCTTCATTGGGTTGTATAAATAAGGCCTTTGCCTCCCACTATGAGATTACACTAATAAGAGATCTTCTTTCATATTTTCTTCTTCCTTCTTCCACATTTATTCTAACATAATAGACATACAACTAAACTTATATAAACTAGATAACTGAGATTATGAAGCTATAGTAGTAGACTATGAAGCAAGTGGAAGCTTTTACTTATATACATATATTCATAACATAGTTATTTTAAAGCTAATAAATGTTCATTAATATATAAATAAATTATTAGATTTATTAATAAATAATAAATAAATAGTAATAATTAAATAATAATAATATAACTTAATATATATAATAATAGATTAAATAGATCTATAACATTTAATATTCTTTTTGAATTATTTCTAGGTTTGGACTAGACCATAGCACCCTTGAGCTCAGCACAGTGGATTTGGAGGACCCCGGGCAAGTATACCTTACCTAAAGATTTATTGTTTACTTATGATCTTCCTGCACATGCCTATTTACTGTTTCTATACTTCTTGTGATACCATGTGCATCTGAAATTGACTCACCTACAATCGAGGGTAGATGTCGATACATTTCTTTATGCATATTTGTATCATGACTTAGTTGTTAATAGACTATTCTGTTATTCATGAGAGGACACATGCTATCATATCCGACTCATCATCGATGTGTACGTGACGTGTGTCGGTATAGTTCATACTTGTCAGTGTAGATGCATTCATTTTAGACATAGTGGTGAAGAACTGGACATGTCGTGTAGTCGACCTGGACAGTAATATTGGGTGGGGAGAACAATCACTAGATGTATGGACTACTTTGTACTTGTTGTGACCATACGCTCCAAGGAAGATGCGGATTATATATATATATATATATATATATATATATTTGAAGAATGGATACTTTTATTAATATAAACTGCTCACCAAACTTACAAGCTCAACTACAAACCACAGACACCTCCAACTTAGCTTCCCCCCCCCCCATACATTTTACCTCAAAATCAATATTTTTAAGTATACCAGACATTGTCGTAGCTTTTCCGTAAAAAAATTTTCTATTCCTCTCCCTCCAGACATGCCATGCCATAATGTCGAGAGGTCTTATCCCGACTCTTCTATATATCGCGTTACCTTGATTTTTCCGAATAGAAATGCCGTTAAATATGGTCTGCAACCCAACATGACTTCCGCTAGTGATGCCTAGTAGAGCTCTATGGTGTTGCCAAACGACCCCCGAGAACGAGCATTGGAAAATCAGATAATCTTGCATTTCAATCCCGCTCCCACGCAGGACAGCCTAAAGTGTGGACATGTATACCAAAGCTCACTAGTCTTTCCTTTGTGAGAAGTCTGTTACGGATGGCTTTATACGTGCATAGGTTCATTTTTGAAGTAGCTCCTTTTGTCCACACAATTATTTATAAGCGCTATGCAGTTTATACAGATGATTGGATGTAGTATATATATTTTGGCTACTGCTCTCGGACAAGTCTATGCTGACACCATTTAGTAAGACAGTCTATGAAGTTGTCCTCAGTTGCATTCACGTAGCTTGGTTATTTTATCCTATTACATATTTGTATTTAGTTCATATTCGACACGCACATTATTTATCTGGCTATGTCTTTCTGAGAACCTAGTTTTCTTCTAGCTATTTGTTGAGCATTCATCCGTAAGATAATTGGATAGTCGGTGATTATTTCTTCAGGATTCAGATTCAGATATATTTAGTTCATACCTTCGTTATTTTCTTTTGCAAAATATGTTTTCTTTTGTTACTATTATTATCTGCTTATATAGCCTAACATTAGCCTAACATTAGCTGATATAGCCTAACATTAGCAAGCTCTTCTTTTATTTTAAGCTTGTTCGTACATGTATATCATAGTTTGGCCTATTGTGTTTTATATTGTTCGTCCTTGACATACATTCTTTATATGGATTGAGATATAATTGATATGTTATTCTAGATATTTATACATTACCTAGGACAACGTATATGTAGTGGATCGGAGTCCAGTTGATGCGTAGTTGGCCATTGCCATTTATATAGTCCTACCTATTTTGTGACTAGGACGTGACAATTTTGGACATACATTTATTTTGTAATAAAAGATAATATTATTTAGGATAGAATTTTTAATAGACCCTAATAATATATTCTTATTTAAGACTCAAAATTGTTTCCGTCCCAATAAAGCTTGGACGAGAAGGGAAGATAGTAAATTTTTGCCATGATTGAAATCACTCACTAACAATATTACTTTGGTTTCCCACTTTTGGATTTTCCCAAGTCCCACACACTCATCCATTCATTCCAGTATTTGTCAGAATCGGGCCGGACCGACGGCCGGACCAGGTTTGATCGAATTTTACCCAAAATTCGGTCTGGTCTGACTTGAATTGGTTTTTTTTTTAAGAACTGGCAGTTTTTTTTTTCAAAATCGGAATTTAAACGGTGAATCGACCGAACTGGTACACAATTGAACCGGCCGATTCTAGTTTAAAGAAAAATTCAAAGAAGTTTATCACGAGATTTGGACCATTTGATTTTTGGTCTGGTTTTGAGTAACCTTATAGTAAAACCAAACCAAATCAAACATACTCAAAACCAAACAAAACTAACAGAACCGGCTCTTACCACGTAACCAACTTAGACTTGTATATATGGAGCAAAAAGGAAATAAATCATCTCCTTAATTATTTAATTGACCTAGGGTCCCATGATTTAAGGGAAACAATAATCAACTCATTTTCTTAATTATTTAATTGATCTAGGGCCATGATTTAAGGGGAAGAACAATCATCTTCTTTCCTTAATTTGCCTAGGGTCCCCAAATGTCTTAAGACGGCTTTGCAAACCAAACCAAGAAGTAAATGTGGATATCTTGCATGTCTCAAATCATTTGGTTCTCGTAAACGGCCTATTTGAACCCGGTCAGATCTGTACCAAAGATTTTTGGTTCAACCATCGGTTCGGTTTTTAAAACATTGATTCATTGATTCATTTGACATCTTGATTAAGGAAGGACGGACATCTTGATTAGTTTTATGAAGGGATAGTTTGTTTTCCATTATCGGTTCAAAGGAAGTGTTGACTTTTGTAATGGGTTCAACGAATTTGAACATTTTTGACTGGTTTCTGATGTATACGATACAATGCTAGTTCTATGATAAATGTGTTTTTCGAGGTTAAAAGAGTGATGAGAAAGAATATGGAGGTCTCCATCAATATAACTAGATTCAGAGAACTTATATTAAATGGGCAAGATTTGAGAGGTTTATAAGCTGAAAAAGGCTTGGGTATTTCGTGCAGTAGGAGCACTCACTTCCAAAATTGCTATTATCTCGTATTGTCTCGGACATTCCAAAAAACTCTAGGACACTCCATAATTGGTGGCGTGTCTATATTGTATTTGTGTTGCAACATAGATGGCTTAATGTGTTCTAATCAGTTGTTCGAGTAAGTTGCCTTTTGATACATGTCTTTTTTGGTATCAGACGTCTTATTAGTTGATTTATCTATCTGTAAAGTTTATTCATTTTAGATATATGTGATGCTAAAAATGACTAATACTGCATTTGTTCAAACCAGGTCTGGAGTGAGTTACCACTTCAGGATCGGTAGGACCTTTCAAGAATAGATAAGAAGACCCTTTTAGAGCATGCCCGGAAGATCCTATATTGCTCGCGGTTCAATGGGTTACTTCTCAAAGGATTCTCGCAGATTGTCATGTACAGGAAGTCATTGCAAGAGGAGGGTGCAGCATTCCACCTTCCTAATCGAAAAGGGCTTGCCTCCAAGGTGCTTGACGACAGCGAGTTCGATGATGCGTATGACCCATTGGTACACCCATGGGGAGGCTTGGCCGTGACTAGGGACGGGATAATGACCCTTGTCGGTTGCTTTGTAAATACAAGGTCATTGAAGCCGCTTCAGATTGTAAGCCGATAGTTTTGGTGAAATTGAACTTTTGTTAACATGAAGATAATTATAGGCAAAGAGGCATTTCTAGTGAAAGGGAATTGTTGTATCCAGATGCATGTGGTGGCGGGAGGCCAGGGTTGGATAAGCCAGGGGATGAAAAATTACGGAAGAGAGGGCATGGGACTAGGGGCACATGTGCTTTGCGATAATATGTTGAGTTTTGGTCTGGTAGCTCTAAGAGAAGAACCTAAACATGGCTTTTATTAATTAAATAAGAGGATTTCATTGAGAGGCTTATGTACAGGTTGGTTTTACTATCTTTATTTTGCATCCTTCTTTTTAGTCTTGTAGTTTTTAAAATATGCTACTTTCATAAGAAATGGTCATTTTATAATTATAACGATCCATGCCTTCTCCTATTAGAATGGGATTGACTACGGTCACTTTTTATGTTGATCATATTATTTTACAGAAAAAAAACAATGTTCTAGTTCTGAGCAAGTTCTTTGATTCTTTAAAAAAAACTATGAAGAATGTCCAAGGAGCATGCTTGTACATGGAATTTCTCATAGTTTTAAGAAGGAACAGGTCTTGGATGTATTAATGTGCTACATCGGTTACATTGTTGTGTGTCCAATTTCACCTTGCACTTTTGGAATAGTGTTTTAAGATTCATTGATCTTCACGTGTGTTCATTTGACTTGTTGAAGTTAAAGGTAAGCATGGGCGTATTAAGGGATTCATAACTCCAATTGCTGGAGATTTTGGGAATTTCTAAGCAAATAACAAAATTTGAGGGAGTTATCTCGAAATATGGTAGATCTAAGGGACTTAAATAGCAAAACCCTTATGTAAGGAATGCAGGAAGTACAGATGACAGAAAACAGTTCAATTGAGACTGTATGTAATAGGCTAGAATTCTTGAAAATAAGGATGATACATGCTTACCTACTGGGAAAGTAAAAGAGATGGTTAATTTTTTGGTTTTCTTGTGCAAAGATTATCAAAGTTCATAAGTATGTTTGATTTCTTGTTGTATATTGTTTCTTTGGTGAATTTTGAAGCTAAAGTACTGAAAGAAAAAACAAGAAACAAATAAAGAGAGAAATATGGTTGAAGTTTTCGTGAAGGTTGAGGTGGCACCACAGGCAGCACTAGCAGCTGCAGCTCCTCCCCCGGCTCTGGCTGCGGTGGTCGAGGCCCCGAACGACGTCACAGATAAGAAATCAGCGTGCCCTCCCCCGCCGGCACCCAAGGAGAAGATTGACGAGTCCAAAGCTCTTGCCATTGTTGAAATTATTGACCCTTCTTTGACTAGTGGTCTTGTGTGTGTCACTAATACTTGATTTTGGTGACAATGCAAGTACATTGGACATGCTTTTGGTACATAACTACTAGAAAAAATTTCCCTTTAAAAAAAAACTAATAGAAAATGTGTCTTTAAGAGTAGCCTACTAGTATAGGAAAATGCATTAACTACAACATTGAACCTGATAGTTCTTACTAGGTCCATTATAACTTGTTATAGATGGATAAGATAACAGGGCATAGATTCATCCATGCAGAGTTGGGAGATTATCTGATAGCTTAATCATTGCAATTGATTTCTCTACATTCTTTAGTGAATTTACTGTGTTATATTACCTGTCTTTATTGTAAAATTAAGAAAATATTCATAGTTTCATACTACATAAATGAACGGACTTTTGAGTATTTTTCTATAGGTGTTGTCGTTATACTTGTCATGCTCATTACAACAATCATTTTAACTCTGATTATGATCATTACTTTTGAAGGTAACAATTTGCACACTTTTGGTTGCAGAATTCCCATGTTTGATGAACATTTGGTTCTCCTCATATTCTGAAGTTTGTCAGGTAAAACAAACTATGGAGGATAATGTTTGATGAGGCACTAGTTTTCTGTTTTGTTTATATTATCTAATTATCATATTTGTTATCTGATTCCATACTTTTTGTTGAAAGATTGAAATCTCATCTAAGGTTCAACTTTACAATGTTTTCCACAATAGTGTAAAATCTTTGCAAAATTAAGGACACATAGCTGGAGTTTCATGTTAACAAGGCAAAATGCTAAGCTGTATTTTTTTAATTATTCCCTCTTTATTTATAAAAATTATACAATTTTGTGTAGCTAAGATAACATATATATATAGATAGTTACATTATTTTTGAACCATATGCTGCTTAGTTATCAGTTAATTTGGGGATATCTTGTCATATGATCACGCTTGACCCCTTACGTTCACTTTATTTGATAAGAACCTTGCGTATGGCTGGATAACATGTGATGATTTCAGGACCCTCATTGCATTTATTCAAATTTGTGTCAAGAGTTCTACTGAAGCGAGACATACTACCTTCGAGAAAATATTTCTTGGTTGGATGGTTCTATTGTGATAGATGATTTAATCTAGATTGGAACAAGGACACAATAGTTATGTACTATTTCTCGACTTAACTACGTTAAGTGCATGTAAGATGTGTGACATGGGCATCTAAAAAAAAAGATGTGCGACATGGGCACGTAAAAAAGCTTGACTAAACTACGTTAAGTGTATGTAAGATAGACCTGGTGATTAATCTCAAGCTCAGAGAAGATATACTCCTTGAGTAAGTGTCTTGGGAGAGAAGTGTCTTGGGAGAAGGATGTGTTCGGACCAGCATCACCAATAAAGCGCTCTAATATTGCATGATGGAAACCGACCGCAGCGGAAGCCACCAACCCATCTGAAGATAACCAACCACTGTCTAACAAGAGCACAAAGATAGAGCAAAAGCAATATTTTTGGTGACTACGTTACCTAGACAAATTCTAATCTTTATAACTTTAGAAAAGATACAAGATTGAATAAAAATGTTGAACCTTTTGTCTAAAAGATTCAACCCAATACAAAGATTATAATGAAATTACTTACCCTATCCCGTAGTGATCTTTCTGAACGAAGACAACGACATCCCGAATAGATCTTCTTTTCCAACTGTTTTGGATGACGTATCTTAAGAGCAAAGTATGAACTTTCTCTTCTATTTTTTATGGACTTGCTTTCTCGAATTTTCTATCTTGAGCTTCTGATGGCAACCTCCACCCAACACATATATATATAGGTTGAGAATTCTATTTTAGGGTTTAGAAAATCCCCAAAATAGTCCTCCATTAGATCTGGATGTCCATACGATCCAACGGTGTAGATAAAACCTCAAAACTTGCTTCAGCCACCGAATTGAATGCAGACCTAATTCGGTTCAATCCTACCAAAGTTCTGTCTGAAATAGGCAGAGTTCAGATCGAACTTCGTGGGACCGAATTTGGACCAAACTCAGTAGGACCGAATTCGGACCAAACTCGATCTAGTCTCGGCAGATCCTCAAACTACTTCAATTCCTTTAAATCTAGACTAGATCCAACATTCTCCATTCTAGTCTGATGAGAGGTGTTGACCCCATGGCTATTCAATTGGACTCAATGTATGTTGTCCCGTAACAGAGTTCCTGCTCTCCCTTGTCATTGATTTCCGATCCCCCGGAATGCTGTGCATCTTCGTTCATCTCCAACTTCTCGACTACTATGTCGACGCTAGCTGTCATGCGTAGCACCTTCTGTACAACTGAGATTTTGTCGACATCAATAACTCGTCAAAAATTGAAGTCCCTGACGATCAGCCTCACCATAAGTCCAGGCTATCTATCCTAGACTTTCGTCTTCCACTTGAATATGCTCCTGTTCCGTCGAGCTTCTTTACCCTTGGTCGGTCCAACCAAGCCGACGGTGCGGTTCCCTCGAGATTCAAGCTCCTGAACCTGCCCAACTTCAGTTTGACACTAAAGCTCTTCCGTACACATGCATCCTCGAGAAGAACATCATGAACCGTGTATGTCGTTGATGACCCACAGCTCCTTCGGTACTGTCCAAATAGAGATGCATATGCCTCAAATTGAGGTTGCTTCACACTTTAATCTCCTTCTTGGTTTCGAACTACTGAATCCATTGTCGCTCTATTGGATTTTGGCAAACCACCTATCACCAAAATTGGATTCGTGGAACAACCCCCCACATGGTGACCGACCAGTTGTAATGGGATTGATAGACAGACCCTTAATCTTACTCGCCTCTATTCGTCCTTTGTCTCGATGAACCAAATCCTTTGTATTCCTCAAATCATCTCAAATATTCCCCTCAACAAGTTTCTAACGATCCACAAACTCATGTCAAATATTCTTCGAGTCTCCATTCGATGTCTGTGGCATGCCTGTACACCTTAGCGGTTTGAGCATATACATGCTACAACATATATCTCGTGCCAACAGTTGAGAACCCTTCACAAGCTTTCAATCTTTGTTCCCAAACATACTGCAATAACCATCATCTGCCAGCTTTTCTACCGAAATCGTTGTAACACAAACTTGATGCATGACAAACCTCCATGAGAACGAGCTTCTCGTCAAGCTTTATTGTCAAGTGCATATCACCGATGCCCATAACTATAGTCGTCCACTTGTCGCATCTTCACACGTCCAAACCTGCCGCCTAGGTATGACGTAAAAATCTTCCTCTACTGAGTGACGTAATACGATGCCTACATGTCTATGACCCAATAGCTGTCATAACACATGCTACAAGGTTCGTCTGTGTTGGTTGTTGCGATGATGAGATAATCTATAGCTGCAAAATCTATCTGATCATCCTTGTCTTTAGCCTTCTCATTTTTAAGCTTTATGCAATTTTTTAAAAATGACCCCGTTCGTCATAGTGATAGCAGTCCTTACGGTCCACAGTCGCAAGAACCCGAGAACTCAACCGTCTCGCCTGTGACCTGAATCTGTCCTTCCAATAAGAAGCAACCAAAGCAGACTCTTACTACGATTCAATCTGCTTGTGCCGGACCTCGTTCAACAAATAATTTTTTATAGCCTCTATCGTGACAATTCCATCCGGCTCGGAGTTTCTCACCAACAGCTTTCCAGCAGAGAACTCAAAAATAGAAGGGCCCGAAGCTCATCATCAATAACCATCTTTATCGTAGATAGCTGATTGATAATACCTTGAATCTCGTTCAGATGTTGTAATCCCCAAATAATTTAGTATTAATTAAAAGACATTTATATATATACAATTAGTTTAGATTCATATGTATACATAAACATATGTATATAAGCATTTCCTATTGGGTTTGAAACCTTTGTAACCAAACCCATTTTGCTAAACTACCTAACACATGACCCATTAGCACCCACGATCCCACCTAGGAGCTTCGTGGACTTTTTCCTCCCCGGATCACTCGTGGAAGACGCAGGCTTCCCAACCGCCTATTCTTCCTCCGACTTCGTCGTGGCCACCTCCCCATCTCCTTCCCAACGTTCCCAGCTAATTCTTTTTTTTCCAACGTTCCTCCTATCTCCATTCTTACTCTCATTCTCCCACAGACCACCTCTCCTTATTCACTTTCATTCCACAACCACCACCGATACCACCAAGAACCCGACGACGTCGATGTTAGCTATGCTTGAGCAAAAGTTCAACTTCCTTTTTTTCTTTAGTCCCACATCAGATGGGCCAACCCCTCCTTGTATGTATATATTAGTTCCTCTTCATTGCTTTCTTAAAGATGTTGTGTGGGGAACTCCTTGGGCCACGTGTGCGCCGCCGCCGCCGCCTGGCCCGGCTCGGCTCGACGTAACGGGTGCGGGTACGTGCCCATACCTGCGGGCGCCGAATGCCGATCCAATTTACTTTTCAGGTTCGGGGTGGGATCCAAAAAAAACTTTTTGCTCTTTATTTTTTTAATCAATTTGACTCATTCAAATTTTGAACGTTGAGGTACTATGTCCAGGTTCATTGAACCCTTGTGACAGCCTCTGTAACAGCTCTTTTGACAGCCATTCCTCCACGTTTCTTTCCTTTTGGGATTGCTCTTTAATGGCTAGTTTTATGAGCCATTTAATCTCTTGTCGGTTGGCTGTGTCTTTGGTTTGCCTTTATATTGCGGTCACCTCCTCCTTCTTTCTCTACATAAAATTATCCTACGTTAAACCTCTCTCGAACCATATTTTATTCTCTAAATCCTTGCTCTGGGCAGAGCTAAGTTCGGTCTCTCTCTCTGAGTTGTGTGTGACGAAAAAAACCCGGTAGTCAGGGGGTTTTACCACTAGGAGCTTCCGAGAAACGTCTGCACATAGATCTCGGATCAACTCTTAGGGCAGAGCTTCGTGCACGACTTCCCCGAAGGCCGATAACAATTTTTTACTTTCTTTGTTCTCTTATAAATCTCGGAAAAATAATATATAGTAATATTATAAATATTAGTAACAGTCGATGTCGCCACCAAGACGTGCGAAGCACCCAACCCGTGCGCTGCGACTCCCCGAGCACCCCCGTACCCTGCACAGTCGTCCTTGGCGGGTGCTCGTTCCGTACAGAGGCTCGAAACACTCCGATTTGCTGTGCACACCACAGAATCCTGTTACGCCGAGCCATTTTCACGGACTTCGTTCACCCTCTTCGATCAACTGAATCCCGATCCGTCTTTCCAGGTGCATAACTTATATAACCCTCTCAATTTTGATACAATTTGTAGCAATTAATTCTGATTAAAACCAAATTAAGTTCAATCTCCAAAATCAAGAAAAACACATAATCTTCATTCTCAAGTTCAAACTAACATAACCTAAAAAGAATGATGTGAACCTGCCAATTTCCAGAACCTAATTTAACTTGTAGATAGATCAAAACCAGGTGTAAAGTAGGCCATTTGAAACAATTTCAAACATTAGAAAAAGTTATGAACGGGGTCCGTCCCGACAAACCGGTCCACCCCAGCTTGAACCGATTGCACCGAAAGGCGCGTACGGTCTACCCCGACGCGTGGGCTTTGGTAGAATTTGAATTGGTCGCGTGTGCACAACAAATTTGACCCATATCCGTCAAAAATTACCATATCAAGGTTTATTGAGAAATTGTTATTACTTTCTGTACGCTCATCGCGTCGTGACGAAACTTGTACCATTTGACTCACAACATCCGACTTGTCCTGTAAGGCAAGTTTCGTCCAATTCTGAGACTGTCGACCGGATCGCCCTATTACGGGTCACAAAATTCAGTCGTCGGACGTTTTGTGATCGGCTCATCGGAAATCAAAATTGGACATATCGTTGAAATCGTATGGTCGTTTAGATTTAGTTTGACATATAATATTTAAATTTAGAGACCTTTAGCTCTGGCATATTTTTTGGTGCAAAATGGGTCCACCGACGGACCCTATTTTGGACCCAAAATTATCAATTTTGTTCGTCTCCAAACTGGACTAATGGGTAAACTTTTCTTACTTTTTCACTAATTCTGGACATCATGGTTATGTTTGTTTCAGCATTCAGAGTTGTCCATTCCGTTTTCAGTTTTCGTGCTACTTCTGACTTCACGAGTTCGCTTCTAGAGCATTGTCTAGACTCTTCCCGGACACCAGACAAGTATAACTTGCTATGATTACTATTTATATATATTTATTTCTTATTTACTTTAGCACCTATGATATAACCTGTGCGTCCAAGCTAGACTTGTGTGCGATCGACCGAGTTCGTCGGTTCTCATACTTTTTATTTATTATATGCATGCTGACATAGTTACTAGACGGATACCCTATAACTGTGGGATATTTTTATATTTCCTTGGCCATGACACACACATGATACTAATATGAGACTCATGTTGGGGGCACAGACTATCGTACTCGACTGGCCATCGATACGTACGAGACGTGTGATGGTTATAAACAAAACTGCTTTGATTTAGTGTATTAGAGACTCAAGCAGTTACAAGCTGGGCATGTTGTGGATATGACTTGGTCAGTGTGGGAATTGTGGGAGAGGACAATCACGAGGCGTATGGGCTACCCAATCGGTGAACCATAGGATCTAGAGGGAACTATGAGAGATTATAAGTTTGATTATCATGTCGGCCTATGACGTTTATTGAGCGTTATGCATGGATAAAGATGAATTCTTGGAGTATATGCATATATTATGAGCCTACCCTTGCCCATGCGTTGAATGAGGTCCTCTAAATGTACACTTAGGAGGATAAAAATACCATATTGCATTTATTATATCATAATATACATAGTATGTTGTTTTCTTGTATCTTGTTACATCCCTCTGAGGACCTGGTTCCTTTTCAGGTTTGGGCGAGCAGGAGTATCCAGAGGTGTACGGACCTGGTCCTGATTCTGCACTTGTGGTCGAAGATATCTTGCCTTCAGAGTTTCCATGATTTTCTTCTAGATGGATTATCTATTTCCTAGCACTTTCTTTTCATTTCCTGATTTACTAGACTATTTCTTGCTTTCATTAAATAATAGTCATTTGGTAGTGGATTTATTTTTACCCGACTATTAGCACTCTTATATTATCATTTCCAGCGGCTTATATATCATTTCTGTTTTTTGCTTAGCTTATACTTGTTTATGTGGATGAGATCATTAGTTATATAGAATTGTGACCATTTGCTATACTTTTTGAGTTAGAACTCAATTACACCGTAAGTATGTATCGTAAGTTCCATATATTAGAGTAGCCTACGTATGCATGCCTAGGATTATCACGTGCTGGTCCTACGTACTTTGGGACCGGGGCATGATATATTTTTGTGGTGGCCAATGTAGGTCTAGAAATTATTGTTTTGGTTACTTTACTATACCGGACAAGCCTGCATTAGGATTAAGGAATATGATCTCATTAACTTGCTTTCTTACCTTCTTTGATTTCGTTTCGATTCTATGTATTTTTTTTGAAATTTCCTCTATCTTAATTATATTCTAACGGAATCCTTATTATTCGTATCCAGGAATATGAATTCCCAAAATTAGTGCACCCCTCCTCCCCCATCACCTCGGGTGAGATTACAGCTCATGAGGAACAAATATTGCAGTAGGCTCTGGTGATAACCCCAATCACTCCCATTCGACAGGGGCAGTCATTGTATTCTGATTTGTCACCACCCTATACCTAGTAGTACCAGTAGACTCGAGCACCCTAGATTCTGCCTCCTTATTCTTAGCAGCTCCCTGGCCCTTAGGTGGGGCAACCAGAGCAACAGTCAGTGGCTCAGCATGGAGCATACATACCCCCACCAGCTTTTACTCCGTAATTGCCTTTTGTACCTCCCCATCAATAAAATCCTCCAATGGATGGAATGCAAGTGTTCCAATTCTTCCAAGAATAATGCAGACTCAATATCAGCAGAATGAACTCATGCGACAGAAATGAGTAGACACAATAGAAATTTTTTGCCAAATAAACCCTCCACCTTTTATGGGTCCTGAGAACCCTAGTGAAGTCACTATATGGCTTGTGGAGACTGAGAATATGCTCGAAGTTGTCGAACTACCCAAGGAGAAATGGGTGACTACTATCAGACTTCAGTTGGAGGATCTGGCTAATCATTGGTTGGCAAACAAGGAGAGCAGTCTGTGGTGTCCCGTTTTCCCTATTCGGGGAGCGCGACTAAGAAATACAAGACGATATCGTTCGATCGGGATAGATTGAATCAAGAACTCACCCTCGTTATGAATTTGCTTCTTCGGAATCGATTCCCATATTCAGTGGACCGTGCCCCTAGGATCGACTTAGCGGCAGAGTCAGGAGGGACCTCTCCGCTGCATCTTTTGTTGCCTAGTTTTCGCTGTCGCTTGATGCTTCCATGCCTTGAGTTGGTTTTCGGATTTGCTTGCATTTTCTAGAACGATTTCAATGGATTTCATTATTTTTGTTCGTTGAACTACACTTCAATGCCGATATTGGAAAGAGTGGAAGAGGTATTGATCAGCTGTTCGTGGCAATGCAGGTGAGCAAGCAGCAGGCAACGCCCGAGCAGACTCCTGAGGCACCTCTTTTCTTCTTCCTTCCAACAAACTTTTGAGTGGCTTATATTCGATTCAGTTGGCTCTTCTTCCAAGTCTTCACATCTAAAATCTTGTATTCTTGCTTGCCCCGATCAAACGATACCAAGTAATAACTAAAAGATGTCAAGATTAAAAGGAATAGACTTGGATTATTTTGCTTGTCAATCAAACTTGTGAACGGTTACCTTGCTGCATGCTAGTTCGTTTAGAATGTTCATTATATGCATAAATACAAGTTAGAATGTTCACTTCTTCTTTAAATTATGCTATGTACTAAACTCATCCTACGATGCAATAAACTGAACATGAAGACTATGCAAAATAAATCATGCACTAATACTTATCTTGTACTTGTGATCCTGATGTAATTTACCTTCCTTTGAAGGAATGGCGCAAGCGCAATCATCAGCGCAAGCACCGGGCGAAACACAAGCTCAGGAGAGCAGCTCTAGCACATCGGGAAGTTCACGAAGCCAACGAGCAGTATCCCGTGTCGATCCGCTTGAGCGGGTCATGCAAATGCTAGAGACGCAACAACAAAGAGATGATGCTCGCCAAGCCAAGTTTGAAAGCAATCTAGAGGCCCGATTCTCAGTCCAGCAAAAGCAAGTAGATGCCCTGCAACAAATTGTGCAGACCTTGGCCTCTAACCAGTCTGCAGCGACAACAGCGACACCGGTAGAACAACCCGTGCTTGAAGTCGGGACGCCTCGGACTCTAAGGAAGAAGGATGTGACTGCCTTCGACTTTGGCGACTTCAAGAAGGTCTGCAACACACCCTTCAAAGGGACTGAAGACCCAATCATGGCCCTAGATTGGCTTGCCGAACTTGTAGATCATTTCAAACTGCTAGAAGTACCGGAGCAGAAGCGTGTCGCATGTGCTCAACTACAACTCCGCTTGAATGCACACGATTGGTGGGATGTGCATCAAAGATCTCTTCCAGCAGACGATGAAGAAGAGACGATAGCATGGACTACTTTCCGTGGCGCATTTGAAGAGGAGTTTATACCCCCTTCCGTACATCGTCAGAAAGAGAACGACTTCGTGCAACTGCGCCAAGGAAGCATGATAGTTAAGCAGTACTCCGCCGAGTTCAAACTGCTCGCCAAATTTGCCAGTTCCTATTTACCTAATGTAGCGAGTCATGCTCGAATATTTAAAGGAGGTCTGCGCCCTGCCATCCACACGCACGTTGTCGTTCCTCAGTACCAGACGATGAGGGAAGTCCTGAACCATGCCCTATCCCTTGAACCGCAGTATCCTCCCGTTGCTGCCGGCACTGTGCATACCTCCAATCACAAGCGCCAAAGCAACGAGAAAAGAAATAACGGCCGAAAAATATCGTCAGAAGTTTGGGCTATGCCTCATTTGTGGTGATGCAAACCATGGGATTGGTGACTGCCCATTGAGTCGCCACAATCATCATCCTCAACATCCGAATCAGGCTGCTGCAACCCAGGCCAATCGAGCTGCGCCTCAACAAGAGCATCGTCAAGCTCAAGGTCGGGTCTGTACGATGACACGAGAGGAAGCTATGGCTTCAGACACCGTTGTGTCAGGTACTTTGCTTTTTAATAACATACCTGCACGTGTGCTTTTTGATTCTGGTTCAACGCATAGTTTTATATCCACAAATTTTGCCGTAGAGACCAATATAGAAATGACTCTGTTGTATCTAGACCTTAGTATTAGCACCCCCTCCGGCACGAAAATACCTGTCCGTTCAGTATGCCAACGTGGTTACGTCTGCATTGGAGGAAAGAAGCTATCGTTAGATATTTTAGTTCTAGATGTTCGTGACTATGATATCATTTTGGTAATGGATTGGCTCGGCGCTTGCTCGGCAACTATTGAATGTGTAAAAAAATGAGCCATCTTTCGCCTGCCTGGAGAAGCCAAATTCTGCTACACAAGTAGTTCATCAACTGATGCGACCAGAGCCTGCATGGTGATTTCTGCAACATCTGCTCGGCGAATGCTGCACTCAGGCTGTGAGGGATTCCTAGCGTCGGTTCGGGACACACAGCTGGATTACGCAAACGTTGAGTCTTCTTCCGTTGAGGCGGAGTTCCCTGATGTGTTTCCGGGGGAACTAACTGGCATGCCACCAGACCGAGAGATCGAGTTCACCATCGACACATTTCCGAATACACAGCCAATTTCTAAGCCTCCATACAGAATGGCCCCTGCTGAACTGAAGGAGTTAAAGTACCAACTTTAAGATTTGCTGGATCATGGATTCATCCGTCCGAGCGTGTTACCTTGGGGCGCGCCTGTGCTCTTCGTGAAGAAGAAGGACGGAATGCTACGCCTCTACATTAATTATCGGAAGCTGAATAAAGTTACTATCCAAAATATGTATCCTCTGCTAAGGATAGATGACCTGTTTGATCAGCTACAAGGGGCAACGGTATTTTTAAAAATTGATCTTCGTTTGGGCTACCACCAGCTGAAGATTAAGCTAGAAGACATGTCCAAGTCCGTATTCTGAACCCGTTATGGGCACTACGAGTTTTCTGTTATACCATTTGGACTGATGAATGCGCCTGCCACATTCATGGACTTGATGAATCCAGTGTTTCAACCATTTCTCGATAAATTTATAGTCGTTTTTATAGACTATATCTTAGTATACACGAAGAATAGGGATAAACACGCACGACACCTGCGGATGGTGCTTCAAACCCTTTGAGACAACAAGTTGTATGCCAAGCTGAGTAAATGCAAATTCTGGTTGGATAACATATCCTTTTTAGGGCATATTATCTCTGCACAGGGTATTTCAGTTGACCCGAAGAAGATAGAAGCCATTGTGCAGTGAAAACGACCGGAGTCAGCTAGCGATATCCGAAATTTCCTTGGTCTGGCGGGCTACTACCGCAGATTTATTCAAGACTTTGCAAGGATTGCCTCGTCTCTGACTCAGTTCACTCGGAAAGGAGTAACATTCGTATGGACGGACGACTGTGAATCTTTGTTTGTGGAGTTAAAGCAGCGCCTCGTCTCAGTCCCAATTCTTACTCTTCCAGACGGACCTGATAACTTCAAAATATACAGTGATGCCTCAGGTAAAGGATTGGGATGTGTCCTTATGCAACGGGATAAAGTAATAGCCTTCGCGTTGAGGCAGCTAAAGCCTCACGAAAAGAATTATCCAACACATGATCTTGAACTTGCCGCAGTGGTGTTCGCGCTGAAGCTGTGACGCCACTACCTTTACGGTGTACCATGCGAGATCTATACAGACCATAAGAGTTTGAAATATCTTTATACACAAAGAGATTTGAATCTTCGCCAATGGCGCTGGCTTGAGCTCCTTAGCGACTTTGACCTCATGATAAGATATACGCCAGGCAAGGGAAATATTGTAGCTGATGCACTGAGTCGAGTGTTCGTTCAGAGTTTGGCTATTGATGATAAGCTGCGCCGAGATCTTGAGTCTTTGGGCATTACCCTAAAAATCAAATACAAAAGTTGGGTGCAAGTGGCATAACTGCTCCTCGAACCTGACTTGTTACAAAAAGTCAAGACCGCTCAGAAGGATGACTTGTTCTTGTAAATGATTCAAGGTCTTATCTTAGCAGGAAAGGCAACCGACTTTGTGGTAGGCACGGACGGGATGATCCGATTAAAGGGAAGACTGTGCGTTCCAGACAATGCGGCCCACAGAAAGGAGATACTCACGGAAGCTTATTATGCTAGTTATACTTCTCATCCGGGTAGCACAAAGATATATCGTGATCTCCGTACGACGTTTTGGTGGCACGGCTTGAAACAAGATTTGGCGCTATTCGTGTCGCACTGCATGGCTTGTCAGAGGGTAAAGGCCGAGCACTAGAAGTCGAGCAGAGAGATGCAGAACCTCGCTATACCGGAGTGGAAATGTGAACATATAACAATGGATTTCATTGTTGGCTTGCCAAAAACGCAACGAAGGAATGGTGTCGTCTGGGTTATCATCGATCGACTCACCAAGTTTGCTCACTTTATGCCTATCAAGTCTACTTGGAGTGCCGACCGCTTGGCTTTGATCTACCTCAACGAAATCGTTTGGCTCCACGGCGTGCCCGTATCCATAGTCTCTGATAGAGATGGTCAATTCATATCGTATTTCTGGGAAAGCCTGCAGTCAGCAATGGGGACGAAGTTAAAGTTTAGCTCCGCCTACCATCCACAAACAGACGGCCAAATAAAACATGTCAACCAGATCCTCAAAGACATGCTACAACTCTGCACCTTGGACATGAAGACGAGTTGGGACTTGCATCTACCATTAGCTTAATTTGCATACAATAATAGCTTTCAATCCAGCATTCAGATGGCATCGTATGAGGCGTTATATGGGCGGAAGTCCAGATCCCCGATCTGTTGGGACGAAGTTGGAGAACGGCAAATCCTTGGCCCTGAACTGGTGGAGCAGACTGTCCAAAAGATTCTTTTGATTCGGGAACGGCTAAGGGTAGCTCAGAGTCACAAAAAAAGCTACGCTGATACGCATCGACTGCCACTTGAGTTTCTAGAAGGCGATCGGGTATTTCTCAAAGTCTCGCCCATGCGAGGAGTCACCAGATTCAGAGCAAAGGGAAAGCTAAGTCCGAGATTTGTTGGTCCGTTCGAGATACTAAAGCGAGTTGCCTCAGTTGCATATCAGATTGCTCTACCGCCATCCCTATCTGAAGTGCACAATATTTTCCATGTTTTCTAACTTAGGAAGTATGTGTACGACCTGAGTCACGTGGTAGATCTGGATCAACTCAATCTTAAGGCAGACTTGACATATGTCAAACGACCTGTGCAAATTTTGGATCGGAAAGAAAAGCTGCTTCGAAGTCGCTCGGTTCCTCTTGTGCGCGTGCTTTGGCAAAACCATTCGGTTGAAGAATCCACTTGGGAGCTTGAATATGAGATGACGGATAGGTTTCCTTCATTGTTTCCTAGTGGTAGGTTCTATTCCTAAGTTTTGGGACGAAACTTCCAATTAGTTGGGTAGGATGTGGTGCCCCGTTCCCCCTATTCGGGGAGCACGACTAAGAAATACAAGACGACATCATTCGATCGGGATAGATTGAATCAAGAACTCATCCTCGTTATGGATTTGCCTCTTCGGAATCAATTCCCATATTCAGTGGACCGTGCCCCCAGGATCGACTTAGCGGCAGAGTCAGGAGGGACCTCTCCGCTGCATCTTTTGTTGCCTAGTTTTCGCTGTCGCTTGTTGCTTCTATGCCTTGAGTTGGTTTTTGGATTTGCTTGCGTTTTCTTGAACGGTTTCGATAGATTTTATTGTTTTCGTTCGTTTAACTGCACTTTAATTCTGATATTGGAAAGAGTGGAAGAGGTATTGATCAGCTGTTCGTGGCAATGCAGGTGAGCAAGTAGTAGGCAACGTCCAAGAGGACTCCTGAGGCACTTCATTCCTTCTTTCTTCCAACAAACTTGTGAGTGGCTTATATTCGATTCAGTTGGCCCTTCTTCCAAGTCTTCACATCTAAAATCTTGTATTTTTGCTTGCCCCGATCAAACGATACTAAGTAATAACTAAAAGATGTCAAGATTAAAAGGAATAGATTGGATTATTTTGTTTGTCAATCAAACTTGTGAATGGTTACCTTGTTGCATGCTAGTTCATTTAGAATGTTCATTATATGCATAAATACAAGTTAGAATGTTTACTTCTTCTTTAAATTATGCTATGTACTGAACTCATTCTACGATGCAATAAACTGAACAGGAAGACTGCAAAATAAATCATGCACTACTACTTATCTTGTACTTGTGTTGCCTCAACTGCATGAATGGTTAACTTAATATATAGATGCCGTTTGATCACGGACAACTTGTGCACAAGGCCTTTGGATTCCTGCGGACGGTCGCTGGGGCACTGGCACCGATCCGATCCGGACGAAACTTCACGATAGTCTCATATTCCGGACGGAATTATGCAGCGCCACCATTTACTTTCGTTGCATACCATCCTCGTCCATAGACTATATCGTCCATTATGGCATACGCCAGTGATCCCCTCGTATATTTAAAACTTGTGCAAAGCTAACTTGTGTCTTCGTGGCAGGAAAGGACATGGTAAGTATTGTTCAGGTGGTTCAGACGGGCAGGTAAATGTCACCGAACGGTGGCAAGTTCATTTCAGTAAATTCTATATTATTTTTGCTTGTAAAATGAACTAAGGCAAGATAGAAAGACCATAAATAATATACATGCTTCATATAAATAACGTGTTGATTGGTATAGTTGGGTTAGCTTGCCTTCACCAGTACGTTTCGATGTACTGACCCTCGTTGAAACAGGTTCTCCGCACTAAGGAGATCCGAGCAAGGAGCCGAAGTCGTCTTCTCTATCCAGTCCAACTGTAGGCACATCTTGATCGTGCCACCTTTTGAATCATTTTGAAGACAAGAGCTTGCAACCTAAACTCAATGCAGCTCAGAGGAAAAGTCATTATCCCACCTGGAGGTCCTTATTTTGAGTTTTAGTAAAAGGATGTAATGTACAAGACAACTATCTCATTTTGTGTCAACTTCTGTAAGCCCGTACGGCAACCGTATGACTCGTTCAAGAGTTTGTAATAGATGTTCATATTATCAATAAAAGAGAACTTTTCCATGTTTCAAATATGTGTTTCAATTTATCCGCGTACTATGAATATGTTCTTGCTATGCGAAATAAAATACCTTAGCCTTCTGTGGTGCGCAACCTAGGCCCGCACGGCGTCACGCCGGGGGGACGACTATCGATTCCACAAAATTAATGCGTGACATAGTCTAGGCACCGACCAAACCTGGGTGGAGTTTCATAAGGTCTTCAATGACTGATTCTTCCCTATTTATGTCAAGTTTGAGTTGTAGAACAAGTTCACCAACCTAAAGCAAGGATTGGTGAAGGTTGACCAGTATGATGCATAATTTGTGCAGGTTTGTGCCTTCTTTTATCAATGATGAAGAAGAGAGGTCTGAGAGGTTCTACCGGGCGCTCAATTATGAGTTAAGGCTGCTGACTGGAACTGTGGCTCATACCTCTCATGTAATAGTTCTGAATGCTGCAAAGATTTAGGAGACGATCCATAGTGTGGGATCAGCTGAGTAGAGGCGCTCCACCCTTGTAGTTTCACCATCCAGAGCAGCACAAGGAGGTCCTATGCGATGTCCACTAGCTTATCAGCAGAGGGCATCCCCCTATCAGAAGGAGCTTCATACTTGCCACTACTGCGGTAAGAAGGGATATATCCATAGGGACTGCCGTCGAAGGTTGGGAGTGTGCCTGTTCTGTGGATCTAGCCAGCACCAGGCCCGAGAATGCCCTTCCGGATCTCAGCAGAAAGCAGTCATACCAGTACCTAGGAAAGGGCAACAACAGACTCAGAGAACAATAACATCAACCCTAGAAGCAACATATGGTTATCCGAGGGGACCATTGCTTACTCAAGCTGCACAGTTCTAGAAGGCCAAAGCTCAGATGAACAATCAGAGGCATGGTCATGCGATTGCCATGACGCCTGATGATTCTTTGCCTGAGGAAGAAGTGATTGCAAGTACTATTCTAGTAGCATCATTTTCTGCAAAGACCTTATTTGATTCTGGAGCCACATACTCTTTTATAGCTACTAGCTTTGTTGCCATGCATAGAGTAGCTACATCATCTCTGCCTAAGAACATAAGAATTCTCACTGGAGGTGGGATAGTACCTGTTAGTGAAACCTATAAAGAATTCTCGGTAGTTATCTGTGGTAGGATGATGAGAAGACTTTTGGTCTTTCCTATGCCAAACTACGATGTTGTTCTCAGAATGGACTGTTTAAGCTAGTATTATGCCTGTAGAAGCATGAAAAATACGCTGCGGAGTTATACGTAGTATTTCAGTGCTGTGTGGGGTAAGACGTGACCTCAGAGCCGTCGGCGTACAAACAAAGCTTTATCGCTAGTACAGCGTAAAACATAGCTCCAAAACAATTCGCGTAGTGCAGTATGTTCAGACTGCTTCAGCGTAAAAAGGTTGTTATATCGCCTTTATGGCGTAAAACTCATCCGTTTTTAATGCAGCATGGAAGTGTACGAGGAACGCTTCGTATTCCTCGAATGAACCTGTCAGATCATGCAGTGAACCTGACTCCTGACAAAAAGTACTGCACAACTATCCAGACGACGGCTGTAATGATAGTGCGGCATAGAGACCTAAACCGTCGTTTAGTGACGTTTTTCTAATACAAAGCGCTTTTACGCATACAAGGGAATACGCTGACTAGTTTTACCCAGGCAGATGTGAGCTTTTACGCTCCGCAGAAGACAAACAGACTGCCACGTCAAAAGCTGCTCTTCGTACAGAGCCCGAGGTACGTCTCTGCAGTTTATGCGCAGGATGGAGGCAGATCTCTGCATTTAATGCACAAGATTTGGTTATATTTTCAAAGACTGGACGAGCCATAATTACGGCTAATACGTCCACATCATCACTTTTACACATTACGCCACCAGGCTATTTTCAGCTATAAGGAGCACGCTGTACGCTATCTCCTTGAAATACGCCAACTCGGGCTATATTGGCATTGGTGCGTAATGAGGCTGTTTGGTCCAGAATATGCTCAAGACCTCAGTCAAGGAAGGAGGATCAGCTATCTTTTACGCTAGCTACCTATCCATGTAGTATCAGGCTTCTACGCCTACAGGGTTTCTACGCCTATTTGGCTTCTATACCGATTCGACAACCACTTAGATTCTACGCCAACCTGACAACTATTTGGCTTCTACGCCATGGTGACAGTTATTGGCTTCTACGCCAACCTTTTCTACGCGAGGGACAACTACCTACGTGGCTCGCATGCCGTGATCTTCGCAGCAGTTATACGCATTATCTCATGATGGGACACACGTCACACGCAGATTCAGAAGATTATTTATATGTGGGTGGCAGTTATTATAACCGCCGCATAAAAAGTGTCATCCTCTCCACTGTCCGGCTTCTACGCCGATTGGATGGTTACTGTCACTAAAATCCTATAAATAGATACTTCTATTGACAGAGGTCCAGGGTCGAAAAGTTGAAAACTTGGAGAATAGAAGTAAAAAAATCAAAGAACAGAGAGAGAAGACCTCAGACAGAGAGTAGTGATCGACGATTTTGCAATCGAGCATCCACTCCCCTTTGCAATCTTTGAAGCTTCTGCGTCTTCTACAGCACTTCTTCATCATCGTGTGGTCCAAGGGACAAAGTGATCGACCGCAGATCAGACTCCTATAGCAATATTTTACCCAGATTAAAAAATTATACTTGATATCCTCGTATTGGATTAATTATACTTCTTATTTGTAAACCAAAGAGAGGGTTTCGTATAAACCTTATTTTATTTCTTTCATTTATTATCAAACACAAGATGGCGACTCTGCTGGGGAACTCTTTCTCATCTGACGAGAAAGCAATTGCTCAACACGATGTAGTATCAGTAGGATCCATGAAGAAGATCTTGGTCGTCCAGTTCGACCAGTCCGCCTACGAAGATATGCTTCAAGCAGGGGGTAGCTCTCACTCTCTCTCTGTCCAAGACAACCGGAAACTGCGTAAGGTATGGATGCCCCGGTCATCCCCTACCGTTCCTGCCGACTCTCTGTTCTCTCCGACCAACGAGGTTGTAGCATCGCTCCCTCCGTACCTTGCGTGTAAAACTCAGTCTCCTATCGCTGACAGGGCCGACAAAACTTCTGGCAATGCCTTAGCGACAATCCAGAAGTCCACATCGCGTATTGCGCGTAAAAACTCGTCTTCCATCACTGATGGGACAGACGTAGTTTCTGACAAGGCCTCAGCGCCAAGTCAAAAAATTCAAATACGCTCCGCGCGTAAAAATATCACTCTCACTCAAAAGGAGGCAGAGGGTCCCTGTAATTTACGCAAGGGAAAACAAGTGACAGAATTCTCAACTTCTTGGCCTTTACGCCAGCAAGAGAAGAATCTGCCCGCCCTCCGGATTATGCGAGAAGCTGATGGCCGATTGAGGACCTCCTCAGTTTTATGCCAGCTTGAGCAAAACTCCAAAATACGCCAGGTGAAGCCCCTCATCATAAAGAAGGCACAGTTTGCGGAAAGGCACACCCCTCGGGGATCAGCTGCTACTCAGATGGCTGAACTGTTGTATACGGGTGGCAGGGGTAAAGTTATGGTTCCCAACATCCGCATGCCAACGGATGTAAACAAGAGGAACAAGCCTTCTTCCTCTTCTTCTTCTGTTAATCCTCCTGACTTGCGTGAATTCTTGATCTAGAAACGTAAAGACATGAGTCATAAACAGGCTTCAGTTCCCCTAACTGTCAAACGCGGGGAGATCATATGGGAGGATGCATCAACATCTAAAATCGTCATGACATGTGGGCCACATAAAGATTCCGTCTTTATTGTTCCCCCAACTCGTGACGACCAGCATCCAATAGTCTTCGGGCACATGCGGAACAGTCCGATTGTACAAGAAGAATCTCGCGAATCTGATGCTGGGAAAATGCAAACCCCCACAGATATAGACCATAAGCTTTAAAGATTATACAAAGCATGGGTTATGATTTGAAGTTGAAACAAGGCCTCAATTATGGAAAAGGGAGACGAACACCATTGTAGGGTAATTCTTATTGTCAACAAGCTCATTTTGGGTTGGGGTATACAGTATCTCCTGCAAACTCACAACCTCGAGAGTCTGAGGCAGGACCTTCTAAATCAACTTTTGTGGACAAATGCCACGACATGTCTGGGGGTAGCCTACCTCGACAAAATAGGGCAGCATCTAAAGCTGAGGGTAGAATTCCCTCTGAGTCTGAAGATGATGCAACGATGACGATCTTTCCGGAGGACCGTAAAACTTAGGCATCGGGAGCCCGAAGAACAAAAAAGGACTTTCTCCTTCAATGAAGATGACATTATTGAAATATTCAATATATTGATGAAGGAACACAAACTTCGGCTACCTAACATCAGATACCCTGAGAGAGCTGGCAAAGTCGATGACCCAGATTATTGTCTCTTCCATTGGTATATTCATCACCCCACAAGGGCATGCTATGTACTGAAAAGGAGAATTCGGGAGTTGATCGATGCCAAGGTCATCACTCTGCATCTGTAAACGAGGGCACGATCACTATAAATTGATTTCACTTTAACGTGACAATCTGCCCCCTCAAGAAGATATCGGATGATTAGCCCCTAAAAGTTGTCCCAGTGGATTCTTCAGGACTATCCTCAATCAGGAAAATCACTCTACAGTGAATTTTTCGGACATGAGTTCATGTTCATATTACCCCTGAACTATTGTCCAAATATTTCTTTATTTCCCCAACTGAGTTTGTCATTTTCATATTACCTCTGAACAAACCTGCTTGGTCTGACTATCGATTATCACTTCCATATTACCTCTGATATCGATTGTCATCTCAACTTAACACCCGTACTTAACTCTAAGTACGCCAGTGGTGTTGAGTCCACAAAAACTGCTATGTCCATATTACCTCTGAGCAGATATGTACCTCCATCCCCAATGGAGTCACAACTCAAAAAGTTTGTCATGTTCATATTACCTCTGAACAAACCTGCTTGGTCTGACTATCGATTATCACGTCCATATTACCTCTGATATCGATTGTCATCTCAACTTAACACCCGTACATAACTCTAAGTACGCCAGTGGTGTTGAGTCCACAAAAACTGCCATGTCCATATAACCTCTGGCAAGGCTTGTCCTAAACTTATTACTTGCACGCTCGTGCACAAAAAGTAATAGGTCCACAAAAAAATTCTATTGTGAAATGCCCGCAATAGAAAATGAGATGTTCATGTCCATATTTCCTCTGAACTATCCTCATTTTTCCAGCGAAGAAAGAGTCAGTCTCTATTCATCCATAAAGAGTCGTATTTTATCACGTCTATATTACCTCTGTCAGGATTTGTCTCAAACCTATTATTTGCACTCTCGTACGCAAAAAGTAATAGGTCCACTAAAAATCTCCCAGTGGGATGTCCTCAACAAATACGGTATCGTACTACGTCCATATTACCTCTAGTACAATATCTGAAATTCACACAAACAATCATAAAAGAAATGGTAGGGTCCTTATATGATTGCAAATGGCACTTACAGATTAGCTAAGCCTAAATGGAAATTTGGCAATGGCTACTATCAACTGCGAATTCCCGAAGAAGTACTATACTTGATCTCCTTCGTTTAACGGAGTATGACGAAGATCTTATTCTGACGATACCATGCACAAAGGTTAGCTGGATCATATTCTATCAGGTTCATGTGACCTCCGAATAGATATCCTTAACTAATTTGTAAACCTATCATGTTAATGATACCTCTGATAGTGTTTAGTATACAAATTTAGTTGGATTATATTCTTTCAGGTTCATGCTAAATCTGAATAGATTTACATTCAACAAAACCTTAACGAAAGAATGTCATGTTAATGATACCTCTGATATCACTTTCACCCTAGCCTATTACATTCTAAAATGATGGGCCCACAAAGTCAGAAAATGTGTCTTTATTATCTCCGAGAAATTACAGGAGAAACAAAAAAAAAGTACATCATTTGGGAGGAGCAGTTAAGTCACGAATCTGTTGTGCCAGAGTAACCATTCTCTCATCCTTGGAGTTCAAAACGTCGACGCGAGCCCGCTCTAACCTTGCCGCCTCATTGTTCAAAGCAGATAGCTCGGGCCGAGCATGTACAAAACCTGCGTGGATGACACCCACACGTGCCAGGTTCTGCTGAGACGTTTCCCTTCGGATCTTCAGCACATCTCGAGATGCCGACAAAGAGAGAGCCTTCTCCTCTTCCTGAGCGAGTTCATCTTTCAATTTGCGGACCCTCGCTGCCTCTTTCTCATATTCGGCCTCGTATTGAGCCAGCTGGGGAATGACATACCCCAATACGGCACGCTCTTGATCCATCTCCTGCTGCTGTTCCTGGACGGATTTGTTCAGAGATTCTATTTGCCCAGCAAGCTCTGCAGTTAGGGAGTCATACCTAGCTTGAACGAGACCGTCGATGCTGCCTCGAGATAGTTGCAAATAATCGTTAATGGGTTGTTCCAAACTATTAACTATTTGCTCTAGCGCATCAGCTCTGTCATTATCGTTGAAGTATCTAATCTGCGCTATACTGAAGTTGGAAGACGTCTTCAGAGCCTCGAAGCTTAGATTCTTCTCCAGCACCATCGATATCAGCGTTTTCAAGGTGGCGTAGAAAATGCTTGAAAATTGCTCAACTAACATGGCGAGATTCGAATGGGTGCTGGGAGTGGCTGTAATATCAGAAAATCTCCTTCCAGGAACGACTGCAGAGGGTGTCATCACAGTCGTCGCTTCAGTAGAGGGCGCGACAAAGGTAGAGGCAATGGCAACGGCTGAAGTCGCTGGCATACTCAAAGGAGGCATAGTCGTAATGATAGGCTCATCCTCCTCTCGAGATATCGGAACTGTTTCGGGCGAGCCGGCACCCGAAAATGTTTCTTCTTCGAAGTCGAGCACCTCTATGTCATCGGCAGGAGCTGAAACAGAGCCAAAAGGTGCGTCAACACTGCCCTCCCCGTAGATGTCTTCCCCTGAAAAGTAGACAAGAGAAAGTTAATATCAACATGATATTAATTTTTCTAAAAGAGGCATAAAGACGACATTTACCCATGGCCGATGGTATATATGTCGCGTCGGCAGCCAGTACAGCTAAATCATTTCTTAATGATGCTAAACGAGCTGTCATACCTGGAGAAGGGGGTGTGCCAACTGACACTGGCAGGTACTCCTCCAGGTTTTCACCAAAATCTACTCGAGGCTCATCGGGTAGAATCTCGCTGGATGTGCTTACAGACACAGCAGGGGTTTCTCCCGTTGTTGGTCTGGATAAAGGTATCCTTATTTTTCTTGGCCTCGAAGGCGATCTCGTACCACTACCTGAAGCGGTAGCAGCGACAGCAGCTTCGAGCAAAGAATCTCCGGCACTGACAGTCGGAACTGTGGAGGTTCCCTATCTAATAGGCGAAGGACCTCTATTCAAAAATTTATCCCCAACAGGGAAAGCAACAGGTTCACTTTTAGGAACCTCAGGGTGGGGAGTCCTGACAGGACCACCAACCGTCTTCTTCTTCTTGCGAGGGGAAGTCTCATTCAGAACAGGAGCCCTTCGCTTCCCAGGGATAACCAGAGGCTCAGCAGGTAGAGGTATTTCGCCTCTCGGTACTGTCAACAAAAATTTATTTGTACCGACAGCGTCTTCACCTTCATCAGAGGAGACTGATGGGACATCGTCTCTTCCCGCGGACTTAGAAGAGGGCATCCTAAAACTTCCATGCATATCAAAATCATGGTGGAAGGTATTGACGGCCACGTAAAACTGGGCATACAAATGGAGGATGCGTAACTCCATGGAGAGAGAAGTAGCAGGTATGGTGAAGACCGCTCCAGTACAACCCATTATGAAGTACCGCCATCCTCTCGCTCTGGCGATAAGTCCACCTCTGGACTTGAAACTGGTGATGGCGTTTCTCACGTGCAACTGGTCATACCCAAACTGCCTGGCGAACCGACTAGGCAGATAGGGCTCCAAGAAGCAGTGGTCCTCACTTCTGTACAATAAATGGGAAGGTCTAATGCAGACCAACCAATAAAAAGCTTCAGGAGAAAGAACGGTCTTCCCTTCACCTAAATCCTGAAGTTGTGTCCCCTGTTGATTGAGATGTACAGTGGGGACTGTGCAGAAGAGCTTCCAGCTGTGAGCAAAATTTAACGCTCGCCGACAATCTGAAACTGTGGTCACGTTCCAAGTGGATTTCTTGTAATTCAACAAGAAATTATTCCCCGAACTACTGCCAGAGCCAGGAGACATCACCCTGGGGTTATGGAGAATTAACCATCCCATCAAATACAGGAACGGTAATTCCACTCTGGGAAAGCTGTCACGTCGTGTTTCATCGGCAAGCAGCCCATCGGTAATGGCCCTCAGGCCAGCTTGTATGCGGCATACCATGGCAGAGAGCAAGCCCAGTCTTGCCCCGAACACCAGACGCACTACAGGCCATAAGGTGTTGCGGTGAATGCGATCCGAAGATGCAATGCCGGGTACTACCAATCAGCACAGCCATATGGAGAGGAAGCCAGCCAGTTGAGCTTCCTTGGACAGAGGCCTGCAGCAATGCCTCAAATAACTGTAGGCCTTAGTGCCTGCATGATATTTCCTTATCCCTTCGTCGATAATTTGATCTGAAGCCCCAACGTCTTCAATAAGGTCATCGATTACTTGAGCACTAAGCACGCTCAGAAAACTTAAGGGCTGATCCCTGCTATCCACGACTTTGTCTGGCTTAGCAGCCCTGGCCTGGTGAAAGAAGAGATAGGACGCCCACTTGTTGGTATGAGCCAAATCAGAGGGCTCATTATAGAAGGCGGTGCACGCTAAATAGTGGCACATCAGCTCCTGGTATACTGCCACCACCCGAGGGTCTGTATCTTCCAGCTCCCGGTTTGTGGGAACATACTCTTCATAAGGAGTATCCCCCATCGGCAGTCTTGAAATCTCTGCCATTTCGTGAAGGGCCAATCCTAACTTCCCCAGTGGAGTGGCGAAAGTCCCGGTGAGCGAGATATACCGCTCCATCAAAGCCAAAAACAGGTTAGGATTGAGAGGTAACCCAACACTGGTAGCGCTCACAGCCGCGAACAGACCAATGCTCTCCAGCTCAGTCTGAAAATGCTTCAGGGTCCAGGCAGCTAAACGAGCGCATCGAAGATTTGTAGGGGTAACCCACCCATTGGTCCGAGGATTAACCTTTGGGTATACTCCTCATTGTCCCATGAAGTTATTGTAGAAAGTCGGTAATTGGACTTGCTGGAATAATGCAGTGTCTTCACTCGGGACAATGCCCGGAAATAATCCCCTGAAAGGGATGACTGGACCGGAAGGGCGGCTCACAAATAACCCTTGGTCTGATCCCTTCTGGTAAAATATCTTCCCCGGCTGGCCGTGAAGATTAGGAGTCAGAGTCCACGACATCCTCCTGGGATGCGTGGCATGGAAGAATGTCGAGATGGGATAATCTCTCAGCATCCTGGGCAGATCAGGACCAGGCCCCCCGTAGGAAAAACTCAATTTTTTTTCTTGGGCTTCGTCTGGGATTGTTTGTCAATCATGTTCCCGAAGAGGAAAGCCGGTTTTATGTATTTGGCCCCGTCTATAGACGTCAGGGGCTCTCCGTTGATCATGCTCAATAGCATTCGCTCGCCTTGAGACGATATTAGGATTCCCCTTCCTTCAGGATTCCGGAGATAGGAAATGTCACATGGGACAAATCCTCCAGGTAATTGGAGTTCAGCATCCCAGCAGCGGAATCCATCACCTCAGCCAACAAAGGTATCTCCAAGTTAACTACAAAGTGCAAGAAAAATAAGTCAGTTTCTGTACTAGACGTTACATCTTGCAGCTTATGTACTTTTATGCCAAGACTGTGAAAACTTGAATTTTTATGCCGGAATCTCATTCTCCGGCGTAAAATCCAAGATTGGCAGTATACACAAAAATGACAGGCTGTATTTTTACGCCAGACTGCCAAAGTTTGAGTTATTATGCCGGAGTTTCCATCCAGAGCGTAACACCCAAAATTTGTAGTATACGCCAAATTTTGACAGTCAAAGCTTTTAAGCCAGACTGCGAAAATATGGAGTTTTTACGCTGACACATTAGAAATGTAGGCGTAAAAGATAAAACATCTCAGTGTATCATCTTCCTCGAAGCGGCTATCAGCACAGAAGATGACCTAGCGCGTTCACGTACAACGTGTGCGAAGGGTTTTCTTCGTTCTTGTCGTCCCAAAAGCTTTACCTATAACGCCCAGTGCACTGCTCGTCGGTGGGACACTTCGTTCAGAGCGGGGTTCGCCCTGCCCGATGGGAGTCGCTCTTGCTTGGGCAGAGGAGCGAGAAGAAGAGACAACCTTCTTTCCCTTAGAGGAGGAGATTGGTTTTGGTGCCATTGCCAAAGACTCAGAATGCTCAGAGAAGAAACGAAGGAGAGTACTCAAAGAGACGAAGGTTTTCTTTTGCAGAAGACAGATGAAAAGTTTTTCTCTGAAGGCCTTAGGGTATATATAGAGTGCAGATGGACTCCCTAACCAAATCTGATATTTAATACTCGGTTATGATTGGGGACCACGTCAGCCTACTACTCAGGGAAGGCGGACAGTCAGCAAATTTAAAAAGTTTTTGTGCAGAGCAGATTCGTGATTTTACGCCAAGGAGCTTTTATGCTCGGCAGCTACAAATCTACGGTTTTACGCTCAGAGACTATAAGTCTGCGGTTTTATGCCCGGATGCTTTTATGCTCGGTAGCTTTTACGCTCGAGGGGCTACAAACCTACGACTTCACGCTCGGCAGCTACAAATCTATGATTTCACGCTCGGTAGCTTTTACGCTCAGAGGCGACAAATCTACGACTTCATGCTCGGAAGATTTTCTTTTCAGAGGCTACAGATCTACAGTTTTACGTCCGGATGCTCTTATGCTCAGCAGCTTTTACGCTCGAGAGGCTACAAACTTATGATTTTATGCTCATCTATATTTTAGATCTATGACTTTCTGCATATCTCAAAATACGCAGGCCAGAGTATGCGTATATCTGAACAAATCTCAAGGCGGTCAATTGCAAGGGTTCACACAGAAGATGCTCCTTCTTGGCCTCAAAATATTCCAAGTACCCAAGGCATACAGAGTCCAGCATTGAAAATCACTCTTCTCCTTGGGTCGATTGGAAGTCCATCCGAAATCCAGTCAAAATATTTCCTCTACAGTTCAAGATGGTGACTCAGTTTTGACAACCGTTTCTCGCCCTATTTCAAGGGATTTTCGAGAAATCATTCTTGAAGATGATGGTCTGAACAAAAATTCTTCTTCTCAAAAGAGTGACAATTCAGAATTCTACGCAGTTCCTCATTCCTAACAGCAGGACAGTTCGAATATTCGACTTAAATGCTGAGCAGCTTTCTGCGCATCTTCAGTTATGCGTAAAAGACAGGACGAGACCAAATACTCTTTCTATCAGAGTCAGCGTAAAGTTATCCAGACGTGTCGAAGCTACACATATTCAGACTTCATCACAGCAAAATATATATGGCAAATCATCAGATACGCAAAAGAAGACGATTTTATTAAATCATGATTACATATGAGGGAAATTCAGTCTACAAAGGATTTTTTTCATCTTCATGATTACATATAAGGGAAATCCCGTCTACAAAGGATTTCTCATCTTCATTTAAAAGATCACCCCCAGAATCTGTTCTGCCAGGTTCTCGTATTGGTGGAGATCTTCTTCTGTCTTCTTCAGCAGTTAGTCGGTTTTCGCGGCCGATTAACAAAAAAAATGATTAATGGCGGGAGGATACACAACTGGGCTTGTGAAATTTTTTTTAGAGCCCATCCTCCATACGCCATGACAGATTGAGTTGAGGTTTTAGACCCAACTCAATACTGAAAGACAGGGCTAGTTTGTCTGCCCTCGTCCACGAACGACGGGAGAAAATACAGCTTGCAAGCTGTATGGTCGAATGTGACTCTTCCTCTCTTCTGGACGAATCGCCATATGAAGTTGCTGATTATCCCGAGCAAAGGAAGCTATGATATCCTTCCATGATCCATCGTTGCAGAGAACATTTGCTCGAAGATGCCTTCTTTTTTGGCTCCTTACATGCTGGAAGAACATGGTCTTCTTCCTCCTCAAGTCGACCCGACGAACTCCGGCAATCATCTCTGTGTGGTGAAGGAAATGTGGAAAGAACAGGTTAACTCCTCAGCCTTTATATAGGCAAAAGAGAACACACCGAATCCCAACAAATCCCCAAAAATTCGCCAAGAAATCAGCCTCGAGGAACGAGTCAGGCTTGACCGTTTCATGCTTCATTCAAAGTGTTTCAAATTACGAGGAATTTGAAAACTTTGAAGGGGGTCTTGTAGAAGCATGAAAAATATGCTGCGGAGTTATACACAGTATTTTAGTGGTGTGTGGCGTAAGACGTGACCTCAGAGCCATCGGCGTACAAACAGAGCTTTATCGCTAGTACAGCGTAAAACATAGCTCCAAAACAACCCGCGTAGTGAAGTATGTTCAGACTACTTCAGCGTAAAAAGGTTGTTATATCTCCTTTATGGGGTAAAACTCATCCGCTTTTAATGCATCATGGAAGTGTACGAGGAACGCTTCGTATTTCTCGAATGAACATGTCAGATCATGCAGTGAACCTGACTCTTGACAAAAAGTACTGCATAACTATCCAGACGACGGCTGTAATGATAGTGTGGCACAGAGACCTAAACCGTCGTTTAGTGACGTTTCCTTAATACAAAGCGCTTTTACGCATACAAGGGAATACGTTGTCTAATTTTACACAGGCAGATGTGAGCTTTTACGTTCCACAGAAGACAAACAGACTGCCACGTCAAAAGCTGCTCTTCGTACAGAGCTCGAGGCACGTCTCTGCAGTTTATGCACAGGATGGGGGCAGATCTCTGTATTTAATGCACAAGATTTGGTTATATTTTCAAAGACTGGATGAGCCATAATTATGGCTAATACGTCCACATTACGCCACCGGGCTATTTTTAGCTATAATGAGCACGCTGTACACTATCTCCTTGAAATATGCCAACTCGGGCTATATTGGCATTGGTGCATAATGAGGCTGTTTGGTCCAGAATACGCTCAAGACCTCAGTCAAGGAAGGAGGATCATCTATCTTTTACGCTAGCTACCTATCCACGCAGCATCAGGCTTCTACACCTACAGGGTTTCTACGCCTATTTGGCTTTTATGCCGATTCGACAACCACTTGGCTTCTACGCCAACCTGACAACTATTTGGCTTCTACGCCATGGTGACAGTTATTGGCTTATACGCCAACCTTTTCTACGCGAGGGACAGCTACCTACGTGGCTCGCATACCGTGATCTTCGCAGCAGTTATACGCATTATCTTCTGATGGGACACGTGTCACACGCAGATTCAGAAGATCATTTATACGTGGGTGGCAATTATTATAACCACCGCATAAAAAGTGCCATACTCTGCACTGTCCGGCTTCTACGCCGATTGGATGGTTACTGTCACAAAAACCCTATAAATAGAGACTTCTATTGACAGAGGTCCAGGGTCAAAAAGTTGAAAACTTGGAGAATAGAAGTCAAAAAATCAAAGAACAGAGAGAGAAGAGCTCAGACAGAGAGTAGTGATCGACGATTTTGGAATCTAGCATCCACTCCCCTTTACAATCTTTGAAGCTTCTGCGTCTTCTACAGCACTTCTTCACCATCGTGTGGTCCAAGGGACAAAGGATCGACCGCATATCAGATTCCTATTAGCAATATTTTACCCAGATTAAAAAATTGTACTTGATATCCTCGTATAGGATTAATTGTACTTCTTATTTGTAAACCAAAGAAAGGGTTTCGTATAAACCTTGTTTTATTTCTTTCGTTTATTATCAAACACAATGCCACTCTTGATTATCGTCGAGGTAGTGTTATATTTAGACTGTCTGACCTACAGGAGTTTGAATTTATTAGAGGATCTACAGAGATGAATGATTAATCTGTAGATGGAGCTCAGATGGAAATGGAAGGCATCATGTATCCTCATATCATATAAGCGTTTCAAGATGTCTTTCTAGATGATTTGCTAGGACTTTTACCAGATAAAGAAGTAGAATTTTTTATCGAGCTAATTCCAAGAGCATCACCTATATATTAACATGTCTATAGAATGGCGAAGGAGTTGGACGAATTGAAGATCCAGCTGAAAGAATTGGAAGACAAAGGTTATATTCAGCCGAGTGCATCACCCTGTGGAGCACCAGTTTTGTTCGTGCCAAAGAAAGATGGGTCAGTACACATGTGCATCGATTATAGAACCCTGAATGCCATAACGGTAAAGAATAGATATCCATTGCAGCGTATTGACGACCTATTTTGATTAGATAACTGGAGCTAAAACCTTCTCAAAGATTGATCTAAGATCATGCTATCATCAAGTAAAGGTTCAGAAGGAGGATATTCCAAAGATCACCTTTAGAATGAGGTATGGGCATTATGAATTCTTGGTTATGCCATTTGGTTTAAGTAATGCATATGTAGCCTTCATGAACTTGATGAACAGAGTATTTCACCAATACTTAGATCAATTCATGGTGGTCTTTATTGATGACATTCTAGTCTATTCAAAGATCTATGAGGAGCATGAAGAACACTTAAGAATATTATTGTAAACTTTGATAAGGGAGTAGTTATATGCTAAACTCAACAAGTGTGAGTTATATTTGGACAAATTATCATTTCTTGGACATGTTATTAGCGGGGATGGTATCTTGGTGGATCCATAGAAGATTACAACAATTGAGACATTGCCTACTCCTACTTCAGCAGCAACAGAAGTGTGAAGTTTCCTTGTACTTGCCGGATATTACCTGAGGTTTGTGGAATTTTTTTTAAGGATAGAAGAGCCTATGACACGGTTGACGTGCTAGGACCGTGAGTTCATATGGACAGATTAATGCCAAGATGATTTTAAAGAGTTGAAGAAGCACTTGACTACAACTCCAATCTTGACAATTCCTTCCGGACCAGGAGGATTTGTAATCTATAGTGATGCATTTGGGAAAGGATTGGGTTGTATTTTGATGCAACATGGCAAGGTGATTGCTTATGCTTCTAGGAAGTTACGGGACCACAAAAAAAACTATCCGACGCATGACTTGGAGCTGGCAGCATTTATTTTTGCGTTAAAGCTGTGAAGACACTACTTATATGGAGAACATGAGGAGATATATACAGATCATAAAAGATTAATATATGTCTTCACGCAGAAGGAGCTGAACATGAGGCAAAGGCGTTGGCTAGAGTTGATGAAGGACTTTGAGCTTGTGCTATATTATCATCCAGGAAAGGCTAACGTAGTAGCTGATGCGTTAAGCTGATGCGTTAAGCCGTAAGCCTATGGCGTACTTATTGATGATACAGAAGGAAATACTGAAGGATTTGCAAGGTCTTGGCATCGAAGTTGTATTACCTAGAGCAGATGACTAGTTAGCCAATCTTCAGGTGCAGTCGTCACTGGTGGACATGATTAAAGCTGCATTGCCTACCGATGCTAGATTTGGAAGGCTTAGGGAGAAGACAGAAGGTGGAGAGCAGACAGGGATGAGAATTCATGAAGACGGAACATTGAGATATGGTGATCGTCTATATGTTTCGAATGGAGAGCTTAGACAAGAGATGATGGCAGAGGCTCATAGTTATATCTATTCTATTCATCTTGGAGGCACAAAGATGTACCGGGACTTGAGGCAAACTTTTGGTGGCATGGTATGAAGGAGATAGTCTGTTTTATGGCTAAGTGCTTGGTGTATCAACAAGTCAAGGATGAACATCAAAGGTCAGTATGTTTGTTGCATCCGCTTTCGATTCCTGAATGGTAGTGGGAACACATCACGATGGACTTTGTGACGGGTCCTCCAAGAAGACCTAGTGGACGTGATACAATATAGGTAATAGTGGACCGACTTACCAAGTCATCTCATTTTTTGCCGTTTAGAGTTAGAAAATCTATAAAGGTTCTAGCATATATGTACATGAGGCACATTGTTAAGCTGCACGGCGTACCAATCAATATTGTGTCCGATCGAGCTTCGAGGTTCATGTCCCATTTTTTGAGAAGCTTGCAGGAGAGCTTAGGGACACGTCTGAAGTTTAGTATGGCTTATCATCCCCAAATCGTTGGTCAGTCAAAACATACTATTCAGACGTTGGAAGACATGTTGGGGGCTTGCATGCTAGATTTTGGAGGTTCTTGGGAAGACCATTTGCATTTTATAGAGTTTTCCTAGAACAACATCTATCAAGCGAGCATCTAAATGGCTCAGTTTGAAGCATTGTATGGTAGAAAATATATAGCCCCAGTTTGTTGGAGTGACATAGGAGAGCGTCAGAAATTGGGACTAGAGCTTCTAGTCAGCACAATTAAGAAGGTGAAGCTTATTCAGGGGCATCATCGAGCAGCACAAGACATGCATAAACAATGGGCAGATCTTTATCGTCGACCTTTGGAGTTTAAGGAAGGCGATCATGTGTTCTTGCGAATATCACCAACTCGAGGCACCATTCGCTTCGGCAGACGAGGGAAGTTGAGTCCAAGGTATATTGGACCGTTTAATATTTTGGAGCGTGTTGGAGATGTTGCCTACAGATTAGCATTGCCACCTTCACTTGAGGGAGTTCATGATGTGTTCCACGTATCGCAGCTGAGACGATACGTAGCAGATATCAACCATGTTCAGGATCACTCTGAGATTTCAGTTGGGCAAGCTTGTCATATCAGGAGCAACCTGTAGAGATTTTAGACATTAGCGTAAAGGTCTTGAGCAACCAGTCGATCCCCATGGTCCATGTGTCATGGAAGCATCACTCGCTAGGATAGTCTACCAGGGGTAGAAGCATGAAAAATTCAGATCCATACGTCCAACAAACATGCGTCCCAAGTTTGACTCAGAAAAAATTAAGACACAGAGAGCCCATGCGGCCAAGGGGTCCGTAAATAACCCATGCGGTCATAACAGCCAAAAATGAAGCCGCATAGCATAATTCATGCGGACTGAACAATTACGAAGTAAGGGCATCATCAGATTCCCTCACATGACAACTAATTCGACCAAGGGCAAATGTTCAATGCTACGTGCTCCCTCTGTAAACCTCCTCACCCAATTTTAATGTATACTTAGCTTAGTGAGAGATTATGGATTAATTTAGAATTATTTTTGGATTAATTAACTAGATTTATAAATTCACATATTTATTTTATTCCCTTGTTCTACCTTGTCATTGCTTAATTATTTAGAGCAATGCACTAGCCTTTGTCTTCAAACAAATTTTACAACCTTGACCTAGACAAACCAATCTCCAATCATGACCTTTGTGTCACTCATAAATACACTATCTTGTTCTTCATTTTAATTTCACAATATTCGTGCATATTTGCTAAATTCAAACATTAAACTTGCACCTATGTCCATTCCAATCAAAATTGGAGACACAACTTCGACCCGTTTCTTACAATCCAATATATATGACAATAATCTATTCTGAGTCTACTACCCCCATGACAATTGTGTCCCACCCAATTTAAATCCTATGTACTTCCAATTCATTGACAAACACCAATGACTCAATTTTTACTCTTTTTGAGCAACCGACTTGACCGAGCCCAAAACGAGTCCAAATACCCATCCCAAACCCTCACACATTCCCACATGTCTTATGCCAAACACTAAACCCATTCCCCCTCTCTACAAAACACAAAATACCAAATTCCATGACCAAAACCCATTTGTAAACCCTTTGGATAATTAAATTAGATTTACCCTTTGGAGATTTAATTCTAACACTCCACCTCACTTGCACTTTTGTACAAACACTCCATCCCTCACATGGCCAACCAAATAATATTTCTCTCCTAATCATCTCATGACACCATAGAGAATAAACCTAGATGGATAGCCTCCCTTTTATTTTATGCATTCACACACACCTCTCTTCCAATTAATGCTTTCACACCCTCTTTTATTTATGCATTTAATGCAAATCCCTTACTCCCCATTTTTGTGGTCGCCTACATACCTCACCCCCTCAACCGACTTTAGCCTACCTCTCCCTTTCCCTTTATATTCTCTACTTCTTCCTCTTCTTCTTTTATTCTTCTTCTTAATTGTTATCCTCTCCTCCATCCTTCTTCATACACCACGACCACTACCCTCATCACCATGGATACCACCACTTAGCACCACATTCGCCATCATTTCGAACTTGCTACCTCCTCCTCCATGACGCGAAGACCACCACCCTTGCCACCACCACTGTTGCTGCTACTGCTAGGACTGCTGCGTTCTTGCTGCTGTTGCTGCTATTTTTGCTGCTATAGCTGATGTAGCTGATATAGCTGCTATTCCTCTTCTTTCCGAGCAACCTTACCACCACCAGAGCCACCCTCACCTCTGGTCGAGCCTTCCTTGGCCAGATCTACACCTCCGCCCGACTGTTGCCCGCCGGAGCCCCAACCAGACCACAGACCCGAGCATCCAGTCCAGAACATAGCACCAAACCCCTCATTTCACGCTATGATACCTCCCTCCTTGCTCAACCAATTTTAGAATCGCATTCTCTGGTATAATCTCTATCTAACCCTCTTCCAGTGCCTTTAAATAGTTTATTTTAGTTTATATTAGATTGGAAGTTATTTGGTGTTAAAATCGAAGAAAAATAGTTTTTATAAAACTAGAAAAGATTCGATACAGAGTTGGTCCCGTCAAACTGGATAATCTTATCGCGTACCGATTGCACCAAAATATGCGTACGATATTTCTCGACGTGTGGGCTTTGACGGAATTCAATTCGGTCGCGTGTGCGCGACGAAACAAACCCGTATCCGTAAAAAATTTCCGTGTTGTGACTTTTTGTAATTACCTAATTACTTTGTGCACGCTAGTCGTATCATGACGAAACTTATGCCGATGGACTCGTGGTATTCGACTTGTCCTGTGACCCAAGTTTGCCTGATTCTGAGATAGTAACCGGATCGCCGTTTCGTGGACCCCACAATCCATTCAAACGAGCATTTTTGAAATTGGCTCATCAGAATCTAAATCTGGATATACCATTGAGTTCGTATCATCGTTTAGAAATTGTTTGACCTATAATATGCTAAGTTTAGTGACCTTTGTTCATAGCAAATTTTTTGGTGCAAGACGGACCTACCTATGGACCCTGTGTTGACGAGAAACTGTCTTTTTGCCCCTTTATCCAAATTGGACGTATGGATATGCTTTTTTGAGGATCATATTTATTCCGATACTGTTGGTGATATTTGTAACAACATCCGGAGACATCTGCTCCAGCCCCCTTCTTGTGATGCTACTTCGTTGGTGAGTTTGTGTTCGAATCTTCGTCTGGCTTCCAAGAAAGTATACCTTGCCTTATTATACTGTTTAAATTCAGTTATTATTGTTCATATATTTTGTAGTATGAATATTATAACTGTGCGCTTCTGAGAATGACTCGGGTGCTGTCGACGAAGGCGTTGACGTTAGAAATTGTGTTTGACCTAGTTTTTAGTGATGTACCTAAAGTTACGAAGTTATCATTATGACTCCAAGGTCTTGTCACATATCATTTTTATGTCACAGAGTGAGTTCATGATAGGACACGGGCTTACACATTTAATTGTCCATCGGTGTGAGTAGCACGTGTGATATTACTTAGCATAGTTGTATTTCTCTAGGTGACTTGCATTATAGTTACAAGATGTCCACATTGTATTTGAGAATTGTACGTTGGCATTGGACGGGAAAGACTACTAGTAGGTGTATGGGACACCCACCTCTATATTTATACAGATATCGCGTTCTTCGGAGCATATCAGGCATTATTATTTATACAGATACCATGTTCTTCGGAGCATTACAGACGTTATATATACAGATGCGGCATTCTTCAGAGCATTATGGCTATTATTACATGCAGATTGCCCCAAGATAGGGGAGCATATATGGCATATATTATCCAGTCCCGACGATTGATGAATTACGTCAGCATATGTCTAGCCTAGCCTTCCCATACGCACTAAGTTGTCCTTAATTTGCATTCACTTAGAAGGATAGTTCACCCTATTTTATTTTACTCAGTATTTACATTATGGAATGTTCTTTTTGTATCTTGTTACGTTCCTCTGAGGACTTGGTTCCCTTTCAGGTTATTTGAACATGTTGCATGATGCTTGATCTAGTAGAGTGTTGGACATCGTTGCAGGTATCTTATATCTTTCTTCAATTATAGTTATGTTCTACTTTTTATTATGATTCTGCTTTTATAGCCTAGTGTTTATAGGCCTATATTGTTCTCTTGGCCTATTCGAACAAATGTATTATTGGACAACAAACTAATACTGCATACCATTCATTCTTAACATTTATTTATTGTGGATTAAGATTTAGTTTAGTCGTTTTGATATTAGAACTAGATATCTAGCTTGATCACTTGACCGTGGACAACGTAAGTATACTTCGTCAGGTCCATTAAATTGTAAAGTCCTACGGAGTCATACCGGTTAGCCATTGCTAGTTGTCTGGTCTCGCATATTTTGGGATAGGGGCGTGTGACATGGATTTAATGGTGGTCCATGCAGGTCAGAGCATATCGTTCGGTTACATCACTGTACCGAACTAGCCTACAATCTAGGATTATTGTTGAATAAGATCTCAATCCATAACTTATTTTAAAACTCCTCTTGCATTTGATTGTCTTCCTTGGACTTCATAATTGTATTCATTCATTTTTTGTCGATATCGTTATCATTGATGCCCGTCTCCCCTTATTTCAGAGAGACATATGTTTGTGCTTGGTGGTTCCCTCCAAAAGAAGATCGTAGTCAAGACGGAAGAAGATATGATTAATGTATTATTTTATAAGGAGATGGTTACCCTTAGTAGGGTAGGTTGATAGGTTCCCTCTAGATGCTTGAGCTAGTAGAGATTGTTAGCATGACAATTGAACATAGTAGTAGAGGCTTAGAACTGATAAAACCCTATCCTAACTTAAGGTAGCAGTGATTTGGAAGTATTAGAATATAGAAAGATTAGTTGATTCTAATGCTCTGGAATAATTTATGGAGTACATAACTAGATGTTAGGGATTAGCGGTAGCCTCGTAATAGTGATACAAGGAGCAATATTAGGAGCTTGAGAAGATAGAAATTTTAGGCTCTCACCTAAAAGAAGATTATATGATCCCAAGAATTGTATCATATGCTTGGGTGATACCCATTATTTTAATTGCACCATAGTAACTTAGAGTAATAAATAGTAGAAAGAAAAAAAATTATAGAATACAATTTTAGGGAGAATAAGCTGTGATTTGATACGATATGTGGATGATTAACTTGAACGAAATAGTTGATAAAATTATACCCTGAATAATTTTTGAGACCAATATTAGGTATGAACTATTACAAGGACAACACTGGTTGTGACGGTTTAATTAGAGGATTACACTTGGGGGATACGAAGAAATGAATATGTGACATAATTATGTTTATGAAAAAAAAATATTGAGGGAAAAATTTGAGGAATATCTGATTAGAAAACTAAGCGAAGATTTGATTGAAGGATATGAAGGTGTGTAGGAAACAAATGATAAGGGAAAGATATTATGGTCACATAATCCTACGAGTAAAAATTATAATTGAAGGATATGAAGGTGTGTAGGAAACAAATGATAAGGGAAAGATATTATGGTCACATAATCCTACGAGTAAAAATTGTTGACCAAGTCGAGAGAAGCTATGAAATTTCAAGGAACTAAACACAGGTTCATATCACATACTGACTCGTTGGTCATTCCGTAGAGGATTACCACTAGACCCTTAGATTATAGATTGACACCTAGGAAGGGGAGTAAGTCTGGAAGGAATGATAGCTGAATATTGGGGTTTATACATAAACTGTTTAGGACCAGGGATTTAGATTTTTGACTAATAGGGTATGAGCTTGCTGGACCCAATCCTTAGTAATAGATGGTGTTATGGGAACCTATTTCCAAATTACCCTAGCCGATGTATTTTTAGATTTTAGGAATCGTATTCTTGTTATTATATTGGTTATATTATATTCTATGGTATTTAGAATGATTGCATATATATTTATTGCATGACTCTTTTTTTATATTTGTTACTATTATATATAGTTGAATAAAGGCTTATGTTGTATTTTATTACATATATTTCTCCTAGAAATTATTTTGAGTTGAACTTCTAGATTAAGAATGACTGACTGGCTAGATTAGACTTATTGCTCCTATGAATGAATTATAAGAAATTGGTTAGAGGATTTTATTGTGGATATTATAGGTTGATGACATTATATCTAGGAAAGAATGATGAGATAGTAAATATCTTAGCTTCAGAACAAGGGATTTAGATACTATGTAGGTGGCCTTGAGGATTTTGTACTTATAGAATTTTAGTGCCTAACCCATGCACTCATTTGAGAGTAAATATATGACATTATTTTTTTTTATAGATATTGGAAGTTTCAAACTTAGATTGTGTCGCGACATCCTTAAGTAACCTAGTCTTATAGGTTATGATTTTCTAGTTAATGATTAACATGATAATAATTAAAAGATAATACAAGAAGTTGAGAAGATGTTTAGAGGACAAAATGTCTTAGATGATTAGACTGTACGTATGTGGCAGTTTAAGGTTAAGAGAGTGGAGTAGAAATAAGTGAAAAGTTGTGTGTGTATATATATATATATATATATATATATATATATATATATATATATATAGAGCATAAGGGAGGTGAGGTGGCACATCACTCTCAAAACAAGGGTGGCGGTGATGTGGCACAATCCTAACCACACAAACGAGAGGAGGGGGTTAAGTGCAATTTGCCAATTATGTAATGTGTGGTTAGAATTGTGCCACGTCACCGCCACCCTTGTTTTGAGAGTGAGGTGCCATCTCACCTCCCTTATTCTCTCTATATATATATATATATATATATGTGTGTGTGTGTGTGTGTGTGTGTGTGTGTGTGGATATGTTGAGTTCGTTGTTGGGGAGATTGATTTTGAATTTCGAGGACAAAATTCTAAGGTGGATAGATTGTAAACCCCCTCACCCAATTTTAATATATACTTAGCTTAGTGAGAGATTATGGATTAATTTAGAATTATTTTTGGATTAATTAACTAGATTTATAAATTTACCTATTTATTTTATTTTCTTGTTGCACCATGTCATTGCTTAATTATTTAGAGCAATGCACTAGCCTTTGCTTTCAAACAAATTTTACAACCTTGACCTAGACAAGCCAATCTCCAATCCTGACCTATGTGTCACTCATAAATATACTTTTTTTTTGCTTCATTTTAATTACACAATATTCGTGGACATTTTTTAAATTCAAACATAAAACTTGCCCCTATGTCCGTTCCAATCAAAATTGGAGACACAATTTTGACCCATTTCTTACAACCCAATATATATGACAATAATATATTTTGAGTCTACTACTCCCATGACAATTGTGTCCCAACCAATTTAAACCCTATGTACTTCCAATTCATTGACAAACACCAATAACCCAATTTTTACACTTTTTGGGCAACCGACTTTACTGAGCCCAAAATGAGTCCAAACACCCACCCAAACCCTCACACACCCTCACATGGCTTGTGCCAAACACCAAACTCATTCTCCCTCTCTACAAAACACAAAATACCAAATTCCATGACCAAAAACCCATTTGTAAACCCCTTGGATAATTAAATTAGATTTTACCCTTTGGAGATTTTAATTCTAACACTCCACCTCACTTGCACTTTTGTACAAACACTCCATCCCTCACATGGCCGGCCAAATAATATTTCCCCCCTAATCATCTCATGACACCCTAGTGAATAAATGTAGACCAGGATAGGCTCCCTTTCATTTAATGCATTTACACACACCTTTATTCCAATTAATTATTTTACACCCTCTTTTCTTCTTGCATTTAATGCAAATCCCTCGCTCCCTGTTTTCATGGTCGGCTACATATCTCACCCCCTCAACTGACTTCAACCGACCTCTCTCTCTTCCTTTATATTCTCTTCTTCTTCTTAATTTTTATCCTCTCCTCCACCTTCTCTATATACCACGACCACCACCCTCATCACCATGGACACCACCATTTAGCACCACATTCACCATCATCTCAAACCCTCCATCTCCTTCTCTACGACTCGACCACCACCACCCTCGTCACCACAATTGGTGCTACTGCTAGGACTGCTGCTATTGCTGCATTCTTGTTGCTGCTGCTGTTCATATTCTTTCCGAGCATCCCGACTACCAGTAGAGCCACCCTCAGCTCTGGTCGAGCCTTCCTTGGCCGGATCTACACCTTCGACCAACTTTTGCCCGCCAGAGCCCCAACCCGACCACAGACCCGAGCATCCAGTCCAGAACATAGCACCAAACCCCTCACTTCATGCTGCGATATCTCCCTACTCACTCAACCGATTTCGAAATCTCTTTCTCTGATATAATCTCTATCTAACCCTCTTCCAGCGCCTTTAAATAGTTTGTTTTAATTTATGCTATATTAGAAGTTATTTGGTGTTAAAATCGAAGAATTTTCTTTATAAAACTAGAAAATATTCGATACGAAGTTGGTCCCGTCAAACCGGACAACCTCGTCGTGTACCGATTGTACCTAAAGGAGCGTACAGTATTTTTTGACGTGTAAAATTTGACGAAATTCAATTAGGTCGCGTGTGCGCGACGAAACGAACCCGTATCCGTAAAAAATCTCCGTATCGTAACTTTTTGTATTTATCCAATTACTTTGTGCACGCTTGTCGTATCATGATGAAACTTGCGCCATTGGACTCACGACGTTTGACTTGTCCTTTGACCCAAGTTTATATATCTATATGTATATATAGGTATGAGTATTTATATAAATACATATATGTCTATGTGTATATATATGTGTGAGAGTATATATATATCTATACATATATAGTTTTAGATATAAATAGTGAGATACCTTGATATATATATCTATATGTATATATATATATATATATGAGGGTTGTTACATATATTAATAGAGTGTATATTTATGTGTATATATAGATTAACATAGAAGAGGTGTGTGCATATGTATGTGTGGTTGTGTGGCTGTGGGTGTGTATCAGTAAAGGAGGGAGAGACCTGTGCCCACGCAGTCAGTGAATAAAGAGGGAGAGCAATCATAATAGGGAGCTACTGTAGCTATGTTCTGTAGTCACTGAAGGGGGAGCTTCTCGAACAACTGTGCACACTGCACAGCGAGGAGTGCACAGGAAGGAGGTAGGCTGCCAACTGAGGGGAGCAGTCCACTACAGCCAAGAGGTGTAGTCCTCAACACCAGTGCTCAACAAAAAGTATCAGAAGGTAGCTGCATCAGCAGCAATGGGAGACATAATTTTTGTGCAACACCAAGTAGCTGTGCACTGTGCTGCAAGAGCTCGGGCACAAGAAGGGATCAGCACAGGGAGTTAACTGCAGCCATCTCAAGGGTGTTCAGCAGAGCAGTAGCAGTCAACTGCCTGCATCAAGAGCACAACAATGAGCAAGAAGTGCATTCAGTTCAGCAAGGACTAGGAGAGTGCACAGGCATCAATGTATCAGTCAGTATCGGTATCCATATCTGTCCAGTTCATTTCAGTTTCAGTATTAGTTAGTTATCAAGGTATTTGGATTATGGGTAGTTAGCCAATAGTTAGTTTAGTATTCAGTGTTAGATGGTTAGTAGCTTAGTTGATTAGTTATATTGGTTAGAATGTTTAGTATATCACTAGCTATAAGTATATTTATGTATATAAGTTATTGATTAAGTTAGATAGTTATGTATACTATTTGTTATATATGTTAGTAGTTATATATATTGATATAGTTAGTATTTAGAGTGTTACCTATATATTTTCGCTATATGTTAGAGGTTTTGAATTACCTCGGGATACCAAGGTAATACCAAGGTATTGGGTCGATACTCAAGGTATTAGATTTGGATATCGAGATAGGTGTGATACACATTGGTGTAAGGCCAAGGTATCATATTTTTATTAATTTGTTATAGTATTATGTATATTAACTTGTAAATATATATAAAGTATTATTTTTATATATTGAAACTTACGTATCTTAGGATACGAATTTTTGAGTGTCTCTTAGTATTATAGCTTAGCTAGTATAGCTTAGTTTCATAGTGCATTGACTTAGTGTCTTAGTGTTAGACTCTTGCAATCTAGATTTAGTTGGTTGACTTAGAAATGGCTTATTGACCTAGAATTGCATCATATTAATTTATTTTTATTTCTGAACCTTGTATTGATGCAACATACAATATATAGGTCTGTGTGACACCAGATTGGGTATCGAGAGACACACCTTGCTCAGGACTTCAGGCGAGTACATTTCTTTGTTAGTTTTTAATTCATAATAGTGTATATATGCATGTTCTAGAATTGTATACTTGATTCCGACACAGTGTTTAACGGACTTGTACTACATGGATCCCGTCAGGAGATGTTATCCCCTACCGTGTTCAGTAGGTACTCGTGTACATGTATTTCATCGTGTATATTGGGTATTGATCTATATTTCGTGTTTACACACTCTGCGTGTTCAGTGTGCTTATTCGTGTACACCTACTGGTCGTGTTCAGTGGTTATTATATTCGTGTACACCCACTGCTCGTATTCAGTGGTTATTATATTCGTGTATACCTACTCCTCGTGTTCAGTGGTCATATTCGTGTTCGTAGCATGTCAGTGGTTATCAAAGCCCTATTGTTCATCATGTACATTCTGATTATATATCTCACTTGTAATCGTCTTACCTTATTGATCATGTTCACCTAAACCGATCACATAATGAACTTGTATTCTAAGACACATTAGTTAGATTGCAGTTATTTCATCATATTGCAGATATTTATAGTTGATCTATATTCTCATACATTACCTGTATACCTATTGTTCATTCATTCATATGTTTAGTGATCTTTTATTTTATTTCTATTATCTGTTTTATATGCTCGATTATGTTATTAAAACTGTTTTCAGAGGTATGTACTTCACTCCAATCCTGACTTGTTATATTTTCCAAATGATTGGCTTATAAAGCAGTGTCCCATATTCTACGGGCCACTGGATGGCGTACCTTTAGAGGATACACCTATAGACTAGGAGGACTTAGTTGCAGAGCCCGTGGAGGTCTAGTTTACTTATGTTGGCTTTTACTAGACTATTTGTGGAGATTCATAGTTTATATATTATTTCAGATTATGGATTGTACTTGTATCTTTCATTCGCTATTCAATTCGTGCTTTATCTTTCTTAGATTGTTTTGTGATTGAGATTAGTTATACTTGTGAGATACCATATTGTTCCTCCGTTAGAGTTGAGATGATTGACAGGTACCATATTATATTGTCGAGATGTTAGATAGTTAGAAATAACCCAGACAATGTTCTACCGCTAATGCTGCGGCTTAGGCTGGGCGTAACCACGTACTCGTGCCCGAATATCCGGGCGCGGGCCGTGACACATTTTTTACTTGTGGCCCATGCAGGTCTAGATTCGCAAGTAGTGTGATATCGTAGTTGTGCTCGCCTAGAGTAGTGCTACGAGCCTGCTTTAGGAAATAGGATTTAGGCTGAGAGTTTCAAAAATTTCAAAAATCTATTTTGCAAATCCTTATCTATTGAATATTGCTTTACATTGAATACGATTCTATCCTTCTTTGATGATATCGTATCATATTCAATATTGATTCCTTATTTCAATCTATCTTCAAGATGCCACCGAAGACGCGTTTCCAGTGCTCTGGTGCCGTGCGATCAGTCACTTTATCACCCTGGAGGGCAGCAATCTCAAACGATATTCCAACACCTAGCTTCCGGATGTCAGCTTCATCGGTCCAAGTGGGCATATCAGCAGCAGCTTTCGGAGGTGCTCCACCTCCAGTACCGAGGACAGGGCGGACAGTTTTCGGGGATCTTCCACCCCCACCACCAGTAGTCGATCAGACGCAGATGTTCGTGCTCTTCCAGCAGATGATGGAGGTGCAGCAGCGTCAGTCAGAGGTCCTACGACAAAGCGTGGAGAATGCTTACCAGATCGTACTTGCAGCAGTTGAGAGAGCTACTACAGTCCAGCCATAGATGGCACCACCTCAGTTTATTCCTCAGCAGCCGAGGACTTCAATTGGATGGGCCCGAAGGACTTCAGAGGCATAGGGGGGATCCTTTATGCGGATGATTGGATCAAGGACATCGAACGAAACCTGCGGCTGGCGCAGATTCCAGAGATGTTGTAGATAGAGGCAGCGGGGTGTATGATGTTCGACATTACTTTGACATGGTTCCGGTCAGACCCTAGGATCGCAGTACCAGGACTCACTTGGGAAGCATTCAAAGAGCTTTTCAAGGATAAGTTCTTCCCAGACGTGTCTCTTACATCCTTAGAGAGCCAATTCCAGTACTTACTCCAGGGAGGTATATTATTGGACGAGTATGCGACGGAGTATTGCTGACTAGGTCGCTTCTTGGAGGGGAAGAACCCTAGAGGTAGAGCCAGGAAGTTCAGGAAGGGCCTGAACTGGAGGTCAAATCCAACACCAACAGAGATCCTACCACCACCTTCAAGGAGATTCTCAAACAGGCGCAAAGAGCGGAGGATGACTTAGAGCTTGGCTCTAAGAGGCCGAGGGACACCGGAGGATCTAGCACCAATACCGGTCCAGCAAAGAGGCCTCATTTTCAGTAGCAGCACCAGAGGCACTACCAGCACCAGAGGCAGCAGTATCACGGGCCAACTAGAGCGGCGGCACATCAGATGCACCAGATCCAGAGGGCAGCAGTTCCTTGCACTTTCTGTACGAAGCAAGGACACAGATGGGATGCATACAGGATAAGACTTGTCTAATGCTTATTCAGCGAATTAGGAGATCATCAATTGAGGGCTTGTCCTAAAGTCCTAACTTGTCCAGCTCAGGGTGGAGGTCAGGCGCAGAGAGCACCCGCTAGGCCACCGGCGGGACAGCAGGGAGGACCTCTACCACCGTAGCACCAGTAGTTTGCTCAGCACCAACAGCAGAGAGGTGCGCAATGATAGGGATGAGCTTTTGCCTTGACTGTCGAGGAGGAGGAGCCGGTTGGCGATGTTATCTCAGGTTCAGTTTATCTCGATTCCTTTTCAGCTCATGTTTTGTTCGATTTTGGTGATTCTCATAGCTTTGTATATGTATCTATTACTTTAAGGCATCGTCTTGAGTCTGAACTGTTGGAGAGTACTTACAAGATCACGACCGGGGGTGGCATATCCTTGTCAGTGATGTTTGCAAGAACTAGAGAGTTTATTTGGGAGGCCAGGAGTTGAGCGTATGTTTACTCGTAATGCCACTTTCGAGTGACGATATAGTACTCGAGATGGATTGGTTGAGTAGACACCACGCTAGTATCGATTATCGTGGAGGCAGAGTTTTATTTTAGAAGACAGGAGAGCCGGAGTTCGAGTTCATCCGAGCAGCAGAGCAGAGAAAATGCAATTTCTGTGGTGTTTTTATAGAAGAACAGGAGCCGCCACATCCGTTGATTGCAGAGTTCATGGATGTCTTTCCAGAGGAGTTATCGAGGTTGCCATCGGACAAAGATATGGAATTCTCTATAGATTTGGTGCCAGGCGCAAAGCCGATATCTCAGCACGTCTATAGAGTAAACAACAGCGAACTGGCGGAGTTATTGAAGCAGGTGGATGAGTTACAAGACAAGGGATTTATCTGTTTTAGTTCATCACTATGGGGTGCTCCGGTACTTTTTGTACCAAAGAAGGATGGGTCGGTACGTATGTGTATCGACTATAGGGCACTCAACAACCTTATTATCAAGAACAAATATCCGTTACCGCGGATTGACGACTTGTTTGAACAGTTGATAGGAGCGAAGGTATTCTCAAAGATAGACTTGAGGTCAGGGTACCACCAGGTGAAGGTAAAGAGGGAAGACATCCCGAAGACAGCTTTCAGGACTCGTTTTGGGCTGTTCGAGTTCTTGGTGATATCGTTTGGGTTGACCAATGCCCGGGCAGTATTCATGAACCTGATGAACAAGGTGTTTCATCAGTACCTGGATTAGTTTGTTGTAGTCTTCATTGATAATATTCTGATGTATTCGAAGACCCCAGAGGAGCATGAGCAGCACTTGAGGATAGTTCTGGAGACCCTCAGGAAGAAGAAGCTGTATGGCAAGCTACCAAAGTGTGAGTTCTTCCTTAATAAGGTATAATTTCTTGGGCTTGTTATTATATGAGATAGAATCTCAGTGGACCCAAAGAAAATTTTAGCAATTGAGTCGTGGTCAACCCCGAGTTCAGTAACATTGATCAGGAGTTTCCTTGGATTGGCAGGCTACTACCGGAAGTTTGTTTCGAACTTTTCCAGACTTGCAGAGCCAATGACTAGACTAACCTGGAAGGACGTGGAGTTCATCTGGACTGAGGATTGTTAGTTAGCATTTGAGGAGTTGAAGAGGAGGTTGACTACAGCTCTAATCTTGACATTATCATCAGGAGCAGGAGAATTTTCCATATACAGTGTATCAGGAAATGGTTTGGGTTGTGTGTTACAGCAACAGATGAAGGTGATTGCCTATACTTCCAGGCAATTACGTTCGTATGAGAAGAACTATCCTACACATGACTTGGAGTTGGCAGCAGTTATTTTTGCTCTTAAATTATGAAAATACTACTTGTATGGAGAGAGAGTGGAGATTTTCACAGACCATAAGAGCTTAAAGTATGTGTTTACACAAAAAGAGCTCAATATTAGGCAGCGGCGATGGTTGGAGTTGATGAAAGACTTTGATATTTTTTGCAGTACCATCCAGGGAAGGCCAACGTAGTCGCGGATGCTTTGAGCAGGTATCCCGTGGCAATGTGCTTGACGAGAGACATATTTATTGGCCGATCTTAACAGTTTGGGCATTGAGGTATTAGTTCCTGGAGTCGTAGCACAGATGTGGAGAATTCAGGTACAGTCAGAGCTGATGGACCGGGTGAGAGCCGAATATTATGAGGATGAGTCTCTGAGGAGCATCAGAGCACAGGTTCAGATGGGGCTGCCAGAGGACTTTATCATCGCAGATGATGGATCATTGCGGCACGGTACCAGATTACGTGTATCGAGAGGAGCATTGCGCGAGGAGATTCTGTAGAAGGTGCATCGTTCTCAGTAATCTGTGCATCCCGGTGCCAACAAGATGTATAGAGACATGCGAGAGCATGTATGGTGATTTGGTATGAAGCGAGAGGTAGTTAGCTTCATATCCAGATGCTTAGTTTGCCAGCAGGTAAAGACGGAGAGACAGAGGCCAGGTTGATTACTTCAGCCTTTACCCATTCCGAAGTTGAAATGGGAGCATATGACCATGGATTTTGTATCAGGACTTTCGTGTTCTCTAGGAGGTAAAGATGCGATTTGGGTCATCGTGGACAGGTTGACCAAATCAGCCTAGTTTCTGTCATTTAAAGTGGGTACAACTACAGAGAAGCTCGCGGAGATGTATATACGCCAGATTGTCAGATTTTACGGTATTCCAGTCATCATAGTCTCGGATCAGGATAGTCGCTTCATGCCCCACTTCTGGAGGAGTTTGCAGGCTAGCTTGGACACTCAGCTCAAGTTTAGTACCGCTTATCACCCTCAAACTGACGGACAGTCGGAGAAGACCATTCAGACTCTCGAGGACATGCTACACACATGTGTATTGGATCTTAGAGGTTCTTGGGAGGATCACCTTCACTTGGTAGAGTTTTCATACAACATCTACCAAGACAGTATGGATATCACCATTCGAGGCGTTGTATGGACGGAGATGCCGCACTCCGTTATCCTGGGATGATGTTGGTGAGAGAGCTTTATTGGGACCAGAGATGATAGTGGATGCAGCCGAGAAGGTGAAGCTTATCAGGGATAGACTTTGAGTGGCACAGGATAGGAAGCGACATTGGGCCGATAGCCACCGGAGACTTTTGGAGTTTGAGGTATAGATTTTTTTGTTTTATTTTGCATTATTTCTGATTGATTGTTGTTTTGTTAGAGTGCTAAGGTTGTGTTTCGTGCTAGGTTGGCTGTCTGATTTTCTTGAGGATTTCTCCGACACGTGGCACGATTCGTTTCGGTGGAGGCGGAAAGCTTAGTCCGCGATTCATCGGACCTTTCAGTATTCTTGAGAGGGTCGGTGCAGTTGCATACAGAGTAGACTTACCACCTGCATTGGAGGGAGTAAACAACGTGTTTCACGTGTCGCAGCTGAGATGGTATATGGCAGATCCCAGTCATGTATTGGATTACTCGGAGATAGCGGTGGGCCTAACTCTTAGATATCCAGAGCAGCCAGTGGAGATTCTGGATCGGAGAGAGAAGGTGCTTAGGAACCAGACTATTCCTTTGGTGTGCATCGTGTGGAGGCATCACTTGCTAGGAGTGAGTAGCTGGGAGCGAGAGGCCGAGATGCGCTAGCGGTATCCATATCTGTTCGAGCCGTGAGGTATAATTCTTTCTTACATTGTATTGTTTGCTTTTGGTAGTTAGTTTCTTCCTTAATTTCATGGACAAATTTTTCTAAGGTAGGAAGGATTGTCACCCTCACATTTTTATTTAAGGGTAGTTTGGTAATTGACACGGATATTTTATTTTAGGATTACTTGTATTTAAATATTGTGCATATGTGAATATTTAATTATTGTATTATTTATTGATTGTTAGTTGTAGATTTATTTTAGACTCGTGTCCGAATATCCGGGTGCGGGTTGTGACACATTTTTTAGTGGTGGCCCATGCAGGTCTAAATTCGCAAGTAGTGTGATATCGTAGTTGTACTCGCCTAGAGTACTGCTACGAGCCTGCTGTAGGAAATAGGATTTAGGCTGAGAGTTTACTCAATCACACCTACAAAATTTTAAAAATCTGTTTTGTAAATCATTTTCTATTGTATATTTCTTTATATTGAATACGATTCTATCATTCTTTGATGATATCGTATCATATTCAATATTGATTTCTTATTTCAATCTATCTTCAGGATGCCGTCGAAGACGCGTTCCCAGCGCTCAGGTGTCGCACAATCAGTCACTTTATCACCCTTGAGGGCAGCACCCTCAGACGATGTTCCAGCACCTAGCTTCCGGAGGTCATCTTCACCATTCCAGGTGGGCGTATCAGCAGCAGCTTTCGGAGGTGCTCCACCTCCAGTACCGAGGACAGGGAAGACAGTTTCTAGGGATCTTCCACCCCCACCACTAGTAGTCGATCAGACGCAGATGTTCACGGTCTTCCAGCAGATGTTGGAGGTGCAGCAGCGTCAGTCAGAGGTCCTACGACAGAGCGTAAAAAATGCTCACCAGATCGCACTTGCAGTAGTTGAGAGAGCTACTACAGTCCAGCCACAGATGACACCTCCTCAGTTTATTCCTTAGCAGCCGAGGCCGGGTACCATCATAGATTTTAAGAAGATAGGCCCGAAGGAATTCAGAGGCATAGAGGGGATCCTTTATGCGGATGATTGGATCAAGGACATCGAGCGGAACCTGCGTATGGCGCAAATTCCAGATATGTTGCAGATAGAGGCTGCGGGGTGTTTGATGTTCGACATTGCTTTGATATGGTTTCGGTCTGACCCTAGGATCGTAGTACCAGGACTCACTTGGGAAGCATTCAAAGAGCTTTTCGAGAAGAAGTTTTTCCCAGGCGTGGCTTTTACATCCTTAGAGAGCCAATTCTAGTACCTCGTCCAGGGAGGTATGTCAGTGGACGAGTATGCGGCGGAGTATTGTCGACTAGGTCACTTTGTGGAGGGGCAGAACCCTAGAGGTAGAGCCAGAAAGTTCAGGAAGGGCCTAAACCGGAGGTCAAATCCCACACCAACGGAGATCCTACCGCCACCTTCGAGGAGATTCTCAGACAGGCGCAGAGAGCGGAGGATGACTTAGAGCTTGACTCTAAGAGGCCAAGGGACATCGGAGGATCCAGCACCAACACGGGTCCAGCAAAGAGGCCTCATTTATAGTAGCAGCACTAGAGGAATTAGCAGCACCAGAGGCAGCAGTATTACGGGCTAAATAGAGCACCGACAGAGCAGATGTACCAGATCCAGAGGGCAGCAATTCCTTGCACTTTCTGTAAGAAACAAGAACACAGATGGGATGCATGCAGGATGAGACTTGGCTAATGCTTATTCTGTGGATCGAAAGATCATCAGTTGGGGGCTTGTCGTAAAGTCCTAACTCGTCCAGCTCAGAGCGGATGTCAGGCGCAGAGAGACCCGCCAGGCCACCGGCAGGACAGCAGGGAGGACCTGTACCACTGCAGCAGCAGTAGTTTGCTTAGCACCAGCAGTAGAGAGGTGCGCAATGATAGGGCGAGCTTTTGCCTTGACTATCAAGGAGGAGGACCAGTTGGCGATGTTATCTCAGGTTCAGTTTATCTCAATTCATTTCCAGCTCATATTTTATTCGATTTCGGTGCTTCTCATTGCTTTGTATCTGTATCTTTTGATTTAAGGCATCGTCTTGAGTCTGAATTGTTGGAGAGTACTTGCAAGATCACGACCGGGTGTGGCATTATCCTAGTCAGTGATGTTTGTAAGAACCAGAGAGTTTATTTGAGAGGCCTGGAGTTGAGCGTATGTTTACTCGTAATGCCACTTTTGAGTTACGATATAGTACTCGGGATGGATTGGTTGAGTAGACATCACGCTAGTATCGATTATCGTAGAGGGAAAGTTTTATTTCAGAAGACAGGAGAGCCGGAGTTCGAGTTCATCCAAGGAGCAGAGCAGAGCAAAAGCGATTTCTATGGAGTTTTTGTAGAAGAACAGGAGCCGCAATATCCGTTGATTGCAGAGTTCATGGATGTCTTTCCAGCGGAGTTGTCGGGGTTGCCACCGGACAGAGATGTAGAATTCTCTATAGATTTGGTGCCAGGCGCATAGTCGATATCTCAGCACTTCTATAAAGTAAACAACAGCGAACTGGTGGAGTTATAGAAGCAGGTGGATGAGTTGCAAGACAAGGGCTTTATCTGTTTCAGTTCATCACTATGGGGTGCTCTAGTACTTTTTGTACCAAAGAAGGATGGGTCGGTACGTATGTGTATCAACTACAGGGAACTCAATAACCTTACTATCAAGAACAAATATCCGTTGTCGCAGATTGACGACTTGTTTGACCAGTTGATAGGAGCGAAGGTATTCTCAAAGATAGACTTGAGGTCAGGGTACCACCAGGTGAAGGTAAAGAGGGAAGACATCCCGAAGACAGTTTTTAGGACTCGTTATGGGCTGTTCGAGTTCTTGGTGATATCGTTTGGGTTGACCAATGTCCGGGCAGTATTCATGAACCTGATGAACAAGGTGTTTCATCAGTACCTGGATTAGTTTGTTGTAGTCTTTATTGATAATATTCTGATGTATTTGAAGACCCGAGAGGAGCATGAGCAGCACTTGAGGATAGTTCTGGAGACCCTCAGGAAGGAGAAGCTGTATGGCAAGCTACCAAAGTGTGAGTTCTTCCTTGTTAAGGTAGAATTCCTTGGACATGTTATTACAGGAGAGAATCTCAGTGGACCCAAAGAAAATTTTAGCAATTGAGTCGTGGTCTACCCCGAGTTCAGTAGCAGAGATCAGTAGTTTCCTTGGATTGGCAGGTTACTACCGGAGGTTTGTTCAGGACTTTTCCAGACTTGCAGAGCCGATGACTACACTAACATGGAAGGACGTAGAGTTCGTCTGGACTGAGGATTATCAGTCAGCATTTGAGGAGCTGAAGAGGAGGTTGACTACAACTCCAATCTTAACATTGCCATCAGGAGCAGGAGGATTTTCCATATACAGTGCATCAGGAAAGGGTTTGGGTTTTGTGTTGCAGCAGCACGGGAAGGTGATTGCTTGGAGAAGAACTACCCTACACATGACTTGGAGTTGGCAGCAGTTATCTTTGCTCTCAAATTATGGAAACACTACTTGTATGGAGAGAGAGTGGAGATCTTCACAGACCATAAGAGCTTGAAGTATGTGTTTACACAAAAAGAGCTCAACATGAGGCAGCGGCGATGGTTGGAGTTGATGAAAGACTTCGATATTTTTTTGTAGTACCATCCAGGGAAGGCCAACGTAGTCGCGGATGCTTTGAGCAGGTATTCCGTGGCTATGTGCTTGACGAGAGACGAGACATTTATTGGACGATCTTGACAGTTTGGGCATTGAGGTATTAGTTCCTGGAGTCACAGTACAGATGTGGAGACTTCAGGTACAGTCAGAGCTGATGGATCGGGTGAGAGCCGAACAGTATGAGGATGAGTCTCTGAGGAGCATCAGAGCACAGGTTCATATGGGGCTGGCAGAGGACTTTATCGTCGCAGATGATGGATTATTGCGGCACGGTACCAGATTACGTGTACTGAGAGGAACATTACGCGCGAAGATTCTGCAGAAGGTGCATCGTTCTCAGTACTCTATGCATCCAGGTGCCAACAAGATATATAGAGACATGTGAGAGCATGTATGGTGGTATGATATAAAGCGGGAGGTAGCTAGCTTCGTATCCAGATGCTTAGTTTGCCAGCAGGTAAAGGTGGAGAGACAGAGGCCAGGTGGATAACTTCAGCCTTTACCCATTCCGAAGTGAAAATGGGAGCATGTGACCATAGATTTTATATCAGGACTTCCGCGTTCTCCAGGACGTAAAGATGCGATTTGGGTCATCGTAGATAGGTTGACCAAATTAGCCCACTTTCTGCCATTTAAAGTGGGTGCATCTAAGAAGAAGCTCGCGAAGATGTATGTGCGCCAAATTATCAGATTGTATGGTGTTCCAGTCATCATAGTCTTGGATCAGGATAGTCGCTTCACATCCTATTTCTGGAGGAGTTTGTAGGCTAGCTTGGGCACTCAGCTCAAGTTCAGTACCGCTTATCACCCTCAGGCTGACAGACAATTGGAGAGGACCATTCAGATTCTCGATGACATACTACGCACCTGTGTATTGGATCTTGGAGGTTCTTGGGAGGATCACCTTAACTTGGTAGATTTTTCATACAACAACAGCTACCAAGCCAGTATCGAGATGTCACCATTTTAGGCATTGTATGGACGGAGATGTCGCACTCCGTTATCCTGGGATGATGTTGGTGAGAGAGCTTTATTGGGACCAGAGATGGTAGTGGATGCAGCCGAGAAGGTAAATCTTATCTGGGATAGACTTTGAGTGGCGCAGGACATGAAGCGGTATTGCGCCGATAGCCACCAGAGACCTTTGGAGTTTGAGGTATTTTTTGTTTTATTTTACATTATTTGTGATTGATTGTTGTTTTGTTAGAGTGCTAAGGTTGTGTTTCATGCTAGGTTGGCGGTCTGGTTTTCTTGAGAATTTCTCTGACACGTTGCATGATTCATTTCGGTGGTGGTAGAAATCTTAGTCCGTGATTCATCGGTCCTTTCAGTAATCTTGAGAGGGTCGGTGCAGTTGCATATAGACTAGAATTACCACCTGTATTGGAGGGAGTAAACAACTTGTTTCATATGTCGCAGCTGAGATGGTACGTGACAGATCCTAATCATGTATTGGATCACTCAGAGATAGAGGTGGGCCCTACTCTTAGCTAACCAGAGCAGCTAGTGGAGATTCTGGATCGGAGAGAGAAGGTGCTGAGGAACTAGACTATTCCTTTGGTGTACGTTGCGTGGAGGCAACACTCGCCAAGAGAGAGTAGCTGGGAGCGAGAGGCCGAGATGCGCTAGCGGTATCCATATCTGTTCGAGCCGTGAGGTATAATTCTTTCTTACATTATATTATTTGCTTTTGGTAGTTAGTTTCTTCCTTAATTTTGTGGATAATTTTTTTTCTAAGGAGGGTATGATTGTCACCCTCACATTTTTATTTAAGGGTAGTTTTGTAATTGAAACGGGTATTTTATTTTAGGATTATTTGTATTTAAATATTGTGCTTGTGTGAATATTTAATTATTGTATTATTTATTGATTGTTAGTTGTAGATTTATTTTAGACTTGTGTAGTGGACCTAACCAATTTATTAGTTGCATGAACCTAACATTTTAGATTAGTTTAGATTGAGCCCATGAATTAGGCCCATTGTTAGGAGGTTGGATTAATTAGTGAAACCATTAGACTAGAACCTTCCCTCCCTAATTACTTTCTTCATGAGAGGACCCAAAGGGTAAATAGGATATTTCACATTGCTTGGGGAAGGGGGTATATGGCCGGCCAACATAGGAGGAGACAGTGTCTCTCTCATTTTAATTTCTAATTCCATTTAGATCTAGTTTTTCCTCTTCCAATTTCCTTCATTCCTTCATCAATTCTCCACCAATTTCTTCACAAATTTCCTTTCCTATTCTTCATTTGAGGCATTTACATCAAGGATCTACAAGAAGGAAGCAAGAATCAAGAAAGAGGAGGCCAAGATTTACAAGGAGAAGCTACTTTCTTCATTTGGAAACTTTTCATTAGGAATCCATCCTCCAATAGGTATATTTCATTTTTTTCTCTTCTAGTAGACCCTAAATCTAATATTTAACCATAAGAAACTAACCCACATGCATAGGCTATCCATAGAAATTGGTTTTAGGTTCATAGGAGACCTATGGTGGAAATTATGTGCATTTTGGTGTCAATTTTGGAGAAATTTCGATATTGGTGTTTTATTTGGTCAAATAGATCAATATGACACATGATTGATAATTTATGACTAGTGTTGTGTCCACAATTGGGTACGTGTAGGCCGTATCTCATCAATTTGATAAAACGGGTTGATTTTGGGAGTTTTTCTCAGACATGGGGACTTGTGCATATCACATCGTGACACGGATACGTAGTTGATCTAATTACTATATGTATTGTTCATATTTAATGTATTATACTTGCCAGTGTCCTTTGGAATACGTTTGGTTGTGTGGTGGAGCCGTATCGCAAGCGTGTCATAGAATTAGTATGATACGGGTGCGGTGCACTCCACATGTTTGGTTTATTGTCCTCATTCTTATATGTACATGTGTATTTATATATGTATGATATTATATGGTATAAATATATATATATATATATATATATATATATATATATATATATATATATATATATATATATATATATGTATTATGATATAGTGTATATGTGTATCCATATATCTATATGTGTATGTTTATATGTCTATGTGTATTTATATCTATATGTATATATAGGTATGAGTATTTATATAAATATATATATGTATGTGTGTATATATATATATATATATATATATATATATATATATATATGTGTGTGTGTGTGAGAGTATGTATATATATATATATGTATATATATATATATATATATAGTTTGAGATATAAATAGTGAGATACCTTGATATATATATCTATATATATATATATATATATATATATATATATATATATATATATATATGAGGGTTGTTACATATATTAATAGAGTGTATATATATGTGTATATATAGATTAACATAGAAGAGGTGTGTGTATATGTATAAGTGTGGTTGTGTGGCTGTGGGTGTGTATCAGCAAAGGAGGGAGAGACCTATGCCCGTTCAGTCAGTGACTGAAGAGGGAGAGCCATCATACACGGAGCTACTGCAGCTATGTTCAGCAGTCACTAAAGAGGGAGCTGCTCGAGCAACTGTGCACACTGCACAGCAAGGAATGCACAGAAAGGAGGCAGGCATCCAACGGAGGGTAGCAGTCCACTGCAGCCAAGAGGTGCAGTCCTCAACACCAGTGCTCAATAGAAAGTATTAAGTAGGTAGCTGCGTCAGTAGCAAGGGGAGAGAGAAATTCTGTGCATCACCAAGTAGCTGTGCACTGTGCTGTAAGAGCTCGGGCACAAGAAGGGATTGGCACAAGGAGTTTACTGCAGCCATCTTAAAGGTGTTCAACAGAGCAGTAGTAGTCAACCGCCTGAATCAAGAGTACAACAATAAGCAGGAAGTGCATTTAGTTCAACAAGGACTAGGAGAGTGCACAGGTATCAGTGTATTAGTCAGTATCGGTATCCATATCTGTCTAGTTTATTTCAGTTTCAGTATTAGTTTGTTATCAAGGTATTTGGATTATGGGTAGTTAGCTAGTAGTTAGTTTAGTGTTCAGTGTTAGATGGTTAGTAGCTTAGTTGATTAATTATATTGGTTAGAATGTTTAGTATATCACTAGCTATAAATATATCTATATATATAAGTTATTGATTAAGTTAGATAGTTATGTATACTATTTGTTATATATGTTAGTAGTTATATATATTGATATAGTTAGTATTTAGAGTGCTAGCTATATATTTTGGCTATATGTTAGAGGTTTTGAAATACCTCGGGATACCAAGGTAATACCAATGTATTAGATCGATACTCAAGGTATTGGGTTTGGGTATCGAGATAGGTGTGATACGCATTGGTGCAAGGCCAATGTATCATATTTTCATTGATTTGTTGTAGCATTATGTATATTGACTTATAAATATATCTAAAGTATTATTTTCATATATCGAAACTTGTGTATTTTAGGATACGGCTTTTTGAGTGTCTCTTAGTATCATAGCTTAGCTAGTATAGCTTAGTTTCATAGTGCATTGATTTAGTGTCTTAGTGTTAGATTCTTGCAACCTAGATTTAGTCGGTTGACTTAGAAATGGCTTATTGACAAAGAATTGCATCATATTAACTTATTTTCATTCCTGAACCTTGTATTGATGCAACATACCATATATAGGTCTGTGTGACACCAGCTTGGGCATCGAGAGACACACCTTGCTCAGGACTTCAGGAGAGTACATTTCTCTGTTACTTTTTAATTTATATATGCATGTTCTAGAATTGTATACTTGATTCCGACACAGTGATTTTACGGACTTGTACTACATGAATCTCGTCAGGAGATGTTATCCCCTACCGTGTTCAGGGGGTACTCGTATACATGTATTTTATCGTGTATATTGGGTATTGATTTATATTTCGTGTTCACACACTACTCGTATTCAGTTTGCTTATTCATGTACACCCACTGGTCGTGTTCAGTGGTTATTATATTCGTGTACACCCATTGCTCATGTTCAGTGGTTATTATATTCGTATACACCCACTGCTCGTGTTCAATAGTAATATACATATTCGTAGCATGTCGTAATTGGATCTATTGATATTAGTTGGGGATGGGAGAATAGGAGTTGATTATGTGATCAAAGCCCCATTGTTCCTCGTGTACATTCTGATTACGTACCTCACTTGTAATCGTCTTTCCTTATTGATCATGTTCACCCAAACCGTTCATATAATGAACTTGTATTCTAAGACTCATTAGTTAGATTATAGTTATTTTATCATATTACAGATATTTATATTGTTGATCTATATTCTCGTACATTACCTGTATACCTATTGTTCATTCATTCATATATTTAGTGATCTTGTATTTTATTTCTATTATTTGTTTTATATGCTCAATTATGTTATTGAAATTGCTTTCAGAGGTATGTACTTTATTCTAATCCTGACTGGATAAATTTTTTTCGATGATTGGCTTATATAGCAGTGTCCCATATTCTACGGGCCGCAGGATGGCGTACCTTTAGAGGATACTCCTATAGACCAGGAGGACTTAGTCGTAGAGCCCGAGGAAGTCTAGTTTATTTGTGTTGGCTTGTATTAGACTATTTATAGAGATTCACAGTTTGTATATTATTTTAGATTGTGGATTGTATCTGTATCTTTCTTTTGCTATAGTTTGTTTTATGATTGAGATTAGTTATACTTGTGAGATACCATATTGTTCCTCCGTTTGGAGTTGAGATGATTGACAGGTACCATATTATATTATCGAGATGTTAGATAGTTAGAAATGACCCAGACAACGTTCTACCGTCGATGCTGCGGCGTAGGCTGGACGTAACCACGTACTCGTGTCCGAATATCCGGGTGCGGGTCGTGACATATTAGCACTCTTATATTATATTTTCTAGTATCTTTTATATCAATTCTGTTTCCTGCTTCGCTTATACTTGTTTATGTGGATGAGATCATTAGTTATAGAATTGTGACCCTTTGCTATACTTTTTGAGTTTGAACTCAATTACAATGTAAGTATGTATCATTGGTTCCATATATTGGAGTAGCCTACGTATGTATGACAGTTGGCATTGTCACGTGCTAGTCCTACTTATATTGGGACCGGGGCGTGACAGATGTTGTGCCATCGAGACAATTTTTGTGTACTTCAAGTTGACAAATTTTTGAATAATAATGCCTTATTGTCACCCGTCTTTCGTTCGTACAATTAATATAGCTTCTCCCATAATGCTTTTGCTGAACTCTTTATAAACACGTGATGAAATAACAAATCGTCCAGCTATTGGTGAATGAATCCATCAGTCTTTCGAACTAATTATTTTCAGACATCAGTAGATTTGTGCGATGGCTTGGCACTGTTGCCCTCCAAAGGACATGCAAATCTTTGTACTAAAGTAGATCCTCTATCTTTGATTTCCAAATTATCTAGTTTCCTTTGTGAGGGTAATCATACATATGTTCATCTGTCCTGTAGACATGGTTGCACATTCTCTCTAGAGAACCTGAGAGCTCTAGTACTATATGTTGGGACTAGCAGCACCAATAAAGCGCTATGATACCTCATGTTGGAAATCGATCGCAGCGAAAGCTACACCAACCAGTGTTCTAAATGAAAGTTGAGGCTGTAGGCGGTCTCTCTCCGTACCATCTTTTTGGTAGACAATGGAGTAGGTGACCAACAGAGGTTTTGTAACATAGTTTGAGGTGAGATGACATAGGCAGACGCCTAGCTGGAGTAAATACCTAACAAGATATTTTGGCCAAAATATTTTATAAAACATTATGGGCCTATGGTTCACTTTTACAAGACTAAAACTTTATAAATCGTTATTCTACAACTTAGTTATGCATGAAACACTCTTAAAATATGCATATTATGCAAAAAAAAGATAAAATAGTAAAAAATATCCAAAATGTATCAACTGCTTAGACAGTGCCTAGGTTACCTGGGCGATAAGCACTCTCTCTGCCGCGTACCTGTCTATCATCGTTTAGAATCTTGATGCCAACCTACAAGAAGATATCCAACCACTGTCTCATAAGCACACCAAGACATATCAAACATAATATTTTTGGTGACTACGTTACCTGGACTTTAGAATTGAATAATGGGATGATTATTATTGATGAGAGGGTTACATATATATATATATATATATATATATATATATATATTTATATATATATATATATTTATATATATATATATATATATATATATATATATAGGAGAGGCTAACCCCTCTCACTATTCTTCTATTCGATGTGGGACTAAAGTCCAATACTACTAATACTATTACTAATACTTAACATCCTCCCTCAAGCTGGAGAATATATGTCAATCATGTCCAGCTTGTTATACATAAATTGAACCCGAGGACCCCAAAAAGACTTTGTGAAGATATCGGCAATCTGATCACCGGTCCTCATGTGGTAAAACTTTATCAACCCATTTTTATACTCATTAAGAAAAAAGTAGATGTCGATTTCAATGTGCTTTGTCCTTTTATGAAATATATGCTTGGTAGCAATATGGATAACAGACTGGTTATCACACAACATATCTGTTACTTTAGATCCTAATTCTTCTCCTAGCTATTGTAGAAGATGTTGTATATATAACACCTCTGATGTGCCATGAGCAATGACTCGATATTCGATTTTCAAACTGGACCGTGCTACCACACTCTGTTATTGGTCTTCCACGATACCTAGTTTTTGCTATTAAATATTGAGTAGCCAGATGTTAGACCATCTATCTGTTAGGCTTGTACCCCAGTTAGTATCAGTAAAGCACTAAATACGAGTATATCCATAATTTTCTATCCAAATTACTTTTTTCGAATTCTAGACTATATAGTACATAATTCTGAGGACTGTCTGCTAGTGCGAAACTCGTGGAGAAGCCATAAATATACTTGCGGTACTTACGACAAAGAAAATATTTGATCGAGTCATGACCTCCAAGTAGTTGAGTTTTTCAATCACTCGACGATACTGATCCGGATTGGTCATCAGGACCCCCTCGTCGGGGAGTAACTTTGCCCCTAGATTCTTGGGCGAGGTTGTTCCCTTGGCTTTCATTATTCCTATATTATTTAGTGTCCATCATGTATTTCCTATGAGATATTACAATATCCCGTTTACCCCGTATAACTTCAATGCCCAAGAAGTAGTTCAACGATCCCATATTCTTAGTCTGAGATTATTCTCTAATAAACTTCTTTTGTCCTGCAATACCCTGGTTGTCGTCTCCTGTGATCACAATATCGTCGACATAAACACAAAGTAGTATCTTTTCAGCTGATATCTGTCGGTAGAATACCAAATGATCCTTCTTTGATTGACACATGCCAAAATGAGTAACAACATGTATAAATTGACTAAACCATGCACGAGGTGATTGTTTGAGACCGTAGAGGACCTTCCGCAGATGATACACTTTACCCTTCCTTGCAACGAACCCGGAAGGTTACACCACATATACTTCTTCAATATCTCCGTAGAGAAATGCATTCTTGATATCCAGCTGAAGCAATGGCCAGTCATAGCGAACAGTTAAGGCCAAGAGTATGCGCACATATATCATCCTAGCAACCAGGAAGATGGTCTCAAAATAATCCTCACCATAGGTTCGATAATATCCTTTTAAGCGATCAAGAGTGCCATCTGGTTTTACCCTGATCGTGTACACCCATTTGCAATCTACTGCCTACTTACTAGTAGGCAAATCTACCATGTCCCAAGTATTGTTCTCTCAAAACACTTTTATCTTCTCTTCCATAGCAGCACGCCAACCGGGATATTAGAGACTCTACTCGACAATATTGGAGATCTGAATCCCATCAATAGTAGCTACCAATGACTGAGTGGGGCTCGCGAACCCTTTGTAGTTTTCAACATACAAGGAATGATCATGACAGGCACGACGAGGTCGAGCTGGTGGAACAGGTAGGGGCAAATCAGTGGAGGTAGATGATGATGATGGCTTTGTGACCGTGGGCAATATTTACGATGAACATTCGAGCGACATCTGTACTGACTGAATCAGGGGCAGATGTGTTTGAATATTAAATAACAAGAAATTTGCTTCTGAGTAAACTTGGAAAACTGGATCAGTAGTTTCTGAAAGTGAAGGAAACTAGATTTTAACGAAGGTAACATCCTAAGAGAAAATTACCTCTTCAAGGTAGAGGAAAAATACAGATACCCTTTCTGATCTTTAGGATACCCAAGAAAAATATATTGGATTGCCTTAGGATCTAATTTAGAAAGGGTCGGTCGGGTATCCCGAACATAGTACAAGCAACCAAAAATTTTGAGAGGTGGAGAAAACGTCTCTCGTTCGGGATATAACCGAGAAAATTGAGTAGCACCATTGAAAATCGACGATGACATGCGATTAATAAGATAACAAACAATAAGTACCGCATCCGACCAATTTTTTTGGGAGTATGTGCTTGAAATATAAGAGCACACGTTGTTTCTAAGAGATGGCGATTCTTGCATTTGGCCACACCATTCTATTGTGATGTGTAAGGACATACAATTTGGTGGATGATGCCATTTTGAGACAGATGAGTATTGAACTCACAGATAGATACCCACGACCATGGTCATTTTCAAAATATTTAATCGGAACACCAAATTATCTTTGGATTTCTGCATAAAAATTGCACAAAATTTCAAATAATTCGGAGCAATTTTTATCAGATAGACAAAAGTGACATATGAGTAGTCATCAATAAATGTGACAAAGTACTTGAAACCTTTCATTGATTCAACCGAATTAGGATATCATGCATCAGAATACACCAAATCGAAAGGAGCAGATACAATTTTATTATGACTCACAGAATAGTGAACCCGGTAATGCTTAGTCAAACGACACGACTCACAATAAAAATTAACTGGAACATCTAAAGATGGATACATTTTTTGGAGAAATTGGATTGATGGATGGCCTAATTGACAATATAACATGAAAGTATCGAGTTTTATGCTGGCAAAAGCAACAAAAGAAGGTACGTCAAACATGTATAAGCCATCAGCCAGATGCCTCTTACCGATATTCTTTTCAGTCTTTAGGTCCTGAAAAACACAACCATCAAAAAAAATGTTACCTAGCAATGCATGTCGCGAGTAATCTGACTAATTAAAAGTAAACTAAATGGATTTTCAGGTGTGTGTAATACTGAATTGAGTGACAGTCCGGAAGAAAGACGGTCACTTTCTCGTCCACGGACTATAAGTGAACCATCATTGGCAACATGACCTACCGATATATAATTGCGTATCATACTTGCGTCGCCAGTCATGTGAGTAGACGCACTAGAGTCAATCATCCACTACTTTGAACTTACCATACATGTTGCTGAGTACCCAGTTGTTGATCCAGAAGTGGAGGCTTCACCATGACGTTGAGCTTGGAAGTCAAAAAAAAATGTATATGACTCTACAGTCATCAGGACAAATCGAACGCCATCATCAAGAGCATGTGATATAATATTGGAGGCAGGAGCTTTAGGACACTGCCAATGGAAATGGCCTTGCAGACCATAGTTGAAGCATATATATGCGCGGTGTTCCTTCATTACGGCCGTCATTGATTCATCCACCATCACAACCATCATTTCGTCCACCACGTCGTCTACTACGACCACCAAAAAATCCAACACGAGCAATACCAAGAGAAGATCGATCAGCAGGAACATCACCCAGAGTGGTCTCAACACCTTTCGCTGCCCGTAGGGAACGATAGTGACCTTCCATCAGAGAAGGAACATCAGCTACAATAATGATCTGAGAGCGAGCAGAGTCCGCATTAGGACATAGAGAGGCAATATGTGCCATGACATGAAGCTGCTCACATTGAGCCCTCCCTTTATTAATATCCGTCGTTAGAGTTAATACACGGTCGACCTAATCATTCATAGCCTTAAAGGTCCAGAAGTGGTCCTTATGAGATTTGTCTCCCTGATCTGCTCGGTATACGCTAACAACCGAGTCATAGATACGAGATAAACGTTTGCCATCAAACGTCGTTGTTAGGACCTCCCATAGCTCTTTCATCGAATACATATTATGAACCATGTATTTAACCAAATGTTCCATTGAACTCATCAACTGTGTAAATAGTCGACTGTCATCTGTCTTCCACTGCTCAAATATGAGACCAGTCTCTTCTGGAGGATTTTTAGTTAGATGTTTGGACAACCGCATTCCCCGAAGCGTCTTCTCGACCTTCTTTCGTATGTCGAGTAGCCCTCTGGTCAGTCCAACCGTCGATCGACAAGTCGAATCGATAAAATCGTCATGTCAGTGCCTGTTGATCCCGCCATTGCATTTACAACACTAGTGTTTGTAGCACTGCTATTCGCGTCAGTGCTTGTCATCCTTCAATGTTCCCGATTCGACCGTCATTTTGATCTTTCCAACCTGAAAATCATATCAACTCTGCCAATGATCTAAAAATGTGACCAGAATCGGCACGCATATGGAAAGAAAAGATTGAATGTGGATCACACAAGCAAGGATAGAGAGACCCATGTTACTCTCTGTTAAATCCTAATGTGAATATCAAGTAAGAAAAGAAACAAAGATTCACGCAAAATAAGCAACTTGTTTGGTCTTTGTTAAACTCATGATGTTGATGTTAAGAATTAGAGGTTCCAGCAAATAAATCATTGTTTACCCTCTAAGGATCCCAATATTTTTGTTTACAGATGCGGAAAGACGGTTAGGGTTTGTTGTAGGTGACGACTGGGTTAGGGTTAGGGTTTATGGACATTTTTTATTTAGGAAAGACAACTAGGGTTGGGGTAGAGGCGGAGAGGGGTTGATCGTGGGTGGTGGCAGCAGCAGGAGCAGCGAAAGAAGGTGGGAGGCGACAACAGCGGCAGGAAGAGCAGCGATAGCAGCAGCAAGGGGGACAGCAGGTGGGCGGCAGCCGCAAGGGGGGGTGGGTGTAGCGGCAACAAAGGGTGGGGGGATCTAGGTTTAGGGTTTTGTGGAGAAAAGGGTGAATGAGTTATAGCTCTGATACCATGTAGAGTTGAATAATGTGATGATTATTATTTTTAAGAGAATTACATATATATATGAGAGGCTAACCCCTCTCACTATTGTTCTATCCGTTGTGGGACTAAAGCCCAATACTACTAATACTTAACATTTCGATCTTTATAACTTCAGAAAAGATACAAGTCTGAATAAATATGTTGAACCCTTTCCCCAAAGATTCAACCTCTCATCAAACTCAAGAAGAAAGACAAATATTACAATAAAATTACTCATCCAACTCCGTAGTGATCTCCTTGAGCGAAGACGACAACTCCCCGAACAGATCTTCTCTTCCAACCGTCTTCGATAGTAATTCCTAAGAGCAAAGGGCAGACTTTCTCTTAGATTTTTTGTGTATTTGCTCCCTCAAATCTCCTCTCTTGAGCTGCTGATGACAAAGCCCCCTAAATACATATATATATTGATTGAGAAACCTATTTTAGAGTTTAGAAAATCTCCAAATTAGACCACCATTAGTTCTGGCCGTCCATATGATCCAACGGCGTAGATAAAACCTCATAACTCTCTTCCGAATTCGGACCGAGTTTATTTCAGTCCTTTCAAAAGAGGGATTAATGATATATCGTGTGAAAGTACTTAATTTGTGCTCTTCCCAGTTACTATTTTTTTCTTATGTACTGATATCATTTGTTGAGTTTGTCAATATTTCAAACAGTTACTCTTATGAAATATGCTGATCTTAACCTCTTGGTATCCTTTTATCAGTCTAGAATAACTGAATTATTCCTTCTTATAATAATTTTCACTATTTCTTCTTGTTTGTGTGCCTGAAAATTGCTATTATGGTTGGGCAAGTGGTCTCGTGGTAATTAATCTTGTATAGGCCTTACAGAAATTAATACATACAACATATGCATTATCAAGAGTACTGAGATTTGACCCCATGTTTTCATGAAATAGTTTTGCTCATAATTTTCTGATGGTTATGTGAGTTTGATTAATATCAAGTATACGATATCTGGGGATTTGCAGTTACAGTTGGCAAGGCTCTGTTAAAACTTGTCTCTGAGACTTACTATTATGATAGCTAACTTGGTCTCACAATGTTGCATGTGGCCGCAAGATTTGGCATATTTTGGTGGGATACAGATGAGGATGGGGATGCGCTGAACCTCCGCATTGACATGCGGGAGCTCGGGAAGGATCACGTGAAGGTGAGTGCGGACCAGAACACGTTGATCATCAATGGTGAGTGCGAGAAGTGAGAAGAGCGGGAGCAGGTACAACAACATGATCGACTTTCCAGAAGGGTTGTACAAGATGGACACAATTAAAGAAGGACGTGTTCGAGGTGAAGATTGAGTGAGAGCAGTTTTGGTTGGTTGGTTGATGTCTAGCGTCAGATGACAGAGATTGTCTATAGGAGCTTTTTTTTATTAGGACTAAAATTTGTTTTCCTTCTGTTTAGTTGGAGTCTATGCTTACTGTCTACATTAAATCAAATTTTTTTTATTTTTATGTAGTCCTATATTTCGAACGAGCACGTCTTGTACACACCCGTGGCTCGATCCACTGATCTTCCGTCACCCAGCCGGAGTCTTATAGCTTTTTTCGGTAACTATAAGGATCACTCGAGTTCGGTCAAAATGTTTGCTTCTAGTTATATATTAGCTTTTTTGAAATTGTTTCTTTCGTCCAAACAAATTCTTGACATTGATATTTGAAATTACGTAATAGTCCAAAAAGTTGTGTATATCCTTTTGTCACTCTTCTCAATCCGTCCCTAACCTAACAAATTGCATGACATCAAATTATTAAGATAATTTTAATATGCTATAATTACTTACCTTTTGATGGTTTAATGCACCATCAAAAATATTGAGAATTTATAAACTTTTGAGACGGTCAGTTTAACCGTCGCTTAAAAACAATTAGGATGGTTATTTTTGTCCCTTAAGTTTTTTGACATGTCATCCTATTAGCACTGTTTAAATCTGTCCCAAATAATATATGGGATGATTTAGATACTTATTAAAATAATTTTTAAACGTCGAAAGATAGGTTGATCGAGTGATCCTTGTGGTTACCGGGAAGAGGTATAAGATCCAGGCTGGGTGGCAAAAGATCGGTGGATCGAGCAACTAGAGCGTATTATTGCTTCCATTTATTTGGTTGGAGTTGGGAGCAGTGGACCCAAAAGGCATGCAACGCAACGTACAAAAAGTTCCGAACGTTACATCAGGCATATAAAAAAAAGGTTTTAAGCGTCCCGAAAGGTATTTTTTTTCTTGTAGTGATCTATTGATTTTTAGAGTATCAGGTATTCGTAAAACAAATATCTTTCGGTATTTTCGTGATTTTGGGAGTTCTTGAACACAAAATAACGTTATATTAGTTTTTCCTCGATCCTGATTCCAATTTAAGAAATTAATAGTTTTGTGTTCTATATTCTATGATTAATAAAAATAGCCAACAACTTATAAAATTTACCAAGTACCTTGATTTTGATCTAGAATTTGTAATAATCATAGCTTTAAACCAAATAACTAAATAAGCAAACCGTCGATTTTAGTGCTATCGTAGTGCTTAAATTCTCAAGACCACGTACACAAATCTAGGTTTGCGACGATTGACTTTCTCTTCAATGGTTTTGAAGAACCTTAAGGCCACTCTAGTGGGGGCGGGGGGGGGGGGGGTGGGGGTGGGGGTGGGGGTGAATAGAGTGTTGTGACAATATTTACCAACTAAAAATAAATGCGAAATAATATGGAAATAAGATCAGAGTATCAGTAAGTAAGTAGACATCAGAAAGCTAACACAGGCACCGAGATTTTATTTTGGTTTTTCTCGTGGAGGCCAAACCAGAACTCTTGCTCGGTATTAATCCACTATTTGTGAAATAGCGTACAACACAAGATTTGATCCAAAGGCATGTAAACTTCTTACAACCTCGAGTTTTGATTCCAAGGGCTCGAACGACATCAGACACGTGCGTTTGATACGAAGGGCACGTAGACTTCAAACACTTGAAACTTGGAAGTACCAAGCTTTTACAACTCGATCAGACTTCTAAATTGGAACCACAATGACACTAGAATGTTGAAAGTTTGATGATTGGGAATTAGAAGTTTGTAGCTTAGCTAGATAGGCAAGTGATAATTGAGTGCTTGAGTTAATTGAAATGGTGGAATCACAAGCCTATTTATAGCTTTGCCTGAAATCGAGTTCGGCCTGAGCTCGATTCTAATTCGAATGTTAGGTTCCTGAAGACCTGGAGGAACGTTGGATGCGAATATTACAAACTGGGTCATAGGGGGACCGAGTCCGGCCCGAGTTCGGTTCCCTCTGTACACGATTTTGTTGGATTTTGGTTTACTTTTTGGACTAGGGTATTATATGGATGGATTAGTGCCAATATGACCCAATGAATATTTTTTTCTAATAAAATAAAAGAAAAAATATATATAACAAAATAAAGACCAAAAGCACTTGATGACTTCTGTGTAACGACCCGTTCCGTTCAAATGGACAACCGATTCAAACGGCACAAGTGCAACGACCTGACCCGCTTTGCTCAGCGAGAAGACTCATTTGAGGCAAAGAATTTTTAGACTTGGACCTTCAGGAGTTCAGACTTAGACTTTCAAAGGCTCGGTCGGAGTATCGTTCGACCGAGGCGAATCATCGCTATGGTGGGTGGTTACGATGAACTTATTTTTGCTTAGTCAGTACACTTAAAATATGGACGATACATGCTAGTCTCCAGGCGAATCACCCCTTGCATGATAATAAAGAATACAACGCACATAGTTAAGGGAATAATTCCATCTTCTATTGCTTGTGTTAGAACATGAAAATGAAACTTGGCTTATAATCGGACTCTCACATGCTACCTTAGCCTTGTGCAAGTAGACCCCGCTATGCCTGGAGTAGATCATTATATAATCTTCGTAGTGTACTACTTTACTTGTTTACACTACTCGTCTCCTAGATTATGTCGCTCGATATGTCCTTGTACGACTTCACTTCTCGCACTACACCATAGACCGTACTATCATAAATGCTTATGTTTCAAATATAAATGCATGCTTGCATGCTTACATTATAACTTGTACTCATTTTCCTCTTATCATTTCGTGTCACATAATTCATGCCACGACCCCGGTAACACTTTCTATGTCATGCATTCATCTAGTTCTCCCCGGAAGACTATTTAATAGTCATTTCGTGCAAGTATGAACCTGAAAGTATTCGGGATCGTTGGGTCGCCAAGGCATCTCCGAACTCGAGGATTGCACAATGTCAAGTTTAACTCTAAACAAAAATCAAGTCAAGTAAAGCAAGAATCATAGCTCGTAGAGCATACTTGTTCTGAACAAGAGTCAAGAATCAAGAATCAATATGTCATGTCATGAATCCCGTGAATTTGAAACCCTAGACTTGAATGGTCACGGATAACTCGTGCACGAGGTAATAACATGGATTCCTTGGACGATCATCAGGGCATCGGGATCGTACCGTCCTAGGAGGAATATGGATATTGTGTGACCAAATTGGTCGGATGCTCTCCGGTTTGGGACGACATAATATATTCAGTGGTCGGGCCCTTGGTAATGCATCCTACAATTGGATAACCCGTCTGACTCCATGATCTATGGTAGTCTCTCCATGTTTGGTCGGGATGATGGATAACGCCCAATGACTCTTGCGCTACTCCTCATCTCCGCCCAAGACTATGCATTATCCTTTATGGCTAAGCCAGTGACATCATGTTCATATAGATAAGTCTTTCTCACTTAGCGACAATCCACGAGCGAGTCATTGTATTGCATCCAGTAATTTAAAATACATGAATAATTATGAGTATAAGGCATTTATAAACATTGAACACCTGAGCAATCCATTGCAACATACCCAAGTATATGTGTAACTCGTGCACTTGAAACAGAACCTCGCTCTCGACCCTTGTGTTTGCTTATGCAATTATCCCTGGATTTTATTATATATGATCTTGCTTGGTTTAACTTGGTTTTTCTTGGACAGGGAAGGACGAATGGTAAGTTGGTAAGTCTTACCGTGTTACTCTTATATCGTATAACGCACTACCACACGACTTAGGCTTTACTTCATTGCCATGAAATCGATCCTAAGGCAAGACTAGAAAGATAACTTAATAGATGGTGCACTGAACCTTTATAACATGTTTGGATTTGTCAAACGGGCGAGAAGCCTCTCCACCAGTGCATTCATGTACTGATAACCCACTAGATTGCTTACAGGATGCGGGATAACCTCGTTCGGTGCGGAAACCCCCTTCGTGTTTGCTAAGGCATGTAGTCCGCTCTGGAGCCTTGGAGCGTTGCGTCCGAAACTGAAGCACATATATAAGATATAATATTGGAACATCGCCTGTGTATCATTTCACAAATGTAGACACTTGGCACGCTTTTACTGTTTTGAGAGAGAGGGCTTGAGCGACTTGTAATCTCGGACTAGTGACACTTGTAACACTTGTTCAATATCAATAAAGTGCCCGTTTTACTTCTATACTTATGTTGGTATCAGAGCATGGCTTTACGCCTTTGGACTTCTTATCGATTTTCTTAGTTTAGAAAGCTCGTTCGTGGGTTACAACGGAATATTCTATACAATGAGTCTAAAGACTATCAAAAGTGTATGTGAATAATACGATATGATTGCTTTAACTGGATAATTTATCTTCTAGCAATAGTATTGGCAAAATTTTGTCATTATAATCCTACTATTATATTTTGCATTAAAATCCTAAATCATATTTAATTCTGAAAATATAAGTTTTAATCACAAAATACTAGGGAGAACATAAAAAAATTTATCAAACTAATATTCTGAAATAAACAGTAAAAATATGGATAAAATAATTTTAATCATTATTTTCTCTATTATTAACATGGTTAAATCAAGGTTTCTATATATGGGTACATACATGCATTCATGGGTTCAAAACTCTACATTAAAAACTCTAAAATAAAACCCTACAATGAAGAACATGACAATGGGTTGTAAACACATATAAAATTATTTACTTATATATATAAAAATATTTATTCATGCATTCATATACATTAGAGAGGTTGGAGGAGAGAAGGTTTAAAGAAAGAACTTACTAGAGGTAGAAGAAAGAAGATGACTATGGATCTTGGATGGAGGAGGGGGCCTTGAAGTTGCTGTCGTGGGGGGCTGCTATGGGGGGGTGGAAAGTCGGCGACAAAGGAGGTGGAGGGGGATTTTAGATTATGGTTAGGGTTTAAGATATATATATATATATATATATATATATATATATATATATATATATATAAGGGGTCGTGGCTTGAGAGGGGGAACCCGCGGGTATGTAGTGTCACGCCCCGATCTCCCGCAGGTAATCGACTGTTACCGCTCGGCGTGAATCACTACGCCAGCGCTCTCATAGGACGATCTTTTTTCATCTGGATGTGATACCGCACGAGAACAAGGTACGTCCGTACAAGGCCATGATCCGAACAAGCGATAAAATGACTATCCCACAGATTTGAACAAATAGTCCGAATGCAGCGGAAAGAAACGAATAGGCGATTGGTAACAAGTTCACAAAGTCGTCAATAGCGGAAGCAATGAATAATACAAGTATAGAAGTAAAATAAGTATTTTATTGATATTGAACAAGTGTTACAAGCGGTGCTAGGCCGAGATTATAAGTTGCTCAAGTCTCTCTCTCTCTCTCTCTCTATCTCTCTGAAATGATAAAAGCGTGCCAAGTGGCTATAATTATGGAATTATGCATAGGAGATGTTCCAATATTATGTCTTGTAAATATGCTTCAGTTTTGGACCAACGTTCCAAGGCTCCAGAGCGAACTCCATGCCTTAGCTCGCACAAAGGGGATTTTTGCACCGAACGAGGTTGTCCCGCACCCTGCAAGCAATCTGGTGGGATATCAATACATGAATACACTGGTGGGGAGGCTTCTCGCCCACTCGACAAATCCAAACACGTTATATAGGTTTTTTGCACCATCTATTAAGTTATCTTTCTAATCTTACCTTAGGATCAATTTTTTGGCATAATATAAAGCCTAGCTCGTGTCACAGTGCGTCGTACGATATAAGTATAACACGGTAAAATTTACCAACTTACCATTCGTCCTTACCTATCTAAGGCAAATCAAGTTAAACCAAGCACGAGCATATATAATAAAATCCAGGGATAATTGCATAAGCAAACACAAGTGTCGTAAGCGAGTTCTGTTTCAAGAGCACGAGTTACACAGATTTCTCAGGTGTGTGGCAATGGATTATTCAGGTTATTCAAATTATGTATAGATGTCTTATACTCATAATCGTTCAGGTGTTTTTGATTACTGGATGCGATACAATGACTCGCACATAGATTGCCTCTAAATAAGGATGAATTATCTATATGAACAGGAGGTTACTGGCACGACGCCATAGAGGATGGTGTAGTCTCAGGGTATAATGGTGTGCAAGCAGGAACATGGGACATTACACATATCCCGCCCGATACAGGAGACTACAGTCAGGAGGTTTCGACCGGTCGTATTGGTCCCGGTGCACCGAAGACCGTCCGCAGAACGAGATCCGAAGATCTCCCTTGTATATCAAGTTATTCGGGACCATGCAAGTCTCTATAATCTTCCAGGCTTCTGGTCAGGTATAGGTAAAGGAATAAGTCATGATACATAAGGTACAAGTTTGAGTCAGGATCTTGTTAGGTACAGGTTCAAGACATGATTGTTCACAAATATATATCGACTCCCCGAGCCATTGAATTCAGTACGGGACAAGTATTGCTCCATGAGATATTATTATTGGATTATTGACATGGTGAAAATCCCTTGGTTTGAAAACTGGGTTGGTGACCTAACGGTCCCGAATACTTTCAGGTTCATACTTGAACGGAATGACTATTCGATAGTCTTCCGGGGAACATAGATGAATGCAAGACAAGGTAGTGTTACCAGGGTCGTAGCATGAGTTATGTGACAAGCATTGAAATGAGAAAAATGAGTATAAGTTACAATATAAGCAGGCAAGCATGCATTTATATAAAATATAAGTATTTACGTTAGTACGGGTCTAAGGGGTAGTGCGAGGGGTGAAACCGTAAAGGGACATATCGAGCGACATAATCTATGGGATAAGTTATGTAAATAAGTGAAGTGGTGCACTATGAAGAGTATATAATGATCTACTCAAGGCATAGCGGGGTCTACTTGCATGAAGCAAAGGTAGCATGCGAGGGTCCAAGTTATAAGCCAAGTTTTATTTCTATGTTCTAACACAAGCAATACAAGAAGGGATTATTCCCTTAGCTAGGTTCATTGTATTCTTTATTAGCATGCAAGGGTGATTCACCAAGCGACTCGCATATATCATCCATATTTTAAGTGTGCTGGCTAAGAAAAGACAAGTTCATCGTAGCTACCCACCTTAGCGATGATTTATCTCGGTCGAGCGATACTCTGAGCGAGCCTTTAAAAGTCTATGTCTAAACTCCTGAAGGGTCAAGTCTGGAATTATTTTCCTTAAACGAGTCTTTTCGCTGAGTAAAGCAGGTTGGATCATTGCACTTGTGTCATTTGAATCGGCTGTCCATTTGAACAGAATGGGTCGCTATATTATACACCACTCAGAAAAGTCTCATCCTCGAGACTTCCTGAGCGCAAACTTTTCTATCGTATACTATCGAATCTGTCTCAGGCATAGTAATCTATGACACGTGGGTGCTGGGTCTATCCCGTTGAATGACTCCATCATTCAATCAAAGCTCTGACTCGGCTCAACTGTGCCTTAGTACAGAACATATATCGCTTAATACGGGGTACGTTATAATCCATCTTGAATGATGATCTAAGGCTGAGGAAAACTTATACAACTCGTTATACTCGTTCATGCGAATCTAACATATTCACTTGCACTAGCATTCGAGATCAGCATATCGCGAGTCTGAATCATGCATATATTCAAAGCGTCCCTCAAACATATGCATGTCAACCAACTTAGTGATAGCGAAGACTTTGCTCTCGATTTTAATATATCATTGAGTCTTGGATCATACACACATTCAAGACGTCCATCAAATATATGCATTGAACCAAAATTAGAGATAGTAAAATTGGACAAGCTACTTGCGAAAATCTCAAGGGTTCTTGTTTTATGAATCATGATGATACCTATAATTGGGTCAATAAAATTCTAGGTTATTCCAATCCCACTCAAATCAAGCATTGTACTACTGTCAAGCACGGTCTATCCAATCAATTGACCAGCATTCATGTTCTATCGTACATTCGGTTTGTGTCAAACATATCACACACTTACCATTACCAGTCTAATACTAAGTCTTGCTGCCTCAGTTCCATAGCTTGCTCAAGCAATACTCTAAATTCGGTTACACAAGTTCTTTCACTCGGTACATGGTCGTCTGCCTAATTACTTGGTTAGCTCACAAGTTCATAGGTACAAGTTCAAGCACACGAATCATCGTACAAATTTGTCGCATAATGCTCGCCCCAATTCCTAAGGTCAAACCATTATTCGTTTGTACGGGATATTCTACCCAACCTTGTTTCACTCAGATTTCTAAACATCGAGTACAGATCATCCTACTCATATTAACACGTTTGTTTGTACAGGGTTCGAGTCCATTCAGTCAAATCTATGATATATCCATGATACATGACAAGCCTAGCAATTCACATAGTCTATCTCCTTAAACATGGTTGATATAACCTATTTTCTATTCTAAGTCTAGACCACTAAGCCATGATTCAATATCCCATCACTGATCTCAATCATAAATTCTATGTCGTCTAACCAGATTCATGTATCTGTTCACAAAACCAAGCGTGACTTACTCCAGGTTCTAGACTAACTCATCCAGGAAACACTTCTGATTCACTTGTATTCTTAAATTTTTCTTATCGTGTCAAACCACAAGTTAAGACGATCCTTATGTTGTCACGCTCTGGTCTCTCATAAGTTCGATCATCCTCGCTGGATGTAAGATCACCACGCTAACGCTCCCGCTAGATAATCGTCATAATTCGGGCGTGACGCATGTACGAGCATAGAGTTACGTTCGCACAAGACAAGAACATTGAACGTTATTGTTGTAGAAGCATAAAAAATACGCCGGATAGCTATACGCAGCATATTGGTGTAGAGCAGCGTAAACAGAGGCCTTCAGAGCCATCAAAGCGTGCAACAGAGCTATTTCCGCTAAAAACACAACGTGAAATATAAAGCTCAAAAAAGGCCATCCACGTAAGGCAGTACGTCCAAGCCACTTCAGCGTAAACAGGGTGCTTCATCACCTCCAGGGCGTAAAACTCATCCTCTTTCAAAATGCAGCATTGAGGTATACAAGAGACGCTTCGTATTCTTTGAAGTGAACCTGTCAGACCCTGCAATAAACCTAACGTTTGGACTTTTGACAAAGGGATACGGCTCGACTACCCAGACGACGGCTATAATGATGGCACAGCACTGCAACTCAGGCTGTCATTTATCGCCATCTCCTTTGCGTAAACTGCTTTTACAAGAACGAAGGGGTACGCTGCCTTGTTTTACACAGGCAGACATGAGCTATTTATGCTCCGCGGTAGACAAACCGCCTGCCACATCAAAAGCTGCACTCCGTACGGGATTCGAGGCACGTCTCTGCGTCCAATGCACAGAGCGATGACAGTTGCTTGAGGCACGTCTCTACGTCTAATGCACAGAGCGGTGATAGTTTCTCAAGGCACGTCTCTGCGACTGATGTGCAGAAGGGGTTGCAGACCTTCAAAAATACGCCTCCACATTTAATGCATAGGATGGCGGCAAATCTCGACAATTAATGCAAGAGCTTTGATTATATCTTCAAAAGCCGTAATTCCGGCTAAGACGTCCATATCAGCACTCTGGCACGGTACGCAGCGGCTTCTACACCCATCCAGCTCCTATGCTCACTCGGCCTCTATGATCGCTCGGCTTCAACGCCCATTCGGCTTCTACGCCCACTCGGCCTCTATGACCACTCGGCTTCTACGCCCATTCGGCTTCAACGCCCCTTCGGCTTCTACGCCCACTCGGCCTCTATGACCGCTCGGCTTCTACGCCTATCTCGGCTTCTATGCCTACTTGGCTTCTATGCCATGGTGACAGACATTGGCTTCTACGCCCACCTCTTCTACACAAGGGATACCTACCTACGTGGCTTCTATGCCGTGATCTTCGTAGCGATTATACGCGTTTTGTCCCTTAGTTGGACCCGCGTCACACGCTCATTCAAAGGATCATCTATACGCAGGCATTGGTTATTTTAACCGTTGTGTAAAAGGGTGCTGTACTTTCCACTCCTCGGTTTCTATACCGACGGAGTGGTCACTGTCACCAAAACTCTATAAATAGAGACCTCTATCAACAGAGGACAGGGTCGAAGAAATTCAAGGTCGAAGAAATTCAAGGTCGAAGAAATTCAAAGCCAGAAAATTGGTCAAGAATACCAATATCAGATCCAAGGTCGACCAATTAGAAGATCGAACCAGAGAGAGAGAGAGAGAGAGAGAGAGAAGAATCCGGAGCTCAGGCAAAGAGTAGGGATCGACGACTTTGGCATCGTGCATCCACCCTCTTTTGCAACCTTCGAAGCTGCTTTCTGTCTTCCACGGCACTTCTTCAACATCGTGTGGTCCAAGGGCTAAAGTGATCGACTGCAGATCAGACACCTATAGCAATATTTACCCAGATTAAATAAATTGTACTCCCATATCCTCGTATAGGATCAAATTGTACAAGTTTGTTTGTAAACCAAAGAAGGCGAGTTTCGTACAAATCCCATCCTGAATACATTTTCATTCTTTCGTTTAATACCACAAACAAGATGGCGACTCTGCTGGGGACATCTTTCTCTTCTGATGAGGAAGTAATTGCTCAACACGATGCGGTATCCGTGGGATCCGTGAAGAAGACACTGGTCGTCCAATTCGACCAGTCAGCCTACGAAAACATGCTTCGGACCGGGGGTAGCTCTCACCCTCTCTCCGTCCAAGACAACAGGAAGTTGCGCAAGGTCTGGATGCCCAAGACATCCTCTACCATTCCTGTGGACTCTCCGATCTCTCCGACCAATGAGGTTGTTGCATTGCTCCCTCCGTGCCCCGTACGTAAAATTCAGTCTCCCGCTACGCGCGGTACAGACGAAACTTCGGGAGAAGCCTCAGCACTAACCCAGAAGTCCACTGCGCTCTACGCGTAGAAACCAGTCTCCCGCTACGCGCGGTACAGACAAAACTTCGGGCAAAGCCTCAGCCCTAAACCAGAAGTATCCACTGCGCTCTACGCGTAGAAACCAGTCTTCCGCTACGCGCGGTACAGACAAAACTTCTGATGATGCCTCAGCGCCAAATTGGAAGTACAAATCATGCTCCGTGCACAAGATAACATCTGACCTCTGCGGGAAACCAGATGAGCGCTGTGATTTCCGCAAGGGAAAGCAAGCGGCAGAGTACACAACTTCTCGGCCTTTACGCCAGCAAGGGAGCAATCTGCCTACCCTCCGGATTACGCGGGAAGCTGACGGCCGACTGAGGACCTCTTCAGCTTTATGCCAGTCTGAGCAAATCTCCAAATTACGCCAGGCGAAGTCCCACGACGTAAAGCAAGCTCAGGTTGCGAAAAGACACCCTCCCCGGGGATTATCCGCCACCCAGATGGCCAACCTGTTGTACACAGGTGGCACAAGGAAAACCATGGTGCCCAATCTCCGTATGCCCGCTGATGGGAACAGAAGAAACAAGCAGTTTGCTTCGTCTTCTTCTGTAAATTCTCCTGACCTGCGGGATTATCTAATCCAGAAACGCAAAAACAAGAGTCATAAACGGACTTCAGTTCCCCTAACATTCAAACGCGGGAAGATCTTAAGGGAAGATATGTCAACGTCTAATGTCGTCATAACAGGTGGACCACATAAAGACTCCATCTTTATTATTCCACCAACCCATGACGATCAGCGTCCGATAATCTTCGGTAGCAGGCGGAACACCCCGATCGTACAGGAGGAATCGCGCGAGTCTGAAACTGGCAGGATACAAACCCACAGATATAGCCCACAAGCATTAAATATTATACAAAGCATGGGTTATGATTTGAAACTGAAACAAGGTCTCAACTATGGGAAAGGTAGACGAACGCCGGTGCATAGTAATTCTCACCATCATAAAGCTCATTTCGGGTTGGGATATACTGCGTCTCTTACGAGACCCAACATTCCGAAATCCAATCCTGTACAACCAGAGGCAGTTCCTGATAAATCAGTTTCTGTGGCCAGAGGCCACGGCATATCTAGGAGTAACTTACCTCGACAAAACAAAGTGACGTCCAAGGCCGGGGGTAGAATTCCCTCAAGATCCGAAGATGATGCAACGACGACAATCTCCCCGCAAGACCATAAAATTCAGGCATCAGGAGCCCGAAGAACAAAAAGGGACTTTCTCCTTCAATGAAGACGACATCATTGAAGTCTTCGATATGTTAATGAAAGAGCGCAAGCTTCAGCTACCCAACATCAGACATCCTGAGAGGGCTGGCAAAATGGATGACCCAGATTATTGTCTCTTCCATCGGTACACTCATCACCCCACAAGGGCGTGCTATGTGCTAAAAAAGAAAATTCAGGAGTTGATCGAGGCCAAGGTCATCACTTTGAATCTGTAAACAAGGGGATGGTCCTTACCAATTGGATTTTTATTCTTTTTTACGTAACAATTTGCTCTCTTCAAAATATACTTGAGGAAGAGTCCCAAAAAAGTCTCTAGTGGATTCTTCAGGACTATCCTCACTCAAGAAAAATACTCCACAGCGAATTGTCCAGACATAAGCTTATGTTCATCATCCAAGCATTTCATTTCTTAAACCAGAAGTTTGTCATGTTCATATTACCTCTGAACAAACCTTCTTGGTTTTGGCTATCGATTATCACATCGGTTGTCATCTCAACTTAGCGCCCGTACTTAACTCTAAGTACGCCAGTGGTGTTAGGTCCACAAAGACTGCCATGTCCATATTACCTCTGAGCATATATGCACTTTCATCCCCGATAGAATTGTATCCCGGAAGTTTATCATGTTCATATTACCTCTGAACAAACCTTCTTGGTTTTGGCTATCGATTATCACATCGGTTGTCATCTCAACTTAGTGCCCGTACTTAACTCTAAGTACGCCAGTAGTGTTAGGTCCACAAAGACTGCCATGTCCATATTACCTCTGAGCAGATATGCACTTCCATCCCCGATAGAATTGCATCCCAGAAGTTTATCATGTTCATATTACCTCTGAACAAACCTTCTTGGTTTTGGCTATCGATTATCACATCGGTTGTCATCTCAACTTAGCACCCGTACTTAACTCTAAGTATGCCAGTAGTGTTAGGTCCATAAAGACTGCCATGTCCATATTACCTCTGAGCAGATATGCACTTCCATCCCCGATAGAATTGCATCCCGGAAGTTTGTCATGCTCATATTACCTCTGAACAAACCTTCTTGGTTTTGGCTATCGATTATCACATCGGTTGTCATCTCAACTTAGCGTCCGTACTTAACTCTAAGTACGCCAGTGGTGTTAGGTCCACAAAGACTGCCATGTCCATATTACCTCTGAGCAGATATGCACTTCCATCCCCTATAGAATTGCATCCCAGAAGTTTGTCATATTCATATTACCTCTGAACAAACCTTCTTGGTTTTGGCTATCGATTATCACCTCGGTTGTCATCTCAACTCATCGCCCTCCGACTCACCTGACGCTCTCGAGCAAGCACTATCAGCAAATATGGTAGCGACAGATTCCTTTGAAGCAGATGAACAAGAATCTGAACCGTTTGAGAATGATTCTTGGGCTCAGCAAATGGATACACAGTGGGAATTCTGCTTCGAACAAAGGGAACCTCCCACCAAAGACGAAGTTATCCAGGTTGATGTTGGGGGTAAACTTTTGCCAAAGCCGATATTTATCAGTAACAATCTTTCCCCAGCTGAAAGGGAAGAAGTTATCCAGCTGATAAAAGAATATATCGACATCTTTGCGTGGAATTATGAGGACATGTCGGGCCTTGACCCGAAGGTGGCTACTCATAAACTCAATATATTGACCGACTCGAAGCCTATGAAGCAGCACCAACGCCGGTTCCTCCCGGATATGATGGACGCCATCAAAGCTGAAGTCAAGAAGTTGATAGCCTGTGGTTTCATCCGGGAAGAGCAACATCCCGACTGGGTCGCCAACGTTGTCCCAGTTATGAAGAAAAATGGAAAAATACGTATCTGTATCGATTACCGAGATCTGAATGCAGCCTGCCCCAAGGATGAGTTCCCTCTTCCCATCATGGACATCATGATCGACAACACGTGCGATTTTGAACGCATGTCTTTTATGGACGGGTTCTCGGGGTACAATCAGATCAAGATACATCCTGAAGACGAGAAGCATACTGTCTTCTGGACCCCATTGGGAGTATATTGCTATACAGTCATGCCCTTCGGATTAAAGAACGCCGGGGATACATACCAACGGGCTATGAGTAACATATTCCATGAGCATTTACGCAAAACAGTAGAATATTACATGGACGACATAGCCGTCAAGAGCCGCCTCAAAGATGATCACATTCAAGACTTAAGGACGGTATTCGAGTTAATACGCCAACATCAACTCAAGATGAACCCTACGAAGTCCTTTCTGGGTGTATCTAGTGGCAAATTCCTGGGATTTGTCATTACCACCAAAGGCATCCAAGTGGACCCTGACAAAGTCCAAGCCATCGTAGAAATACGACCGCCCCACAATCTGAGGGAACTCCAGGAATTTCAAGGCCGTCTGGCTTATATCCGGAGATTTATATCCAACCTCTCGGGGAGATGTCAGCCCTTTTCGCATCTCATGAAGAAAGGTATATCCTTTATATGGGACAAAACCTGTCAACAAGCGTTCGGGGATATCAAACGCTACCTCACCAGTCCGCCAGTTCTGGTACCTCCCGTCATGGGAAGACCATTCTTGTTGTACGTTCGAGCGATGGATCATTCGCTAGGAGCTCTTCTCGCACAGAAGAACGATATGGGGCATGAACAGGCTATCTACTACCTCAGCAGGATGATGGTAGGAGCCGAACACTGGTACAACCCAGTGGAGAAGGAATGCTTGGCTCTGATGTTCGCTATCTAGAAGACGCGGCACTACGTCACCGACCAGACTATTCATATTATCTCCAGGATCAACCCTCTTCGAGTACTGATGAGCAAGCCAAGTGTTCTTAATTCCCGACTCGCGACTTGGGCGATGCTGTTGACACCATATGACATAGAATACGTCCCGCAGAAGTCCATCAAAGGCCAAGCGCTGGCCGACTTCCTAGCTGTTCATCCGATCCCGGAGGCCTCCAAATTATACGAGGACATTCCCGACGAAGTTACAGAATGTAATTCCGTAATGGAAAGTGACGCATGGCAACTGTTCTTCGACGACGCCTCCAGGACTGGTCCCCAGGGAAACGTGGTTTCAGGGGTAGGAATCGTCCTGGTCACTCCTGATAAACTCGTCATCTACCGAGCATATTCTCTTAGCGAGCCATGCTCCAACAATGTGGCAGAGTACAACGCTCTGCTAATCGGGCTCCAAGTCGCCAAAGAGCTGGGGGTCGTCTCCTTGGAAGCTTTTGGTGATTCTCTGCTTATCGTCAATCAACTCAGGGGAATATATGAAGTCCGGAATCCAGACCTCATCCCCTATCACCAAGCAACGGTCGAGATAGACATGATATTCAAAGGGTTCTTCCTAGAGCAAGTACCTCGATCTCAGAATCTGGAAGCTGATGCCCTAGCCAGTCTAGCTGCGGATTTAGCCACTCCTATAAGAAGGCAGGATTCGGTAATCCTTCTTAACAGAGATTTATTCTGTGTGAAGAACAACTTTCACATAGAACGCAGCTACGCTGTGAACACGGATCCCCCTAGAAGAGACTGGAGAAGTCCCTTCATAGATTTCGTCGCATACGGAATCTTTCCGGAGGACCCCAAAGAAGCAGTATCCATCAAAAGACGATCATTGTGCTTCTACTTCGATGTATCTTCACAATGCCTATATCGCCGGACCTACGACGGACTGCTATCAAGATGTCTCTCTGACGACGAAGCACAGCAGATTATCCGGGAAGCTCACGACGGCGTATGTGGAGCGCATCAGCCCGGTCCTAAGCTACATGATCGTATCAGGAGAATGGGCTATTACTGGCCCACTATGATCGCAGACGCGATCAACTATGCAAGACAATACAGAGCCTGTCAGGTTCATGCAGACTTCATACATTAACCGTCTGAATATCTACATCCTACGGTTGTATCCTGGCCTTTCAAAGCATGGGGTATGGATATCATTGGTCCTATTCACCCGTCTTCTTCCAGAGGTCACAGGTTCATACTGGCCATCACGGATTACTTCTCCAAATGGGCAGAGGCGATCCCTCTTGCTGAGGTGAAGGCGTCTAATATAATCAGCTTCATCAAGCATCACGTCATTTATCGCTTTGGGGTTCCCCGAAGGATAATCCATGACAACGGGCCTCAGTTCATCAGCCAAGCATTTTATCGATTTTGCAATAAAAATTGAATACATAATATTGCCTCTACGGCATATTATCCAGCTGCTAATGGTTTGGCGGAAGCTTTCAACAATACCATTATCAAACTCTTGAAGAAGTTCGTCTCTTCAAACAAAAGAGACCGGAATGAGAAGCTGGGTGAATGTCTCTGGGCATACTGCACAACGGTACGAACACCAACAGGTTGTACCCCATTTTTACTGGTCTACGGGAGCAAAGTAGTTCTCTTCATTGAAATCCAGATTCCGTCACTCAGGATAGCCGTGACTAATGAGCTGACTCAAGAAAAGAATGACCTGTTAAGGTTTCAAGAGCTAGAAGGATTAGACGAGAAACGCCTCCAAGCTCAACAGCATATCGCGCTCTACCAGGCACGCATTTCCAGAGCTTTCAATCATAAAGTAAAGGAAAGAGTGTTCAAAGTCGGCGAGCTAGTTTTAGCCGTAAGAAGGCCGATGATTCTTACTCACAAAAGTAAAGGCAAATTCCAGCCCAAGTGGGAAGGCCCTTATGTGATCGAGACAACGTTCTCAAATGGCACTTACAGGTTAGCCCAGCCTAATGGAGACCTGTTAATGGCTCCTATCAACGGTAAATTCCTGAAGAGGTACTATGCTTAACCTCCTCTGCTCAAGTGGAATATAGCGAGAATCTCAATTATGACAGAACTACTTCCAAAACAAAACTAGTTGGGTCATATCCTATCACGTCCATATTACCTCTGATAGCGTCTTGTCTACCAACTTTAGTCAAAGCATATTCTATCATGTCCGTATGACCTCTGAATAAATATGTCCTGCTAAAAGTTTATCGAGAGTCTATCACGTCCATACTACCTCTGATATCACTCTCGCCCAAACCTGTCATTTATATTCCGAAATAATGGGTCCACAAAGTCAGAAAAGATTCACTTTATTTATTCCCAAAAAGAGTAGAATTACATTGGGGAAGCAAAAAGAAGAAAGGGTACATCATTGTGGGGGAGTGGTCAGATCGCAAATCAGCTGTGCCAGTGCAGCTATCCTCTCATCCCTGAAAACCAAGGCCTCAGCGCGGGCCCGCTCCAGCCGTGCCTCGGGATTGTTCATAAAGGACAGTTCGGCCCTTGCCCGAAGAGAGCCAGCACGGGCAGCTTCTGAACTTTCCAGGTCCCGTTGCGCTGTGCTCAGTCGACCAGTCGCTACGTCTAGACCTGCCAACGACTGAGAAGTCCACTCCTCTGCCAAAGTGAGTTTTTCCTTCAACTTGCGGGCCCTCGCTACGTTTCCTTCATGCTCGGATTGGCACTTCGTCTGAAGAGCAAGAGCCTCCTCCACGACAGCTTTTCTTTCATCCATCTCCAGCTTATGTACTTTGATGGAGTTATCTAGGCTTTCCAGCTGTTTAGTAAGCCGCGCAGTCATGAGGTCGTATCTGGCCTGGACCTCAGCTTCAAGACTGCCCCGGGCCAGCTGTAAGTATTCGTTAATAGGTTGCTCCAACCCATTAACCATCGCCTCCAGGGTGTCAGCTACCCCAGAATCGTCGAACTTCCTGACCGCCCCAATCAAAAACTGGGAAGCCTTCTTCAGACACTCGAAGTCTAGATTCTTCGCCAACACCATTGATATCAGCATTTTCAAACTGGTATAAAAGAGGCAGGTATACAGCTCGGTCAGCGCAACCAGATCTGATTGAACGCCAAGAGTGGCCGCGATATTGGCGAGTTTCCCTCCAGGAATGATTGCAGACGAGGTGGCCACAGCCGCCGCCTCGACGGGTGGTGCGACTGAAGAAGGTGCGACAACGACGGTCGGAGTCATCGGCATACTCGCAAGAGGTGAGGTCACGATAACGGGTTCGTCCTCCTCTTGAGATGACGAAACTACTCCGGGCAAGCTGGCCCCCGAAGGTATTTCCTCCTCGAAGTCGGGCGCCTCCGTATCATCGCCAGGAGCCCGAGCAGAGCCAGAAGGTGCTTCAACGCTATACTCCCCGTGGACGCCATCCCCTGAGAAGAGGACAAGAAAGTTGATATCAATATGATGGTAATCTTTCTAAGAGGAGACATAAAGATGACATTTACCCGTAGCCAACGGTATATATGCCGCGTCTGCAGCCGATGTAGCTAAATCACGCCTTAATGACGCAATGCGAACTGTCATACCTGGAGAAGGAGGTGGGCCAAGCGACATCGCCAGGTGCTCTACCAAGCCTTCACCAAGACGCAGTCGAGGTTCGTCATCTGGAATCTGGCTAGTCATGCTCACGGACGCGGCAGGAGTTTCATCCGTTACTGGTCTAGGGGAAAATTTTCCTATTTGGCTCGGCCACGCAGGCAATTTCATTCCACTACCGGAGGAAGTGGCAGCAACGGCAGCCTCAAGCAGGAGTTCTCCGGCACCGCCAGCCGAAACTGAGGGTCCCTCTCCGAAAGGCGAGGAACCTCCGATCAAAGAGATGTCCCCAACAAGAGAGACATCAGGTTCCTCTCTAGGAGCCTCAATGCCAGGAATCCGGAGAGAACGATTAACCGTCTTCTTCATCCTCTTGCGAGGGGAGGTCTGCTTCGAAGCAGGAGCCCTTCGCTTCCCAGAGACTGCCAAAGCCCCCGCAGGCGGAGGCACTTCACACCTCGGCACCGACACCAGAGGCTCATCCGGAGTGACGGACTCCTCACCCTCGTCAGATAAAACCGAGGGGACTTTGACTCTCCCTCCAGGCTTGGGAGAAGGCACCCTAAAGCTTCCACGCATGTCAAAATTATGATGGAAGGTGTTGATCGCCTCGTAGAACTGGGCATACGAATGGAGGATGCACAGCTCCGTGGAAAGTGTGACGACCGGCACGGTAAAGATTGCTCCCGTGCAGCCCATGATAAAATACCGCCATCCTCTGGCTCCATCAATGAGTCCGCCCCTGGACCTGAAGCTGGTGACGGCATTGCCCACGTGCAGCTGATCGTACCCAAACTGCCTGGCGAACCATCAGGACAAGTAGGGCTCGAAGAAGTAATGATCTTCGCTTCTGTACAACAAATGGGAGGGTCTGATGCAGACCAACCAATTGAAAGCTTCCGGAGAAAGATTGGTCTTCTCTCCACCTAAATCCTCAAGCCTAATCCCCGACTGATTGCGATGTACAGAGGGGACAGTGCAGAGAAGCTTCCAACCATGACTGAGGTCCAGCACCAGCCGACAGTCTAAAACTGTGTTCACATTCCAGGGAGAGTCCTTGTAGTTTAGCAAGAAACTACCTCCCGTGCTACTACCAGGGCCAGGAGACATCACCCGAGGGTTGTGGAGAATTAACCATCCCATCAAGTACAAGTATGGTAACTCTACCCGAGGAAAGCTATCACGCCAAACTTCATCGACGAGCAGTCCATCAGTCATGGCTCTCAGGCCAGCCTGTATATGGCACACCATGGCAGGGAGCAAGCCCAGTCTTGCCCCGAACACCAGACGAACGGCGGGCCACAGGATGTTCCGGTGAATGCGGTCCGCGAACGCGATACCGGGCACCACTACTCGACGCAGCCATATGGAGAGGAAACCAGCCAGCCAGGCTTCCTTAGACTAAGGCCTGCGGCAGCGCCTCAAGTAACTGTAGGCCTTAGTGCCTTCAGGATACTTTCCTACCCCGTCATTGAGAATATGATCTGGAGCTTTAGCATCCTCCATAAGATCCTCGACGACCTGGGCACTGAGCACGCCCAAACAGTTCACGGGCTCATTCTTGTCCCCCAAGACTTTCTCCGACTTGGCAGCCCTGACCCGGTGGAAAAAGAGGTAGGACATCCACTTAGTGGTGTGAGCCAAATCAGAAGGCTCATCATAAAAAGCAGTACACGCAAAGTAGTGGCACATCAGCTCCTGATACACCTCCACAACCCGAGGGTCCGAGTCCTCCAACTCCCGGTTGGTGGAAACATACTCTTCATATGGGGTATCCCCCATCGGCAGTCTCGAGATTACTACCATCTCATGAAGGGCCAACACCAACTCCCCCAGTGGAGTGGCGAAGGTCCCGGTGAGCGAAATGTATCGCTCCATCAGTGCCAAAAACAGGTTAGGGTTGGGAGGCAACCCAACACTCGTCGCACTCACAGCAGCATACAGTCCAATGACCTCCAGCTCTCTCCGAAAATGCTTCAAGGCCCAATCAACTAGGCAAGCCCATCGGAGGTTTGTTGGGGTGATCCACCCATTGCACCGAGGATTCTCCTTGGGGTATACCCCCCCTTGCACCATGAAGTCATTGCAGAAAGTCGGCAATTGGACCGGCTGGATCACTGAACTGTCTTCGCTCGGGACGCTGCCCGGGCACAGTCCCCTGAACAGCATCACAACGCCGGAAGGACGGCTGACAAACGACCCCTGGTCAGCTCCTTTCAGATGAAAGATCTTCCCCGACTTGTCGTGAAGATCGGGAGTCAGCGTCCATGACATCCTCCTGGGATGTGTGGCATGGGAGAAAGCCGAGATGGGATAATCTCTCGGCATCGTGGGCAGATACAAGACCACACTCTCGGCGGGGAAAACCCAGGGTTCTCTCTTGGGCTTCGTGTGGGACTGTTTGTCAATCATGTCCCCAAAGAGAAAAACCGACTTGATGTACTGGTCTCCGTCTATGTATGTCAGGGGCTCTCCGTTAATCATGTTCAGCAATGTCCGCTCGCCCTGAGCCGATATCAAGATCCCCCTTCCTTCAGGATACTGGGGTCCGGAGATAGGAAATGTCACGTGGGACAGATCCTCCAGATAGTTTGAGTGCAGCATCCCGGCAACGGAACCCATTACCTCGGCCAGTGGAGACTCATGCAAGTTAACTGCAAAAGTGCAAGGAAAACACGTCATTACAAATCTTGCAACATAAAGACCAAGAAACGACGGTCTGTGCTTTACGCCAAGACTGTACAAAATTTGGTCATTTTACGCCGGAAGTCACATCCTGAAGCGTAATTGGCGGTATACAGTCCGTGCTTTACGCTAGACTGCCAAAATTCTAGTTATTACGCCGGAGGTCCCATCCACAAAGCGTAAAACTAAAATTTTATAGTATACACCAAGTTTTCGGCAGTCAGAGCTTTTACGCTCATAACTGCGAAAATATGGAGTTTTTACGCTGGCACATTAGAAATATGGGCGTAAAAGATATAAACGTCTCCGTGCATCATCTTCCTCAAAGAGGCTATCAGCACAGAAGACGACCTAGCGCGGTCACGTTCAACGTGTGCGAAGGATTTTTCGTCGTTCTTTGTCATCCCAAAGGCTATACCTCTAAGGATGGGTACGCTACTCGTCGGCAGGATGCTTCGCTCAGAAGGAAGTTCACCTTGCCCAACCGAAGACTCTCTCGCTGGGACAGAAGAACGAGAAGAAGAGCCTGTACTCTTTCCCTTAGTGGAGGGGGTTTATTTCGGCGCCATTTCTGAAAACTCGGAGTGCTCAGAGAAAGAACGAGGGGAAAAAACTCAAACAGTCGAAGGCTTTCTTTCGCAGAAGACGGATAAAAAGTTTTTCTCTCAAAAGCTTGGGATATAAATAGAGTTCGGGTCGACTCCTCGAATCCTCGGACTGGCTCCTCGAAACCCCAACCAAATCTCACAATTAAATATTTAGTTATGATTGGGTACTACGTCAGCCCACTACTCTCGAAAGATGGACAGTCAGCAAATTCGAAGAGTTTTTTATGCGAAAGCAGGTCAGCGGTTCCTATGCTAAGGAGCTTTCTACGCTCGACAGCAACAGATCTACGGTTTTACGCTCGCAAGCTATAAGTCTATGGTTTTACACCCGGATGCCTTTGTGCTCGGTAGCTTTTATGCTCGAGAGGCCACAAACCTATGACTTTACGCTCTGCAGATACCAAATCAATGATCTCACGCTCGGTGGCGTTTAGTTTGCGCTCGGAGGCAACAGATCCGCAACCTTACGCTCGAAAGATTTCTTTTTCACAGGCTACAAATCTACAGTTCTACGCTAAGGAGCTTTCTACGCTCGACAGCAACAGATCTACGGTTTTACGCTCGCAAGATATCAGTCTATGGTTTTATGCCCGGATGCCTTTGTGCTCGGTAGCTTTTATGCTCGAGAGGTTACAAACCTACGACTTCACGCTCAGCAGCTATGAATCTACGATCTCATGCTCGGTGGCTTTCTACGCTCAATAGACTATGAACTCAGGATTTTAGCTCATCTACACTACGGATCTCTGACTTTCTGCATATCCGAACAGTTCTCAAGGCGGTCGATTACAGGAGTTCACTCAGAAGATACTCCTTCTTGACCTCAAAATATCCCAAGTACCCGAAGCACACAGAGTTCAAACATTAAGAAATTACTCTTCTCGGGTCAATTGGAGGTTCATCCAGACTCCAGTCTGAATATCTCGTCTATCAAGATGGCAACTCAGTTTAACAGCCATTTCACGACCCTGTCCCAAGGGATTTTCGAGAAGTCAATCTTGAAGACGAAGTCTGAACAAAAAATTTTGTTCATTAGAAGTGAAAACTCTACGCGGTTCCTCAGTCCTAGCAGCAGGACAGTTCTAAATGCTCAACAGCATTTTATGGACTATTCGCTATGCATAAAGGATAGGACCTAGCACTCTTTCTAAACATAGTCGGCGTAAAGAATCAGACGTGTCGAAGCTACACATATTCAGACTTCACAGTAACATATGGCAAAATGATCATATGCAGAGAAGAAAGATGATTTTATTAAAGATTAAAGTCATGATTACATATGAGAGAAATCCTGTCTACAAGGGGTTTTTTTTTATTTTCATGATTACATATGAGGGAAACTCCGTCTACAAAGGATTTCCCTATCGTCGTCTGAAGATCGCCCAGAAGCTGTTCTGACAGATTCTCGTATGGGCACAATTCTTCATCCATCTTCTCCAGCAGTCAGTCAGTTCCAGCAAACTGACTGACATGGCAATGATCAACGACGGGAGAATACAGAGTTGGGGCTTGCATAAATTATGCAGATCCCATGCTCTGTGCGCCGTGACAGATTGAGTTGATATATTCCACCCAACTCAATGCCCGAGGTCAGAGCTAGTTGCTGCTCTCATCTCCGGAGGTAACAGGAGAAGACACCGCTTGCAAGCCGTGTGGTCTAATACGACCCTTCCCTTCTCCTGGAAGAACCGCCATATAAAGTTGCTGATTATCCCGACCAAGGGAGGCTAATATATCCTTTCATGATCCATCATTGCAGTGGACACTTGCTCGAAGATGCTATCTTTTTCGGCTCCTTACACGCTGGAAGAATATGATCTCCTTCTTCCTCAGGTCGACCCGGCGAACTCCGACGATCATCTCTGTATGGTGATGGAAATGTGGGGAGAACAGGTTAACTCCCCCAGCCTTTTTATAGGCGAAAGAGGTCACACCGGTCCCCAATAAATCTGCCATAAAGTCAGCATCGACCGTTTCAATGCTCCATTCAGAGACGTTTCGAGTTACGAGAAGCGGTTCATGCTTCATTCAAAGCGTTCCAAATTCCGAGGAATTTGAAAGCTTTGAAGGGGGTCTTGTAGAAGCATAAAAAATACGCCGGATGGCTATACGCAGCATATTGGTGCAGAGCAGCGTAAACAGAGGCCTTCAGAGCCATCAAAGCGTGCAACAGAGCTTTTTCCGCTAAAAACACAGCGTGAAATATAAAGCTCAAAAAAGGCCATCCGCATAAGGCAGTACGTCCAAGCCGCTTCAGCGTAAACAGGGTGCTTCATCGCCTCCAGGGCTTAAAACTTATCCTCTTTCAAAATATAGCATTGAGGTATACAAGAGACACTACGTATTCTCCGAAGTGAACCTGTCAGACCCTGCAATGAACCTGTCAAGATCCTGTAATGAACATGACGTCTGGACTTCTGACAAAGGGATACGGCTCGACTACCCAGACGATGGCTATAATGATGGCACAGCACTGCGACCCAGGCTATCATTTACCGCCATCTCCTTTGCATAAACTGCTTTTACAAGTACGAAGGGGTACGCTGCCTTATTTTACACAGGCAAACATGAGCTGTTTACGCTCCGCGGTAGACAAACCGCCTGCCACATCAAAAGCTGCACTCCGTACGGGATTTGAGGCACGTCTCTGCGTCCAATGCACAGAGCGATGACAGTTGCTCGAGGCACGTCTTTACGTCTAATGCATAGAGCGATGACAGTTTCTCAAGGCACGCCTCTGTGACTGATGCACAGAAGGGGTTGCAGACCTTTAAAAACATGCCTCCATATTTAATGCACAGGATGGTGGCAAATTTTGGCATTTAATGCAAGAGATTTGATTATATCTTCAAAAGCCGTAATTCCGGCTAAGACGTCCACATCAGCACTCTGGCACGGTACGCAGCGGCTTCTACTCCCATCCAGCCCCTGTGCTCACTCGGCCTCTATGACCGCTCGGCTTCAACGCCCATTCGGCTTCTACGTCCACTCGACCTCTATGACCACTCAGCTTCTACGCCCATTCGGCTTCAACGCCCCTTCGGCTTCTACGCCCACTCGGCCTCTATGATCGCTCGGCTTCTACGCCTATCTCGGCTTCTATGCCTACTTGGCTTTTATGCCATGGTGACAGACATTGGCTTCTACGCCCACCTCTTCTACACAAGGGATACCTACCTACGTGGCTTCTATGCCGTGATTTTCGTAGCGATTATATGCCTTTTGTCCCTTAGTTGGACCCGCGTCACACGCTCATTCAAAGGATCATCTATACGCAGGCATTGGTTATTTTAACCGTTGTGTAAAAGGGTGCTGTACTTTCCACTCCTTGGTTTCTACACCGACGGAGTGGTCACTGTCACCAAAACTCTATAACTAGAGACCTCTATCAACAGAGGATAGGGTCGAAGAAATTCAAGGTCGAAAAAATTCAAAGCCGGAAAATTGGTCAAGAATACCAATATCAGATCCAAGGTCGACCAATTAGAAGATCGAACCAGAGAGAGAGAGAGAGAGAAGAATCCGGAGCTCAGGCAAAGAGTAGGGATCGACGACTTTGGCATCGTGCATCCACCCTCTTCTGCAACCTTCGAAGCTGCTTCCTGTCTTCCACGGCACTTCTTCAACATCGTGTGGTCCAAGGGCTAAAGTGATCGACTGCAGATCAGACACCTATAGCAATATTTACCCAGATTAAATAAATTGTACTCCCATATCCTCGTATAGGATCAAATTGTACAAGTTTGTTTATAAACAAAAGATGGCGGGTTTCGTACAAACCCCATCCTGAATACATTTTCATTCTTTCGTTTAATACTACAAACAATTGTTATCATCAAAATGATCGAGACACCTTATCATTTTACTTAGCTTTATCCAAGATATATATATATATATATATATATATATATATATATAATTCATCAAGTCATGTCCGTTCATGCTGTGATTATAATTCGTCTAACAAATTTATCAAACTTCAATGTTACCGTTTGATAAATCCATAGTCTTCTTCTGGCATTCCTCAAACAACTAAGTTCAAATTCTCTAGCCAAAGTCTGTCCACTTTTGACACATTCTATTCATCAATTTAGTTTGAATAATCATCGAGCATTTTCCCATAAGTTCGATCATCTCCGTCGGACGTGAAATTATCATGCCGGCGCTCCCGCAGGATAATCGTTCTCGGTTGGGACTGATTTCGAAGGTTATCTGTCGAACTAGATTCAAGATTATTCTTCTAAACTCTAGATCAAATCTGTTATATCTTACCTCTTTTATCGAACCATAATACTCATACTCAAGTTTTATTCCATTTGATTCAATTCAAAATCGCTCACATGATCCTCCAAGTTTCCAACAAGTTTTTTTTACCAAGATATTAATTTTATTACCTTGAATCCCTATTCGATATAAGCCTTATCACTTATTCAAGACATACTCAATCGTTTAAACCAACTATCGCACGAGACCTATAAATTTGCTTGAACATTTCTAAAATGATCCATATACCACTCAGGAATTGAGTCACCTAATTAAATCTTCAATCGGTGTTCGCATCACTCGCTAGCATATTCACTAAGTTATTTCTTAGAATTCTTGCACGATACCTAAGCATCTCTTGATAAATCTTAGTCTCGTATATATATCCTTGTTGATAGTCATCCAAGTAAACCATATCTGATTTGTATCTGCCGACACAAAATACCATTCAAGCTATTTTCTAAAATGCAAGCGTGATTCTCTATATTCGCCTTAGCGATAATCTGATAATGTTCTATCGATTGGCATTCTAAGTATGACTTATCTTTTCCTGAACGATATCCCAATCTCGCTTACAACTAGCTCACACTAAAAGGGTCTTGGCAAATGATACTCAACACAACTTAGCTGAAAGGCTTTGTGCATAGCTAACCGTCTGAACGATATTCTATCTCGCATACTAACCAACTGGATAATCATGTATAGGTATTCAGATTTGCACATAACTTGCAAATTCTAGCAAGAGTATATTCCCACAAAGTCTAATATAGGTCAAAACAAGGGTCTTTACATATCTATCAAGTTCAAGCAATCATATCATTCACATGCGCTTATAAAATTATTTAGACTCATTGTATGGAAAATTTTGTTGTGATATTGAGGGAGAGCGCATGTACATAACCCACGAATGAGCTTTCGAAACTGAGAAAATCGATAAGAAGTCCAAAGACGTAAAGCCAATGCTCTCATACCAATATGTCATGTCCTGATCTTCAACAGGTAATCGGCCATCCCCGCTGGACGTGAATTACCACACCAACGCTCCTACGGGACAATCTTTTTCCATCTGGATGTGATACCGTACGAGCACAAGCTTCGTCCGTACAAAGCCATGATCCGAACAGGCGATAAAATGACTATGCCACAGAGTCACACTGATAGTTTGAATGCATCAAAAAAAAACGAATAGGCAATTGGTAACAAGTTCACAAAGTCCTCAATAGCAGAAGAAATAAATAACATAAGCATAGAAGTAAAACAAGCACTTTATTGATATTGAACAAGTGTTACAAGCGGCGCTAGGCCGAGATTACAAGTCGCTCAAGCCTCTCTCTCTGAAACGATAAAAGCATGCCAAATGGCTACAATTATGGAATAGTATATAGGCAATTTTCTAACATTATGTCTTGTATATGTGCTTCAGTTCTGGACGCATCATTCCAAGGCTCCAGAGCGAACTCCATGTCTTAGCTCGTATGAAGGGGGTTTTCGTACCGAACGAGATTCTCCCGTACCCTGCAAGCAATCTGGTGGGTTATCAGTACATGAATGCACTGGTGGGGAGTCTTTTCGTCTTCTCGACAAATCCAAACATGGTATATAGGTTTTGTGCAGCATCTATTAAGTTGTCTTTCTAGTCTTGCCTTAGGATTAGTTTTATGGCATAATGTAAAGCCTAGCTCGTTTAGCAGTACGTCGTTCTATATAAAAGTAATACGGTGGGACTTTCCAACTTACCATTCGTCGTTTCTTGTCCAACAAAAAATAAGTTAAACCAAGCACGAGCATATAAACACAAGTATCGTAAGCGAGGTTATGTTTCAAGTGCACGAGTTACACGAATTTCTCAAGTGTGTTGTAATGGATTGCTCAGGTTGATAAAATTATCAATATATGTCTTATACTCATAATCGTTCAAGTATTTCTGATTATTGGATGATATGCAATAACTCACATGTGGATTACCGCTAAGCGAGGATAACTTATCTATATGAACATGAGATCACTGGCACGATGCCATAGAGGATGGTATAGTCTCAGGGAAGAATGGTGTGCAAGCAGCAACATGGGGCATTACACACATCCCGTCCGACCCAGGCGACTATAATCAGGAGGTTTCGACCGGTTGGATCGGCCCATTGTGCCCCAGAGGTCATCCGCAGAATAAGATCCGAAGATCTCCCTTGTGCACTAAATTGTCTGTGACTATGCAAGTCTCTATAATATTCCAGGCCTCTAGTCAGGTACAGGAACAAGTTAACAAACATCTAGTACAAGTTTGAGTCAGGATCTTGTCAAGTACAGGTTCAAGTTCAAGGAAGGATTGTTCACAAATATATATCGATGCCCCGAACCATTTAATTCAGTACTAGATGAGTATTGCTCCACGAGCTGTTATTCTTGGATTATTGACTTGGTACAAATTCTCTGGTTTGGAAACTGCCTTGGCGACCTAATGGTCACAAATATTTTCAGGTTCATACTTGCATGGAATGACTATTCGATAGTCTTCCGAGGAACTTAGATGAATGCAAGACAATGTAGTGTTACCGGGGTCGTGGAATAAATTATGTGACAAGCATTAAAATGAGGCAAACAAGTACAAATTATAATATAAGCAGGAAATCATGCATTTATATAAAAATTAAGCATACGTTAGTATGGGTCTAAGTGGTAGTACGAGGAGTAAAACCATAAAGGGACATATCGAGCGACATAATCTATGGAACGAGCAGTGTAAACAAGTGAAGCAGTGCACTACGAAGAGTATATAATAGTCTACTCGAGGCATAGCGGGGTCTACTTGCAAGAAGCAAAGGTAGCATGCGAGGGTCCAAGTTATAAGCCAAGTTTTATTTCCATGTTCTAACACAAGCAATACAAGAAGGGATTATTCCCTTAGTTAGGTTTGTTGTATTCTTTATTAGCATGCAAGGGTGATTCACCTAGAGACTAGCATGTATCGTCCATATTTTAAGTGTCCTGGCTAAGCAAAGACAAGTTCATCGTAGCCACCCACCTTAGCGATGATTCACCTCGGTCGAGCGATACTCCGAGCGAGCCTTTAAAAGTCTATTTCTGAACTCCTGAAGGGACAAGTCTGTAATCCTTTGCCTCAAACGAGTCTTCTCGCTGAGCAAAGTGGGTCGGTTCGTTGTACTTGTGCCATTTGAATCGGCTGTTCGATTGAACGAAAAGGGTCGCTACATTGGGGGGGGAGGTTCGGCTATGGGTAGGATTATGATTTGTCTAAATTGTTTCCTAATATGGTTGATAGCAATCTAAGATAAATCACTAATCCTAATATATATTAATAACCAAGATTTGAATGAGATTCTAAAGGAATAATATAATAATTAATAAATACATAAAAAAATCCTAAAAAAGGGGAAAGTGGCCTAAATTTGCATGGAGGAATTATGGGTGACTTATTAAAGAATTTTGGATTGGAAAATAATCATAATTGAATTATTTATACAAATATATCTAAATATCACACACAAGAAACTATGGTTGTTACACTAGTTCCATACTAATAATAAATGATCGAATTTTGTGTCACGCGAAGATCCTACGGATAGTATCTCAAGTGTAGGCTACTTCCTACGAAGGGTAATATAGAATTTGGGTTCGCCCTATGTCATTAATGTCAAACTACGGTAAAGTGTCCTAATTCAACAATTGGATTTAAATTAATTTTAAATAAGCTAAATAAATACAATAAATATAAAATACACACAAAATATCTATTTTTGGGTGTGGGGGTTTACACCCTAGGTTCTTTCTTTGAAGGGTTAGATCACGTATTAAACTTGTTAATCTTCTATCGATCGATATGTACACTAAACTGCGGTCCTGTTGATCTCTAGTTCCATCAGATGGCTCCATCAGAATTAACTAAGGTGTATCAACGCATAGAAGAACTAAAGACGAAGAAGTTTATACGAACTAATAGATAACCCTGGGGAGCGCTAATAGTTCTAGTGAAGAAAAAGGATGGGTCAACACGATTGTGTATCGACTACAGACAACTGAATACGGTAACGGTAAAGAATAAGTACCTAGTTTCAAGGATTGATGACTTGTTTGTTCAGTTGAGCAATGCTATAGTTTTTTCCAAGATCGATCTCCCCTCAGGGTATCATCAAGTAAGAGTTTGGGAGCAAGACATACCCAAGACAACATTCAGGATGCGCTATGGGCATTATAATTTTCTAGTTATGTCGTTTGGACTAACTGACGCTCCGGTGGTATTTATGGTTGATAAACAACATCTTTATTTTGTACCTGGATCAGTTTGTAATAGTTTTCATAGATGATATTATCGTATATTACAGTAGTGAGAGGAGGATGATGAGCATCTTCAGAAGGACTTACAGATTCTTAAGAAATACTAGTTGTATGTATAGCTCAGCAAATGTGAGTTTTGGTTAGATCATGTGACGTTCTTGGGTCACATCATCTCGGGAGCATGAGTGGCGGTGGATCTGTAGAAGGTTGAGGCCGTGGAGAATTGTATAGTCCCTAAGATAGTAACAGAGGTGTGTTGTTTTCTTTATTTGGCTGGATACTATTGTTGACACATCCAGTCTCAGTCAACTTGATTTTGATAGTTAACTAAACCATGCATTGATATGTCGCGATTTGAAGCCTCAACACTACTATTATATGTCATTTGTATTGTGTCAATTTAAATATAATTTTTATTTATTTGAGTCTAGGATTAATGTAAGCTGAGTCACACTGGCAAATCCAAGTACCTATACCCAGATACTTAATCCACTCAAATAAACCGAAGAATATATCCACTAAATCATGCCACATTCATTAACAAAGTCTACCATACTTAGAAACCGAACTCGGACCGAACTCATGCCAAACCCCGACCGAACTAGGACCAAACTCGGTTACCCTTTTGGTATGAAATCAACAAGTTCAATTAGCTCCTGATTTTATGGCCCAACGGTTGGAAATTTGAATCAAACCTTAACTGAATTATGGCCGAATTTTGTTTGCCTACACACTATAAATAGGATTAAAATTCTATATTCCTACTCACTCAATGATTCTTAATCTTCTATCCCATTATAAGCAAATATTTATTCCTTAACTTTTCCATCTCCAAGAGCAACTCCCTAGCCTTCTTAGTGCCGAGTGCGGTCTCGGTATAAAAGTCTTCAGAGTTGTAAAGAGCTTGTTTCTATCAGTACTCTCTCTCTCTCTCTATCTGTGAAGTTGCGAGACTTCGGATCAAACCTCGTAATGTAAAGAAGTGGCAAGCCTTCGGATCAAAGCTTGTGATTCACTATTGGTAATTATAGTGGATAAAACTCCGAGCTTGAGTTTTCGGGACTGGACTAGTCCTCTCAGAGGAAAACCAGTATACATCTTCGTGTTTGTGTTTACTTTATCTCTCTACTTTACTGCTTTACTTTACTGTCTTTATATATATTGTTAGTTAGAAACTATATTTATTCTGATAATCTTTAATTGGGTAGATTATTTTGCTGTACTCTATTCACCCCCCCTAGAGTTGCTTTATGGTCCTTTAATTAGTATCAAAGCTAGTTCTCTTGATACTTGGCTTAACATCCTAAGAGACTTATGGCAACTGTTAGATCTATTCACACCAACAATAGTGAATATCAGTCCACAAATAGGCTACCCCTATTTGATGGTACTAACTACATATACTAAAAGACACGTAAGAGCTTCTACCTAAAGTTACTTGATTTTGACCTTTGGGTTGTAGTAGTAAAAGGATACAAGAAGCCACCCAGAATAGTCATAGATGGTAACCTTGTAGAGAAACCTCATGATAAGTACACAGATACCGAAAAAAATAAGCTAGTCTTGATGTTAAAGCTATTAACGCTCTATTTTGTGCTGTAGACAGAATTAAATTTAACAGGGCCTCCACTTGCAGAACTTCGCATGAAGTATGAAAATTTCTTGAGGTCACTCATGAAGGAACCTCCTAAGTGAAGGAATCAAAAATAAGTCGTCTAACACAAGAGTATGAAGAATTCAAGATGAAGCAAAATAAGACGATCACTCAAATATTCACGAGATTTCTCGACATCGTCAACCCTCTATTATCACTTAGAAAGGAGTACAGCAATCACAAGAAGATTTGTAAGGTACTCAGGGGACTCACCAAGAATTAGAATTCTATGGCCATTGCAATCATAGAAGGGAATAATCTTACCACGATGACCCTCGAGACGTTCATGGGCAAGTTGATGACTCACGAGCTGGATCTCAAGGAATTTAAAGAACCCACTCCTAAGGAGAAGATGATTGCTCTTAAGGCACATCACAAAAAGGTCACCAACTATAACTCCGATGACAATGAGTCTCAAGATGAGGAAGTTGCCCTGACCACTAGAAACTTTAGGAAATTTCTAAAGCTTGAGAGATCAAAGAAGAATAAGCCTACGGACAACAGTGATGAAGAGCCTATATGCTATAACTGTAAGAAGTCAGGGCATATAAAGAAAGATTGTCCAACCCTAAGAAAAGAAAATCGCCAAAATTACTTATCCAGAAGAACATCATCACGAAAATATACAAACACTAGTATTTGGCACAAAAGTGAAGCTAGTGAATCCGAAGAACAGAATCCTCAAGAAGCAGCAAACCTATGCTTCATGGCGTTAGCTGATCAGGTAACGGATAAAAAATCTTATGATGATTTTACTATTGATGAACTAGGTAATGCTTTTAGTGATCTTCTTGATGATTTTTAGAAAACTTAGAAATAAGTACAAACATGCTACGAAAGATGTTCAAGAATGTCAGACTGAAATAGAGAGACTAACATTCACTAAGTGAAGTAAATGATACCTCTAACGATTCAGACGAGAATTCTAGACTTAAGCTTAACCTCCATGAGGAACTTGTCAGTCTTGACAAGAGCTCTCAAGAGAATGCTAAACTTAAGAAAGAACTCGAATCTGAAAAGAAGAAGTATTTCATTGCTGCACGTAGAATAGAAGCTCTCACTACTAAATATGATGAATTATATGCTACCTCTAAAAGATTGGAGATTAGATTGGGTAAACAGGTCAAACAAACCTCCATCCAACCTAACACGAGATACGTAGCAAGACAAAAGAACACTCACAACTATGCTCCTACCTACATACATAAGAGTTCATGCAATCATATGTTCAGAACACATCATACACATAGAACCAAACATAATCATGCATTCTATTATTTCTCCTTCGACAATAACCTAAGAGAATATATTATTGGTAGTGGTAATATAGGTGTCCTCCCTATCATGTCATTAAAGACGTTTGTCTAGTAACGGAATTAAAATATAACCTACTCAGCATCAGTCATCTAGCTGACCATGATTTTGGTATTAACTTCATTAAAAATAAATATTCTATTTATATGAGATCCACTGGTAAGGTTATCATTGAAGGAATTAGGGAAGATAATATATATATTCTATATTGCAAAAGATACTGACAATGCAGGCAAATGTCTATACGCCAACAAAGATGACAGCTGGCTATAACATTTACGTCTAGGACATGCAAACCTGGACACTATTGCAAGACTATCCATAAAGAAACTCGTAAGAGGCTTACCAGAGATTACTTTCAAGAAAGATATGGTATGTGCTGACTGTGAAAAGAATAAAGCTACTAAATCTTCCTTTAAATTAATCAACTCTGTAAGTACCTCTAGATCTCTGTAACTCTTACATATGGACTTGTTTGGACCTAGTAGAGTTGCCAGTCTTGGCGGTAAGCTTTATGTTTATATTATTGTTGATGATTTTTTTAGATACACAAAGGTTTATTTTCATGCAAACAAAAATGAAGCATTTTCTGAATTTGTCACTTTTTGCAAAAATATTCAATACGAAAAATGTTTCATGATTACACGTATCCGAGGTATCATGGAGGCAAATTCGAAAATAGTGATTTCAAACGAATTTACAATGAAAATAGTTTTTTCATAAATTTTCTTGTCCTAGAACTCTACGACAAAATGGTGTTGTAGAGCGAAAGAATAGAACTCTTGGTGATATGGCTAGAGTCATGTTAAATTAGTATAACCTTCCGAAATACTTTTGGGCTGAAGCTGTAAGTACTTCATGCCATATTTTAAATAGGGTGCTTATTCGACCTATATCGAAGAAAACCCCCTATGAACTTTGGTTTGGTAGAATTTCCACAATTAGTTACTTTAAAGTTTTTGGCTGCAAATGTTTTATTCTTAATACCAAAGATAATCTAAAAAAGTTTGACTCCAAGGCCGATGAAGGTATTTTTCTAGGTTATGCCGCCAAAAGTAAATAATTCAGGGTATTCAACAAGAACTCATTGACTGTTGAAAAATTAATCAATGTTATATTGGATGAACACAACACTCAAGTACTAAACGAAAGGGATGATGAAGGTAGTCAATCCGTAACCAACAAGACATCTGAAGATACAAACAGTACAAGTTATCCAGAAAGTCTGCCAAGGAGACTAAAGTTCTCTATAGACCATTCTGATGACTTGGTAATAGGTGATGTATCGAAAGGTGTAAGTACATGTTCCTTAAATAGAGATATCATTGCAAATGTTGCTTTTATTTCTTAAATAGAACCTAAAAATACTGATGAGGCTTTTGTTGATAAATTTTAGATTTCTGCTATGCAAGAGAAATTCAACCAATTTGAACGTAATCAAGTTTGGGAACTCTTTCCTAAACCTAATGATTATCCGATCATTGGTACTAAATGGGTTTTCCAAAATAAATTAAATAATGATGGTTCAGTTACACGTAACAAAGCATGTCTAGTAGCTTAAGGATAGAACCAAGAGGAAGGTATTGACTACGATGAGACTTATGCTCGTATTGCTAGACATGAATCTATCTGAAAGCTTTGCGCTTTAGCTTGTTTTCATAACTTTAAACTTTTTTAAATGGATGTTAAAGATTCTTTTCTAAATGGAGTTATCAAAGAAGATATTTTTGTCAAACAAACCCCTGGTTTTGAAAATTTTAAACACCCTGACCACGTATTCAAGTTACGAAAGGCTCTATACGGACTCAAACAAGCCCCATGTGCTTTATATGAACGTCTTAGCTTCTTATAAAATCTTCTGCTGATTATTTGTTATTAGTTCAAATATATGTTAATGATATCATATTTGGATCTACTAATGAGATGCTATGTAACAATTTTTCTAACTGTATGCAGAGTAAATTTGAGATGAGCATGATGGGAGAACTGACTTTCTTCCTAGGATTGTAAATCAAGCAAGACTCGCAAGGAACCTTTATCCATCAGGCTAAGTACATGAAGGATTTGCTCAAAAAGTTTGACATGGACAATGCAAAGCCTATCGGAACTCCAATGACAACATCCACTAAACTTGACCTTGATGAAAATAGTAAACCAATAAACATACGTAAGTATCGAGGTATGATTGATAGTTTGTTATATCTAACTGCTAGTCGTCCAGACATTATGTTTGTTGTATGCCTTTGTGCTAGATATCTGGCTAATCCTAAGGAATCACATTTGTACACAGTTAAGCATATCTTTATATACTTTAAAGGAACTTTGTCAGCATGCTTATGGTATCCCAAAACTATGTCCTTTGATCTTGCTGGTTAGTCCGATGCTGATTTTGCTGAATGCAAAGTCGATCGAAAAAGCACCAGCGACACATGTCATTTCCTAAAAAAGTCTTTAGTCTCCTAGTTTAGCAAGATATAAAATTCTGTTGCATTATCAACAACTGAGTCAGAGTATATCGCCATTGGACATTGTTGTGCTCAAATTTTGTGGATGAAGCAAACCCTAGAAGACTTCAAACTGCACTATAAGAACATTCCTATTTTCTGTGATAACACTAGCATAATTAATCTCACAAAAAATCCAATATGCCACTCACGCACTAAGCATATAGAAATCAGGCATCACTTTCTAAGGGATCATCAATTACACGGAAATATTTGTTTAGAGTATGTGGACATGGAACATCAATTAGCAGACATTTTTACTAAACCATAAGCTGAAGATTGATTCAACTTTATCCGTCGAGAATTAGGTCTTTTGGATTCTGATAAAATATAAGAGTCATAAGATGTTTTATAAAAAATTTGTCATACTTTTTAAAAAGTTTTAAATTTTTTGGATACAAGCTGAAAGGGCCCTTCTATCAAAAAGATGTAAATAACCTTAAGCGACATGGTATTTAAGTGTCTTTGAACCACCACTAGCTAGAATCTGACCCCTACAGCTACTCCGAGATGATTTAAACTCTTAAAAACATACGATTTAAGTTTAGCACTTATTATTCTGTATTTATATCAAGTCAAGAAAGGTATTATATCGATTAAAGTTACATTGCGATTCTGGAAATAAATGTCAGCAGAATTTGGACCAAACTCTGGTCGAGCTTGGACCAAACTCGATTAGTTTAATTCCAGAATATGCTATGTCATTAATCTTCTTCCTAATTTAGGTTTCTGTTACTCTATTTATAGATCTTTTCATTGCTCATTTATTTAGACCCAAAAAAATCATCACCTCCTCCTCAAATAAACTTAGTTTTTTCTCCTATATCCTCTCCCAATAGCCCTTAAAAGGAAAAAAGATTCCTTTTTCGAGTCTCTTTTTTGTCCCGTTATGCCAAACATAGGAGAATTTGATGGTTTTACTTTTCGAAGCCTCAAAATTCTAAATAATTGTTTTAATGACTTCTCTAAGAAACACACCTATCTTGGCCATCCTATTGATTTTTTTTTCCAACACAAAGACTATCTACCTATTCTTCAAAAACTTTAACTTGAAGAACTTGTTACAACCCGTACAAATATTTACACTAATGCTATTCAAATGTTCTATTGTAACATAACATATGAACATGATACTATTTCAACTAAAGTTTGTAGCATTCCAATTGAATTCGATGCGGACTTGGGTAAAATCTTACGTATTTTCGCTGATGGACAAACCTTAGTCAACATCACGCAAGTTCAATAAGACAATGACTTAAATCTAGACTCTTTCAAAAATATCCTTTGTCACCCTCTTGAATGTCCACGTGGAAAATTTTATGATAGATATTTAAAAGGTCACTTCTTTGAAATGCATCATATTATCTTTTCAACTTTTCTACTAAGAAGACATACTTTGATGAGGTCTCTTATCAAGAATTGTCAGCTTTATATCACATGTATTTCGATATTAACTTCAATGTTTCCCAGACCATCTTATCTCAAGTAGTTCAATTTTGCAAAAAGGGCGTCCAGTACTATACGCCATTTACTTGCCAACCATTTTTAGCTATTTCGATAAACCATTGGATACTTGTCCAAATCTTGATGAACCTTTATACCACAATAAAATTCGGAGAATTGAGCCAACTATGCTTCTACCTTATAACTCATTATCAAAATCCAACACTCATTATGTTGATTTAGTCCCTCATGTTGATGAACAACCACAAACCTTATAGTCTATTTTCAATCTATTGTGTGATCATTTCTACAAAGAAGATATACACAATCGTGCTACTGATCATCGCCAAACTCTTCAGACTCAGGCTCTTGGCAATACTTTGATAGACATCCAGTACACCCTATCGAAGCATCAAGCCGGACCTTTTTAGATTCTTCGAAATTCGAATTAACATGGATTTTATATGGATCACCCTTATATTCTGCGATATTTGGATCCGGCTGATGCCTTCTTTGATCCAAATATAATAGTTGAACCTGATGATGAAGATGAAGAAAATGACAACTAGTTACTCAATGGATTTGAATATTTAAAAAGTTTACTTTTAGATGCTCTACTATGATGTTTCCACTACACATATGCTTTTGTATGTTCTCTTTTCAAATAAATAAAGTTTAAAGTAATTTTCTTTTATCATTATATATTATCCTATATATACTTTACTCTCTTATTTTTTTGTCATCTCACCGATTTTGGGAGAGCATGCCATTTCAATCAAAGGACAACGAGAATGAAAGACATACATGATACTAGCGTACAAGATGATACTTGACAGACGTTGCCTTCAGCATATCAACTGCTCCACAGCTATGGGGGAGCCTTGCATATCAAAGACTTGTAGTATCATTCATATTTTGTCAATTATCAAAATGGGGGTGATTGTTGGCCCATCCACTCTCAATCAACTTGACTTTTGTAGTTAACTAAACTATGCATTGATATGTCGCAATCTGAAGCCTTAATACTGCTATTACATGTCGTTTGTATTACGTCAATTTAAATGTAATTATTTATTTATTTGAGTCTAGGATTGATGTAAGCTAAGTCGCACTGGCAAATCCAAGAACCTATACCCAGATACTTAGTCTACTCAAATAAACCAAAGAACCTACCCACCAAATCAGGCCATATTCATTAACGAAGTCTACCATACTTAGAAATTGAACTCAAGCCGAACTCGGACCGAACTCGGTTACCCTTTCGGTATAAAATCAAGCAGTTCAATTAGCTTTTGATTTCTTGGCCCAACGGTTGGAAATTTAAATTAAACCCCATCCGAATTCTGGCCGAATTCTGTTTGCCTACACACTATAAATATGATTAGAATTCTACATTCCTACTCACTCAACGATTCTTAATCTTCTATCCTATTATGAGCAAACATCTAAGCCTTAATATTTCCATCTCCAAGAGCAACTTTCTAGCCTTCTTAGTGCCAAGTGCAGTCTCGGTCTAGAAGTCTTCAGAGTTGTAAAGATCTTGGTTCCATCAGTTACTCTCTCTAGATGTAAAGTTGTGAGACTTCGGATCAAACCTCGTGGTGTAAAGAAGTAGCAAGTCTTCGGATCAAAGCTTGTGATTCACTATTGGTGATTATAATGGAAAAACTCTGAGCTTGAGTTCTCGAGATTGGACTAGTCCTCTCAGAAGGAAACCAGTATACATCTTGGTATTTTCTTTCTCTCTACTTTATTGCTTTACTTTACTATCTTTATATATATTGTTAGTTAGCAACTGCCTTTATTCTGATAATCTTTAATTTGGTAGATTATTTTTCTGCACTCTATTCACCCCCCTAGAGTTGCTTTACGGTCCTTCAATTATAGGAGGCTTGTGGCAGACTTCACAAGAATTACAGTATCAATAACCCGTTTGATGCACAATAAGATTAAGTTTGTTTGGTCTGTAGTGCCTCAAATCTCGATCCGACCAGAATGTGCACTACGTAATTGGGCTTGTGGCTAGTCCGTCTGAGTCATAGTTTAGATCTTCGGCATCTTCTTGCCACGGACGAAATGCGATGATCCTTTCCAACTCATGGAAAGGCCTCTATTGAAACGAGTCCAATAGCTTTCGTGTTTGGTTGCTTGATTTTCTTGATTGCCGCTTTGGGATTTTGGTTTGGTGTTGCTTTCGATTTGCTTGGTTTTCGCTGCTGGTTTTATCGTTTGGAGCTTTGATTTTTGGGGAGTTCGGCAAGGAAGGATAGGCAAGATTCTAATTGGTGCTCGTGTTGTGCAGGTCCGCGTAACTGACGTTTGATCGTCGCTAGGCGGGAATCTTTATTTCAGCTACCTTTTCCTTAACCAGTGAGTGGTTTGGACCCTTCTTTCCTACTTCTTCACGCCAACATCTTTAATGTTTCAAACGTTCACTCGATGATGCCTGGTTGGACGCCTAGGAAATCCTTGCCATAATGCATGCCAGCCACTAAGAAAGAAACATGGTATTTGTAGACTAATTTTACTATATGCTTGCACACCTTATAATTTGAGTTGTTTATAAAGGGAATTAGTTGTTGGTGGCGGCCTAGTGCCTCGGACGGAGTTTGGACTATGGGATACCAAAATCGGAACACCGCATTGAGAAAATATGAACTGTTGCATGAGATATATATTGCTGCTTAACTTCTTTTGTTTAATTCGATGCATTGTATGATATATGAATTGTTCATGCATTTGCATGGTCTGGGACAACTTGTGCACAAGGTTTGGCATTTTCTCGAAACGGCTTTCCGGGGCACTGGAACCGTATCGATCCGGAGAGAAATATTTGATTCGTGCTAGTCACGATGCATTGCGGGACCTCCAGTAGGGCTTGCTACCCGGGCTGATAGGGCTTGAATATGTCCCTAAGGTGTCGATCACACCAATGACCGCATAGAATAGAACACATGCTAATTTATTGTCTTATGCAGATGGTAAGTATACTTGTGTTTCGTTGCAGGGAAGGCGTGCATCGGTTGAGTAAGCAATCGATGCACTGGTTGGATTCAATGCTATTTTTTATTCCTATCAAAACATGCAACTTATATGAATTGAATTCACTTGCTTCTTTATAGAAGTCATCTTAATGCATGCTCGCCCCTAATAAGCTAGTGTCGATTTAGTCGAGTGGGTTCATCCCGCTCACCAGTACAAGTTGAGTACTGACCCACGTTGTGGGCAACTATTTTAGACACTCAGACGGTGCAACGCTAGTGGGTAGACGAGGAGGCGTTAGGAGCACCTCTATTTTGAAGTATAGTTGGAGTCAGATCATTTTGGAGGCTTGGACTTTCAACCTATACAAGAGCGTAATGTATGAACGACGTGGACTATCTGATGGAGCGCGCCCTGCCTTTTGAGTTATCTTTTGTAATGCAAATCAAGTAGCCGAGAGGCGCATCAATGTAAACTCTATGTAAATTACTCTGAATTATCAATGAAAAAGCATGTTTCTTCCTGCACTTGTGTTCAAATCTCTGTGAATGTGTTTTCTAAATTGTGTTTCAAAATGGGTTCCTATAACTGCAAGTTCTTGCCTTGTGCGAGCGCAACTCCAGGCTCGCACGGCATCACGCACCAAGTGAGGACGAATCGGTTCCGTAAAGGATCCAGCGAGGACGATCGAACCTTTCGGGATCGGGACGTGACATATTGGTATCAGAGCCTAGGCTTTACTTCTATGGGATTTCAAAAGATTATAAAGGAGTTTGATGCGCCTCTCAATTGAGTTGCATTCGGCGTCCGCTGCATGAGATGAGTCGCCTATACAATGAGCCCATAGATACAAAATCTATCGTTTTTGGAGTGTTAACAAGCTACTCTCTTTTGTAGCCATGGCTAAGAAGAACACTGCAACTGCCAGCAGTGCTCAGCCCATCCAGAGTGATCCAGCAAGCTCAGGAGAATCCGCTGGAGCGGGTTCAACCGGAATGGCGGAATGGCTTATGCACCTCATGGAGGCGCAGCAACAACAAGCTGTTACCCAACAAGCTAACATACAAGCACAGTTTGCTTCTCAACAGAAGCAAATGGATATAATGATGCAACTGATTGCATCCCTGGTACCAAGCAACGGGGCAGCAGCAGCGACGCCTGTCACGCCGCCGGCCGTGGCGGTAGAAGATGAGTCAGAAGAGACGTAGCCTCCAGCAAGGAACTCCTGCCGAGCAGCAGAGTTCACTAAAATGCATCCGCCAACGTTCAACGGAAGAGCCGAACCGGACGTGGTGATGGGGTGGATTGCTAAGCTGGAAGGACTCTTCAACCTGGTTGGCATCAGAGGATCCAAGCGAGTGGCCTGTGCATCGGTTCAGCTGGAACTGCGTGCGCATGATTGGTGGGAGGCCACGAAGCAAGGGATTTATGATGCCAATCCCAACTGGAAAATGTTCAAATCTGCGTTCATTGAACAGTATATTCCCCGGGCTGTGCGTCAACAAAAAGAAGACGACTTTAGCAATCTGGTGCAAGGAAGTTTATCTGTTGACGATTATGATTCGGTGTTTGCTAAACTAGCAAAGTTTGCAGGGCACTTCTTGCCTAATCAGCAGGTGTGGTGCTATCGGTTTCAGAAGGGTTTGAATGATGAGATGCGTAGGGACGTCATCAATCAAAAATGTCAAACCTACAGGGAGTGTTATGAGGCAGCCCTAAATAGCGAACGGATCTTTGGGCGCCCTCTCCCAAAGGCTGAGGTGCAAACCCCCCGTACTAATAAGAATAAACATCCTCATGAAATAGGAGGGTCTGGAGCACACAAGCGTTCGCATACGTCTGATAATAGGGGCCAATCCCAATCGCTGAACTGCAGCCGGTGCGGCAAATCAGGGCATAAAGTGAATGAATGTCGGGTACAAGGATGTTTTAAATGTGGTCGTCTGGGCCACAAACAGTTTAACTGCCAGGAGGGCAAGCCGAATCAGAGCAACGGGAATCACAACAAGAGACCTCCAGTAAGTGATGCCAATGCTGTGCCAGTCAATCCACAACGCCAGGGTGCTCAAGGCCGAGTCTATGCACTGACTCGGGATGAGGCATCTGTATCTGATACTGTTGTAACAGGTACTTTACTTTTCAGAGATTTTCCCGCTAGAGTCTTATTCGATTCAGGTGCTACGCATAGTTTCATATCTGCTAATTTTACTGTTGAGCATAAATTAGCTTCTACTCCTTTAAATATGAACCTTTGCATAAGTACCCCTTCGGGAGTCGATATGCCCGCCCATGCGATCTGTAGGGATGGTTATATTTGCATTAGAGGAAGGAAGCTTTCCTTAGATGTCATTGTACTAGACATCAAGGATTACGATATTATTCTTGGGATGGACTTGTTGGGTGCTTGCCATGCAACAATCGAGTGCGCGGAGAAGCGAGTCGTATTCCGTCTACCCGGCGAGGCAGACTTCTACTATTCGTGCAGCGCCGCACCGAAGACGGTAATGGTGATATCAGCAATTTCAGCTAGGCGTATGTTGCATTCGGGCTGTGAAGGGTACTTAGCTTCTGTTCGAGACACCCGGCGAGAATATGCAGATGCAGCTCAGACTGAAGTCATTGCAGATTTCCTCGACGTGTTCCCAGACGAGCTGCCTGGAATGCCTCCTGATCGTGAGATCGAATTCAGCATTGACACTTTTTCGGATTCGCGACCGATATCGAAGGCACCTTATCGCATGGCCCCAGCAGAGCTTAAGGAACTTAAAGTTCAGTTGCAAGATCTGTTGGACCGAGGATACATTCATCCAAGCGTTTCTCCGTGGGGCGCTCCGGTGTTATTCGTGAAAAAGAAGGATGGATCCATGCGGCTGTGTATTGACTACCGAGAGCTGAATAAGGCGACCGTGCGGAATCAGTACCCATTACCAAGAATAGATGACTTGTTTGATCAGCTGCAAGGGGCTACAGTTTTCTCTAAAGTTGATCTCAGGTCAGGGTATCACCAGTTGAAAATCAAATCAGAGGATATTCAAAAATCTGCTTTCAGAACCCGTTACGGACACTATGAGTTTCTCGTAATGTCGTTCGGTTTGACGAATGCCCCTGCAGCTTTCATGGATCTGATGACCCGCGTATTTCGGCCATTTGTGGATAAGTTTGTAGTCGTGTTCATAGACGATATACTAATCTATTCCAAGAATGAGGCGGAGCACAAGGAACACCTGAAGATCGTGCTGCAGACATTACGAGAACATAAGTTGTTCGCTAAGCTCAGCAAGTGTGAGTTCTGGTTGAACAGCATGGCGTTCCTTGGTCATGTCATCTCGGCCGAAGGCGTCGCCGTAGACCCGAAGAAAATAGAGGCGGTGGTGGACTGGAAATAACCTACGTCAGCCAGCAAAGTTCGAAGCTTTCTAGGCCTTGTGGGATACTACCGTAGGTTCGTGAAGGATTTTTCTAAACTGGCCTCGCCGATGACTCGCCTTACTCAGAAAGGGATTGCATACGAATGGGGTGATGACTGCAAAGCCAGCTTTCGGGAACTTAAGCGGCGTCTTGTTTCAGCTCCGATTCTTGCACTTCCAGATGGGGTAGAGGAGTTTCAGATATACAGTGACGCTTCAGGACTCGGCTTAGGGTGTGTGCTCATGCAGAGGTACAAGGTAATATCGTACGCCTCCAGGCAACTGAAGCCGCACGAGAAAAACTATCCGACGCATGATCTGGAATTGGCGGCAATTGTGTTTGCTCTGAAGTTGTGGAGGCATTATCTTTATGGTGTTGCTAGCAAAATCTTTACCAATCACAAGAGCCTCAAGTACCTATTCACTCAGCGGGAATTGACCCTCCGGCAGCGGCATTGGCTAGAACTTATTAAGGACTATGACCTAACGATCGCGTATACACCGGGCAAGGGAAACGTCGTTGCTGATGCTTTAAGTCAGAAGCACATGGGCTCGTTATCTATAGACAACTTTTTACTTCGAGATCTTGAGGCGATGGGCATCGAGTTCCGAGTTCGGCATCAAGGAGTGCAGCTGGCACCACTCCATCTTGAACTGGGTTTACGGGATAAAATCAAATCAGCTCAAGAGGGCGATCAGTTCTTAGCGAAGGTACGCGGACTGATCTCGGTAGGGAAGACGTCTGATTTTGTGGCAGGCGAAGATGGGACCTTACAGATGAAAGGGAGGCTATGTGTTCCTAACGACCCGGAACTTCGAAGGGAAATTATAGCGGAAGCACACTACGCGAAGTATTCTTTGCATCCTGGGAGCACTAAGATGTACAAGGACTTGCGCAGGACCTTCTGGTGGCACGGTATGAAGCGGGATGTGGCGACCTTTATGTCACAGTGCATGGCCTGTCAACAGGTGAAAGCTGAACATCAGAGGCCCGGCGGGGAGCTCCAGAACCTCGCTATTCCCGAATGGAAATAGAACAACATCACTATGGATTTTATTATAGGATTTTCGAAGACGCCACGGGGGCATGATGCGATTTGGGTCATAGTTGATCGTTTGACCAAATCAGCCCACTTTTTTCCTATAAAAGTTACTTGGAGCGTCGATCGGTTAGCACACATTTATATAGATGAGATTGTCCGATTACACGGAGTACCTGCCTCAATCGGTTCTGACCGTGACGGACGTTTCTTATCTCGTTTCTGGACTAGCCTACAGTCTGCTTTGGGAACCAAGCTACAGTTCAGTACCGCATACCACCCGCAGACTGACGGACAGACAGAGAGAACAAATCAGATACTTGAAAACATGCTACGGCTGTGTGCGATTGATTTAAAGACTAGTTGGGACACGCATCTTCCATTGGCAGAGTTTGCGTACAACAACAGCTACCAATCAAGCATCCAGATGGTACCGTACGAAGCACTATATGGGCGCAAGTGTCGATCTCCAATCTGTCGGGACGAAGTCGGCGAGCGGCAGGTACTCGGGCCAGAGCTGGTAGAGCAGGCAGTTGAGAAAGTTCGCTTGATTCGGGAAAGACTCCGCATAGCGCAGAGCCGACAGAAAAGTTATGCTGATGCACATCGAAGACCTTTGGAGTTCATGGTCGGTGATCATGTCTTCTTGAAAGTGACTCCGATGCGTGGTGTGATGCATTTCGGCGTGAAGGGCAAACTTAGTCCCCGATTTGTTGGCCCCTTTGAGATACTGGAACGAGTGGCAGCTGTGGCGTACCGGATTGTACTGCCTCCCGCCTTGGCAGAAGTGCATGACGTATTCCATATTTCCCAACTCCGGAAGTATGTGCATGACCCAAGTCATGTGGTTAGCTTTGAGCAGTTGGAACTGTGCACGGATTTGTCATACTCAGAGGAGCCGGCGCAGATCCTGGATCATAAGGAAAAAGTACTTCGCAACCGTACGATGTCCTTGGTACGCGTGCTGTGGCGGAACCATTCTATTGGGGAATCAACTTGGGAAATGGAATCGGAGATGAAGGAGAAGTACCCTTCATTGTTCATTCAGTCAGAGGTAGGGCCTTGTTCTTAAGTTTCGGGTCAAAACTTTTTTTTAGTGGTATATTATGTAGTGCCTCAAATCCCGATCCGATCTAGATGTGCACTACGTAATTGGTCTTGTGGCTAGTCCGTCTGAGTCATAGTTTAGATCTTCGGCATCTTCTTGCCACGGATGAAATGCGATGATCCTTTCCAACTCATGGAAAGGCCTCTATTGAAACGAGTCCAATAGTTTTCGTGTTTGGTTGCTTGGTTTTCTTGATTGCCGCTTTGGGATTTTGATTTGGTGTTGCTTTCGATTTGCTTGGTTTTCGCTACTGGTTTTATCGTTTGGAGCTTTGATTCTTGGGGAGTTCGACAAGGAAGGATAGGCAAGATTCTAATTGGTGCTCGTGCTGTGCAGGTCCGCGTAACTGACGTTTGATCGTCGCTAGGCGGGAATCTTTGTTTCAGCTACCTTTTCCTTAACCAGTGAGTGGTTTGGACCCTTCTTTCCTACTTCTTTACGCCAACACCTTTAATATTTCAAACGTTCACTCGATGATGCCTGGTTGGACGCCTAGGAAATCCTTGCCACAATGCATGCCAGCCACTAAGAAAGGAACATGGGATTTGTAGACTAATTTTACTATATGCTTGCACACCTTATAATTTGAGTTGTTTATAAAGGGAATTGGTTGTTGGTGGCGGCCTAGTGCCTCGGACGGAGTTTGGACTATGGGATACCAAAATCGGAACACCGCATTGAGAAAATATGAACTGTTGCATGAGATATATATTGCTGCTTAACTTCTTTTGTTTAATTCGATGCATTGTATGATATATGAATTGTTCATGCATTTGCATGGTCTGGGACAACTTGTGCACAAGGTTTGGCATTTCCTCGAAACGGCTTTCCGGGGCACTGGAACCGTATCGATCCGGAGGGAAATATTTGATTTGTGCTAGTCACGATGCATTATGGGACCTCCAGCAGGGCTTGCTACCCGGGCTGATAGGGCGCGCCACTAATGCTTGAATATATCCCTAAGGTGTCGATCACACCAATGACCGCATATAATAGAACACATGCTAATTTATTGTCTTGTGCAGATGGTAAGTATACTTGTGTTTCGTTGCAGGGAAGGCGTGCATCGGTTGAGTAAGTAATCGATGTACTGGTTGGATTCAATGCTATTTTTCATTCCTATCAAAACATGCAACTGATATGAATTGAATTCACTTGCTTCTTTATAGAAGTCATCTTAATGCATGCTCGCCCCTAATAAGCTAGTGTCGATTTAGTCGAGTGGGTTCATCCTGCTCACCAGTACAAGTTGAGTACTGACCCACGTTATGGGCAACTATTTCAGGCACTCAGACGGTGCAACGCTAGTGGATAAATGAGGAGGCGTTAGGAGCACCTCTATTTTGAAGTATAGTTGGAGTCAGATCATTTTGGAGGCTTGGACTTTCAACCTATACAAGGGCGTAATGTATGAACGACGTGGACTATCTGATGGAGCGCGTCCTGCCTTTTGAGTTATCTTTTGTAATGCAAATCAAGTAGCCGAGAGGCGCATCAATGTAAACTCTATATAAATTACTCTGAATTATCAATGAAAAAGCATGTTTCTTCCTGTACTTGTTTTCAAATCTCTGTGAATGTGTTTTCTAAATTGTGTTTCAAAATGGGTTCCTATAACTGCAAGTTCTTGCCTTGTGCGAGCGCAACTCCAGGCTCGCACGGCATCACGCCCCAAGCGAGGACGAATCGGTTCCGTAAAGGATCCAGCGAGGACGATCGACCCTTTCGGGATCGGGGCATGACATGGTCCACAGAATATCAGACAGTATTCAAGGAGTTGAAGTGGACACTAATTTCTGTACCGATTCTTACGCTTACAGAAGGTTCCATAGGGTTTATAGTATATTGTGATACATCTGGCAAGAGACTCGGGTGTGTTTTGATGTAATATGGAAGAGCGATAGCTTATATATCTCGGTAGCTTTGAGTCATAAGAAGAACTATCTCATTAACCCGCCAGTTCAAGTGCCTCCAATAGTAGGGGAAATATATTTTTTTTATGTTTGAGCAATGGATCATTCTTTAGGAGCTCTTCTCGAACAGAAAAGTAATAAAGGCCATGAACATGCAATCTACTATCTCGATCGTATGATGGTCGACGTCGAGCATAGATATAATCTTGTGGAAAAAGAATGCTTTGCTCTGATGTTCGCTACTCAAAAGACACGATACTATGTGAGAAGTTAAACTATTCATGTCATATTAGAGTAAATCCTCTCCGGGTATCGATGACCAAACCAAGCACGTTCAGTTCTCGGCTGGCTACATGGGGAATGTTGTTACCACCTTATGACATGGTATATAACCCACAAAAAGCGATGAGGTGTCATACATGTCACTACCATATTTTCTAGGAAAGGATATTTTAGTATTTTGGTAATTAATTAAATATTGTGCGTGTTAAATTTTTATTTATTGTATTATTTATTTATTATTAGCATGTTAGATTTATTTTTGGACTTGTGTTAGTGGACCAACTAGTTTGCTTTTGACTCATGGACCAACATGTATTAATTGTTAGAATTGAGCCCAACTAGAAAGCCCATTGATTAGGAGGATGATTAAATTAATTAAACCATTAGACTAGAAGCTTCCCTCCTTAATTAATTTCTTCATGAGAGGCCCCAAGGGGTATTTTAGACTTTACATAGTAGCTTGAGGAAAGGGGCAAGTGAGGCCTATATAAAGGGGATAAAAACTTTCTCTCTTCATTTTTTATTCCAAATATATATCTAGAAAATTTTCTCAACCAAATCCCTACCAAATTTCCACCCAATTATTTTCTAAATCACCATTGGATGCTATTAAAGCATGGATCTACAAGGAGGAAGCATGGATCTACAAAAAGGAGCAAGGATCTACAAGTTTGAGGCCAATTTTACCAATTTTGGAGATTTCATTGGGAATCTATCTCCCAATAGGTATAATTCAGTTTTTTCCCTTAATATAGGTTATAAATATGATATTTAACCATGGAAAATCAACCCATATGCATAGACTACCCATAGGTTTTGGTGTCATAGGAGGCCTATTGAGAAAGTTATGGTACTTTTTGTGTCAATTTTTGGGAAATTCTGAAATTAACATTTGTTGTGTGTGTCAATTGGTCCTATAGATTAATTTGGCAAGTGCTTGTGTGTTTGGAGCTAGTGTCGTGTCCACAATTGGGTACGTGTAGGTCGTATCCTATCAATTTGGTGATACGTGTTAATTTGGAGATTTTTCCTCCGACACGGGACTTTGAGCATGTCACATTTTGACACGGACACGTAGATTTATATTTGACTCTTCGTATTGTTCATAAATAATATATATGACTTGTTTGTGTCCTTTGGGGTACGTTTGGATGTGTGGAGGACTCGTGTCGCCTGCGTATCCTAAATCTAGTGGGATACGGGGTGATACGGTCTATGTATGTGCAATTTAATTGTAGATCTAATTCTTTTGTGTTCTTATTTCATGGAGAAGTATAATTATATATATGTATATATATATATATAATATTGTGTATATATATTTATGTAATGTTGTGTCTTAGATCTATGTACCTATGCATATACTATATGTGTATATTTATTATGTAGCTATTTTTCTACATGTAGATATATATTTATAAGTGGTAGTATATGTATATATAATATAGTAGATATATTTATATGTGGTTATATATATAGTTATATTATATATTATTATGTATTTATATAGTGTATAATTTTATATACGTATACATATATGTATAGTTATATATACATAATAATATGTATGTGTCTGTATGTTACTATATGGTATTTTATACAATTTACTATGTATAAGTGTATGTATAGTTATATATATAGTTTTATATATATATTGTATAAATATATATTATGAATTATATGTATTTAAATATATATTGTATAAATAAATATTGTGGTTATATATATGTATTTAAATATATATTATATAAATATATATGGTGGGTTATATATATGTATTTAAAAATATATATGGTAATTAATATATATATATATATAAATATGTTCCTAATTGCTATTTGTATTATACTATATATGTATATATTTAGTTGTAGCACATAATATTATTGAGTAAGTTAGTATATTTTAGTTATCAATGGTTATGAGTATCTTTTATATATTATATATTTTTAGGTATGTATATACGTATATATGTATTAATAGTTAGTGTGTAGTTGGTAGTTAGTATTTATTCTATTAGTACATACTAGAGTTATATTGGATTGATATATGTAATTATTGTTGGGTAGTTAGTACATATATAAAGTTTTGGCAATTACCTTGAGATACCAAGGTAAGTATCAAGATATACCAAGGTACGAGTAGTAGGTATTGGCATAGTAATATGATAGTTGTAAACTAATTATGGGTTGGTATTAAGGTGACTAAAATAAGGTATATAGTATGGTATAAATACTAAATACATGGTAGTTTATAGTTATAGTTGGATAGTTAATATATATATACTGGAGTAACATTACCTTGAGATACCAAGGTAAATGCCAAGGTATTAAGGATATCCAAGGTATTAGGTTTGGGTATCAAAATAGAGGTTTACTATTGCGATACCAAGTTGGTTCAAAACCATGATAATCTTTTAGCATTTGTAATTATTATTTATATATATAATATTGCTTTATTATAGATATGTGATATTTACCTATTGTTTGCGTATCCTGAGATACGATATCTTAGTATCCTAAGTTATAGCTTGTATGGCCTAGATTCATAGTGTGTGAGCCCAATATCTTTGAGTTAGACTCATGCAACCTAGAAATAGGTAGTTGACCATAGTTTGACTATAGTTCGACCGGTTTGACTTATAGTTGACCTAGTTTGACTTTTGACTTAGAAATAACTTTATGACCTAGAAGTTAACTAGTTTAACTTATTTTCTTCCAGATCCTTGTATTAATGCAATATTCCATATATAGGTTTGTGTGACACCAGTTCGAACAGTTTGACATTTATTGCTCTGGACCGCAGGCGAGTATATTTCTCTGATAGTTTTTAATTCATAATATTGTATATATGCATGTTCTAGAATTGTATACATTGATCCCGACAGAGTGATTTCACGGACTGGTACTATATGGATCCCATCATGAGATGTTATCCCCTACCGTGTTCAGCGGGTACTCGTGTACATTATATCTCATCGTGTATACTGGGTATTGATGTTACTTCGTGTTCACATACTGCTCGTGTTCAGTGTGCTTATTCGTGTACACCCATCGCTCGTGTTCGGTGGTTATGATATTCGTGTACACCCACTGCTCGTGACAGTGGTTATATTTTCGTGTTCGTAGCGTGTCGTGATTGGATCCATCGGTATTAGTTGGGGGTGGGAGAGTAGGAGTTGATTATGTGATAAAATCCATTGTTACAAATCGTATACATTCTGATTACATACTTCACTTGTAATCCGTCTTACCTGATCATATTCATCCAACCCGATCACATAATAAACTCGTATTCTAAGGCACATTAGATAGTTTAGATTGCAGTTTACTTCATCATATTGTGATATTCATATTGTTGATCTATATATTCTCGTAAATTACCTGTATATATCTTGTTCATCATTCATATGTTTAGTGATCTTGTAGTTCATTTCTATATCTATTTATATGCTCGATTATGATATTGGAACTGCTTTCAGAGGTTTGTACTTCGCTCCATTCTTGACTGGAAAATATTTTTCAGAGGATCCGAGAGATTGGTGTCCGGCATACTATGGACTTCGACTTATAGATGGTGCAGACTTGGATCCACTAGTTCTGGAGTGATTGCCAGGAGGTTTATTCGGATCATTAGTTTTCATAGTTAGTCTCTTTAGCATTTTGGTACCGGATTTGTTTTCGGCATAGAGTATGAGATTGGATATTGTTTCTATTATTATTTATATATATTGAATGGATAGTTATATTAGACTTCCTTGATATCTTCTCGTGCTTTAGAATGTGATTGATTTTTGTGTTGAGATTTTATTAGCAGACTTCATATTATTGTGAAATTTTAGATAGTATAATAGACCAAGACAGCGTTCTACCGTCGATTTTACGGCGTAGGCTGGGCGTTGTTTCCGACTTGCATCCCTACATCGGGTGCGGGTCGTGACACATTTTTAGTGGTGGTCCATGCATGTCATGCTTCACAAGTTTTGCGATATCGTGGTAGTGCGATAACTTAGTTGTACTACTGCGTACCTACGAATGGATATAGGACATAGGATATTAGGATGAGAGAGGATACTCAATCATAAATCTCTTGAGCGATTCCTGGGATGACCCTTGAGAATCTTATTATAATTCCCATTTCAAATCTTTTCTCTTGTTTCTGTTTGCTCTCACTTGTTGTTGTTAAAATTAATTCTTGGTTATCTATTGTTGAATTTGATTCTTGGTGATCGGATGATTCAAAACTCTTGGTGTTCATTATTTAGTTTGTTTTATGTCGAGAGAAATTTTATGGACTAAGTTACGGTATCATCTGATGACATATGTTGATGAGGATAGTGAGAAAGGTAAAACATCTACTTTGGTTATAGAGCCTAGAGTTTATCGCAGCTATATTAGCTGGCATAGCGAAAAACGTAGGGACCTGACTTCGGAATGTACATATCTTAGTTATGAAATTTAGAGTTTCTCGCAGCCATACCGGTTGGCGTGGTGAGGATTCTAGATAACATGATTATAGAGTTGCATACCCTAGTTATGGAATCTATCGTTTATCGCAGCTATGTTTACTGGCGTGGCGAGGATTCTGAGTGTCATAATTTCGGACAGACGTGTATGATTATCAGATTGTATCTTAAATTGGTTCTTAAAGTATTATCTCAATACTTATTCATTTCTGTTATTGTAGGACTTTGTTCCATCATTCTTTAGCTAAGCAGTAGAGATATCTTCAGTTCTCTAGTTCCTTATAGAGCTTATTTCTATTAAAGTCCTTGTTAGTGTGATAATTGATGAGTTACAATTAGGTCTGTATCTTGAGTATTAGTATTGACTATTGAGAGTGTGACTTATGAGTCTGTAAGTGGTTCTTGGTTAGGCATGTGAGCAATAGGCATAAATCTAGGGATAATCCATAGCATAGTACTTTATAGCATTAGTTCTATGATAGGTGTAATTATAAGTTAGTAGTTACTATAGGTAGAAGAGGGAGTAGAGAATATCAGTAGTGGTTCCATGAGTTAGTATTAAAGTCAGCATACCAATTTAGGATAATCATGCATTCGTGTAGTTGGGTGATCCATGTAACAATTAAGTATCAAGAAAATTGTGTTGAAAATCAATGAAGCATGATATTCAAATTGGTGGTTGATACTTGGGTGTGTCAAGAGTATAGATATGTATATGCATCACGAGTATTAATGAGTGTGCCATAGTGGAAGGGTACCCATAAGTGTATGGGAGAGCATGAGGGAATAATAATACATTATGCTAAAGTAGTAAGACTTGTGTTAAGATAAAGTAGAGCATTACTGTGAGTAGATAGGAGTATACCAGTATATGATTAGTGATAGGTATCTCACCTAATATTGAGGCTAGTAATGTGTTGGAAGCAATAGGTGGGAGAAGTATCGAGAAATTGTGTGTAGGATGTATAGTGGATGATAAGTGTCAGCGTGAAAGTTCATGAGTATCAGAAAGTGAAAGCTTGAGTTTTAATATTATATCATGGGTTGAGAAATATCAAGATTGGTCATAGAAGATATATAGTGCATCACTGATTTGCATATCTGTCTGTAAGGTTTAAGGAGAGATACATATACATCAATAGAGATATGAAATCATATGTCGACCTTTGAGAGTGAAGTGAAATGTGTGTATTATAGAAGTTAATAACTAGTGCATTGGATGCAAGTGATCATGATTTTCAGTGAGTATTATGAGGTGATCTAATGATGAAGCTAGTACCCTAGAACCTTAAGGACATATGTTGTGTAGGTAGAAAGCTAGTGTTACTATATCAAGAGTGCTAGTATTTCTATATCAGGGATTAGCTGAGTAATGTACTAGTAACAGTAAGTATATTGTGTAATGATATTGGATTGGTGTATCAGTTAATATAGATAGAAAGATATTTGGGAGTAATAGTACAAGTGATCCAAGCAGTAGAGGAGGGAGACAATATATATAAAGAAGTAAGTTTAGTAGGTATAGTACCTTGCCAATTTTGAGTATAGAGGTCTTATGTATCAGAGAATAGTTCGAGGGGTATAAGGATACCAGTAAGATGTCATGGTATTGTAATGGCTAGAAGGTAATTATGTATGTATTGTGATACTAATGTACAAATAAGAAGCTTAAGATGATTAAACAAATGTTAGAGGATCAGTTGCACCAAGTATCTGATAGAAAGAGATACCCTAGTAACAAGAAACAAAGTACCTCAAGTATTATAAAAGTTTAGGCGAGCATTTTAGTGACTAATATAATAATATAGAGGAGAGACATGAGTAACTTGGTATACGAGTATCATTAAAATGCATATGAGAGCTGATGCCTTGTGTAGACAGTAACAAGATTTAAGTAAGGCATCCTATAGGGAGTGATAAGTTGGACGAGGGTGTGCTAATAAAACACATGATTGAAAAGGTATAAAAGTATTTCTTGTAAGAGAATGATTGAGAAATTTTGGTGATTGAAACAGAACAAGGGGTAGTATCTTAGCAGTATCTTGAATAGTATCCTAAGTAGCAAGTGCCAATGAGCTAAGCATGTCCATGACCTAGAATTAGAGTATATCACTAGTATTTAGTAACCCTCAGTATTAAGAATATCTTGACAAGATTGATGATTAATAGTGTCTGATGGAATAGGCCACATGTGGCATAACAGATTACCTTACCAGTAAAGGAAGATATCTCAGTAGGACAGAGACTGATTTCATGATAGTTAGAGACTATATCCAAGTATGATTTCTCTTTCAGTAGAATGATATGATTGTATGTTATAGGATATATACTATTTAGACTATGATTGATGGGGTTTGATCATAGTAAGATTTGTATGAATAGAATATGACTGACCAAGAAAGAGGGGTGAGAGTTTTAATTTCGAGGACAAAATTCTTCTAAGGGGGGTAGATTTGTCACTACCATATTTTCTAGGAAAGGATATTTTAGTATTTTGGTAATTAATTAAATATTGCGCATATTAAATTTTTATTTATTGTATTATTTATTTATTATTAGCATGTTAGATTTATTTTTGGACTTTTGTTAGTAGACCAACTAGTTTAGTTTTGACTCATGGACCAACATGTATTAATTGTTAGAATTGAGCCCAACTAGAAAGCCCATTGATTAGGAGGATGATTAAATTAATTAAACCATTAGACTAGAAGCTTTCCTCCTTAATTAATTTCTTCATGAGATGCCCCAAGGGGTAATTTAGACTTTATATAGTAGCTTGAGGGATGGGGTAAGTGAGACATATATAAAGGGGATGAAAACTTTCTCTCTTCATTTTTCATTCCAAATCTACATCTAGAAAATTTTCTCAACCAAATCCCAACCAAATTTCCACCCAATTATTTCCTCAATCACCATTGGAGGCTATTAAAGCAAGGATCTACAAGGAGGAAGCATGAATCTACAAAGAGGAGCAAGGATCTACAAGTTGGAGGCCAATTTTACCAATTTTAGAGGTTTTATTGGGAATCCATCTGCTAATAGGTATAATTCAATTTTTTCCATTAATTTAGGTTCTAAATCTGAGATTTAACCATGAAAAATCAACCCATATGCATAGACTGCCCATAGGTTTTGGTGTCATAGAAGGCCTATTGAGAAAGTTATGGTACTTTTTGTGTCAATTTTTGGGGAATTCCGAAATTGACATTTGTTGTGTGTGTCAATTAGTCCTATAGATCAATTTAGCATATGCTTGTGTGTTTGGGGCTAGTGTCGTGTCCACAATTGGGTATGTGTAGATCGTATCCCATCAATTTGGTGATACATATAAATTTAGAGATTTTTCCTCCGACATGGGACTTTGAGCATGTCACATTTGACACGGACACGTAGATTTATATTTGACTCTTCGTATTATTCATAAATAATATATATTACTTGTTTGTGTCCTTTGGGGTACGTTTGGATGTATGGTGGACTCGTGTCGCATGCGTATCCTAAATCTAGTGGGATACGGGATGATACGGTTTATGTATGTGCAATTTAATTGTAGATCAAATTCTTTTGTGTTCTTATTTCATGGAGAAGTATAATTATATATATGTATATATATAATATTGTGTATATATATTTATGTAATGTTGTGTCTTAGATCTATGTACCTATGCATATACTATATATATATATATTTATTATGTAGCTATTTTTCTACATGTAGATATATATTTATAAGTGGTAGTATATGTATATATAATATAGTAGATATATTTATATGTGGTTATATATATAGTTATATTATATATTATTATGTATTTATATAGCGTATAATTTTATATACGTATACATATATGAATAGTTATATATACATATTAATATGTATGTGTGTGTATGTTACTATGTGGTATTTTATATAATTTACTATGTATAAGTGTATGTATAGTTATATATATAGTTTTATATATATATTGTATAAATATATATTATGGATTATATGTATTTAAATATATATTGTATAAATATATATTGTGGGTTATATATATGTATTTAAATATATATTATATAAATATATATGGTGTGTTATATATATGTATTTAAATATATATATGGTAATTAATATATATATAAATATGTTCCTAATTGCTATTTATATTATACTATATATATATATATATATTTAGTTGTAGCACATAATATTATTGAGTAAGTTAGTATATTTTAGTTATCAATGGTTATGAGTATCTTTTATATATTATATATTTTTAGGTATGTATGTACGTATATATGTATTAATAGTTAGTGTGTAGTTGGTAGTTAGTATTTATTCTATTAGTACATACTAGAGTTATATTAGATTGATATATGTAATTATTGTTGGGTAGTTAGTACAAATATAAAGTTTTAGCAATTACCTTGAGATACCAAGGTAAGTATCAAGATATACCAAGGTACGAGTAGTAGGTATTGGCATAGTAATATGATAGTTGTAAACTAATTATGGGTTGGTATTAAGGTGACTAAAATAAGGTATATAGTATGGTATAAATACTAAATACATGGTAGTTTATAGTTATAGTTGGATAGTTAATATATATATACTAGAGTGACATTACCTTGAGATACCAAGGTAAATGCCAAGGTATTAAGGATATCCAAGGTATTAGGTTTGGGTATCAAAATAGAGGTTTACTATTGTGATACCAAGTTGGTTCAAAACTATGATGATCTTTTAGCATTTGTAATTATTATTTATATATATAATATTGCTTTATTATAGATATGTGATATTTACCTATTGTTTGCGTATCATGAGATACGATATCTTAGTATCCTAAGTTGTAGCTTGTATGGCCTAGATTCATAGTGTGTGAGTCCAATATCTTTGAGTTAGACTCATGCAACCTGGAAATAGGTAGTTGACCATAGTTTGACTTTTGACTTAGAAATGACTTTATGACCTAAAAGTTGACTAGTTTAACTTATTTTCTTCCAGATCCTTGTATTAATGTAATATTCCATATATAGGTTTGTGTGACACCAGTTCGGACAGTTTGACATTCATTGCTCTGGACCGCAGGCGAGTACATTTCTCTGATAGTTTTCAATTCATAATATTGTATATATGTATGTTCTAAAATTGTATACATTGATCCCGACACAGTGATTTCACGGACTGGTACTATATGGATCCAGTCATGAGATGTTATCCCCTACCGTGTTCAGCGGGTACTCGTGTACATTGTATCTCATCGTGTATACTGGGTATTGCTGTCACTTCGTGTTCGCATACTGCTCGTGTTCAGTGTGCTTATTCGTGTACACCCACCGCTCGTGTTTGGTGGTTATGATATTCGTGTACACCCACTGCTCGTGACAGTGGTTATATTTTTGTGTTCGTAGCGTGTCGTGATTGGATCCATCGGTATTAGTTGAGGGTGGGAGAGTAGGAGTTGATTATGTGATCAATGCCATTGTTACAAATCGTGTATATTCTGATTACATACTTCACTTGTAATCTGTCTTACCTGATCATGTTCACCCAACCCGATCACATAATGAACTCGTATTCTAAGGCACATTAGATAGTTTAGATTACAGTTTACTTCATCATATTGTGATATTCATATTGTTGATCTATATATTCTCGTAAATTACCTGTATATATCTTGTTCATCATTCATATGTATAGTGATCTTGTAGTTCATTTCTATATCTGTTTATATGCTCGATTATGATATTGGAACTGCTTTCAGAGGTTTGTACTTCGCTCCATTCCTGACTGGAAAATATTTTTCAGAGGATCCGAGAGATTGGTGTCTGGCATACTATGGACTTCGACTTATAGATGGTGCAGACTTGGATCCACTAGTTCTGGAGTGATTGCCGGGAGGTTTATTCGGATCATTAGTTTTCATAGTTAGTCTCTTTAGCATTTTGGTACCGGATTTGTTTTCGGCATAGAGTATTAGATTGGATATTATTTTTATTATTATTTATATATATTGAATGGATAGTTATATTAGACTTCCTTGATATCTTCTCGTGCTTTAGAATGTGATTGAGTTTTGTGTTAAGATTTTATTAGCAGACTTCATATTATTGTGAGATTTTAGATAGTATAATAGACCAAGACAGCGTTCTACCACTGATTCTACAGCGTAGGCTGGGCGTTGTTTCCAACTTGCATCCCTACATCGGGTGCGGGTCGTGACACATTTTTAGTGGTGGCCCATGCAGGTCAGGCTTCACAACTTTTGCGATGTCGTGGTAGTGCGATAACTTAGTTGTACTACTGCGTACTTGCGATAGGATATAGGACATAGGATATTAGGATGAGAGAGAATACTCAATCATAAATCTCTTGAGCGATTCCTGGGATGACCCTTGAGAATCTTATTATAATTCCCATTTCAAATCTTTTCTCTTGTTTCTGTTTGCTCTCAATTGTTGTTGTTAAAATTAATTCTTGGTTATCTATTGTTGAATTTGATTCTTGGTAATCGGATGATTCAAAACTCTTGGTGTTCATTATTTAGTTTGTTTTATGTCGAGAGAAATTTTATGGACTAAGTTACGGTATCATCTGATGACATATGTTGATGAGGATAGTGAGAAAGGTAAAATGTATATTTTGGTTATAGAGCCTAGAGTTTATCGCAGCTATATTAGCTGGCATAGCAAAAAACGTAGGGACCTGACTTCGGAATGTACATATCTTAGTTATGAAATTTAGAGTTTCTCGCAGCCATACCGGTTGGCGTGGTGAGGATTCTAGATAACATGATTATAGAGTTGCATACCCTAGTTATGGAATCTATCGTTTATCGCAGCTATGTTTACTGGCGTGGCGAGGATTCTGAGTGTCATGATTTTGGACAGACGTGTATGATTATTAGATTGTATCTTAAATTGGTTCTTAAAGTATCATCTCAATACTTATTCATTTCTGTTATTGTAGGACTTTGTTCCATCATTCTTTAGCTAAGCAGTAGAGATACCTTCAGTTCTCTAGTTCCTTATAGAGCTTATTTCTATTAAAGTCCTTGTTAGTGTGATAATTGGTGAGTTACAATTAGGTCTGTATCTTGAGTATTAGTATTGACTATTGAGAGTGTGACTTATGAGTCTGTAAGTGGTTCTTGGTTAGGCATGTGAGCAATAGGCATAAATCTAGGGATAATCCATAGCATAGTACTTTATAGCATTAGTTCTATGATAGGTGTAATTATAAGTTAGTAGTTACTATAGGTAGAAGAGGGAGTAGAGAATATCAGTAGTGGTTCCATGAGTTAGTATCAAAGTCAGCATACCAATTTAGGATAATCATGCATTCGTGTAGTTGGGTGATCCATGTAACAATTAAGTATCAAAAAAATTGTGTTGAAAATCAATGAAGCATGATATTCAAATTGGTGGTTGATACTTGGGTGTGTCAAGAGTATAGATATGTATATGCATCAAGAGTATTAATGAGTGTGCCATAGTGGAAGGGTACCCATAAGTGTATGGGAGAGCATGAGGGAATAATAATACATTATGCTAAAGTAGTAAGACTTGTGTTAAGATAAAGTAGAGCATTACTGTGAGTAGATAGGAGTATACCAGTATATAATTAGTAATGGGTATCTCACCTAATATTGAGGCTAGTGATGTGTTGGAAGCAATAGGTGGGAGAAGTATCGAGAAATTATGTGTAGGATGTATAGTGGATGATAAGTGTCAGCGTGGAAGTTCATGAGTATCAGAAAGTGAAAGCTTGAGTGTTAATATTATGTCATGGGTTGAGAAATATCAAGATTGGTCATAGAAGATATATAGTGCATCACTGATTTGCATATCCGTCTGTAAGGTTTAAGGAGAGATACATATACATCAATAGAGATATGGAATCATATGTCGACCTTTGAGAGTGAAGTGAAATGTGTGTATTATAGAAGTTAATAACTAGTGCATTGGATGCAAGTGATCATGATTTTCAGTGAGTATTATGAGGTGATCTAATGATGAAGCTAGTACCCTAGAACCTTAAGGACATATGTTGTGTAGGTAGGAAGCTAGTGTTACTATATCAAGAGTGCTAGTATTTCTATATCAGGGATTAGCTGAGTAATGTACTAGTAACAGTAAGTATATTGTGTAATGATATTGGATTGGTGTATCAGTTAATATAGATAGAAAGATATTTGGGAGTAATAGTACAAGTGATCCAAGCAGTAGAGGAGGGAGACAATATATATATAAAGAAGTAAGTTTAGTAGGTATAGTACCTTGCCAATTTTGAGTATAGAGGTCTTATGTATTAGAGAATAGTTCGAGGGGTATAATGATACCAGTAAGATGTCATAGTATTGTAATGGCTAGAAGGTAATTATGTATGTATTATGATACTAATGTACAGATAAGAAGCTTAAGATGATTAAACAAATGTTAGAGGATCAGTTGCACCAAGTATCTGATAGAAAGAGATACCCTAGTAACAAAAAATAAAGTACCTCAAGTATTATAAAAGTTTAGGCAAGCATTTTAGTGACTAATATAATAATATAGAGGAGAGACATGAGTAACTTGGTATACGAGTATCATTAAAATACATATGAGAGCTGATGCCTTGTGTAGACAGTAACAAGATTTAAGTAAGGCATCCTATAGGGAGTGATAAGTTGGACGAGGATGTGCTAATAAAACACATGATTGAAAAGGTATAAAAGTATTTCTTGCAAGAGAATGATTGAGAAATTTTAGTGATTGAAACAGAACAAGGGGTAGTATCTTAGCAGTATCTTGAATAGTATCCTAAGTAGCAAGTGCCAATGAGCTAAGCATATCCATGACCTAGAATTAGAGTATATCACTAGTATTTAGTAACCCTCAGTATTAAGAATATCTTGACAAGATTGATGATTAATAGTGTCTGATGGAATAGGCCACATGTGGCATAACAGATTACCTTACCAGTAAAGGAAGATATCTCAGCAGGACAGAGACTGATTTCATGATAGTTAGAGACTATATCCAAGTATGATTTCTCTTTCAGTAGAATGATATGATTGTATATTATAGGTTATATACTATTTAGACTATGATTGATGGGGTTTGACCATTGTAAGATTTGTATGAATAGAATATGACTGACCAAGAGAGAGGGGTGAGAGTTTTAATTTCGAGGACGAAATTCTTCTAAGGGGGGGTAGATTTGTCACTACCATATTTTCTAGGAAAGGATATTTTAGTATTTTGGTAATTAATTAAATATTATGCATGTTAAATTTTTATTTATTGTATTATTTATTTATTATTAGCATGTTAGATTTATTTTTGGACTTGCGTTATTGGACCAACTAGTTTAGTTTTGACTCATGGACCAACATGTATTAATTGTTAGAATTGAGCCCAAATAGAAAGCCCATTGATTAGGAGGATGATTAAATTAATTAAACCATTAGACTAGAAGCTTTCCTCCTTAATTAATTTCTTCATGAGAGGCCCCAAGGGGTATTTTAGACTTTACATAGTAGCTTGAGGGACGGGGCAAGTGAGGCCTATATAAAGGGGATGAAAACTTTCTCTCTCTTCATTTTTCATTCCAAATCTACATCTAGAAAATTTTCTCAACCAAATCCCTACCAAATTTCCACCCAATTATTTCCTTAATCACCATTGGAGGCTATTAGAGCAAGGATCTACAAGGAGGAAGCATGAATCTACAAAGAGGAGCAAGGATCTACAAGTTGGAGGCCAATTTTAACCAATTTTAGAGGTTTCATTGGGAATCCATCTGCTAATAGGTATAATTCAGTTTTTTCCATTAATTTAGGTTCTAAATCTGAGATTTAACCATGAAAAATCAACCAATATGCATAGACTACCCATAGGTTTTGGTGTCATAGGAGGCCTATTGAGAAAGTTATGGTACTTTTTGTGTCAATTTTTGGGAAATTCCAAAATTGATATTTGTTGTGTGTGTCAATTGGTCCTATAGATCAATTTGGCATATACTTGTGTGTTTGGGGCTAGTGTCGTGTCCACAATTGGGTATGTGTAGGTCGTATCCCATCAATTTGGTGATACGTGTAAATTTAGAGATTTTTCCTCTGACACGGGACTTTGAGCATGTCACATTTGACACGGACACGTAGATTTATATTTGACTCTTCGTATTGTTCATAAATAATATATATTACTTGTTTGTGTCCTTTGGGGTACGTTTGGATGTGTGGTGGACTCGTGTCGCATGCGTATCCTAAATCTAGTGGGATACGGGGTGATATGGTCTATGTATGTGCAATTTAATTGTAGATCAAATTCTTTTGTGTTCTTATTTCATGGAGAAGTATAATTATATATATGTATATATATATAATATTGTGTATATATATATTTATATAATGTTGTGTCTTAGATCTATGTACCTATGCATATACTATATATGTATATTTATTATGTAGCTATTTTTCTACATGTAGATATATATTTATTAGTGGTAGTATATGTATATATAATATAGTAGATATATTTATATGTGGTTATATATATAGTTATATTATATATTGTTATGTATTTATATAGCGTATAATTTTATATACGTATACATATATGAATAGTTATATATATATATTAATATGTATGTGTGTGTATGTTACTATGTGGTATTTTATATAATTTACTATGTATAAGTGTATGTATAGTTATATATATAGTTTTATATATATATTGTATAAATATATATTATGGATTATATGTATTTAAATATATATTGTATAAATATATATTGTGGGTTATATATATGTATTTAAATATATATTATATAAATATATATGGTGTGTTATATATATGTATTTAAATATATATATGGTAATTAATATATATATAAATATGTTCCTAATTGCTATTTGTATTATACTATATATGTATATATTTAGTTGTAGCACATAATATTATTGAGTAAGTTAGTATATTTTAGTTATCAATGGTTATGAGTATCTTTTATATATTATATATTTTTAGGTATGTATGTACGTATATATGTATTAATAGTTAGTGTGTAGTTGGTAGTTAGTATTTATTCTATTAGTACATACTAGAGTTATATTAGATTGATATATGTAATTATTGTTGGGTAGTTAGTACAAATATAAAGTTTTAGCAATTACCTTGAGATACCAAGGTAAGTATCAAGATATACCAAGGTACGAGTAGTAGGTATTGGCATAGTAATATGATAGTTGTAAACTAATTATGGGTTGGTATTAAGGTGATTAAAATAAGGTATATAGTATGGTATAAATACTAAATACATGGTAGTTTATAGTTATAGTTGGATAGTTAATATATATATACTGGAGTGACATTACCTTGAGATACCAAGGTAAATGCCAAGGTACTAAGGATATCCAAGGTATTGGGTTTGGGTATCAAAATAGAGGTTTACTATTGTGATACCAAGTTTGTTCAAAACCATGATAATCTTTTAGCATTTATAATTATTATTTATATATATATATATAATATTGCTTTATTATAGATATGTGATATTTACCTATTGTTTGCGTATCATGAGATATGATAACTTAGTATCCTAAGTTGTAGCTTGTATGGCCTAGATTCATAGTGTGTGAGCCCAATATCTTTGAGTTAGACTCATGCAACCTAAAAATAGGTAGTTGACCATAGTTTGACTATAGTTCGACCGGTTTGACTTAGAGTTGACCTAGTTTGACTTTTGACTTAGAAATAACTTTATGACCTCGAAGTTGACTAGTTTAACTTATTTTCTTCCAAGTCCTTGTATTAATGCAATATTCCATATATAGGTTTGTGTGACACCAGTTTAGACAATTTGACATTCATTGCTCTGGACCGCAGGCGAGTACATTTCTCTGATAGTTTTTAATTCATAATATTGTATATATGTATGTTCTAAAATTGTATACATTGATCCCGACATAGTGATTTCACGGACTGGTACTATATGGATCCAGTCATGAGATGTTATCCCCTACCGTGTTCAGCGGGTACTCGTGTACATTGTATCTCATCGTGTATACTGGGTATTGCTGTTACTTCGTATTCGCATACTGCTCGTGTTCAGTGTACTTATTCGTGTACACCCACCGCTCGTGTTTGGTGGTTATGATATTCGTGTACACCCACTGCTCGTGACAGTGGTTATATTTTCGTGTTCGTAGCGTGTCGTGATTGGATCCATCGGTATTAGTTGGGGGTGGGAGAGTAGGAGTTGATTATGTGATCAATGCCATTGTTACAAATCGTGTACATTCTGATTATATACTTTACTTGTAATCCGTCTTACCTGATCATGTTCACCCAACCCGATCACATAATGAACTCGTATTCTAAGGCACATTAGATAGTTTAGATTACCGTTTACTTCATCATATTGTGATATTCATATTGTTGATCTATATATTCTCGTAAATTACCTGTATATATCTTGTTCATCATTCATATATATAGTGATCTTGTAGTTTATTTCTATATCTGTTTATATGCTCGATTATGATATTGGAACTGCTTTCAGAGGTTTGTACTTCGTTCCATTCCTGACTGGAAAATATTTTTCAGAGGATCCGAGAGATTGGTGTCCGGCATACTATGGACTTCGACTTATAGATGGTGCAGACTTGGATCCACTAGTTCTGGAGTGATTGCCGGGAGGTTTATTCGGATCATTAGTTTTCATAGTTAGTCTCTTTAGCATTTTGGTACCGGATTTGTTTTCGGCATAGAGTATGAGATTGGATATTGTTTCTATTATTATTTATATATATTGAGTGGATAGTTATATTAGACTTCCTTGATATCTTCTCGTGCTTTAGAATGTGATTGAGTTTTGTGTTGAGATTTTATTAGCAGACTTCATATTATTGTGAGATTTTAGATAGTATAATAGACCAAGACAGCGTTCTACCGCCGATTCTACGGCGTAGGCTGGGCGTTGTTTCCGACTTGCATCCCTACATCGGGTGCGGGTATTTGCAAGCATAATCTACTACATCCTCTACCATAGTGGACCAATAATAACCTATTCTCTTGAGACAATGTTAGACAGTCAACGCAATAGTAGCCCATCGTATGAATGACGATACAATGTCTTGGACGAGGCATCATAACAGAATCAGAGTAAACGTCTCTTGATAGAAGTAGCTTCTTTCGGATCTTCTGGGAGGACCCATAAGCAGAATAGTCTATAAAAGGATTTCTCCAATCTTTATCAATGGAGGTTAACTTTATGACGTAGCTCTGCATAATGATTAAGTTATTCTTTACACAGAATAACTCTCGACTCGTCAAAGTGATCAAAGTTGGCCTTTTAGAGGAATAGCCAACGATGCTGCTAAACCGGCAAGAGGATTTGCCTCCATATTCTATAATCAAGGCATATGCTCGATGAAGAACACTTTGAAGGTAAGAGCTAATTAAATTCCTGCTTGATGATAAGGGATGAGTTCTTCATGCCGAAACTCATACTCTCCCCTAATCTGATTAACTATTATCTTGGAATCCTCATAGACTTTAAGGTACTCTATATCCAATTGTTTAGTTATTCGGAGACTAATAAGTAAAGTATTATATTCTGCCATATTATTGGAATATGGTTAACTGAGAGAATATGCACGATGAATGAGTAGTTTGGCAGGGGATACTAGGACTATGCTTGCTCCTGCTACAATGTTTCCTTTGGAACCAATTCTTGATGCGCCATCAAAGAATAGTTGCTAGGTTTCATCTCTCATTGCCACGTCAGACTCCAAGAATTCGTCAGGAATCTCGTCATACAGCTTGGAGGTCTCAGGTACAGGATGAGCTACTAGGAAATTGGCTAGTGTATTGTCACGACCCGTACCCGATGTAGGGATGCAAGTCGGAAACAATGCCCAGCCTACGCCGTAGAATCGGCGGTAGAACGCTGTCTTGGTCTATTATACTATCTAAAATCTCACAATAATATGAAGTCTACCAATAAAATCTCAACACAAAACTCAATCACATTCTAAAGCACGAGAAGATATCAAGGAAGTCTAATATAACTATCCATTAAATATATATAAATAATAATAGAAATAATATCCAATCTCATACTCTATGCCGAAAATAAATCCGGTACCAAAATGCTAAAGAGACTAACTATGAAAACTAATGATCCGAATAAACCTTCCGACAATCACTCCAGAACTAGTGGATCCAAGTCTGCACCATCTATAAGTCGAAGTCCATAGTATGCCGGACACCAATCTCTCGGATCCTCTGAAAAATATTTTCCAGTCAGGAATAGAACGAAGTATAAATCTCTGAAAGCAGTTCCAATATCATAATCGAGCATATAAACAGATATAGAAATGAACTACAAGATCACTATACATATGAATGATGAACAAGATATATACAGGTAATTTACGAGAATATATAGATCAACAATATGAATATCATAATATGATGAAGTAAACTATAATCTAAACTATCTAATGTGCCTTAGAATACGAGTTCATTATGTGATCGGGTTGGGTGAACATGATCAGGTAAGACGGATTATAAGTAAAGTATGTAATCAGAATGTACAATACTTGGATTTGACGATTGTTTCCATGTTTTAAAAGGCCATGATACCGTAGGATGTAAGAATTCTGATAGTTGGTGTATAAATCGAAGATATGACATGCTATGTATTTGCAAATCCAATGAAATATTCTCATTAACATCGTCCAAAATGATCATTTCCAGCAAAGTTTCCCATTTTTTAAGCCCAGTCGCTTTAAAGTCATTTTATTCCTAATCCCAATAGGATTGGAAATAATCTCGCATATTTTCTTTATCGATCAAGGTGAATGATATGATTCATGTCCATATTACCTATGAATCGTATTCTATTCGTTATTCCCAATAAAGAAAACAAGGGTTCAACTTTTGGAATTACCCTTTTCTCCTTTATCCCTAGCAGGTTAGATTGATAGTCTATCTTGTCTATATTATCTCTGATAGTGTCGCATCCTCAAACTTGTCATTTGTGCTCAGTACGAGTACACCATAGGTGATAAATTTATCAAATACTCCTCGTTGAACTATATTATGTCATGTCCATATTACCTCTGAACAGATACATTCAGTGAGTGTAAACCCCTCGACCAAATCAAGGTCTACCTGGCTTAGATAGAGAGACTAGGGTTAGTTTGAATCCAAATAGAATTAGAACATAGTGTTTTAGATTAATGTATATAATATTCGTATCACTTTGTGCACCTTACCGTTGCTTCGATATTTGGAGCACTACACTAGCTTCTGCCTTCCAACAAATTTCATATACTTTTTCTAAATGTGGCAGCCTTCCATTTTGACCTTTGTGTAACTCATAAATACCTTCCCTTGTATTTTATTTTAGTTGCACAATATTCGTTACAAACGTCCATTCTTAAATCCGAATAAATTCAACTTTGCATCCTTGTCCGTTCTAATCGAAATTAGAGACACAACCTCGACCCGTTTTGTGCAACCCAAATTATGACAATATTCCATTCTGAGTCTACTACGTCCATGACACTTGTGTCCGACCCAATTTTAACCCTATGTACTTTCAATTAATTAAAGAGCACCACTTACACTAATTTTAATTAAATTAGTGTAATATCCTAATCCAACCCAAAACTAGATCCAACTCCAACCCAAACCCCCACTCATCCTCAAGGTTCATACTAAACACCACACATTATTTTAACCCACTACATCACACCAAACATGGTATTTTGCCTCATCAAATCCGAAATTCCATTATTTGTGCAATTTCCCAATTGTTATAGACTTTTATGCAAATATGCAATGAGGTGTCCCCCTCTCATTGGATCCAAGACATGAAGAAATCCTTCCCTCCTCTTTGACCGGTCCACCCTAGATATTTCCCTCCATTTGTTGTACTTCATGTAACTTTATCTCCTTATATCTCCACCCTCCATTTCAAACCCCCATCACCAGAGCCATCTCCACCCTCCATTCCTTTATGTAGAGGTTTCCCCCATCCCTAGAAAAATACCCACAGCCGGCCCTAATTCCAAGGAGAGCCCCCCCTCCACTCTCTCTCTCCTACATATACACCTACTCTCTCTTTCCTAAAACCTACCACATCATCATCAAACCAAACCCTAAACGAAACCTAGCCACACTATACTTTCTTCCGCGGCCACCTCCCTCTCCCTTCAACCGACCCTCTCCTATAGCAAACCCGCCACCGTAACGACCGCCTTCCTCCACCTCCACCACAGCCAACTGCCCCTCGACCTCGACCTCGACCCCGACCTCGGCCAACCCGCCGCCACAACACCGCCAGCCGCCTGCTCCCTCAACCACTATCAACTCTCCTCACCCGACTCTTCTTCAACCCAGCACCCTTTCCCCAGTCATCCACACCGCCACCATATGCACCTCTATCCCCACCGTTCTCCTCCTTCCATCTCCGGTCAGAACCACCTCCACTCGCCACCCAGTCATATTCCTCGACTTCTCTCCTTTCTTCTTCCCCTTCGACCATCCCGTCGGAGCCCAACTGAAATCACCACCACCACTGTCATCTTCACCCACGACTTTACCTTATCACCGATCACTATCGTCACCACCATCTCCACCGCCACCAAAATCACCATCTCTACCGCCACCGTCGTCACCATCACCACCGACATCATCGTTACGACCACCATCAACAACACCATCATCATCATCACCAGCATAACCCCGTAGCCACTACCAGACTCCCCCTCCGTTCATCGCCACCACAACCACCCACCTTGACCCCGGCCATCTCCACCATCGTCATCCCCACCACACCATCTCCACCACCATCAACAACCACCACCACCACCTTAGTACCGTCGTCCCCGTCACCAACATCACCATCACCTACACCATCATCACCATCACCCGCACCCATCCGTTCTTCCTCGACCTTCGCCGGAGACCACCACCACCTTAGCCACCACCCTCCCATGGCCATCCCGCCACCGCCAGCAACCCACTACCGCCGACCCAGCCGCTGCCGCTACAAGCTGCTGCCATTTCTGCAGCTGCTGTCGGAGCTACTGCTGCTACGTGTTGTGCTCGCCGGAGCACCGCCCTCCCTCGCTGTCACTACCACATTCTGAAAACAGGGTTATTTTTAACTTTTTATAATTATTAGTATTGTGATATTTATATTAAATGATTTCTCAATATTGTATTTAAATTAAATAATTGCATGAGGTGTGTATTTAAATATATTATATTATATACTGTTTTCTTAATGTCTGAGCTGGTAGACTTGACCTAGAAGCCCAGTAAATGAACACCTGTCCGAATTATGGAATTCTGTATTTAATTGTTTTATCTAGAATTTATTTATAGGAGATTGTAATTAATTACCGTATTTTATTTAATTATTGCGCATTGCCTTTGCTTCGATAATTGGAGCGCTACCCTAGCTTTTGTCTTCCAACAAATTTTACAATCTTGCCCTGGACATGCCCGCCTTCCATTCTGCTATTTTTGCAACTCATAATTATGCTCTTTGTACCTTATTTCTAGCCGCACAAAAATCGTCGCGGACGTTATTTAATAAATCCCTATTTTGTATCGTTGTGCGTTCCAATCGAAATTGGGGACAATCTTGACTTATTTTTTGTGCGGCCCAAATTAGGGTAATATTTTGTTCTGAGTCTTCTTCATTATTGGTATTGATGACCTGACCTGATTTTGGCCCCATGTACTCCTAATTAATTTTAGAACACAACTTGCATTTATTTCTAATTAAATTGAGGATACTATTTTAAGCGATTCTGAAAATCCCAATTTAATTCTAGTGCCCTAATAATTGAGCCCATACCGAACATACAGCGCCCCCTGACCCTACAAAACACCAGACACCGAATCGCCCGCCAAATTTTCGTCATTTTAAGCGCCTGTGCAAATACCCTAATTTAAGGGGGCTAATTTGCAAATTTATATTTGGTGTAAACACCCCATTGGTTCAACCAATGGAGGAGCCCTAATATTGTTACTAATCAACCCACACCCTCATCCCCATATGAAAATTCATTCATGTTTAATCTGGACCACCCATTTAAATTGGGTGCATCCTCACCCTTGATTTCACCCACACTCTCCCCCTATTTAATGTCCTATCTACACTAGCCCTAATCCCCAAATTTTCTAGGGAAGCACACCTCCCCACTAGCCCCCAAGCCCCAACCGTAGCTTCTCCTTCTCTTCCTCATTTTCTTCTTCTCTTCTTCTTCTTCTTCTTTCGTCTTCTCCATTTATTATTTTGTTTTTTGAAATAAAGGGGAGGGGGGAACACTGTTCATTCCTGCTGCATACTTCCCCAGTCCGGCGGCCCACCCTACTCCGGTCGGTCTCCGGCGAGCGTGCTCCTCTCAGCCTCCACTGATTCCCGGCCGCTCCCCATTCCTCCTCGAGCCCCCTCCACCGCATTTTCTTCTCCACTCCGACGAGCTGCTGCTGCCGTCCACCTCGGCCAGCTCCACCCTCTACCGCCTATTCCATCAGAGCTCCTCCCACTGCATCATCCATTCCTCCCTCTGCTTCCCCCTCAGCCATTCCCACCGAGTCCCCCCACTGTTACAGTTCCACCCCGGCCATTGCTCCGGCCTGCCCGACCCTGTACTCCGGCGCCGGCATTCCTCCACGAGCTCCCACTGCTCCTCCTCCTAACACCAGCCCCTTCTCCGACCAGTGACCAAATCACCACCGCTCCGGTCACGCTCCTCCAGCCCGGCCACCCGGCCGAGACTCCCCAACTTCCCGCTGCTCCTCATCAGCCCGAGACTTCCCGACTTCCTCCCTGCTGCTCCTCTTGTTCCGACCTCCCTGCTCCGATCCAACTCCGGCACCACCACCCTGTGAGTTCTCTCCCTCTCCTTCTTCCCTCTTTGGTATAACATAATATTGTATATATATAATGTATGTATGTATGTATGTATGTATGTAGGTATTTAATGTATACGTATATGTATATATTGTATATGTAATTATGTATTTAAATTAATGTTTAACAGTATATGTATGTGTATATATATTTAATATGATTCTAGTATATATATAATATTGGTATACGTATATATATACATATATATTTCGTATATACTTAATATTTTTTTTATATATAAAATGGGTATACATGTATATATATATATATTTAGTATATATATGTAATCATTAATTGGTATATATGTATGTATATTGGTATTTTCTTATAATGTGTAATTAATAGTGTATATGTTTAATATAATTGATATATACGTATTTAGTACGTATTTAGTATTGATTAGTATATATGTACATATATTTTGTATATATATGTAATTATTAAATGGTACGTGTATATATTGTATATATATTTAATTTAGTAAAAATATATATATTTGGTATATAAATGTACATATATATATATATATATATATATATATATATATATATATATATATATATATCTGTATATGTATAGTATATGTTTGATAAATGTATTCTTGGCATATATATTTTTAGGACATATAAATATAGTGTGTTAAATTCTATTCAGTATATAGACATATATATACGTATTGTATATCTCTTTCCATGATATATGTTTGAATGTACATACAAGTATTAGTTTTATTTAAAGTACATATATATATATATACTTATATCTATTATTGTAATTAAGGGATATTAATATATATGTTAATTAATGATATGTATATTTATATATTCTACTAGATGACCCTAGTTGACCAGTGCCATGCCAGGCATAGCCCCTGAGTTAGTATTGCTTGTGTGTTTAGTATAGCTTCTGATGCAAACGTTATATTTTTATTATATGTCTTTAGGACTGCTGGATCCTCCAGACGATACTCTGGAACAGGACCTCGGTATTCACCAGCTAAGGACCCCAAGGCGAGTACATTCTCTGAGTAATTTCTTATTTATGATATCCCCTATGTTCACTGTATCTAGTGTAGATATCCATGCTCTTGACACACTGGTTACACGGATTGGTATACACGGATCTCGTCATGAGATGTTATTCCTTATTCATGGTGTAGCTTGTACAAGACTTGTTTCCTTGTTATCTTGTGCATGTACAGACACTGATTTCCGGGGAGATTTGCTACCTTCCTAGGGAATCCCGTGCCATAGCGTACCATGGTTGGATCTACTATACCAGTCGGGGATGGGGAGTATTTTAGTATAGATATGTGATCATACCCAACTCTACATGCATCATAGCTCACCCCACATCTCACGTCGGGTATGGCCTGACCATTTACATGCTTCATAGCTGTTACGTGTGATTAGCCTGACCTCTACATGCATCATAGCTAACCAACGGTTAGCCTGACCTTACATGAATCATAGCTAATCACATGTAACCAGCCTGATCAAGTTTCCAAGCCGATCATATGTTAAAGCTAGTACTCACACACTTAGTCATAGGATTCTTGCTCATTGACATATTGTTTCTTTACCTGCATTTACTTACAGTCTTTCCAGTATTTCTTTTATTGTATATTTCTCATACCTATACATGCATATTGTATATTTCTATCTAGAACTGCTACATAGTTTATATCATTAATATAGAACTATTATTTAGAGATGTACTTTGCTCCTTCCTGACTGGAAAACATTTTCCAGACTGTGACCTTAGTGGACTTGTTTCTAACACCTGGGGATTGGATGTCACTGATTGCAGGTATGACTATTTTGTCGTTAGATTTGTCTTGTATTTCTTTGCTTACCTTGATATCTCATCGTGCTTAGTTTATATGATTGAGTATTCAGCATAATTTATGATATCCACGTCTTCTTATGGAGTTGGGTATTCATGTGAGATTGATTAGATAGTTACATGACCTAGACAGCGTTCTACCGCCGATGCTGCGGCGTAGGCTGGACGTACCCACGCACTCGTGCCCCTAAACCGGGTGCGGGTCGTGACACGTTTTTAGTGGTGGCCCATGCAGGTCTGACTTTGCAAGTGGTGCAATATCGTAGTAGTACGACATTATAGTTGTACTACTACGTGCCTGCTATAGAATATAGGACATAGGATACTAGGATAAGAGAGGATACTCAATCACAAAATTTTTGAGAGATTCCTGGGACGACCCCTTGAGAATCTTATTATAATTTCTAATTTTAAATCCTTCGCCTTGTTTCCGTCCGTCCTCACTCATTGATATTAAATTTGATTATTGTTGATCAATTATTAAAATTAAAATTTTGGTTTCATTGTAGAGTTGATTTTATGCCGAGATGAATTTTACGGACTAAATCTTACGATATCACCTGATGACATATATGGATGAGAACAGTGAGAAAGGTGAAACGTCTGCTTGGGTTATGGAACCTAGAGTTATCGCAGCCGTACCAGTTAGCGAAGATTCTAGATGTCATGAAGATAGGGTTGCGTACTTTAGTTACGGAACCTATCGTTTACCGCACCTATGTTTACTGGCATGGCGAGGATTCTCAGCGTCATAATTTCTGAACGACGTGTATGATTATCAGGTTGAGTCTTAAAAAAATTTGTTCTTAAGGTATCATCTCAACACTTATCTATTTCTGTTAGACAAGACTTTATTCCATCGTTTCTTTTGGTTGCTAGCAGTAGAAACACCTTCAGTCCTCAATCCAGTTCCTTTGAGCTTTTATTCTTTAAGGATTCCTTGTTAAGTATGATAATTAATGACTTATAATTATGGCTGTGTCTTGAGTATTAGTATTGACTGAGTGAAGCTAGTGAGTTGTAAGTGTTTCCTAGTTGGACATGTGAGCAGTAGGCTTTAATCTAGAGTTAGCCCTTAGCATAGTACCTTGTAACAATGGTTCTGGGATAAGTGTCATTAGAGACTGAGAGTAGAAGGAGAGTATAGAGTATCAGTGATAGTTCTCAGAGTTAGTATCAGAGCCAATATACCCGTCCTGGATAATCATGATTATGTAATTACGTGATCTATGTAAACAATTAGGTATCAAGGAATTGTGTTAAGAATTAATGGAGCATGACGTTCAATTTGATGATTTAGATCGGGTGTGTTAAAGGTAAAGAAATATATATGCATAAGGAGTAATAATGAGATATCATGAGAAGAGAAATATCGGAATTAGTAATAAAAATGGTGAAGCGTATCACGGACTAGTTTAACAGGCTATAAAAGGTTAAAAGGAAATACATATACAACAATCGAGATGAGGAACCATACACATACCCATGAGAGTAAAGAAACATGAGTGTAATAGAGGATTCAGGTGATCATGAGTTCTAATAAGCTTGATGAGATAATCCATTAATGGAGCTAGTAATATAATACCAAGAGTACTAATGATTCTATATCGAGGATTAGTCGAGAATGACGCTAACAACAGTAAGCACTCTGTGTGATGATAATTAGATGTTGTACCGGTTGACATAAATTGAAAATCATGAGAGAAAATACAGGTGATGATAATTTGATCATTGGAGGTAATAGTGCAAGTGATTCGGGCAGTACAAAATTTAGTACACAGTTGTAGACAATAGAGGTATTGAGTGCACCTCGAGTATTAGAGACCGTGAGCACTTATATGTATGAAAGAGTGGAAATGAATTTTAATTTTGAGAATTATTGAGGAGTTGAGATTGTGTCAATAAAATTTTGAGGATTCCAAATTTAATTCAATAAACAGGGTCAAGGCTATAAAGATTTTAGACGTGATTAAAATTTGATTTCAATTGAATATTTGACCCTTGAGGAAGTATACATTTTGTTGTTCAAAGGATAAATTTTGATGATTTTATTATGAGGATAAAATTTTATGGTGGAAGAGAAATATATATTAGTATATGAGTAGATGATATACATGTGTAAGGATCTGTTGACTAGAGCATGATTGAGAGGGCACTGTAGACTGACTTGGGTGTCCATCTAGAGTTGTATTAGGGAGAACAGCACTTAGTATGGTGTTGTACTTGACGTGCACTTGAGTGATAAGAACAATTAGTATGAACAGATGTAGTAGGAACGAGAACTAGCAGTGAGTGTGCTTGTAGTAAAAACTATGGTACTAAAGAGACACAGGTATCAACTTGTATGCATCATTGACCTAGGATTGTATTAAAGATTCTAGGTATCAGATTTAGGTATCAATAAGCAGGTGTATGCAATGAGGATGTAATCATGGATGTCTTGTGGACTAAAGGTTAGTTGATAGGGATATCAGTGTACAGGAATAGGAATTAGTTAGTGAATATGCTAGAGTTAAGTGTATGTTAGAGATAAGGGATACTGCAGGAAATATGTTAACAGGTTCTTTCTTTTCTTTCCTAATGTTCTTTTCGTCTTTTGATTGATTGATTCCCTAGTACCGTGGGTTGTATTCGTGATTTTCTTGTTAGGATATAGTTAGTAGTACACCCTGACAGAGAATGCAACACCATGATAAGACAGACCATAACCATGCATGTTTCCTCTAAGTTGTTTGTTGTATGACTGTAGGTAGAATTTTCTTAGACCATGATCGTAGGGGTTTTGACCATAGCAAAGATCTATGACAAGGTTATGACTTGACGAAAAGGGGCAAGATAATTAAATTTGTGGATAAGCATTAATTTAAATAAAGAATTAAGGGTTAATATAACAGAATTGATGGATCGTTGATTTTACGAAGATCGAGGTATGATTGAAACTCGAGGATAAAACATTAACTTAAAAGGGAGAGTTAAGAAATTAACATGGCAAAATTGAGGATTTATTAATTTTAGGAAGGTTATGATACGATAAAATTGGTGATGAAAAAAAAAGAAATTTTTTTAGGAGATTGTCATTATATTTATTTGACCGCAAGTTATTCAAAAATTTTATATTGTAGACGTTGCAGTGTCGCACTATTGAGTATTTGAGGAAAAAGAAAACTGAAGAATCAGATCATTGATGGATTACTGTTGAATTCAGACTTTTGGGACGAGATTCAATACATTGATTGAAATTTAATTTGAGGAACAGATATCAAATTTCGAGTATTTAATTAACTTAAAATTTTGGAGAAAATTGTGAGAAAAATGGACTTTGATTTTTATTTTCGAGGATATTGCAAGAATACAGTAATTTCAAAATTTTTGAGATTGTGAAATGGCAAGGTGGATTACTACCTGATTTTGTGATTGATGAATTTAACTATTGATGAGAAATAAAATAATGAATAAATACTACTATGAGGACTTTAAATTTCGAGGACGAAATCTTTTAAGGAGGGTAGACTTGTCACTACCACATTATGAAAACAGGAGTATTTTTGACTTTTTATAATTATTAGTATTGTGGTATTTATATTAAATGATTTCTCAATATTGTATTTAAATTAAATAATTGCATGAGGTGTGTGTTTAAATATATTATATTATATACTGTTTTCTTAATGTCTGAGGTGGTAGACTTGACCTAGAAGCCCAGTAGATGAACACCTGTCCGAATTATGGAATTCTGTATTTAATTGTTTTATCTAGAATTTATTTATAGGAGATTGTAATTGTCACTACCACATTTTAGGAAAAAGGGTATTTTAGTAATTTCCTATTTAAATAAATATTGTGCATGGTAAATAATTAATTATTGTATTATTTAATTATTGTTAGATATTATTAAATTATTTTGGACTTATTTTAGTGGACCCAACTAGTTTAGTTTGGACCCATGGACCAACATGAATTAATTAGTTAGACTTGGCCCATTTAGAAAGTCCATAGTTAAGGAGATGGATTAAATTAATTAAATGATTAGACTAGAAGCTTCCTTCCTTAATTATTTCTTCATGAGAGACCCCAAGGGGTACATTGGATATTTTACAATTGCTTGGAGGAGGGGCTATGGCCGGCCTATATAGGAGGGGGGGAAATTTCTCTCTCCTCCCATTTCATTCCAAATCTAGATCTAGAATTCTCCCACTACCAAATTCCCTCCATTCCCAATCCAATTCCCTACCAAATTCATTCCAAATTCTTTCCAATTCACCATTAGAGAAGAAGAAAGCAAGGATCTAGAAGAAGGAAGCAAGGATCTACAAAGAGGAGCAAGGATCTACAATTTGGAAGCAAGTTCATCTCAATTGGAGGTTTCGTTGGGAATCCATCTCCCAATAGGTATAATTCAGATTTTCCCATTTAAATAGCTTCTAAATCTGAGATTTAATCATGTAAAATCAACCTATATGTATGTAGTACCCATAGGACTTTGTTTTGTGTTCATAGGAGACCCATGGAGAAAGTTATGGTGCTTTTTGTGTCAATTTTGTTGGAATTCCGAATTTATATTTTGTTGTGTGTGTCAATTGATCCTATAGATCAATTGGACAATGAGCTTTGTGTTTGGAGCTAGTGTCGTGTCCATATTAGGATACTTGTGGTTCGTATCCCAACTATTTGGTGATACGTGTCATTTGGGGGTTTTCCTCCGACACGGGGCTTTGAACATGTCGTATTTTGACACGGACACATAGATCTACTTTTGACACTTTGAATTATTCATAAATATTATTTGTGATTTGTTTGTGTCCTTCGGGGTGCAATTGGTTATGTGTTGGACTCGTGTCGCATGCGTATCCTAGATCTAGTGGGATACGGTGAGATACTCTCCAATTGTGTGTATTTTTGCATAGATCTAATTAATTGTGGTTCAATTCTTATTTTAAAATTAGTAAATATATATAGATATTATATATTTATTTTGTGTATTTATTATGGTAATTATTGTAGCATGGATCTATATTTTGTGTGTGCAAATAGTGTACAATATAATATGTAGCTTGCATGAAATATATATGTACTACTTGTTAATAATATATTTTGTACATAAAATGTTTTATAAAATATATTTGTATGTTTAATTGTGTAATTATATTATTTATAATTATTATGTAATTATTTGGATATTAATGTATATATTTTAGATGTGCTTCTAGCCATGTTAAAATATGTACATTAGTACTTGGATGTGTATTGTAGCTTTTAATATTTGTTTATATGTATAAGATTATATATACATAAGTATTTATTTATTTATTTGTTTTATATATATAATATATTGATTTATATATATATTATATATATAGTATATATATTAAATGTTTTAGCGACAGCAGCTAATAATGACAGATCCTGTCATTAATAGCCTCGGGCAGCAGCAGCAGCCGCTGAAGCCATTAATGACAGATTTTGTCATTAAAAGCACAGCAGTGGCGGCGGGAATGAGCAGCGGTTTAATGACAGTTTTCTGTGACAGTCATTAACTGTCACTATTTAAGTGGCAGTGGATTTAATTCACAGCAGTATTGGCGACAGTTTTTGCTGCGACAGTTGGAACTGTCACTATAGGCTGTTTAATTTAAATAGTTTTCTTAGCTCACTGTTTTCAGTGACGCTTTGACAGATTTAATGTATATACTATATATTGTATTTGTATATATTTATATGTATATATATATGTGTTTTTGTGAGGAATAATATTTGTTATAATATATTATATTATTTGTATATATATTGGGTTGTATATATATATATTTTAAGGTATATATATATTAATTGTATTATTAATATACTTTTGTGTGATTCTTTTGGAATCTAATTTAATTCCTAAATTGTTGTATTTTATCTTTATATTATTATATGGATGTTTTGTGAGGTTGACTTTGGGTTTGACCATGTTTGACCTTAGTGGACTTTAGAGTTGACCCTAGTTGACTTTTGCCTTAGAATTGAGTTATTGGCCTAGAAGTTGTCTAGTTTGACTTGTTATCTTTCCGGGACCTTGTTTTAATGTTGTATTCCATATCTAGGTCTTCCAGGCACCGAATCAGACATTTGTGAGACTGTTCATTGGACTTCAGGCGAGTACATTCTCTGATAGTTTCTCATTTATGATATCCTCTATGTTCGTTGTATCTAGTGTAGATTTACATGTTTCTCTCGACACTATGGTTACACGGATTGGTATATCCGGATCTCGTCATGAGATGTTATTCCTTGGTATATGGTGTATATGGTGCAAGTATTGTTTCATTGGTTATCTTGTACATGTACATGTACAGACACCGATTCCCGGGGAGACTAGCTATCTTCTTGGGGAATCTCGTGCCATAATGTACCGTGGTTGGATCTATTATACCAGTCGGGGGTGGGGAGTATTTTAGTGTAGATATATGATCATACCCTCCTTGTGCATGTCTTGTTTCTTGTGAGTGTTGATCATACACCGCACGTATGATTAACCAGGCCATTATACTCTTGTGCAAGTTCCCAAGCCGATCACATGTTAAAGCTAGTACTCACACACTTAGTCATTAGTATTCTTGTTCTATCAGCATGTTGTTCATTATTGTATTTCTTTCCAGTATTTCCTTATTGTCTCTACATTCTTGTCTCTATTTATGCATCTTGTTTATCCACAGCTACTTACTGTTACATAGTTTTTATCATTATTTGAGAACTGCTGTTAGGGTTGTACTCTGCTCCTTTCCTGACTGGATATATTTTTCCAGATGATACTGAGGAGTACCCTACCTATTATGGACCCCAGGATGTTGTGGGTTTAGATTCTGAGACCCTGGCTCAAGAGGGACTTATCCCAACTGAGACAGTTGACCCTGAGTTGTAGCTTTATAGTTTTGTAGTATTCTTTGTACTGGATTTGTCTCCAGCTTATTTCTGTTCTTTCTTCAGACTCATTGATGTATTATTTTAGACTCATGAGTTGTATTGTGACTATTCATTTCTTATCTGATTCGTGTTCATTCTATCTTAGTTCTGTGATTGAGTATTCTATCATTATTGGTGGTTCATTATATTAGATAGACTTTCTAGACAGCGTTCTACCGCCGATTCTGCGGCGTAGGCTGGGCGTTGTTTCCGACTAGTACCCTTACACCGGGTGCGGGTCGTGACACGTTTTTGGTGGTGGCCCATGCAGGTCTTGCTTCACAAAGTATGTGATGTCGTGGTAGTGCGACAATTTAGTTGTACTACTGCGAGCCTGCAATAGGATATAGGATATAGGCTGAGATACTCAATCACATCTAGGAAAATTCTTTTGATTCAACTATTCTCCTTTGACGTTGATACTTGATCTCTTAAACTGTCCTTTCCTTGATATCTTACATCTTGTGCCATATTGATTCTTTCTTTCGCTTTGTCTCAGGATGCCGCCTAAGACTAGATCACAGCAGGGGAGAGCAGTTTCTGAGAGGTCTGCGACATCCCGAGGGCCTGCACCAGTCACTTCTCCAGTGATTGGAGTGTCAGCTGCTTTCGGAGGACCACCACCTACTCAGAGGACTGTGCCAGCTGTATCTGAGGGGCTTCCACCTCCACCTCCTGTGCCAGCAGAGGCGTCACAGATGTTTACTCTGTTTCGTGAGATGCTCGAGGCACAAAGGGCTCAGTCGGAGGCACATCAGAGGCAGACCGACGTTCTACGGTAGGGCATCGAGAGTGCTCATCAGCTTGCTCGTGCTGTAGTTGAGAGAGGAGTTCCGGTCCAGCAGCAGGTTGTTCCTCAGGTTGCTCAGCTTCGGCCAGGCAACATTCAGGACTTCAAGAAACTGGAGCCTAGGGTTTTCAAAGGGACGGAGGGCATCTTCTATGCTGATGATTGGCTCGAGGACATTGAGCGTCTTATGAGGGTGTCCCGTCTTTCTGAAGATCTGAAGGTTGAGGCGGTAGGACTTCAACTGTTCGACGTCGCTCGTACTTGGTTCAGGAATGAGCCGGTTCTAGTTGACGCAGGACAATCTTGGGAGGTATTCAGGGACCTTTTCAAGAAGAAGTTTTTCGCCCGGATAGACAGGCTTGACTTGGGGAGACAATTTGAGAGTCTCATTCAGGGAAGCATGTCTGTGGAGGAATACGCTGCAGAGTTCGGTAGGCTGAGCCGATTTACAGAGTACTTGGTGAGAGAGCCGGAGGTTCGAGCTATTCGTTTCCGAGAGGGTCTAAACTGGGAAGTGAAGATTCTTATTCCGTCTTTTTATGAGACATACTCGGAGATACTTGCGGAGGCACGCAAGGTTGAGCGGGATCTGGGTTTGAAGACCAAGAGAGACCGTGATTCTTTTCTGGGGGCCAACGGCAGTGCAGTATCTGCCAAACGTCCTCATTTCCAGTCCAGACCTTTCCAGCAGCCACAGCAGAACCAGACTCCAGCTAGAGCGCCTTTTCACCAGGCACCTCAGCAGCAGAGACAGTTACAGCAAGCTCCATGCAACTTCTGCAAGAAGCCCGGCCACATCTGGGAAGTTTGCAGAAAGAGGCTAGGAGTTTATTTGTATTGTGGTACTGAAGGGCATCAATTGAGGGAGTGTCCTCGTCGTGCAGTTCAGGAAGCAGCTCCAGCTCCGAGGGCACAGATGAGACCACCTGTAGCACAACCGAGGGGACCGCTTCCGACACAGCAGCAGCGTTTTATCCAGTATCAGCAGCAGGGAGGTGCTCGGCAGGGACGAGCGTTTGCTATGACAGTCGAAGAGGAGGAACCCACCGGAGATGTCATCGCAGGTTCTATTCTTCTTGATTCCATTCCAGCTTTAGCTTTGTTTGATAGTGGTGCTTTCCATAGTTTTGTATCTGTTTCTTTTGCTCTAAAGCATGGTTTGGTAGCTGAGTCTTTGCTTAGGACTTGCAAGATCATGACCGGGGGAGGCATTATCCTGGTTAATGATATTTGCAAGGATCGGAGAGTTACTCTGGGAGGCCAGGAGTTGAGTGCGTGTCTACTTGTAATGCCACTTCCGAGCTACGACATTGTACTCGGGATGGATTGGTTGAGTAGGCACCGTGCTAGCATAGATTGTAGAGGAGGTAGAGTTTTGTTTGGTCCGCCAGGAGAGCTAGAGTTCGAGTTTGCTAGAGGAGCTGCGGAGCAGGGAGAAGGCATTATTTGTGGAGCTATGGTGGAAGACAAGGAGTTGCCGCATCCGTTGATAGCAGAATTTTTGGATGTGTTTCCTGAAGAATTGCCAGGATTGCCGCCAGATCGAGATGTTGAATTTTCTATAGACTTGGTGCCAGGTGCAGAACCGATTTCGCAGCATGTCTATAGAGTAAACAACAGCGAGCTGGTCGAGTTGAAGAAGCAGGTGGACGAATTGCAGGATAAGGGGTTTATCAGATCGAGTTCTTCACCATGGGGAGCCCCGGTATTGTTTGTACCGAAGAAGGATGGATCGGTGCATATGTGCATTGATTACAGGGCTTTGAATAATCTCACTATCAAGAATAAGTATCCTTTGCCACGGATTGATGATCTGTTTGATCAGTTGAGTGGTGCGAAGGTATTTTCTAAGATAGATTTGAGATCAGGCTACCATCAGGTGAAGGTGAAGCCGGAGGACATACCGAAGACTGCTTTTAGAACTCGGTATGGTCAGTACGAGTTTATGGTGATGCCGTTTGGTTTGACTAATGCACCGACGGTATTTATGAACTTGATGAACAAGGTGTTCCACCAGTACCTTGACAAGTTCGTGGTGGTGTTCATCGACGACATACTCATATACTCGAGGACACCGGAGGAGCATGAGGAGCATTTGAGGATTGTGTTGGATGTGCTGAGGAAGGAGAAGCTGTATGGAAAGTTGTCCAAATGTGAGTTTTTCTTGGACAAGGTGGAATTCTTGGGGCATGTTATGACTGGTGATGGTATTTCAGTGGATCCGAAGAAGATTTCAGCAGTGGAATCTTGGAAGACTCCGAGTTCGGTAGCAGAGATCAGGAGTTTCTTGGGATTGGCAAGCTACTACAGAAAGTTTGTGCAAGATTTTTCGAGGATTGCCGAGCCGATGACCAGACTCACAAGGAAGGATGTGGAGTTTATTTGGACGGAAGATTACCAGGCCGCTTTTGAGGAGTTGAAGAAGAGGTTGACGTCTGCTCCTATTTTGACGTTGCCATCAGGGTCCGGAGGTTTCACTATTTATAGTGATGCATCGGGAAAGGGTTTAGGTTGTGTTCTTCAGCAGCATGGGAAAGTGATTGCCTATGCATCCAGGCAATTGCGTCCTCATGAAAAAAACTATCCTACCCATGATTTGGAGTTGGCAGCCATCATATTCGCTCTGAAGTTGTGGAAACATTATTTGTACGGAGAGCGTGTGGAGATCTTCACAGACCACAAAAGCTTGAAGTACGTTTTTACGCAGAGGGAGTTGAACATGAGGCAGCGTCGGTGGTTGGAACTGATGAAGGATTTTGATATCTCTTTGCAATATCATCCTGGGAAAGCCAATGTAGTTGCCGATACTTTGAGCAGGTATCCGGTAGCTATGTTCTTGACGCAGGATCGATATTTGTTGGAGGACTTGGAGAGCTTGGGCATTGAGGTGATTGTTCCGGGTGGTGCTATGCAGATGTGGGGATTGCAGATACATTCAGATTTGATGGATAGGATCAAGGCGGCACAGTATGATGACGTATCTTTGAGGAGTATCAGAGCTCAGGTGAGAGCAGGATTGGAGGATGATTTCACTATTGCAGAGGATGGATCTTTGAGGCATGGAGTTAGATTGTGTGTGCCTAGTGGGGAGTTGCGAGAGGAGATATTGCAGGAAGCGCATCGCTCTCAGTATTCCATACATCCAGGTGCTAACAAAATGTATCGGGATATGCGAGAGAGTGTGTGGTGGTATGGCATGAAGAGGGAAGTGGCACAGTTTGTATCCAGATGCTTAGTGTGCCAGCAGGTGAAAGCCGAGAGGCAGAGGCCAGGAGGTTTACTTCAGCCATTACCCATTCCAGAGTGGAAGTGGGAACACATTACTATGGATTTTGTGTCCGGACTACCACGATCTCCAGGAGGGAAAGACGCGATTTGGGTCATTGTTGATAGATTGACCAAGTCGGCCCACTTTTTGCCTTTCAAGGTGGGTTTGTCTACGGAGAAGCTGGCAGAGATGTATGTGAGGCAGATCGTTAGGATACATGGAGTTCCCGTCAGCATAGTCTCAGATCGGGATAGTCGTTTCACTTCTCATTTCTGGAGGAGTTTGCAGGAGAGTTTGGGCACTCAGCTCAAGTTCAGTACTGCATATCATCCCCAGACAGATGGGCAGTCAGAGAGGACTATCCAGACTCTCGAGGATATGTTGCGCACTTATGTACTAGATTTCGGGGGTTCTTGGGAGGACCATCTCCATTTGGTAGAGTTTGCTTACAACAACAGTTACCAGGCCAGTATAGAGATGTCACCTTTTGAAGCTCTATATGGTCGGAGGTGTCGTACTCCTTTGTCTTGGGACGATGTTGGAGAGAGAGTTTTGCTTGGGCCAGAGATGGTTGTGGATGCAGCAGAGAAGGTTCAGTTGATCAGAGACAGACTTCGAGTGGCACAGGACAGACAATGGCATTGGGCCGATAGCCATCGGAGACCCTTGGAGTTTGAGGTATAGTTTAGATTTTATTTTGTGTGCTTGTTCTTGGTTATTTATTATAGATAAGTTCTTAAGGTGGTGTTTTGTTCTAGGTGGGTGGTTTGGTGTTTCTGAGGATTTCTCCGACACGAGGCACGATCCGCTTCGGTGGAGGCGGAAAGCTTAGTCCGCGATTCATTGGACCTTTCACTATTCTAGAGAGGGTCGGTGCAGTTGCTTATAGACTAGACTTGCCACCTGCATTGGAGGGAGTGCACAACGTATTTCATGTGTCGCAGTTGAGACGATACGTGGCAGATCCTAGTCATGTATTGGATCACTCAGAGATAGAGGTGGGCCCTACTCTTAGCTATCCAGAGCAGCCAGTTGGAATTCTGGATCGGAGAGAGAAGGTGCTGAGGAACCAGACTATTCCTTTGGTGCGCGTCACATGGAGGCATCACTCTCCGGGGGAGTCTACCTGGGAGAGAGAGGATGACATGCGAGAGCGTTATCCATATTTGTTTGTACCTTGAGGTATGTTATTTCTAGTTATGTTCTGTTCATTGTTATGTTCTGTTCATTAGTTAGTTGTGATTCTTTAGTTCTGTTCTGTGATTTTCTGGGGGTAGTTTTCGTCTTTGAATTTTGAGGACGAAATTATTTTAAGGAGGGTAGACTTGTCACTACCACATTTTAGGAAAAAGGGTATTTTAGTAATTTCCTATTTAAATAAATATTGTGCATGATAAATAATTAATTGTTGTATTATTTAATTGTTGTTAGATATTATTAAATTATTTTGGACTTATTTTAGTGGACCCAACTAGTTTAGTTTGGACCCATGGACCAACATGAATTAATTAGTTAGACTTGGCCCATTTAGAAAGCCCATAGTTAAGGAGATGGATTAAATTAATTAAATGATTAGACTAGAAGCTTCTTTCCTTAATTATTTCTTCATGAGAGGCCCCAAGGGGTACATTGGACATTTTACAATTGCTTGGGGGAGGGGCTATGGCCGGCCTATATAGGAGGGGGGAAAATTTCTCTCTCCTCCCATTTCATTCCAAATCTAGATCTAGAATTCTCCCACTACCAAATTCCCTCCATTCCCAATCCAATTCCCTACCAAATTTATTCCAAATTCTTCCCAATTCACCATTAGAGAAGAAGAAAGCAAGGATCTAGAAGAAGGAAGCAAGGATCTACAAAGAGGAGCAAGGATCTACAATTTGGAAGCAAGTTCATCTCAATTGGAGATTTCGTTGGGAATCCATCTTCCAATAGGTATAATTCAGATTTTTCCCATTTAAATAGCTTCTAAATCTGAGATTTAATCATGTAAAATCAACCTATATGTATGTAGTACCCATAGGACTTTGTTTTGTGTTCATAGGAGACCCATGGAGAAAGTTATGGTGCTTTTTGTGTCAATTTTGTTGGAATTCTGAATTTATATTTTGTTGTGTGTGTCAATTGATCCTATAGATCAATTGGACAATGAGCTTTGTGTTTGGAGATAGTGTCGTGTCCATATTGGGATACTTGTGGTTCGTATCCCAACTATTTGGTGATACGTGTCATTTGGGGGTTTTCCTTCGACACGGGGCTTTGAACATGTCGTATTTTGACACGGACACATAGATCTACTTTTGACACTTTGAATTATTCATAAATATTATTTGTGATTTGTTTGTGTCCTTCGGGGTGCAATTGGTTGTGTGTTGGACTCGTGTCGCATGCGTATCCTAGATCTAGTGGGATACGGTGAGATACTCTCCAATTGTGTGTATTTTTGCATAGATCTAATTAATTGTGGTTCAATTCTTATTTTAAAATTAGTAAATATATATAGATATTATATATTTATTTTGTGTATTTATTATGGTAATTATTGTAGCATGGATCTATATTTTGTGTGTACAAATAGTGTACAATATAATATGTAGCTTGCATGAAATATATATGTACTACTTGTTAATAATATATTTTGTACATAAAATATTTTATAAAATATATTTGTATGTTTAATTGTGTAATTATATTATTTATAATTATTATGTAATTATTTGGATATTAATGTATATATTTTAGATGTGCTTCTAGCCATGTTAAAATATGTACATTAGTACTTGGATGTGTATTGTAGCTTTTAATATTTGTTTATATGTATAAGATTATATATACATAAGTATTTATTTATTTATTTGTTTTATATATATAATATATTGATTTATATATATATTATATATATAGTATATATATTAAATGTTTTAGCGAAGCCATTAATGACAGATTCTGTCATTAAAAGCACAGCAGTGGAGGCGGGAATGAGCAGCGGTTTAATGACAGTTTTCTATGACAGTCGTTAACTGTCACTATTTAAGTGGCAGTGGATTTAATTCACAGCAGTATTGGCGACAGTTTTTGCTGCGACAGTTGGAACTGTCACTATAGGCTGTTTAATTTAAATAGTTTTCTTAGCTCACTGTTTTCAGTGATGCTTTGACAGATTTAATGTATATATTATATATTGTATTTGTATATATTTATATGTATATATATATGTGTTTTTGTGAGGAATAATATTTGTTATAATATATTATATTATTTGTATATATATTGGGTTGTATATATATATTTTTAAGGTATATATATTAATTGTATTATTAATATACTTTTGTGTGATTCTTTTGGAATCTAATTTAATTCCTAAATTGTTGTATTTTATCTTTATATTATTATATGGATGTTTTGTGAGGTTGACTTTGGGTTTGACCATGTTTGACCTTAGTGGACTTTAGAGTTGACCCTAGTTGACTTTTGCCTTAGAATTGAGTTATTGGCCTAGAAATTGTCTAGTTTGACTTGTTATCTTTCCGGGACCTTGTTTTAATGTTGTATTCCATATCTAGGTCTTCCAGGCACCGAATCAGACATTTGTGAGACTGTTCATTGGACTTCAGGCGAGTACATTCTCTGATAGTTTCTCATTTATGATATCCTCTATGTTCGTTGTATCTAGTGTAGATTTACATGTTTCTCTCGACACTATGGTTACACGGATTGGTATATCCGGATCTCGTCATGAGATGTTATTCCTTGGTATATGGTGTATATGGTGCAAGTATTGTTTCATTGGTTATCTTGTACATGTACAAACACCGATTCCCGGGGAGACTAGCTATCTTCTTGGGGAATCTCGTGCCATAACGTACCGTGGTTGGATCTATTATACCAGTCGGGGTGGGGAGTATTTTAGTGTAGATATGTGATCATACCCTCCTTGTGCATGTCTTGTTTCTTGTGAGTGTTGATCATACACCGCACGTATGATTAACCAGGCCATTATACTCTTGTGCAAGTTCCCAAGCCGATCACATGTTAAAGCTAGTACTCACACACTTAGTCATTAGTATTCTTGTTCCATCAGCATGTTGTTCATTATTGTATTTCTTTCCAGTATTTCCTTATTGTCTCTACATTCTTGTCTCTATTTATGCATCTTGTTTATCCACAGCTACTTACTGTTACATAGTTTTTATCATTATTTGAGAACTGCTGTTAGGGTTGTACTCTGCTCCTTTTCTGACTGGATATATTTTTCCAGATGACACTGAGGAGTACCCTACCTATTATGGACCCCAGGATGTTGTGGGTTTAGATTCTGAGACCCTGGCTCAAGAGGGACTTATCCCAACTGAGACAGTTGACCCTGAGTTTCAGCTTTATAGTTTTGTAGTATTCTTTGTACTGGATTTGTCTCCAGCTTATTTCTGTTCTTTCTTCAGACTCATTGATGTATTATTTTAGACTCATGAGTTGTATTGTGACTATTCATTTCTTATCTGATTCGTGTTCATTCTATCTTAGTTCTGTGATTGAGTATTCTATCATTATTGGTGGTTCATTATATTAGATAGACTTTCTAGACAGCGTTCTACCACCGATTCTGCGGCGTAGGCTGGGCGTTGTTTCCGACTAGTACCCTTACACCGGGTGCGGGTTGTGACAGTAATTAATTACAGTATTTTATTTAATTATTGCGTATTGCCTTTGCTTCGATAATTGGAGCGCTACCCTAGCTTTTGTCTTCCAACAAATTTTATAATCTTGCCCTAGACATGCCCGTCTTCCATTCTGCTATTTTTGCAACTCATAATTATGCTCTCTGTACCTTATTTCTAGTCACACAAAAATTGCCGCGGACGTTATTTAATAAATCCCTATTTTGTATCGTTGTGCGTTCCAATCGAAATTGGGGACAATCTTGACCTATTTTTCGTGCGGCCCAAATTAGGGTAATATTCTGTTCTGAGTCTTCTTCATTATTGGTATTGATGACCTGACCTAATTTTGGCCCCATGTACTCCTAATTAATTTTAGAACACAACTTGCATTTATTTTTAATTAAATTGAGGATACTATTTTAACCGATTCTAAAAATCCCAATTTAATTCCAGTGTCCTGCTAATTGAGCCCATATCGAACATACAGCGTCCCCTGACCCTACAAAATACCAGACACCGAATCGCCCGCCAAATTTTTGTCATTTTATGCGCCTGTGCAAATACCCAAATTTAAGGGGGCTAATTTGCAAATTTATATTTGGTGTAAACACCCCATTGGTTCAACCAATGGAGGAGCCCTAATATTGTTACTAATCAACCCACACCCTCATCCCCACATGAAAATTTATTCATGTTTAATCTGGACCACCCATTTAAATTGGGTGCATCCTCACCCTTGATTTCACCCACACTCTCCCCCTATTTAATGTCCTATCTACACTAGCTCTAATCCCCAAATTTTCTAGGGAAGCACACCTCCCCACTAGCCCCCAAGCCCCAACCGTAGCTTCTCCTTCTCTTCCTTATTTTCTTCTTCTCTTCTTCTTCTTCTTCCTTCTTCTTCTTCTCCTTTTATTATTTTGTTTTTTGAAATAAAGGGGAGGGGGAACACTGTTCATTCCTGCTGCATACTTCCCCAGTCCGGCGGCCCACCCTACTCCGATCGGCTGACCCTGACCCCATCTCCGGCGAGCGTGCTCCTCTCAGCCTCCACTGATTCCCGGCCGCTCCCCATTCCTCCTCGAGCCCCCTCCACCGCGTTTTCTTCTCCACTCCGACGAGCTGCTGCTGCCGTCCACCTCGGCCAGCTCCACCCTCTACCGCCTATTCCATCAGAGCTCCTCCCACTGCATCATCCATTCCTTCCTCTGCTTCCCCCTCAGCCATTCCCGCCGAGTCCCCCCACTGTTACAGTTCCACCCCGGCCATTGCTCCGGCCTGCCCGACCCTGTACTCCGGCGCCGGCATTCCTCCACGAGCTCCCACTGCTCCTCCTCCTAACACCAGCCCCTTCTCCGACCAGTGACCAAATCACCACCGCTCCGGTCACGCTCCTCCAGCCCGGCCACCCGGCCGAGACTCCCCAACTTCCCGCTGCTCCTCCTCAGCCCGAGACTTCCCGACTTCCTCCCTGCTGCTCCTCCTGTTCCGACCTCCCTGCTCCGATCCAACTCCGGCACCACCACCCTGTGAGTTCTCTCCCTCTCCTTCTTCCCTCTTTGGTATAACATAATATTGTATATATATAATGTATGTATGTATGTATGTATGTATGTATGTATGTATGTATGTATGTATGTATGTATGTATGTATGTATGTATGTATGTATGTATGTAGGTATTTAATGTATACGTATATGTATATATTAACATGTATATGTAATTATGTATTTAAATTAATGTTTAACAGTATATGTATGTGTATATATATTTAATATGATTCTAGTATATATATAATATTGGTATACGTATATATATACATATATATTTCGTATATACTTAATATTTTTTTTATATATAAAATGGGTTTACATGTATATATATATATATATATATATATATATATATATATATATATATATATATATATATATATATATATATATATATATATATATTTAGTATATATATGTAATCATTAATTGGTATATATGTATGTATATTGGTATTTTCTTATAATGTGTAATTAATAGTGTATATGTTTAATATAATTGATATATACGTATTTAGTACGTATTTAGTATTGATTAGTATATATGTACATATATTTTGTATATGTATGTAATTATTAAATGGTACGTGTATATATTGTATATATATTTAATTTAGTAAAAATATATATATTTGGTATATAAATGTACATATATATATATATATATATATATATATATCTGTATATGTATAGTATATGTTTGATAAACGTATTCTTGGCATATATATTTTTAGGACATATAAATATAGTGTGTTAAATTCTATTCAGTATATAGACATATATATACGTATTGTATATCTTTTTCCATGATATATGTTTGAATGTACATACAAGTATTAGTTTTATTTAAAGTATATATATATATACTTATATCTATTATTGTAATTAAGGGATATTAATATATATGTTAATTAATGATATGTATATTTATATATTCTACTAGATGACCCTAGTTGACCAGTGCCATGCCAGGCATAGCCCCTGAGTTAGTATTGCTTGTGTGTTTAGTATAGCTTCTGATGCAAACGTTGTATTTTTATTATATGTCTTTAGGACTGCTGGATCCTCCAGACGATACTCTGGATCAGGACCTCGGTATTCACCAGCTAAGGACCCCAAGGCGAGTACATTCTCTGAGTAGTTTCTTATTTATGATATCCCCTATGTTCACTGTATCTAGTGTAGATATCCATGCTCTTGACACACTGGTTACACGGATTGGTATACACGGATCTCGTCATGAGATGTTATTCCTTATTCATGGTGTAGCTTGTACAAGACTTGTTTCCTTGTTATCTTGTGCATGTATAGATACTGATTCCCGGGGAGATTTGCTACCTTCCTAGGGAATCCCGTGCCATAGCGTACCATGGTTGGATCTACTATACCAGTCGGGGATGGGAAGTATTTTAGTATAGATATGTGATCATACCCAACTCTACATGCATCATAGCTCACCCCACATCTCACGTCGGGTGCGGCCTGACCATTTACATGCTTCATAGCTGTTACGTGTGATTAGCCTGACCTCTACAAGCGTCATAGCTAACCAACGGTTAGCCTGACCTTACATGAATCATAGCTAATCACATGTAACCAGCCTGATCAAGTTCCCAAGCCGATCACATGTTAAAGCTAGTACTCACACACTTAGTCATAGGATTCTTGGTCATTGACATATTGTTTCTTTACCTGCATTTACTTACAGTCTTTCCAGTATTTCTTTTATTGTATATTTCTCGTACCTATACATGCATATCGTATATTTCCATCTAGAACTGCTACATAGTTTATATCATTAATATAGAACTGCTATTTAGAGATGTACTTTGCTCCTTCCTGACTGAAAAACATTTTCCAGACTGTGACCTTAGTGGACTTATTTCTGACACCTGGGGATTGGATGTCACTGATTGCAGGTATGACTATTTTGTCGTTAGATTTGTCTTGTATTTCTTTGCTTACCTTGATATCTCATCGTGCTTAGTTTATGTGATTGAGTATTCAGCATAATTTATGATATCCACGTCTCCTTATGGAGTTGGGTATTCATGTGAGATTGATTAGATAGTTACATGACCTAGACAGCGTTCTACCGTCGATGTTGCGGCGTAGGCTGGACGTACCCGCACACTCGTGCCCCTAAACCGGGTGCGGGTCGTGACACTCGCCGGAGGCAGGCCGCCGATAAGCCGCAGACATTGCCCCCTCGGCCACGATCACGACTAGGTATACACTTGCCTATCTCCTTCTTCGTGTGTTGTTGCATTGGCCTATGTATTAGTGAACCCTAAGTGCTATGTGTGTGTGTGTATACTCAAGAATAGAAATTTGTGTTAGTGATTACCTCATAGTAAATGTGGTTATTTAATGTGTTACCCTTATGTTGACCTAAGGGTTTAGACAAACTGGCTTTATGCATTACCATGTTAGCTTGGGCTTGTATTTTTGTATTATACGTTATTGGGTTTTGTAATGTATTTTGGTAAGTCTTATTCTTGCTATGCACGGTATTTGAGGACGTGACCCTTGTGCATTTTAGTTGCGTGCATACTCGACCCTTCCAGTTGCCCAGTTGTGACCCCCTTGTATTAGTTTCTAAGTACAACATAGTTGTGTTCCTGTGCGTACTATTGTAATGACTGATGATTATATTATATTATATTATATTATATTATATTATATTATATTATATTATATTATATTATATTATATTATATTATATTATATTAGGCGAGACTTCATGAACAGGATTTTGGTACTCGCAGCATGAGAATCCAGGCAAGTATACCTTGCCTTGTAGTACTGTTTAAATTCAGTTATTATTAGTTGCATATTTTATTATTTTTATATTATAAAACTGTGCGCGTTCGAGAAAGACTCAGGAGCAGTCAACGAAGGCGTTGACGTTAAGGCTTGTGTCTGACTTAGTGTCTAGTGGACGCATCTAAAGTCTTAGAGTTATCAATATCACTCCCCAGGCCTTGACACGTATCATTACATGGCACAAAGTGAATTTATGTAGGGACATGTGCTTCATGCTTGACTAGCCATCGGTGTGAGCAGCACGTGTGACAGTATTTAGATTAGTTGTATACTTTTTTAGTGACTTGCATTTATAGTACGAGATGTTCATATCGTATTCGCGACATGTACATTATCATTGGACGTGGAGGAAAACGGGTAGGCTTATGAGATACACACATTGGAATCTGTAGTATCCAGAGGAGCCACAGATCAAATGACTTCCTTTATTCAGATTTTACGTTCTACGGAATGATATGGACGTTATACTATGCAGATTCCATGTTCTACGGAACGATATGGACGTTATACTATGCAGATTTTATGTTCTACAGAACGATATGGACGTTATACTATTCAGATTCTACGTTCTATGAAACGATATGGATGTTACACATTTATGCCTTCACCTACCCATACGTACCAAGGTTGTCCCCACATTGCATTCACTTAGATGGTTAGCCCACCCCCTTTATTTATTCAGTATTTACATTATGGCATGTACACTTTGTATCTTGTTACGTCCCTCTAAGGACCTGGTTCCCTTCCAGATTATTTGTGCAGTTTATAGGATGGTTGATCTAGTGGTGTGTGGACATCGTTGCAGGTATTTTTACATTTTCAGCTATTACAGTCATGTACTACTTTCTATTTTTTATTCTACTTTTATAGCCTAGTGTTTATAGGCCTATGTTGTTCTTTTGGTCTATTTGAACGGATGTATTATTGGGCTGCAAACTAATAATGCGTATCGTTCTTTCTTAAGATTATTTACCATGGATTGAGATTTAGTTTAGTTGTTGCATATTAGAATTAGATTATTAACTGGATCACTTAACCTTGGACAGCATAAGTGCACTACGTCGGGTCCATTAAATTAGAAAGCCCTATGGAGTTGTACCAGCTGGCCATTGCCATGTGTCTGGTCCCATACGTTTTAGGACTGGGGCGTGACAGTGAGGTTCTACTTGAAAACTTATCATGTCTACATCACCTCTGGTATTTCATCCCAACCTATTATTTGTGTCTAATATTATATACACAACAAATAATGTGTCCACAATAAATAACCATTTTTCATAAACCCAAAAGTTTTTATTAATCTTTGATAAAGACTTACTAGTTCAAAAAAAAAGAAAGAAAGAGGAGAACATGGTCATTCAGAAGCGCCATGAGCCTCACGAAACGCATTTGCAACCTTCTGAAGAGTACGCACATATGCACGATGAAACAGGCGGCACATTGCCTCTCTTATCTCCAATGTCTCTCTCTCTCCTCTGGAGTTATGGCCAACAAGGCAAAGTTTAGTGTCGACTCTAGAGGCCTATCATGGGCCTCCAAAGTTAAACCAAGTGAAGACAAAAAGTCCTCGGCAAGGGCTAACTCATTATCGTCTCTCGCTCTCTTTTCATGAAGAGATTAGAGGCAGAAATAGCCAAGGTAGGCAAAATGGATCGTCTCTTATGAGCCTCTACGACGCCTAAACACTTGGATGAGGCAGTGATAGAACGTTGAGAGGTTGAGGTAGGAGGCCAGGGTTCCCAACCAGAAGCTTTCTTGGACGCCATAGCAAAAAAATACGTAGGGTAATCATGCATGATAATCCATGGCATATATATATATATATATATATATATATATATATATATATATATATATATATATATATATATATAGCTTGAAGCGACGGTTTGTATCTCGAAAAAAGTTCAAGGGAACATTACATGATGAACATCCAAGGATGAGAATGACGGTTGGCCTTCCCAAAGTTTATCAGTGCATTTCATCAGAATTTGGTTCAAAATCTATGTCAAATCTACACAAATCTCCATGCTTCTATATTCAAAGTATTTCTAATTTATTTTTATGAAAATTCAAAAACTTTGATGGGGGTCTTGTAGAAGAATAAAAAGTATGCCTCGAAAGGATGATTCCAAAGTTTAGTAAGAGCATTAGCGTACTACCCTTCAAATTGGCAATGAAGCAGTGGTGCACTCCATATTCTTTACTTCAGCAGGATATTCCATATGCTTCATCTTAGCAACGTACTCTGCTCACTGATTATCAAACACAATACAGTAGCGTACAATGCCACCATCATCCGAGTATTAAATAAGACGAACCTGATAGTTGACAGTCTGACACAACAGTCGAAGAGATCACGATATTTAATGCAAAAGATCATTGGCACACCGACCCAGTTTATCATTTAGCGACCGAGTGAAGTTTCCATTTCATTTTGGGTTTTGTCTCATTGTACCATGGTTCTTACCTCTCCACAATACGCCAAGGCCACTACTTCATCAGAGTACGCCAACGTTGCCATGTCAAAAGCTGCCTCAACCTGACATAACAAGACATTAAATACAGAGAATTTCTATCACGCCGACCCAGATTGTCATTTTGTGACCAAGGTTACTACCTCAGTCCAAGTACACTATAAAAGCCACTTTGCTATGATACGCCAATTGTGCTACTTCGATCAGAGTACGCTATTGATGCTCTCTCTTTCGAATACGCCGACTTGGATACTCTAGCAATAATACGCCAATGGAGCTACCACTCACTGAGTACACGAAAATTGTTCCTTCGACCTGAGTACGCCTGTATGGTTATCCCCTCAGGTATATCCCAGTATGGTCATTTCTTCAAATATACACCAGCACGCTACTGCTTTCAAATATCACGTCGGTATTAATAATCGACTATAAGCAGTTATAGTGACGTGTCATAGATGCTATATCCATTATGGACGTATACTAGTAACTTCCCTCATTTTCTAAGCCTTCCTCGTATAGGAAGCTACATGTCGAGCGGGGAGTGATTTGTGCACCCATTATCTAGAACATGGGTTGCATTCCCCATAATATACACATAAAGCAGCAAATACTGTGGATATTTCCTGTTTGTTTGTGCATTCTTCAGTAACCGTTCCTAGTGTAGGAACAATATAAATATTATATTGTTGCCATATCTAAAGGGGATCTTTTTTGGACTTTCAAGAACATAAGGAGAGATGCAGAAGCTTGTTGTGCCGTTGCTGCCAAGGCTTTTCCATTGCTTAATTCTCCAAGTTGTTTGTATCATTCTCGTATTTCTTCGTCACTTTCGTGTAGTCCTAGGAGTAAAGTGATCGACTGCGGATCAGATCTCTACAGCTATACTTTTTCAGAATAATTGTACTTGGATTATTGTTAAGAACTTTGTACTCTTTTTCTTTTAATAGTTTGTAACACAAAATTTCGTATAAACTTTTGTTTATAACAAACATTCACACGTATAAATCTACCTCCTCAGTATGATGTAAAGATTCTCTTTTACGGAGTGGCTTGATACGATGACTCGGTGTCTAAGACCCATTCGCTATCATGACACATGTCACAAGGTTCCTCTGCGTCGATTGCTTTGATGATAAGATCTTCTATAGCCGTAAAATCTATATGATCATTCTTGCATTTAGCTTTCTCATCTTTAAGTTCGTGCAATTCCTTTTAAAATGTTCCCTTTTGCCACAGCGATAGCAGTCCTGCTTGCAATCCACAATCGCTAGATCCCGAGAACCCCCCATCTTCGCCTGTCTTTTTGGTCTTCCTTTCTTGTAGGAAGCAACTAGATCAAACTCATGCGACAATTCAATAAATTGCTTACGCTGGAACACCTCATTCAACAAACCACTTTTGACTGTCTCCATCATTACATCTCAATTAAGCGCTGGACCACCTCGTTCAATAAACAACTTTTGATATGCCACCAACGTCTCTCAGCTTTCTAATAGAGAACTCAAAAGCAACAGGGCCAGAAGCTCAACGTCAATTACCATCTTCATCACAGACTGTCACGACCCGTACCCAGTTTAGGGGCACGAGTGCGTGGGTACGTCCAGCCTACACCGCAGCATCGGCGGTAGAACGCTGTCAAGGTCTTGGTACTATCTAGCCAATCTCACACAAGCATCAAATCTCCATAAGGAGGCACAGATGACACAATAAAATGGATACATACTCAATCACAGGATTACAGCACGATAAGATATCCAACAAAAATTAAATACAACACAAGTCAAAAAGTAATAACTTAACAATTATCCAAGTCATCAAAATTTTCGGAGACAAATCCGGTACCAAATAGTCTGCTAAAAGAACTAATCAGGAAACCAGAAGAATTAGTGATTCCTGCTAGACCTCCCAGAATCACAACTAACTACCAAGTCTGCAGCTACTCACCATATGGTCCATAAAGTGTCGGACAGCGGTCCTCTAAGGCATGGTCTGGAAAAATATTTCCAGTCAGGAAGGAGCAAAGTACAAATCTCAAATAACAGTTCCATTTAATTGATAAGGACTATAAAGTAATAAACATGTCATGCTAGCTACTGAGAAGACAGTGAAATAAATGCAATGGCAATTAGAGAGAGACAGGCAAAGTAAAGAGACAGGCAATAGGCAATATGATACAGTCAGTGCATGTATGAAAATGAAAAGAACAAGAAACAATATCATATACGGGTGATGTAGTATATGATTTAAATAGGGAACTGTAATCTATTCTAAGTGTTTGAAATAGTAGTTCAAAATATGATCGGCTTGGGAACATGTACGATAGCTACAGGGCCTGGCTAATCATGGGTGAAGAGCATGATTAACACTTACAATTTTCTATACTACAATAAGAGGTTATGATCACATTTCTTACTAACAACTTTCCCACCCCCAACTAGTACTGTGGATCCAACCATGACACGTCACGATACACGAGCAAGTCCAGTCTATCATGTACGATGTCTAATATACATGTCGTGTACAATGTCAATACGATAATCATTGTAATATCTCATGACTACAGATCCAAGCTATACTAGTCCGTGTAGCACAGTGTCAAGGATTCAGTTGTAACATTTCAAGATTATTGAATTTATAGAAATTATCAAGAAATTGGAAATTATCAGAGAATGTACTTGCCTTGGGTCCTTAGCTGGTAATTATTGGTGTCCTGTTCCAGAATATCTCCTGGATAAACCAACAGTCCTAGAAACATATCACAAATCAAAACCATATTTGCATCAGATGCTACACTAACACAGTCTAAAAATACAGAGTTCGAGATTTCTCTAGGTATGATACTGGTCACCTAGGATCACCTAGTAGGTTCACCACTTAACCATATTATCAATAATTAATTTAATACATATATATATGGATATACCAAATTATATACAAAATATGTATAACTGTATGTACATAAGTGGAATATATTTTATTTATGTAAAAAATATACATCACCCATTATTTAAGAATATATACATTTATATACACTAAATAAAATATACTCATACTCTATATGTACACAAGTATATATATATATATATATATATATATATATATATATATATATATATATATATATATATATACCAAATATACGTTTTATTAAACATATAACCATACAAAATATATATACACATATATATTTGTACCAAAATAATAATTATACTATATACAGGTAATTATACCAATTAAATATATATATAACATTAAATACGAAAACATAAATTATATGTTACAGATAATTTAATACACATATATATATTTATGAATACATACATAAAATAAATTTATGCACTATATAAAAATGCCCAATATACATACATATACATGTGCATCTAATTAAATACATACTTATTAATTAAACACCTACTATCTTATACAATTAATTATACATACTATAATATACAATTAATTATTAATAAAACAAATAATATACATTTACATATTTAATACACATAGTCTATATGAAAAATACAATACAATATTCAATATATATCATTTAAATATGTATATACCAATTAAACATACACTATACTATACACATTAATTGCTATATATACAAATACATATACATATATTAGTATATACTCATACGTATATACATTAAATACCTACATACATACATATATACATATATTATGTTATATAAAAGAGAGAAGAAGGAGAGGGAGAGAACTCACTGTGAGTTGGGGGCTTGGCCGGCCGGACGGAGGAAGGCCGGAGGAGCAAGTCTGCCGGAGGTCGGGTGCGAGGGGAGGATGCTCGGGAGCCGGCTGCAGTGATTGCCGGAGTAGTTGCAGAGGGATGCGGCTCGCCGTGCTCGGCCGGATCTCTGTTGGTGGTGGTGGTGGCTAGGAGATGATGATAATGGTGGTGGCGGTATTAGATGATTGGTGAAGATGGAGGTGGTGGTGGTGATTCACAGCAGGGAGGAATGGGGAAGCAGGCCGGCTGATGGTCGGGGTGATCTCGGCTCGTGGACTCGCGGGAAGAAGAGCAGCAGGGAGCTGCTGCCGTGGAGCGCCGGAGTGCACAGGGCCGCCGGGGTTGCACAGCAGGGAGGACAGCAGCGGATGGAGAGGTGGAGGAGTAGCTCGTGAAGCGGGGTTGGAGGTCTGCTGGTCGGCCGGGGGATGGTGAGAGCAGATGGTGGTGGAGGTGATAGATGGACGGAGTGCAGTCAGAGGGAGTCGGCCGCCGGACGCGTCGGGACAGCGCTGGCCGGGGTCGGGCTCAGTCGCCGGGCTGGAGGGAATGGACAGGGAGCAGAGAACAGTCGGGGCCGCCGGACTGATGGCCGCCGGAGGAACAGTTAGGGGGGATGATGAACAGTGTTCTCAGGTTCCCCCCCCCCCCCCCCTCTATGAATTCAAAATTTTGATTATGAAGAAGGAAGAAGGAGAAGAAAAGGAAGGAAAAGAGAAGAAGAGAAGAAGGAGAAAAATAAAGAGTTTTCCTACGGTTGAGGATGGAGGCTTGGTTGGGGAACCTAGGTTTCTAGGGATTAGGGTTGATGGTGACATGACATAAATAGGGAGAGAGGGTGTTGATGGAGGGTGGTGATTGAACCCCTAGAATGAGTGGCTAGGATTATTCATGAAGGAAATTATTTTCATGTAAAGTAGAGTGGGGGAAAATGCAATTTGGTCCACAATAAATAACCTTTCCATTTGGTCTTGGACAATGGGGTGATGACACCTACAATTGAATAATTGCAACTTAGCTCCTTAAATTCGGGAAATTGCACAAACACATAAAATGACGAAAATTTGGCGGGCGATTCGGTGTCTGGTGTTTTGTAGGGTCAGGGGGCGCTGTAAGTTTGGTGTGGGCTCAATTAGCAGGGCACTGGAATTAAATTGGGATTTTAGAATTGGTTTAAATAGTATCCTCAATTTAATTAGAAATAAATGCAAGTTGTGTTCTAAAATTAATTAGGAGTACATGGGGCCAGAATCAGGTCAGGTCATCAATACCAATAATGAAGAAGACTCAGGACAGAATATTACCCTAATTTGGGCCGCACGAAAAATAGGTCAAGATTGCCTCCAATTTTAATTGGAACGCACAACGATACAAAATAGGGATTTATTAAATAACGTCCGCGACGATTTTTGTGCGGCTAGAAATAATGCACAGGGAGCATAATTATGAGTTGTAAAAAATAGCAGAATGGAAGACGGGCATGTCTAGGGCAAGACTGTGAAATTTGTTGGAAGACAAAAGCTAGGGTAGCGCTCCAAATATCAGAGCAAAGGCAGGGCGCAAAAATATTAAATAAAATACGGTAATTAATTACAATCTTCAAAATATTAAATTCTAGATAAAATAATAAAATCCAAAATTCTATAATTCGGACAGGTGGTCATCTACTGGGCTTCTAGGTCTAGTCTACCAGCTTAAAAATAAATAAACACTGCATATAATATTATATTTAAATTACACATCACACATTTATTTAAAATCAAATATACTATCATGCAATTACTTAATTGTATCTACCACAATATTAAATATTATAAAAAGACAAAAATACTCCTGCTTTCGGAATGTGGTAGTGACACAGACAGCAGATTGATGATATCCTGAACCTAGTTTAAATATTGAGCCATCGAGGCACCCTCCGTGTACTTCGAGTTGATGAGTTGGTGAATAAGAAATAGTTTGTTGCTATCTGTCTTATGTTCGTACAAAGAATGTAGCTTCTCCCATAATGCTTTTATAGAACTCTCTATGGATATGTGATGAAACATTGAATCCTACAACCATTGGCAGATGAATCCAACGGCCTTTTAATTCAATCGTTTCGAGTTATCAGCAAATTTGTCCGATGTTTGGCGTTGTTAATCGTTGCACCAGAGTAGATCCTCCATCCTTGACTTCCAAATTTCCAAGTTTCCCCTGTGAGTTTGATCCTATGTGTATTGATCTACACCATAACATGGTTGTATCCCCCTCTTGAGAATCTGAGAGATTTGATACTAGATGTTGGGACCAACAATGCCAATACTGTGCTCCGATATCACGTGTCTGAACTCGTCCGTAGCAAAAACTAGGCCAACTCACTTGAGATAACCAACCACCTGTCTAACCAGAACGCCACAGATTAAATATTATTTTTTTAGTAGCTACATCACCTGGACAAATCTCAATCTTTATAACTTTAAGTTGAACTACAAGATTGAATAAAACTATGTTGAATACTTTGTCCAAAGATTCAACCCCCTTACCAAACTCAAGAAAAAAAAAGACAAGGATTAATGAAATTACTTACTCGACTCCGTGTCGATCTCCCTGAATGAAGACAATGACTCCCCGAACAGATCTTCTCTTCTTGTTATCTTGGATGGCAAGCCCTAAAAGTAAAGTACATACTTTCTCTTAGATTTTCTGTGGGATTGCTCTCTCGAATCTTCCGTTTTGAGCTACTCTTGGCAACCCTCCCTTCCACAACACACATGTTGTAGGAGCAATTGGGATTAGAAACTAATTAATAGAGTAACCAATTGTAGGAATTGAGTATCAGACTGGTTCTTTAAAGAGTACCCGCTCTGATACTAATTATAGGAACAATTGGTTTGGGCAGCAAAAACTTATATACAGAGAACCCGCTTTAATACCAATTGTAGGATCGTGTGGCAACTCTAGATGAGGGGTGAATAGGGTAAGTGCGTGTGCAGCAAAAAATAATCACCAATTAGAAATTCTAAGTTTTAGACTAACTTATAAACTGCAGTAACAAATATTTAAAAAATAATAAGCAGAGTATAAGTAAAGTTTAGAGTAGCAAACTCAAACACAGGAAATTTTATCCTGATTTTTCTCGTGGAGGACTAGTCCAGGCTGTAGAACTCTTACTCGGAGTTAATCCATTATTTGTGAAATAGGGTACACACGCGCCTTTGATCCGAAGAGCACGCCAACTTCTTATAATACGAGTTTTGATCCGAAGGACTCACGACTTCTTACAACCACAAGATTTTGATCTGAAGAGCTTGCTGACCTCAAACTTATTTGGAAGACGAACTTGTAAACCAAGCTATACAACTCGATCAGACTTGTAAATCGAAACCGCACTTGGCACTATAAGGATGGGAGTTGTTCTTGGGAATAGGAAAGGTTTATAGCTCAGGCTAACACTCAAGAATTGATGAGAAGAATGAAGAGTGGATGAGTGATTTCGAATGGAGAAATTCTTCTCTATTTATAGGATTTTCATGAACCGAGTTTGGGCAGAGTTCGGGCAGAACTCGGTCCGAGTTCGGTCACCTAACGTTCATAAGTTCGAACGTTAGAGCCTGATGATCATCCAGAAGAGGAGGCTAACAAAGTTTTCTGGTTTGACCCTGATCGAGTTCGGTCCGAGTTCAGTGTGAACTCTGTTGGTCTATTTCCAGAATGTTGGGTCAAGGTTTGGTTTGGTTCAGGCTGTTTTGATTGGACTAGGTTCTGGTTTAATATCGGTTTGAGCTTTATAGTGCCAACTGCGAATCGATGTAGATTTTTGTCCTATAAACATAATGTAAAATACATAATAAAAAGTGAAAGACCAAGAGCATTGATGACGCCAATCTTCTGCTGACTTGACGACAGTTGTCTAAAGATAGGCAGATCTGAAAATCAGAATACCTATCAGGGGCTTTGCCCCTGAACCCCCACGAGAGGCACTGCACCCTCGACCCCCGTCCGCTGACCGGGCAGCGGAACTCCCGATTGCGAGGCTCCGGATAAGTCGTAGGCGGTTGGACGAAATCTTCTGGTATAACGTCGTCTTTGGTTCATCATCATTTCTTCATATTATATGTCCATTGCTTTCCTACACATACATGTTTGACGAAAAATGAATATATAGAAGCAAATATGATAACATTTAATGCATATATGGACATTGTTGAGTTTAAGTAGAAGTTACTATAGTGATTGATCGATTATCATAATACTAAACTTAATCGATTAGCCACATTCAAAAACTCAACTTAAACATTGGACTAACACATATATAGGTTGAGAAACCTATTTTAGGTCATAGGATGTCTTGAAATAGTCCAACATCAATCATAGATGTCCAAATTTGATCAAATCAAATATTTGATGCAGATTCGGAGGCCCACGTTGCGTTGACCGCCGTACAGACCGACCCAAACCAAATTCGGTTGCGTTATGCCTAATAAGTTTTTTTAGAAATTGGCATAATTCGGTCCAAATTTGGTCGGTGGGACCAAATTCATTTGGTTTCCAACAAAACTTTTCATGTCTTTTTGCGATGTCCAGACTGTCCTCCAGTATCTCGAATTGAGACCGGACTCCAATTGTTCTTATGCTACATATCAATATACTAAGAAAATAGAAGTAAAAGGAACACATCTTAAAATGTAATTAGATCCCTTTTCCATGCTGTAAAATAAGCAGCATCTCAACTTCCTTTAATCCAAGTAATATATGTGTGACTGGTAAAATGGCTCAATCTTCGTTTCCTAATAACTTCGCAATCAAGAAATTTCAATCACACTTCCATGTCACAAAAGCAAACATAAAGTAGGGTGAATAAACAAAGGCTAAAGTAAAAGGGGAAAAAAAGAAAGAAAAAGAAAATTACAGAGCAACGTAGCTATGATCTTTTTCTTTTTGTTATTGGTAAAAGCCACCCCGTCTGAACTAAGGATAGTTTAATAATAATGTGTCTTATTTAAATAACCTAGGTCAATAAGATTCAGAAAATTACAGAACCTGTTAAGTAAATTTCTAACTGTTTGCTTGGAACAACGAAGTTTTATTTTTGTCAAAATAGAGAAGAAATGGTCTTCCGACCAACCAAACATATAAAATGAAAATAAAAATTTTTTACTTCTACGTTCCATTTTGAAGAAAAAAAAAAAATAACTCCGATGTCGAAACTTCGATTTTGTGGTAAAAAAAATTTTACTGTTCATGTCGAATCACAGTAAATCTTGTTTGTAATTCTTCAACCAAACAGGTGTAGTGGTTCCATATTGAAATTGGCTTTTGATAAGGACACTAAACATTTTACTCGGGACTAGCCCATTAGAAATTTACAAAAAATTACAAGTTTGCCATCCTAAAAGTTACTTGGGGCTAGCCCAAATTGTTATAATCAGGACTGTCAAAATTTTGACAGTCCTACCACTTGTAAGGATTTGACAGTCCTACAAATAATGAGGACTGTCAAAATTTTGACAGTCCTAATTTTAACCCACAGAAAATTTTATATAAAACTAGGACTGTCAGGATTTTGACAGTCCCACAAAAAATGAGGACTGTCAAAATTTTGACAGTCCTCATTTTGAGGCTAGTCCAAATTGTTATAATCAGGACTGTCAAAATTTTGACAGTCCTACCACTTGGAAGGACTGTCAAATTTTGACAGTCCTCATTTGGGGCTAGCCCAAATTGTTATAATCAGGACTGTCAAAATTTTGACAGTCCTACCACTTGGAAGGACTGTCAAAATTTTGGCAGTCCTATAAATTGTTAGGACTGTCATAATTTTGACAGTCCCACAAGCTATGTGGACTGTCAAAATTTTGACAGTCCTAATTTTAACCCACTGAAAATTTTATATAAAACTAGGACTGTCAGGATTTTGACAGTCCCACAAACAATGAGGACTGTCAAAATTTTGACAGTCCTCATTTTAATTGTCAGGATTTTTTTTTAAGTTTATTTCTATTTAGTTAGTTTTGGATTTTGATTTTTTTTATTTAGTTTAACATCCAAAATAAAATATGTTATCATTGAACCAAAAAATAAAAAAATCTACCGTACAAATATTACGTCTGCCGTCGATCAGACTTCAAACGGCCATAACTATTTGTTTTTAAATCTTTTTTCGTCACACAATTGGTCGATTTGTATGTTTTCGACGAGAGTAACACAATTCGTGTAGAGAGAATTTTCATCCGAAGTAAGACGTACATATTACAGGCAAAAATATAAAATAGAAAAACTTTAAAGTATCATAACTTTTGACTGGAAGATCGAAACAAGCTCCAGTTTGATCCAAAATGACCGTATGAAAAAGTATTTCGGGATAAACCGTTTTATCGTTTTACGGACTTCCCAAATTTTTAGAATCGCAAAAAAACGATGTTTCGACCTCCAAATTTTACTTTTGGTAAAATTTTTTTTTTTTTTTTTACAAAATATTTAATATACCAATAATAAATTTACTATTTTAAATAACAGAATACTTTAACAAATTTTAAGGATAGAAATTTTAAGGATATTTTGAAATTGGCCCCCCCAACAATTAACAAAAAAAAATTAACAGAAAAAAAATTTAGGACTGTCAAAATTTTGACAGTCCTAAAAATTCAACATATATTTTTAGGACTGTCAAAATTTTGACAGTCCTACCAAGTGGAAGGACTGTTAAAAGTTTGACAGTCCTAAAAATATATGTTGAATTTATAGGACTGTCAAAATTTTGACAGTACTTCCAATTAGTAGGACTGTCAAAATTTTGACAGTCCTAAAAATCAACATATATGTCAAATTTTGACAGTTCTTTTATTTTTTCATTTTCTTTTTTGGTTTTGACGGCGACGACGACGGGAGGCGCGGCGGGAGGGCGACGGGAGGCTGCGGTGGAGGACGGGGGAGGAGGCGGAGGAGGACGGCGGGAGGGGGGAGGGCTCCGGTGGGGTGGGGAGGGTTTGGGAGTGTTTGGGAAGAAGGGTTTCAAAGTGGACTAGTATAAGTAAACTAATGGGCTAGTGTGAGTAAACTTTGCACATTAATGATCTAGCCCAAATCCTGGACTAGTCCCAAGTAAAAGTTGCAGTGCCCTTATAATTAGCCTTGAAATTTTGGCCACTTTGACTCTCCAAATCCGCGAAACGTACAGTTTGGTTTCAACCTTCCAACATGGAGCGAGGAGGCTGTATCTGAAGGCGACGGGGTACTCATTACAGATCTGAACATCTAGTAAAAGTAGGAAAAATAGCAGGTACAGATTCAAAATAAAGAGAGAGGAGATGGACACCTTTGGCTCTTTGACTGGAGAGTTCAAGTGAAACCTCAACAGCATCGCTTGCAAAGGCCGCAACCTCTTCCCACCACCATTAAAGACAGTCCGATTTCTTCACTTACCCATTAATCAGCGGTCACCAACCCCCGAAAAAAGAATTACGTAACCAAAACAGTACGAGTGATAAACGTGTGTTTGATCGATGAAGGAATGAAAAAGAGATACAAGGAGGAGCCCTCAGCCCGACGATCGATCGAATGAGCAAGAATGACAGCAGAGGATGATATTGCCAATGTAGCCCGTCTACTGCAGCGGAAGCTTGACGCTTCTGTGGAGAGAAATCGTTGCCTAGAGAGAGAGAATGAGCAGCTGAAACAAGAGGTCCTCCTTCTAAAAGGACAGATCACTTTGCTTCGAGCCCAAGATTCTGACAAGAGACCAATTCAGTGGAAGAGGGTGCAGAGTAATTGTATCAGCAGCAGCAGCAGCAGCAACAGCGCTTGCCTGCAGGATAAGCACATCGCTAATGGCAACGCCGGCGGCAGGCAGGGTCTGCCAGAATTTTCTTCAAGATCACCAGCACTCATTAGCGGCAACGGAAGATTGCCAAGGGTTCCGAAGCCACCCCCCCGGCCTTCTAGCTCTCTGTCTTCTTCGACAGCGAAGACAAGCGGCAACGAAGTTGGGCTCCGGCCCCCACCGCCGCCCCCTCCGCCTCTACTCCAGAGAAGATCAGGAGCATCCGCGAATGCAGTGCGAAGAGTGCCAGAAGTGGTGGAATTGTATCGGTATCTGACAAGAGGGGACGATAAACCGGAGACGAGAGCCGGGTTCTCGGGGATGCCAGTGGTGACGAGCGCCCGTGACATGATCGGAGAAATCGAGAATCGATCTTCCTACTTGTCAGCTGTGAGAAAACGAATCGAACATATTCTATTGCTCACATTTTATCATATGTTTTTGTATGTTAGAAGATATTTACGGGCTTAATGTTTGGCAGATCAAGTCAGATGTGGAACACAAAGGCGAGTTCATCGACTTCTTGAGAAAGGAGGTGGAGAATGCAGACTACAAGGAGATCTCTGATGTGGAAGCTTTTGTCAAGTGGCTGGACGAAGAGCTATCGGACTTGGTAGACGAGAGGGCGGTGCTCAAACACTTCCCGCAGTGGCCAGAGCGGAAGACGGATGCGATGAGAGAGGCCGCCTGCAGCTACAGAGATCTGAAGATCCTCGAGTCGGAGGTCTCGTCCTTTCAGGACGATACGCACCAGCCGACACCGGTCGCGCTCAGAAGGATTCAGGCATTGCAAGAGAAGTGAGAATGGAGAGTTTTCTTTCAGTGATGTGTTGTTTATCTGACCTATCTACTTGATTCTTACTCTTTGATTGACTATGCAGATTGGAGCACAGAATTCACAATCTTCATAGGGTTAGAGATGCAGCAAGCAAGAAGTACAAGGAATTCAAGATCCCTTGGGAGTGGATGCTCGACACTGGTATTATCTCCCAGGTAAATAGCCTACATAAGTGATCAATTTACTCTACAACTTTCTTTTTCCAATGGATGCATGGCCGATTAATTACAGTAGAAATACAAATACTAGTACCAAGTCATAGGGGTCTTTACTAACATAGTTTGCAGTATCGGCTGTTCCGATACAGTTTGGTATGTTCCGACCTGATACCGACCGATACCGACATTGGGAGTCTCTTTTTCAGTCGATTAGGGAAAGAAAATGGAATGAAAAAGACCAATCAACAATGGTGTAAAAGCATATTAAGGTTGTAAAAGCATGTGAAAGAAAAAAGGTATCTATCGCAGGTAATCCAATCCACAAAGGTGACTACTATTTCATTCAATTCCAAAAGTAGTAAGAAACAACACATAAAATACTTAAAATTATGTCTAAAAATATGAAATATTTGTTTCTAAAAGTTCAATAATTATTTGTTATCGGATACCCAGAAATCCGATACTTCGTTCCGAAACCATCAATACTGTCGATACCACCGATACCGATACTCATAGGAAGTGTCCGATACCGATACTACGGAACTTGTTTACTAATTGCAAACTATTACTTCTGCTAGCTAAAATTGGGTTCGATGAAGTTGGCCAAACTACACATGGCAAGAGTGATGTCTGTATTGCAATCGGAAGGATCCTCCGAGGACGAAAACCTTATGCTTCAAAGTGTTCGATTTTCTTTTCGCGTGCATCAGGTAGTGATACACATCCTACATCTCTTCATCATTTATTATGTTTCATTTGCTAAAACTCCCCTATTAAATCGTCTGGAGCATGAGGTTAATTCTTTCAGTTTGTCGGCGGGTTTGATGAGGAGAGCAAGCGTGCATTCCAGGAACTGAGGAAGCTAGCTAACAAGTTCTTCGCGTGATTAGAGAATCGGCAGATTGTCTCTATTATGTTGTTTAAATTTGGACAATCAGGGTCACATATGTTATGTACTGGACGCCCCGGTGTATCAGCAAATAGCAATACATATTTAAGGAATCTATAATAGAAGTTACTTTCTTTTCCATGTTGCGCTCAAAGAAACATTCGTCACGTTTAATACTTCCTTCAGAGGATATAAGCTGAAATATAATTTATTATCTGATCAAATTTAGTCTATTCTGCTCTCTCTCATCCAGCAAGCTATATCACATTAGCTAATGCTAATATATCTTTAACCGATTTGTCTATCAACTGTAAACTGGTCGTTTAGCTTTCTCTAGTTGGGAATTTCTTTCCTCTTGGAGCAAACCTTTCAATTATAAGCCTCTTCTGGTTCCAAGTAGTTTATTTTTTATTTTATTTTTATTTTTTTACAAAGGATGGATCAAAGATGTCCCAACCAAATTCCTTTCATAATAGATAATAAAATTTGCAGTAAAAAATGAGTCAAATAATAATTTGATACAAAAGTTTTGAGAATATGACCAGTCAAGATAGGCAATTGAGCACCATTAAGAGCATTCATAGACAATAAACCTCTTCTGGAATGCTTCACAAGTCGGAGGCGTAGCCTCATGAAGCCGAGAGAGATCAGCTGACCCCTCAAAATTGTTTTATTTCCTTCAAATACTTCGAAATTTACAGTTTAGACCCTTAAATACTTACTAACTCAATAGTTTAAACCATCAATTTATATTTTCTTGCCATATCAGGATACAATTCCACACTTTGGACTAAATCTTTGTCACATTATGAAGCCTTAAGATTTAGTCTCGTATATGTTACAGAATGAGAGTTTCACTTCTTTATATTGGGTACCTGGGTCTTGGCTTAATCATTTTTGACAAGTTGGACCAAGTGATACTCATGTGTTCCATGTACGAGTTGTCTCGACCGGTCCAAGGGCCGGATCATGACAAATGGTATCCAAATTATGTAGTGGATGATGTTATATTGGGTGAGAATGGACCATCGGCATAGGTTGGTTGAGAAGAGGATGTCGCGTCTTTTAGTGGAGGAGATTATGATGTGTCACATCCTAATTAAAAATGTGTGAGCCCAGTGGCATTGGCCAACTGATACGACCTTAGAAGGAATTCCAATCTAATGGACTCGGCCAAGACGTACTACATTGTAATATGAACTCTAATCAAAGATTTTATAAATACAAGAGACATGTAATCTAGATCTCATCAACAATAAGAAAAGTTGTAATTACAGATAAATACTACTTTTAAACAAATAATTCCAAATTACAACATAAGGAGTCGTCTTGAGTCAGAGGACCGAACCATTCCGTAGTCGGCACAAAGCACGTCGCAATCGGAACCCAAGCACGCAGGTATGCGGTAACCCCCACAATCCACGCATGGTTTATGCTCCTTGTGCGAGAAAGAGAAGCTATCTCCACTATGCTCAACCATCCTCCACAAAACAAGCCCTCGCGCGTACAAATGAAATGGACGAAACAGAGCCAACTAACTCAAGACAGGTCTCCACATGGGATCGCATGCACTCGAGAAATTGGGTCGCACACTTATGCACACGCCGCCAATGCCCAAAAACAATGCTCCAAAGAGTAAGCATGAACAGTGAAGACGCGTGATGTACAACCTTCTGCTCTTTCTCATTCACTCCTAGCTCCAGATCTACGCGAAGCAATCACCCAAAAGCGTGAGAAGAGAAAAATCTCTGTTGCGATAGTGGCACTTCCAAACAAACATCGATATCACATTGTCATGATCAACTACTGCTGTCTAAACATGGACAAGTCTTCCATTAAACAGTCAGTGTTTGACCAAATGCGGCATACTACTTCAGCAAAGCAGGACAACATTAGACAAAATCGAGACTCGAGTGATGAAGATCGACACTTTGCCTCATGTTGCTCGGCGTGGAAAAATCCTCCTACAAAGAAGAACTCAAATGCAAGTTAATCCAACCCCCGGTCTCAACCAGTGTGTCAAGAGATTGGTCGCAAGGTGACCAAACAACTAGGCCCACTAAAGGGGTATTCCAGGGCACCCGCCTAAGGTTAAGGTCTTCACGCGAAGACACTACACCACAATTGGAAGATAGCATTTCCCCAAGGACTAACGTAGGTTTGCAAACCGGAGGTAGCAACCTTCTTGTTATCCGTGCCAACACAACGTTCCGTAAAGACAGCGATTCTCAGGGAACCAACGATGATACACCAGGGGGTGATCACCCCAGATAACTCGATACCGCATCTGAAGTTAGGGGTAGCAACCCTCTTGATTCTGAAGATGACGCAATAATACCAACCTACCCTGAAGACAACGCGATTCAGAAATATGAAGCAGGAAGTGAAGGGTCCATAACACCGTTCACCCACTACATATAATGCCAGTATATATGGAAGGGGACAACAACGAAGGGGGCACAGGTGATCAACAATACCTTGATGCCCTAGAAGAGATGATGCAATGCATGAGTGCCTCAATGCAGACCTTAACTCAGTCGTTGCTAGATATCCGGGCTAGTATGGTCCCACTACAAACGAGGGTGCCAAAACAAACAAGCCTGGATTTGGGGACCAACGAAGAATACAATGCATCTTCTCTTACACCCCCCCCCCCCCCGACGATACCCATGAAGCTATCCGGGAACTATGAGCTTACCTGGACTTTATAAACAGCTGGGTCAAGCTACACAAGCTCGAGATTAGACAACCTTATCCCCTTTCATGGAATAAGGTTGTCTTCCCTACAAATTACAAGCCGTAGTTGCTAATTTCGTTCAATGGAAAGAAATTGCCTCGTCGATTTATGAATTTATTTGAATCCATGATGGGATATCTGCCACGAAACGAAGCTCTTCTCACTTAATTATTTATTGGCGCGTTAACGGATGTGGTGTACGAATGGTTTTGTAGCCTCCCAGACACCTGTATCACGTCATTTAACGACCTCTGACAGTTGTTTCTCTCCCGATTCTATGACAGGGGAGTGAACATGACCATGTCCACCCTCATTGACACAGCTCACAAAGAGAAGGAGCCCACATGTGCCTATATAGAGCGTGTCAAACAAATATTCATGAAGATTCCACCTGGTATCCCTGAGTTCGTGCTTATGGACACATATAGATGAAACCTACTACCAGCAGTAAAACTTTGCATTAGCACTATGCTACATGAAGACTGGTCAGCATTCATTACAACCGTTGACGTAGTCAAGAAGAACACAAAAGAGATCCATTTGCTCAAAATTCAGATGTCCACTTTGACAGTCAATGTAGGTGCCCTCAAACTCACAAGAGCCTTAACCGAAGTAGCAAAGGAAAAGAAGCCCTTGCGGTTGGCATTTCCAAAAGTACCTTTCAGTCTAAACAAAAACCTCTAGACGACCCAAGGCCAAAAGAGGAGTATGTAGGATCGATATGTAAAGTTATATACTCTAGAGGGGGGTGAATAGAGTTGGGAGCAAAAATATTAGCAATTAAAAATTAACAACTAAACAACAATTATGTTATATCACAATTAATCATAGAAATAAAGTAGAAAGAGAAAGCAAACGCAAACATTGAGATTTATACTAGTCTCCCTCTTGTGAGGAGTATTCCAGTCTAGAGTACTCTAGCTCCAAGTTTGAAATCCACTAGAATGGAACACAAGCTTTGACCTGAAGTTCTTGCGACATCTTACAAACACGCGCTTTGATCCGAAGAGCTCGATCGACTTCAATTATGAAGTGCCTTACTTCTATCAAGCCTCTTGATTACAACTCTCTGAAGCTTCTATACCGTATCGCACTAGCAATTAGACTAGAGGTTGTAAATTGGCTTGGGATTAAAAAATGAAAGCTTTGAATGGCTAGTAAACCAGATAGAGAAGATGAAAGGAGTGAATGAGATGTTTAGGATGGTGAAAAATCATCTATTTATAGCATTTCTGTTGACAGAGTTCTGACAGAACTCTGGCAGAGTTAGGTCAGAATTCGGGTGCTTAGAATCCGGAAAGTGACTGTTGTATCCGAGTCTATAGGTAGACCTGGTTTTTAGGGTTTACTAGTTCAGGTACCCGAGTTCAGGCCAAACTCTGGTGGTCAGAAGCCAAAAGTTTGGGCTGAGTTTTGTTGAAACCTAAGTTGGCTTTGAGTTCAAACAAAAAGTAGGTTTTGGGCTTGTTTTAAAATCAAGCTTATTTTAAAGAAAAATAGGAATTTTTAAAATATTTTTGGTCAAGCCTATTTGCCAGTACGACGCAATTTACATTTTTCCTAGACTCAATAAAAATATAAAAAAAATACATTTAAGAATGGAAAAGAAATACAGACGCGGCGAATGAGCAGATCATGAACGATAGCAGCACTGGTTGTTATAGTACGTCCGATTAGCCCTTATATTGAGTCCAAGTTTAATCGATTATCAAAATTTGTTCGACCATGACCAATGGGTCAATAATCTCCTCCATTTTGATAATTGACAAACCTTTACCGATATAACATCTTGAAAATTTTGGTTGTACTACATTCTCTTCCTTAAAAAAGTACAAGTGTTGTATTTTCTTCCCCGTTGTCATTTACCAAAATGCTCTCCCGCAATATATGCGTACAAAAAGACAAACGTGAAAAAATTAATAATAATACAATAGATATTTCACATAGTAGTTATATTTGAGAAGAATTAATTGATCTAAAAATATGTGCTAATATCCCACAATAAACAGAATTAGATTGCATAATCATAAAAAGCTACTACAAGTTCTCATAAAAAACTACTAAATGTTCTCAGAATGTAAGACATTTCTAATACATGATGACAATAAAGAATAACTACTAGACATGATGTCTAAGCTAAAAATAGTGACAACAAAATATCATCAATCATCCTGGTCAGCAGCATTGTCACCACCACCACCACTACAAGAAGATCTATGCTCACCAGAAGATCTGAACCAATTAAAGGGGCCAGCTATATTGAAGTTCCGGCGTACTTCATCATCCTTAACACGATAACCAGAAATGGTAGGATCCCAGGGAAAGACGTCTGGGCCGTTAGGTTGATGGGACTGGGCAAAACGGAGGTCGACCAAGGTGTTAGAGATAACCTGAGTACGCATGAAATTACGGTACTCAATACTCTCTGAACTATTCAGTCTAATGAGTCTCTAAGGCACTGAGTCAATCCTGAGTAGCCCGATGTTGATCCTGAGTCAGCTGTTTGTGATATCTCATCATATGGTGTAGACCCTCAATAGTCTGTGTATAATCAGGGGCTGTGACAACAGGTGCTGGACCAGGAGATGGAGTAACATGAGTGTCAGAACGCCGAACGGCAGAAAGATGTGAAGTTGCAGCAAGGACGTTACACTCTTCCAAGTCGATACCAAAATGCTGAAAGACAAGTGGTAAGTACATCGATAAACAAGATTTCTCTTGTTCTTGCAAGCATGTACCATTATCTTGATCATAGTCTTTCGGAAGGAAAACTTAATCCTAAAGTGAATATAGTAGATGGAGGATAGCTCGAGGGAAGTGACATCGTCTGTGGAACTCTGCTTCGGAAGGATAGTAGAAAAGATGATTTTGTGGAGGTTGTAAAAAATACAAACTCAGGTGTCTTGCCTTGAGCTTGCTAGCAGGACATGGATTGGGATGACATATGTAGGTCTTGAAAGAGTTCAAAGAAATGTGAGGAGAAAATATAAAATCGACGAGGTACTTTAGCGCTTCTCCTTCGTTAGGAATTTGAAGAATTGTCGCTAAGTCTTCCGCATCAAATTTAATGTAGATACAACTCCAGAATCATAAGATAAGTTACAATAAAATAATTGAATAGCATTAAGAGCAACAGGAAATGATATAGAAATTAGGTCATTTAGTTGCAGGAGTTGAAAAGCAATTTTGTGGTCCGGAAAGATATTGAAATAAATAGGGGCTCCAACACAAACAGTTCTGTTCTAAAATTCACTAAACCATTTTACATACTGGGTTAGCGATAAAAAGGAAAAGCCATCAAAAGAACCATTGTCCGGTTGGACTGGAGAAAAATAGAAGGTTCACTTGGTTGAGAAGATGAAGATCCCTCACCGACTTGCTTCCTTCTCTTCCTAAAGAGCTTGGAGGCCATATGAATAGAAAAGCTTCTATGAAAAAAATGAAAAAGGGAGATGGAAGGAAAATGAGATAATACCTTCCAGAAATTTAGTATGCTGTGGAGAAAGAAGCCGAGATCCTGAATTCAAAGTTTGGAGAAGAAGGACCAAGTAGATTGGAGGGAACAGAAGGATTAGGGTTAGGGTTTTAGTGGTTTTCTCAGCTGCTGTTCATGAATGAAGGAGAGAAAGATGACAAATAGGAAAAGTGGAGCCCGTTGTTTCGAATATAACCTAGCCGAACAGAGTTTGGGCAGAGTTCGGGCCTAGTTCGGTCCGATCTCTCCCAGAACTTTATTTTGGCTATTTTACAGCTGAAACAGTGTTCACTTTTCACATTTATCAATCCTTTCAACTTTTTAATTCAAAAAACATTAATTTTAAATTTTATTAAATACTAAAATAATTATTTAACAAATTATTTTCTGTTATGCTTTGACGATCTCAAATTAGCTGTAGGGGTACTGTCCCAGCTAGCGAAGGTCCACGAGGGGACACTTAAGTTTTATTTTGCTTAAGCCATAGCTTTGGTGACAGACAGACCCTTTGTAAGCTTGTCTCTAAAACAATCCTTACATATTCCAATTAATTTAATAAATAAAGTTAATTAATATTTTTGATATATAAAATTCTTAATTCTCGACGTGAATAGTTGAATCTATCTTCTGCCAAAGGTTTAGTAAAGATATCAGCTAGTTGATGTTCAGTGTCAATATATTCTAAATTAATGTCTCCATTTAATTGATGATCTCTAAGAAAGTGATGTTGTATCTCAATATGCTTAGTGCGTGAGTGACATACATGATTTTTAGTCAAATTAATAGTGCTAGTGTTGTCACAGTAAATAAGAATATGTGAATATTGCAAGAAATTATTCCCACAAGTATCTAGAATAATAATCTACAATTACAAAAGCATATATCTTACCATTTAGACTAGCAACTCTACTGGGTCCAAAGAAATCCATATGTAATAATTGTATAGGTCGAGTGGTACTTACAGCGTTGATCGACTTAAATGTTGATTTTATAGCTTTGTTCTTTTCACAATCGCTACATACCATATTTTTCTTTAAGGTGATCTCCGGTAAGCCTCGTACCAATTTCTTTATGGATAATCTCGATATTGTGTCCATGTTTGCATGTCCTAGCCTCATGTGCCATAGTTGATTTTCGTCATTTTTGGCGTATAGGCATCTATCTATAGTGTTAGTATCTTCTAAAAGATAGAAAACATAGATATTATCTTCCCTAATTCCTTCAAAAATAGTACTGCCAGTTGAGCTATCAACTATAGTACATTTGTCTTTCATAAAGTTAATACCATAACCATGGTCAACTAAATGACTTATGCTGAGTAGGTCATGCTTTAACTCGGTTACTAGACAAACATCTTTAATCAGCGAATATGGAGCCTTACCAATGTTACCAATACCTACTATGTACCCTTTTAAGTTGTTTTCGAAGGAGACGTATCCTTCTTTCTTCTTCGACAATGTTGCAAAAAAAGATGCATTGTCGGTCATGTGATGTGAGCAACCATTGTCGAGGATCCACTTGCTTCTAGAATGGGTTGGATGTTCCACCTGATCAAAAGCTATTAGACACACATTTGCAGAGTCTTGAGAACTGTCGTCTTTTGAGTCGCTGGCTTCACTTTCGTGACATATTCTTGTGTTTGCATATTTTTTGGACGTTAATTTCTTTGTGTAACTCTTTTCATATTTGTTACCCTTCTTTGTCGATGTTGCTGACAGACAGTCTTTCTTGATATGTCCTTTCATTTTTGCATCCGTAGCATATTTGCTCTTCTTTGTCATTGTTGTTGTCCTTGGTTCGACGATTGAATCTCAGGAATTTCTTGAACTTCTTGACCATGAGAGCTTGCTCCTCATCGTCTGAGTCTCCATCTTCTGACTCTGCTTTAATAATTCTCTTGTGTTGTGCCTTGAATGCAATTGATTTATCCTTGGATGCTGATTCTTCAAAGTCTTACAAGTCCAGTTCGTGAGTCATCAGCTTCCCCATGAGTGTTTCAAGTGACATTGTTGTGAGGTCGTTTCCTTCAACGATTATTGTAGCTTTTGAATTATAGTTCTTTGTGAGACCCCGCATTACCTTGCAAATCTTCTCGTGGTTGCTATATTCTTTGCCTAGGGAAGACAAAGGATTTACGATATTGAGGAAACGAGTGAACATTTGAGTGATTGTCTCATTGGGTTTCATCTTGAATGTCTCATACTCCTGAGTCAGTCTACTAAACTTTGATTCCTTGACTTGGGTCGTGCTTTTATGAGTTACTTTGAAACGTTTCCACACTTCGTGAGATATTGTGCAAGTGAAAACCCTGTTAAACTTAGTCATGTCTATTGCACAAAATAGCGCGTTAATAGCACGTGCGTCAAGACAAGCTAGATTTTTCTCGTGATAAGTGTATTTGTCATATGGTTTATCAATAAGATTACCATCAACAATAATACGTGCTGGTTTTTTATAGCCGTCAACTACAATTGACCAAAGATCAAAGTCTAATGACTTTAGATAAAAGCTCATACTTTTTTCCAGTATGTGTAGTTGGTTCCATCAAATAGTGGAGGTCTTTTTGTGTCACCCCCACTTTTCCAACTAGGGGTAATTTGGTAATTTGACCTAGCTATTTAATTTTAGGAATTTAATATTAATATTAGGGGGCCATGTATATTTATTTATTGCTTGTGTTAGTTATTTAATTATTATAGTGATATATTTAATTAGAGACTTATAGCATTTAATTTAGTTAGTGGACCAGCCTATTTAATTTGACTTGTGTAGTGGACCCAACTTGTTAGATTAGATCCATAGACTAATATTTAATTCTAGTTAGAATTAAGCCCAATAGTAAGCCTATTCATTAGGAGGATGAATTAATTAGTAAAATAAATTAGACTAGAACCTTCCCTCCTTAATTAATATCTTCATGACAAGCCCGAAGGGATATTTTGGATAATTTATAGTGCCGTGGAGAGGGGGCAATGCCGGCCACTATTTAAGGGGGTGGATACTCTTTCTCCTCTTATTTGTCATTCCAAATTTAGATCTAAAATTTTTTCTCTACCAATTTCTTCTTTCCCACACCAATTCCTACTCAAATTTTTTTCCAATTCTTTTTCTATTCATCATTGAAGGCTACTAGAATAGGGATCTACAAGAAGGAAGCAAGGATCTACAAGGAAGAGCAAGGATCTACAAGTTGGAGGCTCTTTTCACCCAATTTAGAAATTTTATTGGGAATCAATCTCCCAATAGGTGCAATTTAGTTTTTTTTCTCCCTAATTAGGTCCTAAATCAGTAATTTAATCAACAGGAACTACCCCATATGCTAAGGCTATCCATAGAAATTGGAATTAGGTTCATAGGAGGCCTATGGAGAAAGTTATGTGATATTTTGTGTCAATTTTAGAGGAATTCCGAGATTAACACATCTTGTATTTGTCAATTGGTCAATTAGACCAAATTGACATGTGTTTGATTGTGTGTGTCTAGTATCGTATCCATAATTGAATACGTGTAGGCCATATACTGACAATTTAGAGATATGGGTTGATTTGGGAGTTTTCTCTGACACGGAGGGTTTGAGCATGTCACATTTTTACACGGACACGTAGTTGAGTAATTAGTTCTTTCTATTATTCATAATTATAATTTTAGACTTACTCGTGTCTTTCAGGATACGTTTGGCTGTGTCGTGGAGCCGTATCGCAAGCGTATCATAGAATGAGTGTGATACGGGTGCGATGCACTCCACGTGTTTGTTTTCTTATATTTAAATATACTTGTTTATAGCTATTAGAGTACTATAATTGTATGGTTATGTATATATATGTATATATAGCTATATGTATATGTATAGTGATATGTGTTTATATGTGTATATATATCTATAGTATTTTATATATATATATATATATATATATATATATATATATATATATGTGTGTGTGTGTGTGTGTGTGTGTGTGTGTATATATATATATATATATATATATATATAGTTAGATGTGTATATCCTAGAGATGGGAGTATTAGTGGAGTGTTTATGTTCTGTGATAGAATGTTGCTTGTAGGAAGTGTGTGGAGGTTCGGTTCATAGGTGCAGTTCAGTTAGTGTTTGTTGGAATGGGTGTATCACAGATTCTTGGTGGGGATAAGATTTAGGTATGCAGTAGGATTGGAATGAGGAGACCTAGAAGGTTACATGTTGCTTATAGTAAGAGAACAACAGATGCTACTGCTACATATTAGTAGTTGTTCACTACTTGTTGCTGTGAGGTAACATCAACATATTGATGTGTTGACTGCAGAGGAATAAGGTAAGTGCAGAGGTTTGAGGCGGATGACTGGTTCAGGGATGTAAATGTGTTTACATGAATATAGGTTGTGTGTTGGTGGTGATGTTGTTGTTGGTGTGGGTGATGGTGTTGTTGTTGGTGTAAGTGATAGAAGTGGGTATAAGTAGCCAGTTGAGGTATTATTATTAAGGTATTGGCTTTGTGAGTGTGTGTGGGAGAGTGAAGTAAATGTGTCAAAGAGTGCATGTGTTGTGAAGTGGAGATGTTGGTATTGGGTTGTTGTTGTTGTACTTGTGCAGCAGGGATGGGGCAGTGATGTTGCTGTATGTTGGATATGGTTGTGGACTATGGGTGTACTGTGCAGTGCATTAAGATCGGGTTAGTGCATGTGTGTATAAACACATATGGTTAAGTATATATATATATATATATATATATATATATATATATATATATATATATATATATATATATATATATATATATGGATGAGGGGTATCTAGTATTGCTGTGAGATATTTAGATAGTATTGCTGACCTAGACAGCATTCTACCGCCGATGCAGCTGCGTAGGATGGACGTACCCACGTACTCGTACTCTCATTTCCGGTGCGGGTCATGACAATTTACAAACGACTTAGACGGCTCAATTTTGAGTTATTTCCAAGCCTCATTATAAGGGTAGAGATATGGTTGGGTAGTGATGAATAGTCAAAATTTCCAGCACAAAGCAAACAAGCTTCGTGGAGGCCCAATCTTCCCTTGGCCCAACCAAAAGCCTAGTCTATTAATCAAACAGTCAATAAAGGTCCAGTCCAATTGCATGCATGACCCAATGCTCCCATGAAGTCACCCTAGTCAACAGGAGCTACCAACTATCCCTATCTATATGGGGAGGGTTAAGATCAAGTCTGCTATTTGGCACGTGCGCGTCTACAATTGAGAACAGTCGAGCGGTAGGGGGAGGGCGGAGCAGTAGAGGGAGGATGGGGGGTCTCTGACGGAGGAAGAGGAGGAGGTAGTGGCGTAGCAGACAACGGAAGACGTCTGAGCAGTAGGAAGGAAGACGTCGGCGTCGACGTAGGAGAAGGCAACGGCAGAGGAGGGTTGGTGGTAGCGCTCTAGTGTTCTCGGTGCACGTGCGCGTGCCAAACAGCTTTTTCGGTGTTGAGATAGGGGCATGATATCCTTTCCAAGTTTGTTCACCTGCCTATAAATGGCCAGGTAACAATTAATGATGGTAACACTGAACTCCTGTAAATTTCATACATTTTTTTGACTTCCAAGTACTAACTTGATCTTTAGAGAGGTCGTGTACGAAGAGGCCCCATCTTGGCCAATTGACCTTTGTGCTTGACATCGAGAGCAGCATGCTGCTTTGTGTGAACAAGATGCATAAAATTTTGACATTGCATCAGCACGTACTAATCATAAATACTTGGTTAAGTAGTTACCAGCTGATTAGTCTAAAAATATATAATTTTGGTAATTCTTATTGCATTTTTTGGGTACTCAATTTCACACCATATGTCCAATGCGTATCTGATATTGATTACACCAATTTTGATGGAATAATAGTCTTCATCAAGCTTATTGATTGTCTACCAATGTACTTCTCACTGAAAAACTTTTCGCCACGTACGCCTGCCGCATATATGGATTTTTAAAAGCGTGCAGCTCACCGAAACCACTTGAGCGTTTCCACCAGATCACACTTCACAGACCACATCCTTTGATATAATCAAAGGTCAATAGCTTAATTTGGCATATTGTTCATGAACTAATTATATACCTAAGACCGACTTCATCGTTGCATCAAGACTCACTACGTGCAGTTGAACAATTGATGTTGGGTGTTCGATGCAACGAATAGTATTCTGTCAGAAGTGCACTCTTCGACTGTGGCCATCAAAATTGCGCTGGATCCATGGGCAACGTAGCTAGAATTGCACCCTTTCGGTTATATATAATCAACATCGGCACTCCTCACTCACTTTTGGACTCCTCGGTGTTAGGAACGAAAGTATAGAAACCGTTTTCCAAATCAGAGAGTACCTGCGAGAGAACTGAACAAAACGCACAAACCAAAAATGTCAAACACAAATCGCAGACACAGAGATTTTTGACGTAGAAAATCCTTGCGAAAAAAACTACGGGAGGATCGGAGTCCAACCCTGAAAAGCCTCCACCAATGGAATAAGAAATACACCGACTCCTTACAAACTTCTCACCGGATCACTATAACTCTTTTGGAACAGAAAATAGATTATAACCACGAAGAAGAAAGACAACGAGAAATACCCGAAACTGATCTCCTTCTTCGAAACGGCCTACAATCCTTATTTCTCCTCTCCAATGTTGCAATGGCACTCTGTCTCCTTTTCTCTCATTGTTGCTATATTTTTATTTTTATTTTAAAGAGAGAAGATATATTTTAGGGCCAGGAGACACCTATATATAGTCTCAAACTCACAACTAGCATTCCTATTATACATAGGAATATCCAATTCAAATCCAAATCCATTGACATATTCCTATTATATGTCGGAATATCAAATCCAAATCCATTGAGATATTCATATTATATTTAGGAATATTCAATCCAAATAAATTGAGGTATTCCTATTATATGTAGAAATACTCAATCCTACTCTGGGATATTTTTCACATAGGTTGGGAACCCCACCTACTCCAACAAATCTTTCCCTTCACAACTATGTGGAGGGGGTCGTCATCCCGACGATCCGCCTGTAGTACTCAAACTTTTATCTTGGTAGAACCTTTGTGAACATATCTGCTCCGTTGTCATCTGTATGAACCTTCTCAAGCGTCGCTTCCTTCTTGTCAACCACATCCCGTATCCAATGATACCGGGTATCAATGTGCTTGGACCGGCTATGAAATATCTGGTTCTTCACAAGGTAAATAGCACTCTGACTATCGCAAAGCAAATGATACTACTCTTACTTTAGCCCAATTTTCTGCAGCAGCTTCTTCATCCACAGCAACTCCTTGCAAGCCTCCATCACCGTAATATATTATGCCTCTGTCGTCGACAAGGCAACACACTTCTGTAAACGCGACTGCCACGATAATGCTCCACAAGCAAACATCATCACATAGCCTGAAGTCGATCGCCTCATCTCTACATCTCCAGCCATATCAGTATCGGTATATCCAACCAGCTTTGGCTCGTTACTACCAAATAAAAGTCTCCAATCGACAGTACCCTGAAGATATCGTAGAATTCACTTGACCCCACTCTAATGTACCCTTCCAGGATTGAAAGTGTACCTGCTAACTGTGTCGACTGCGTGAGCAATGTCTGGCCTCCTATATACCATAGCATACATAAGACTCCCCGCGACTGAGGCATATGAAACTCGCTCCATATCTTCCTTCTCGTCCTTGATAAATGGACAGTACTCCTCAGTGAAATTAAAGTGAGCCGCAAGGGGGTTACTCACTTTCTTCGACCTGTCCATCCCGAAACGCTGAACTACCCGGTAAATGTACTTCTTTTGGGACAAGTGTAGCAGCTTGGACTCCCTCTCTCGGCTAATCTTTATCCCAAGAATAGTCTTCACTGCGCCCAAATCCTTCATAGAAAAGGCCGCGCCCAGTTGGCGCTTCAACTCTGCTATCATGTTGGCATTCCGACCCACCAACAGCATGTCATCAACATAAAGCAACAAAATAATAAAATCATCCTCGACGAAGCACCTCACAAAAATACAATAATCCGACGTCGTCCGTGCATAGCCATGCTCTCACATTAATGACTCAAACTTTCTGTGCCACTGTCTCAGAGCTTGTTTCAGACCATACAAGCTCTTCCTCAATCGGCAGACCAAATATGACTTGCCATTCTCATAGAATTCCTTTGGCTGCTCCATGTACAACTCCTCCTCAAGATCACCGTGGAGGAATATTGTCTTCACTTCCATTTGCTCGACCTTCAAGTCGAAACTGGCTGCCAACGCTAGCATGACCCGTATAGACGACAGCTTGACATCTAGCAAAAAGATCTCATCATAATCTAAGCCTTTTCGCTGACCGTAGCCTTTAATTACCAGCCTCGCATTGTATCAAGGATGAGTAGCATCATCTGTCTGCTTCACTCTGAACATCCATCGATTCTTCAAAGCATTCTTTTCCTTGGCAACCGCACCAGATCATAAGTAGAGTTGGCCTCCAAGAAACTCATCTCCTCTTGCATGGCCTCCATCCACTCATGTCTGTGTTCGTCTTCAGTAGCCTCTGTAAAATTTTTGGCTTCTTCCCCGTCAGTCAGTAGGACATACTCACCCGGTGAGTATCTCGAAGATGGTCGATGTTCTCAATCGTTCCTCCTCAACGGAACCACTAGTGGTTGTATATCTACAGCCTCCTTCCCTCCAGGAACTGCCTCCTCGGCATGCTCATCCTCTTGAGGGTCACCCTGACCACCATCAGCAGGCTGATGATCAAGGTTGAGAGCAACTCCATGTACTGGCTTTCCCATAACTGAATCCTCTACGATGTCCTCTGAGAACTGCTCGAAGCGAAATGACTCTAACTCATGCAATTCCTCAGCCTCAGAAGGCATCTCGAAATCCTGAGTGTTGGTCATGGTCTGATCCTCGACGAATACTACGTCCCTGCTTCTATAGAGCTTTATTCCTACTGGATCATAGAGTCTATAGCCAAATTCATCTCGACCGTAGCCGACAAAGATGCACCGTCTCATCTTTGGCTCAAGTTTGGATCTCTCATCCTTCGGTACATATACGAAGACCTTACAACCAAATACTCACAGGTGATTATATGATGGCTCTTTGTCATACCATACTTTGTCAGGCACATCACCCTGCAAAGGAGCACTAGAAGATAAATTAATAACATAAGCAGCTGTGTAAAGTGCCTCATCCCAAAGCTGCCTGGCAAGTTTGCTTCTGACAGCAAACACCGCACCCTCTCCATTAGCGTCATGTTCATCCGCTCCGCTATACCGTTGAGCTACGATATCTTTGGTGGAGTCTTCTAGTGTCGTATCTCTTGCTCTCTGCAATAAGTATCAAAGGGACCGATATACTCACCGCCATTGTTCGACCGAACACATAGCAGCTTCTTGTCCGTCTTCCTTTCAACAGAGGCATGAAACACCTTAAAAGTGGACAACACCTAATCCTCGATCTTTAAGGCATAGACCAAACATTTTTGGAATAGTCATTAATAAATATTATAAAATAAGAAGCACCACCAATGAATTTTACCTTCATAGGACCGTAAACATCTGAGTTAATCAACTCGAGCAACGCCGGCTTCCTTGAACTTGGGTGACTTTGGAAAGCCACCCTATTTTGCTTTTCTATCAAGTGCGTGCACTTCTCCAACTTTGTAGACTTTAGCCCTGGAATTACCTTCTTTTTCACCAAGTAGCTTATTTCCTTCTCGCTGATATGGCTGAGCCGCATGTACCATAACTCAATAAATGCATCAGTAGTTACGTTAACCTCTTGTGACCCCTAGGCACTCATTTCCATATAGTAGAGTCCGGACCTCTTGCTTCCTTTGGCAATCACCATTGAACCTCTGGAAATCTTTCATTGATTATTCCCGAAGAGACTAAAGAAACCCTCGTCATCCAACCTTCCAACCGACACCAGGTTGAAACGGATATCAGGGACATGACGGACATCTTTAAAAACAAGAACTGCACCTATCTTTGTCCTCAAATTCACATCTCCAATGGCAACCGCCTTCGACACATCTCTATTACCCATCTTCAATACTCTACAGTTGCCTATTGTGTATGTAGCAAATAGTGTCTTGTTGTGAGATACATGTGTTGAAGCACCTGAGTCCAGCAGCCAAGAGTTGTCATCGCAGGCAAGGTTCATAACCACCTTATCACTTATAATGATCATGTCGCCTCCATGTGTCGAGGCTGTCGCTATAGTGTTCTCACTTTGCTTTCTCTTGTCACCCTTCTTCTCTCTCTTCCAAGCGAAACAATTTCGTTTGATGTGGCCCTTATTGCCACAATAGTAACACTCCGAGTTCTCGTATCGACCCTTGGACCTTCTTCTGCTTTTGTCTCTGTCACCGCCTGGACCCCTGCTTTTACCCCTTTCGTGGCTCTCTGAAATAAGCACCTCTGAGTGGGATGTGGATGAAGCACCCTGAGAACGTCTCCACATCTCTTCATTCAGTACCCCGCTCTTGTCAAACTCCAGACTGACCATGCCTTCCGGGGCAGAAGTGATCATAGACACTCGTACGGTCTCATACGAGTCTGGCAATGTACACAACAGCCATAGTCCCTGAACCTCATCGTCGAACTTGACTAACATCGAGGACAGCTGGTCAATCATGCCCTGGAACTCACTCAAGTGATTTGTAATAGACGCCCCATCTTTGTACCGTAGACCCATCATCATCCGGATCAGGAATAATTTATTTATCCCGATCTTCTTTGCATATAAAGATTCTAGCTTACCCCACAGTATCCTCGCGTGCTCAATATTGGCAACATAGTTGTATACATTCTCGTCAATGAACTGCCTAATGTACCTACACACCTGTATATGCTGAAAATTTTAGTCATCTTCGAATTTGTCACTGAGCCTCTCGGAAGCAAATACCGACAGATACAGCTTCTTGACAAATAGTAGATCCTTCATCTTGCTTCTCTAGTAGTGATAGTTGGTACCGTTCAGGTTTATCATGCGCACCGACTTCGCGTCCATCTCTTCTCCCTGGTTTGCCTGTCAACTCCTGACACCCTTTTGAAATTCCAGAACCTGGCTCTGATACCACTTTGTTGGGAACGAAAGTGCAAAAATCGTTTCCCAAACTAGAGAGTACCTGCGATAGAACCAAGCAAAACGCACAAGCCAAAATTAGCATACACAAATCGTAGATACAGAGATTTTTGACATGGAAAACTCTTGCGGAAAAAACTACGGGACGATCGGAGTCCAACCCTAAAAAGCCTCCACAAATTGAATAAAAAATACACCGACTACTTACAAACTTCTCACTGATCCAAACGGATCACTATAATTCTTTGGGAACAGAAAATAGATTATAACCACGAAGAAGAAAGACAACGAGAAATATCTGAAACTGATCTCCTTCTTCGAAACGGCCTCCAATCCTTCTTTCTCCTTCCAGTATTGTAATGGCACTCTTGCCTTCTTTTCTCTCCTTGTTGTTATATTTTTATTTTTATTTTTATTTTAGAGAGAGAGAAGATATATTTTAGGACCAGGAGACACCTATATATAGCCTCAAACCCACAACTAGCATTCCTATTATAGATAGGAATATCCAATCCATATCTATTAACATATTCCTATTATATGTAAGAATATCCAATCCAAATCCATTGAGATATTCCTATTATATTTAGGAATATCCAATCCAAATAAATTGAGGTATTCCTATTGTTCAAATTGGTTGATTATTTTATTGATTGTCTCATTGGCATTATATAGCCTTACAGTCATTAATACAATGATCTCAATCATTATGACAATAATCTCATAATGGAATATCCTGTGACATATTCTGGAATCCCAAATATGTCCTCAGGATATTTCCATGTGCTTATACTATACTTAAATATGATACCCAACATACCATATCAACACTCCCCCTCAAGATGAGTGAAACATATTCACTAAGCCCATCTTGTCACATCCTCTAATCATGCTCACTGAGGCGAGTCCCTTGGTTAGTCCATCTGCTACTTGATCCCTGGTTGGAACATGGCCAAGCTCCAGTAATCCACTATCCAACTTCTCTTTGATAAAGAATCTATCAATCTCGATGTGTTTGGTCATGTCATGTTGTATTGGATTGTTGGCGATACTAATAGCTGACTGATTGTCACACCACAGCTTCATCTTGGCTCCTTGATCCAGCTTCAGTTCCACCAGCATATTCTTCAACCATAGCAGCTCTGCAACTCCCAAGGCCATAGCTCTATACTCTGCTTCAGCTGTCGATCTGGCCACCACAGACTGCTTCTTAGCCATAGCTCTGTACTCTGCTTCAACTGTCAATCTGGCCACCACAGACTGCTTCTTACTCCTCCAGGAGACCAAGTTATCTCCTACAAATATGCAATATCCCGAGGTAGACCTTCTATCATCAGCACAACTAGCCCAGTCAGAATCACAGTAGCCCTCGATGCTCACGTGATTGTTCTTCCTGAATTTTAGTCCCTTTCTGGGAGCACCTTTCAAGTACCTCAGAATCTGGTACATTGCATCCATATGACCCTTCCGTGGGTCATGCATGTAGTGGCTCACCACACTTATTGCAAAGCAGATATCAGGACGTGTGTGGCTCAAATAGATCAACTTGCCAACCAGTCTCTGGTATCTGTCCCGATCAACTGGTTCTCCAGCCTCAGCATCAATCTTGAACCTCTGATCTATTGGTGTCGCTGCAGGTTTGCACCCCAACATCCCAGTTTCTGTGAGAAGGTCAAGTGCATACTTCCTTTGAGAGAGAATAATTCCCTCTGCTTTTTGAGCAATCTCAATCCCAAGGAAGTACCGAAGAAGGCTGGGATCCTTCACCTCGAATTCCTTGCCAAGCTTTCCTTTGAGTTGGGCGATCTCCTGCTCATCATCTCCTGTGATAATCATATCGTCCACATACACCGCAAGCATGGTGATGTGGCCTCCACTCCGACGGAAGAACACAGTATGATCAGCATTAATCTGCTGATATCCCATCCCTAACATCGCCCTTCTGAATCTGTAAAACCACGCTCGAGGAGACTGCTTCAGTCCATAGAGGGACTTCTTCAACCTGCAGACCTTGCCTACTGTCTGATTGGTGCCAAATCCTGGTGGTATCTTTATGTACACCTCCTCCACTAGATCTCCGTGAAGAAACGCATTCTTCACATCCAGTTGGTGTAGCTTCCATCCACCATTCGCTGCCAGAGAAATCAGAGTCCTGACAGTGCTCATCTTTGCAACTGGTGCAAAGGTCTCGTCATAGTCGATGTCGTACGTCTGACTGTATTCTTTGGCTACTAGTCGAGCTTTGTAGCGCTCAACCTGTCTATCTGGGTTCTGCTTCACGGTAAAGACCCACTTGCATCCAACTGCTCTCTTCCCCTCTGGCAGTCTCACAAGCTCCCAAGTGTGGTTCTTCTCCAGAGCTTCCAACTCCTCGTGCATTGCCGCTTTCCACTTTGGATCATTCTTGGCAACCTGCCAATTGTTAGGTACAATAATATTATCCAAAGATGCTATAAATGCTCCATGAGAAGAAAGAATATGGTCATAAGAAACAAACTGAGCAATATCCCAACCATATCTATTTGGAGGATTTCCTGCATTGCTGCGAGTGGTCCTCCGTACAGATAGTGGTGTGGGAGTAGTAGAAGTAGAAGGAATGATATCTTGTGAAGGAGGGGGTATCACCTGAAGGGGGGTTGGTGTCGGTGCCTCAGGAGTTGGGACGAACGCAAGCAAGGGACTTGGCACTGGCACTGTCGGTACTGATCCTGCCGTTTGCTTCTCTCTCCTGCTGTAGGTAAGTAACTCTCCCTGAGCCGTAGGCCTAACACATTCACCTTCTTTTCCCTTCTCCGTGCCTCCATGCCAAACTTCAAAATCGGTTACCACCAAGTTCTCCATCTCCCCCTCTCGCCTAATACTGGCAGTATTAGGCGTGTTGTGTGAAGTTCCGTCCTGGCGGTAGTATGGCTCATGCTCCCGAAAGTGGACATCCATACTGACAAACTTCTTCTTCTCTACTGGACTCCAGCACACATACCCCTTCTGGGTCGCCGAGTAGCCTACAAAGATGCATTTGACCGCTCTAGGGTCAAGTTTCCCAACTGATGGCCTGTTGTCCTTCACAAAACACACACACCCAAATACCCTCAGTGGGAGTATCTTGTAACACCCCGTTTCGCTCAAGCGGACTGCCGACTCAATCGACAATAGTGCAACTGTCCCGACCCGCTTTGCCTCGATCAAGAAGCAAAGGATATCCAGACTTGTCCCTATAGGAATCCGGCTTGGACTTTCAGAGGCTCGCTCAGACGTATCGCTCTACCGAGGCGAATCATCGCTAAGGTGGGTGGCTACGGTGAACTTGTCTTTGCTTAGCCAGCACACATAAAATCTGGAATGTTTATGCTAGTCGCTAGGTGAATCATCCCCTGCATGCTAATAAATCCAACGCACCTAGCTAAGGAAATAATCCCAACTTGTATTGCTTGCTAGAACATGGAAATGAAATACTGCTTATATTCAGACCCTCGCATGCTAAGTCCCTTAACGGTTTCATCTCTCGGACTACCTTCGGGCCCGAGCAACGTGCCTGCTTATGTACCTAGAAACGCATGCTTGTCTGCTTGAATATTACCGTGTTTTCATCCAAACCCCGGGAGACTACTACGTAGTCGTTCCGTGCCTGAATGAACCCGCAAGTATTCGGGACCGTTAGGTCACCAAGGCAGTTCCCGATCCAGGGGACTGTATCATGCCAAGTAAAAGAATCATGTTCCAGTGGCAAGACTCATTCAGGTATTCGGATCTCCCTGCAAGTCTCCCTCCTGTGCGGGCTTACAGCAGCCCAGGAGACTGTGCATATCCAATAGCCAAATGAATCATACTCCAGTGGCAAGACTCATTCAGGTATTTGGATCTCCCTGCAAGTCTCCCTCGTGTGCGGGCTTACAGCAGCCCAGGAGACTGTGCATATCCAATAGCTAAATGAATCTCGTGTGCTCGTGTGTAAATTAACAATTGTGTTCGATCATGGACAACTTGTGCACAAGGATATAAGTTCTGCGGACGGTGCTGGGGCACTGGCACCGATCCAATCCGGGCAGACTTCGTGTTTATAGTCAATCGTGTGCGGACTGGGTAACTTGCAACGCATCGTGTTTTATGAGCTCCTCGTGTTTTCTCGTTGCATGTTATTCACGTCCTTGACTAGTCCATTATGGCATCAGCCAGTGATCATCGTGTGTATATGCTTGCAATGCCTCGTGTGATCATCGTGTGTATATGCTTGCAATGCATCGTGTGTTTATCGTATTTATTTAACCTGTGGCATGCTTGCTTGTAAACGAAAGATAACAAGTCATCCTCGCTTAGCGGCTATCCGCGTGCGAGTCATTGCATAGCATCAATGAATAACTCGACACCTGAACGATCATGTTATAAGAACCCTCCTGTTTGCATATGCTTGCCTCCTGAATGCTTATACTTGCCCGTGCTTGAATTAACATGTTTGCCTCAATGTTTGCCTTGGACAGGGAAGGAGATGGTAAGTTGGTGAGTCTCGCCGTGTTTTCTCTAACATCGCACGGCACACTGCCCGACACGATAAGCTATTCAATGTTTGCATGAAACTGATCCTAAGGCAACTAGAAAGATAACTTAATAGTTGTGCACGGAACCTGTATTACGTGTTTGGATTTGTCGAGCGGGCGAGTAGCTTCCCCACCAGTGCATTCAATGTACTGATAATCCACCAGTTTGATATGCAGGGTGCGGGAGAACCTCGTGCGGTGCGGACGCCTCCTTCGTGCGTGCTAAGGCCAGGAGTTCCCTCTGAAGCCTTGCAACGGTGCGTCCGGGACTGAAGCACATATACAAGACATAAGTTGTGAACATCGCCTGACCATCGCCTGTACATTCATTCCACAGTTGTAGCCACTTGGCACGCTTTTACTGTTTCAGTGAGAGAGGCTTGAGCGACTTGTAATCTCGGCTATACGCCGCCTGTAACACAAGTTTATATCAATAAAAGAGCTTGCTTTACTTCAACTTGTGTTTCAATGCTTCCGCTATATTTGTCGACTCAGTGAACCTGTTACCGATCGCCTATGCGTTCATGACTCCGCTGCACTCGGACAATCTGTGCGACTCTGTGCTTAGAACTCTTGCCGCCAGCCAATGAACCATGGCCTTGCACGGGCGTGGATCACGCTCGTGCGGCATCACGCCCGGATGGGTTAAGCGATCGTTCCGCGGGAGCGCTGGCGAGGGTGATTCCCGCCTAGCGGGAACGGCCGATTTGCCTGCGGGAGATCGGGGCGCGACAGGTTGGTATCAGAGCCTGGCTTCTACGCCTTTGGACTTCAATTCGATATCTCTGTTTCGAAAGCTCGTTCGTGGGTTATGTGCACGCTCTCTCTCAATGCCTCGATGGGATGTTCGAACAATAAGTCTAAATACTTTCAAAATGCGTTTTGATTGATATGCTTGCTTGTCTGGTTGTATGCTGCGAGTGGCCTTTGAGCCAACCTGTGCGAATCCCTGAGAGTATCGCTAGTAGCTTGTCCGATTTTCACTAACCCTAAGTTTGGTTGAATGCATCTATTCGAGGGACGCCTTGAACTAGTGCACCATCTAAGACTTAGAAAAAGGTAAAATTCGAGTGCTAAGACTTCGCTATCACTGAGCTGGTTGACGTGTTCACGCTAGAGGGTACCTTCGAAAGTGCGCACGATCCAGTCTAAGCGATATGCTGATTTCGAAGCTTGTGCAAGTGAAGATCCAAATGAAACAAGTACAAACGACTTGTCTAGGATTGTCTCAACCCTAGATTATTGCTTGTCCTTAGTAAGTCTCGAGGACGAGACTTTTTCTAAGTTGGGTAGGATGTAACACCCCGTTCCGCTCAATCGGCAATAGTGCAACTGTCCCGACCCGCTTTGCCTCGATCAAGAAGCAAAGGATATCCAGACTTGTCCCTACAGGAATCCGACTTGGACTTTCAGAGGCTCGCTTAGACGTATCGCTCTACCGAGGCGAATCATCGCTAAAGTGGGTGGCTACGGTAAACTTGTCTTTGCTTAGCCAGCACACATAAAATCTGGAATGTTTATGCTAGTCGCTAGGTGAATCACCCCCTGCATGCTAATAAATCCAACGCACCTAGCTAAGGGAATAATCCCAACTTGTATTGCTTGCTAGAACATGGAAATGAAATACTGCTTATATTCAGACCCTCGCATGCTAAGTCCCTTAACGGTTTTATCTCTCGGACTACCTTCGGGCCCGAGCAACGTGCCTGCTTATGTACCTAGAAATGCATGCTTGTCTGCTTGAATGTTACCGTGTTTTTATCTAAACCCCGGGAGACTACTACGTAGTCATTCCGTGCCTGAATGAACCCGCAAGTATTCGGGACCGTTAGGTCACCAAGGCAGTTCCCGATCCAGGGGACTGTATCATGCCAAGTAAAAGAATCATGTTCCAGTGGCAAGACTCATTCAGGTATTCGGATCTCCCTGCAAGTCTCCCTCATGTGCGGGCTTACAGCAGCCCAGGAGACTGTGCATATCCAATAGCCAAATGAATCATACTCCAGTGGCAAGACTCATTCAGGTATTTGGATCTCCCTGCAAGTCTCCCTCGTGTGCGGGCTTACAGCAGCCCAGGAGACTGTGCATATCCAATAGCTAAATGAATCTCGTGTGCTCGTGTATAAATTAACAATCGTGTTTGATCATGGACAACTTGTGCACAAGGATATAAGTTCTGCGGACGGTGCTGGGGCACTGGCACCGATCCGATCCGGACAGACTTCGTATTTATAGTCAATCGTGTGCGGACTGGGTAACTTGCAACGCATCGTGTTTTATGAGCTCCTCGTGTTTTCTCGTTGCATGTTATTCACGTCCTTGACTAGTCCATTATGGCATCAGCCAGTGATCATCGTGTGTATATGCTTGCAATACCTCGTGTGATCATCGTGTGTATATGCTTGCAATGCATCATGTGTTTATCGTATTTATTTAACCTGTGGCATGCTTGCTTGTAAACGAAAGATAACAAGTCATCCTCGCTTAGCGGCTATCCGCGTGTGAGTCATTGCATAGCATCAATGAATAACTCGACACCTGAACGATCATGTTATAAGAACCCTCCTGTTTGCATATGCTTGCCTCCTGAATGCTTATACTTGCCCGTGCTTGAATTAACATGTTTGCCTCAATGTTTGCCTTGGACAGGGAAGGAGATGGTAAGTTGGTGAGTCTCGCCGTGTTTCCTCTAACATCGTACGGCGCACTGCCCGACACGATAAGCTATTCAATGTTTGCATGAAACTGATCCTAAGGCAACTAGAAAGATAACTTAATAGTTGTGCACGGAACCTGTATTACGTGTTTGGATTTGTCGAGCGGGCGAGTAGCTTCCCCACCAGTGCATTCAATGTACTGATAATCCACCAGTTTGATATGCAGGGTGCGGGAGAACCTCGTACGGTACGGACGCCTCCTTCGTGCGTGCTAAGGCCAGGAGTTCCCTCTGAAGCCTTGCAACGGTGCGTCCGGGACTGAAGCACATATACAAGACATAAGTTATGAACATCACCTGACCATCGCCTGTACATTCATTCCACAGTTGTAGCCACTTGGCACGCTTTTACTGTTTCAGTGAGAGAGGCTTGAGCGACTTGTAATCTCGGCTATACGCCGCCTGTAACACAAGTTTATATCAATAAAAGAGCTTGCTTTACTTCAACTTGTGTTTCAATACTTCCGCTATATTTGTCGACTCAGTGAACCTGTTACCGATCGCCTATGCGTTCATGACTCCGCTGCACTCGGACAATCTGTGCGACTCTGTGGCTTAGAACTCTTGCCGCCAGCCAATGAACCATGGCCTTGCACGGGCGTGGATCACGCTTGTGCGGCATCACGCCTGGATGGGTTAAGCGATCGTTCCGCGGGAGCGCTGGCGAGGGTGATTCCCGCCTAGCGGGAACGGCCGATTTGCCTGCGGGAGATCGGGGCGTGACATATCCCACTACTATTGCCTTGCAATACCTCACATGGAGACTTCCATCCGAGGACCTTCGAGGGCATCCTGTTGATGAGTTGAGCTGCTGTCAACACTGCATGCCCCCATAGACTCTGTGGAACATTCATGTCGATCATCATACTTCTTGCGACCTCCAGAATGTGTCTGTTTTTCCTTTCTACAACTCCATTTTGTGCTGGTGTGTATGCACAGGTGGTCTGATGATGTATTCCGTGTGCTGACAAGTATTCTGCAAGCGTCCTGTTGGTATACTCCGTTCCATTGTCAGGCCTCAGTACCTTCACAACTGCTTTGTACTGAGTCTGGACATGCTTATGGAAATCCCGAAAACAAGTAGGTACATTATTCTTATTTTTCATCAAATATAACCAGGTAACACGAGAGGCACACTCAATGAAAGAAATAAAGTACTTATAACCATTCATAGTATTAGTAGCACATGGACCCCAGACATCAGAATGTACTACCTCAAAAGCAAAAGTGCTCCTATGACCCGTGCCAACATATGAGCTCCTAGTAAGTTTTTCTAACTCGCACGCATCACATACTAATTTCTCTTTATTTGTTTTTACATAAATCTCTGGATACAACTTACTTAGAGTATCAAAGGAAGAATGTCCCATCCTCCAATGATGGAGTATCAAGGTATCCTCAGTCCTCTGCTGCAGTCCTTCCATGCCAGCCTTCTCTGCCATAGATACCAATGCTGAGTCCAGTCCTTCTCGATCTAGGTACCACAGTCCCTCATGACAAGTGCCAGCCCCAAGTCTTCGTCCTGTCCCTTTCTCCTGGAAGGTCACCTTAGGAATATCAAAAGAAACAATGCATTTAAGTTGGAGGATTATAGAACTAATGGACAAGAGACTGACTGGAAAGGATGGAGCATGTAAAACATTGGATAATCTTACTGAACCTGTACAATTAACAGTACCCTTACCGACCACTGGCTGAAAAGTGACATCAGCTGTCTGAATGATGTCTGCTGATGCTAGGTGAGTGTAGGAAGAAATCTCACTAGCATTCCCCGTCACATGCCGATATGCTCCCGAGTAGATAATCCAGTCTGATGATTTAAGGGAAGAAATAGACGCAAGGGCAAGTGATTCGTCAGTACCTTCTGATTGATGGGCATACATGGCAGCGTTGCCCCTAACAAAGAATGAGGTGGACGCCTCCTCTGTTCTACTCCTCATGTCTCCCAGTGCCTGGTCCTCCACAGTAAAGGTGCCATCAGCTTCTCCGTTCCCTTCTGATATCAGGAGGTTCGCCCGATAACCTCCTCGACCGCCTCGTCTACCCCCTCAACCACGACCACGTCCTCCATTATATCCTCGTCCGCCGAATGGTCCTCGTCCACCACCTGAATCTCCCTCCCTAGGTGGTTTGGTACAAGCATACCGATGATGACCCATCTCCCCACAGTAGTAGCACTGTCGGTTATGCTGCCAGGGCTCTCCCTTAGATCCTGTGTTACCTGAGCTAGTGATCGCTAGTGCTGACTTTGCTTCGGGGGGACCACCTGTCCCGGCTTGCAGCCTGATGCGTGTCTCTTCCTGGATCATGGCTGAGATAGCCTCCTCAAGGCGAGGGATCTTTGGTTGGGCTAGAAGTAGGGTCGTCCTCTGTGCGAAAGCTGTGGTCAGCCCTTTGAGGAACTTCATCGTCCTTTCCTGCAGACACACCTGTCTTTTCTTACACTTAGGGTCCCCGCAGCTCGTCCGATCTGAGGAGTGATCATAATCCAACCACAGACGCTCCAACTCTATGGCATACTCCTGCACCGTCTTCTCTCCTTGTACGGTGTCATCAATCTCCCCCTTTATCTAGAAGACCCGTAAGTTGTTCCCCACATCATCATAGGTCCTTCTCAACTTCTCCCACACATATTTTACCATCTTAATACCGTCTACTGTGGCGGCAATAGACTGGACTAAGGAGTTGAGAAGCAAGATGTAGATCAACATATGAGTGGACTTTAACTCATCGCGTCCTGTCGAGCCCTCGTCCGGCTCTGTCGTTTGCCCGTCAGGAACCCCTCCATATTTTTTCTTGCGAGGGTTCTTCTCACCCGCCGTGACCAACTCAGATAGGTGGCTGGTCCATCTAATTTCAGATCGATGGAGGAAAGCTTCAACTCCGGCGACGTTCGTGTCATGTTCTCACCAGCCGACATCGTCAACAACTTCATCAACGTCGCCACCTCTGCAGAATCTAGCTTCTTGATGATCTCCTCCATCGATGCGTCGTCTATCCAATCACGTTACGTCCGCTCCATGACTCACGCTCGTCCTCGTCGTCCGCTCCTAGATCCGAACATATCCCCCCTTTTTCAGATATAAGCATCCATATTAGGAGCTGTCTCGTGCTGGTGCGGAGAAGGCGGTAGCCGCAGCAACAGCGGTCGCAGCAGCCGCAGCAGCAGTAGTAGCCGCAGCAGTAGCGGGACGGGGCAGCAACAGCGAAGGACGGCCTACGAAGGACGGATAAGGGAAAAAGGGGGGGCGTGGAAGAGTTCGGTGGAGGAGATCTAGGAAATCCTCCTGTGGGTTTGTGGAAGCTTGGTGACGGCTAGGGTTTGTGTAAACTTTGCTCTGATACCATGTTGAAAAGTTGATTATTTTATTGATTGTCTCATTGGCATTATATAGCCTTACAGTCATTAATACAATTATCTCAATCATTATGACAATAATCTCATAATGGAATATCCTGTGACATATTCTGGCATCCCAAATATGTCCTCAGGATATTCCCATGTGCTTATACTATACTTAAATATGACACCCAACATACCATATCAACACCTATTATATGTAGAAATACTCAATCCTACTCCGGGATATTCTTCACATAGGTTGGTTACCCCACCTACTCCAACACTCGGATCCATCCATCTATACATAGCTAGCTAGCTTTGTATTTGCACTCACTTTTGCAGGCAACCATGAATTCCTCCACTCTTTTCTCCACCACCTAGGCGTCGTACTGCTCCTTTGCTTGCTCACAAGCAAGCGTATTTCGAGTGTCGAGTGTCCTCAGAGCCAGCGTTCTTTACTGCTCCAGCTGAAGGATGGTCTGTCCTTCCCATCTAACGAGCTCGTGTCCTCAGAGAATGCCTTCAACTCAAGAGTCCCTGAGAATTGTGTGACTGTTGTGAGATCAAGATAGAAGCAAACAACAGTATCACGAGTCACATTCTCGATTGGTCATGATAAAATAAATAATACAAATAACAAAACTTTCACTGTACAAAACTAAATAATCCGAGTTATACAATCATCGCATGTTTCCATTTAGTTTTAGGGTCTCGTATAATCTCCAAATTTTGAGTTTATGTCTCCATTTTAGACAGTCAATCAAGTCCATCGTTAAGACGAGACTTGAATCCTAATTTGGATAATATGGTGACCTAAACCTAAGTTTTCAATATTATAAGAGACCATAAAACTAATTAACCCATAAATATATTGTTTGTGCTTAAGTTTGGCAATTAATCAAGCCCGGTCCTATAGTTTATGGGGCCTAGGGCAAAATTTAAAAATGATACCTTTTTTTCACCTAAATAAAAAAAAAAATTAGTATTTTTACCGACAAAATTAGCAATTAAGCTATCATAATCAAGTTTTTCAAGCATATTATTTTCAATAGATATCGTAGCTCAGGCAATATGCACCAAGTAATAATCACTATATTAATCAATAAATAAATTAGATTCTCAAAATAATTAAATCATAAACTAATTTTAATCCAGATTAAAATAGTCTATAGTGTAATTCTTTGTTTGTGTTGTTCCAGAAAATCAAATAAAAATCTTTGTTTGTGTTGGTCACCAAAATTCTCTTCTGTTGTTGTTCAAGACAAAGTAAAATAGTCTATAGTGCAATTAATACTTGGTTTTGCAGGATACATACTTGTTGAAATATTTCAGCTCAAGACTTTGAATTTTCTCGATTGGTTCTTCCGGATTTTCCAAGGGATAGTACTTTGAAAAGGTTGATGATTTCTCACACGAACTTGTCTGATTACTTGCCAGAGTCGATCGAAAACCTAAAATCGTTCGTAGAGCTCGACGTTTCAAGTTGATAACTTTGTCAATTGGAAACGTTGGAGGACTACACAATCTAACCGCCAAAGACCTATCAAACAACACTTTTTCCTCCAAATTTCCTTCACAATAACTTCACATTCACAAACCTACAAATATTTGACCTCCCCTTCCGCTGCTTCAAGAATCTGCAGGCCATGATGCTCAAGTCCCCGCTTAATAGCTCCGTCGCTGGGCATTACTTCGATCAACTGAGCTCCCAAGGGTTCTTTTATAGCGACACGGTGGTAGCCACGAGCAAAGGGAGGGACACGGCGTTGGGAGAAGCTTCTTTCATTCATGAACAATTAGAAAAACCAAGTCAAACGTGATAATTATTGAGACAGTTTTCTTTTTCTTTTTCCTTGTTGAGAGAGATTATATATTCATCCGCCGCTAAACATTGTACAATGCTTGTAATCCATCTATGACAAATCATGCTAACTCGATAAAGATAATCTACATAATTAATTAATGATGGAAAGAATCAAATGATAAATTTTACATCCGGGTTATTTACACTAACCTCTCGATATTTTAGGATTATTAAACGGACCTTTCTTACTTTAAAAATAATTATACGAAACTTTTTTTCTAATTTATGTTGTAAGAGTGGTTAGTGTAATAATCATTTACGTAAAACATAAAACATAGGAGAGATCCGTATAATAAACATAAAATATATGAGAGGTTAGTATAATTATTTTCAAAATAAAGAAAGTTCGTTTAATAAACCGAAAACATAGGAGAGATTAGTGTAAATAACCCTTTACACCTAGAGTAATAACCGTGTGTATGAGCTAGCAAATATATATATATATATATATATATATATATATATATATATATATATATATATATATATATTGTCTATCCATTGAGCACAACTAGTAATTGAGCAAATGAGCACAATTAATAATATCCCTTGGATCTTTATCAATCTAATCTAATGGCTGAAATTTTAATATCCCATTTCAGAAAAGTTGATAATATCATTAGCATTAAAAGGATATATACTAATATACAAATATGAATATTAATGAACGATTATCTCCTTTCCTTCATTCTCTCCTTACAATTTTTTTGTTTGGTTTCTCCTCCACGTACGCCTCCATCTCCTTCCCACTTTTCTGTGATCAAATTAGCAGTCGTCTCAGATGAACGAAGAGAGCCAGAGGCTGAGGGGAATGCTCACATAGTATTATGGCTTGCAAAAGAGTAGTATCAATACTATGGACATTGATAGAGAAGACAGCAGATCATGGGTCACAAGGTTTGGTCCCTAACAATTGTATTTTTTTTCCCAAACAATTATATTTTTCCCCTAACAATTGTCGATAGCCTCTTTGCTTTGCTTAAGCATGTCTCATGTTTACATGTCTGCTGCTTGTAGACACTTTCTACTAAATGCTAGATTAGCATCTTTTTACATGTATTTTTCTCACATGCATCTTTCAATGATTGCTAAACTTGATTTGTTCCAAGGATGACATGCTAGCATTACGTTCTAGATTAACATCTTTCAAATGGACTAGGTTCTGTACGGTTCGAATTCTCCATTGAGAACTTAGTTCCTAACTCGGTGGAAATAACATAATAAAAAAAAAAATTTGGACTAGGTTCCGAATTAGTGTTTGCATTCTCTGTACATTAACTATTTAGATTAACATCTTTCAATTGTACTAGGTTCCGAATTTGTGTTAGCATTCTCTGTACATTGACTATTTAAATTAACATCTTTCAATTCAACTTGGTTTCGAATTTCAGTTTGCATTATCTGTACATTAACTATCTTGTATTATTTTTGGAAGACTTTGTAAAATTTTCTTCAGTTATGTTAAACATTGTCAATTTAATATAGAATATTGGGTGAAAGTTCTACCTCTAAAGAAGATAAAAGAGAATCTCTGTCTAATTTATTGGCTTTGGCTTCTAAGGAAGACGTACACAACAATTTATCAAATCTAAACAAGATAAAAGAGAATCTCTGTCAAATTTATTGGAAGTAATTCCTTTTTTGTAACGCGAAGATGTTAGACTTATGAAATGACAAAATAACTTTATTTCATACAATTTTGATTTGTTTAGGTTGTGGAAATTGAACCAGATCAGATAGCAAGTTCTTCGGGGGGGGGGGGTCTAATTCTCTACTTTTAAAATGTCGCTCTTTAGTTTCTAAAATATAAGCTATTAGTTAGAACATATAACTTACAATTTTTTTATATCGTCTCAATTTTTAGGTTCAAACATCTTTTTGGTATGACGTCGATGACAAATTGATACCAAAACTCGGGATGTATTTTGATTCGTTGGAAAGTCGTGAACAATGTTATTATGCATATGCTAAGGCTACATATTTTGATGTTAGAAAATTTTTGCACTAATTATGACGAGAAAACAAAAAAGTGATAGAAAAAACTTATGTTTGCTCAAAAAAGGGACATCACAAGCCAAAGGCCATTGATTCAAAAGTTGTGGAAGATAATCCTTCTTGACCAAAGGTACAAAAACCTAGAGTAACCATGAGAGAGGGTTGCAATGCAAAACTTCGTATTAAAATAAACAAAGATGAAAAATGAAAAGTTGCACAATTTGTGGAATATCATAACCATGCAATTACAATGCCTCAAAGGAAACATTTTTTGAATATAAATCGCGAAGTAACTGACTCGCATAAAAATCTTCTAGGTTTATTCAACAAGGTAAATATTGGAGCTTCCAAATTTTCAACAGTTCTAGCCATTAAATCAGGAGGGTATGATAAACTGGATGCTTAGAAGTAGACCTTAGAAATTATCTAAGGGATACTAAAGAATCGACGAGAGCTGCCGATGCACAATTATTCATAAACAACTTGAAAAAATTACAAGACATTGACCCAGCTTTCTATTTTTTATTTAAATTAGACGAAGAAAACAAATTGAAAAATGTGTTCCGGGCGGATGGACGTGCAAGGAAGAATTTTATGCTTTTTGGTGATGTGGTTTTATTTGACACAACCTATGACACTAATATGTACTATATGATATTTGCACCATTCACGGGACTAAATCACCATAAGTAATCCATAAATTTTGGTGTTGCCTTACTGTCTAATGAGAAAACAAAAAATTTCTTTGGCTATTCAGTAAATTTGTTGATGCAATGGGTGGAAATAAACCAAATGCTATCATTACGGATCAAGATCGAGCTATGAGCATTGCTATTGAATATGTCTTTGAGGGTATGCGACATCGATATTGCATGTGGCATATATTGAAAAAAGTTTATGAAAAAGTTGGAGGAGCTTTAAATGCAAACGAGAAGTTTCATAAAGAACTAAAGAATTGCATTTATAATTCAGAAAAAAATGAGGAGTTTGATTCTAGTTGGAATGTTGTTATCAGCGAATATGGATTGAAAAATAATATATGGTTTCATGATATGTATGGACTTCGAGACAAGTGGATCCCTGCATTTGTTAAGAATGTTTTCTTGGCTGGAATGAGAACTACACAACGTTCTGAGAGTATGAATAACTTTTTTGGCCACTTTACTTCTGAAAAACAAATTTAATGGAATTTTATTTCCAATTTGAAAGGGCCATCTCAAGACAAAGGGAGTTGGAGAAGGAGAAAGGCCATGCCACAATTAACAGAACATCGAGCATTATGTTTCATACTTCTATTGAGATTCAAATGAGTAAAATATATACTCATAGTATCTTTTATGAATTTCAAATAGAGCTTTCTGAAAGCTTTTTGGTTTGTGGGACGAAGGAGATTAGAACTCAAGGTGAAAATATGGTTTATGTTATTACGGAACGTGGAAAGAAATCAGGAAAAGTTATTTATAATCCGATTACAAAATTTGCGTTGTGCTCATGTATGATATTCGAGGGTGATGGAATTCCTTGCAGACACATTTTAGTTGTATTAAAAATGACGAAGTTGATGAGCTCATTTATGTTATATTCGTAAGAGATGAACCAGATATGTCCTGACCACACCTATTTTTGATAATGCTGGAAATGAATTGGGTAAATATTTTGAGAAAAAGGAACAAGTAAATATATTTGAATTATGGGACCTTTGGTTTGATATTATGCGTGAAGCAAGATGTCAAAAGAGCTGTATTTGAAGGCGAAGGAAGGTTTGATAAGTCTGAAAGACAGTTTGATCGAGCACCGAAATAGTTCAAACATCGATGATAGTTCCCAAAGAAACATTCAATACACTTCTAGTGCGATCTTTTGTAGTTCCTGATCAAATCAATGTTCTTCCACCTAACATAGCGAAAACTAAGGGCAGCGGCAAAAGGTTGAAAGCAGGTAAAGAAATCGTAATTGAGCAACAAAAGAAGAAACTAAGGTTGTGTCGTGGACGCAATGAAGTGTGTACCCATGATAAACGCAATTGTCCAAATTCTAAGTAATGAGGTAGTTTTCTATTTTAATTTGTTTGAGCCACTTCATATTTTTTTTCTTATCTAATATCTTTCTACTGAAATAACTAATTACAATATGTTAGCTGACTCTTCTTCTTTTAATTTTTTTTATTGAAAAAGGTAGTTGAGTCTTTTTTGAATGCATAAATATTTTATCATGGAGCAATAAGAGCTTTAATTACCAGGTACATGCATATTATTCATTTATATCTATATTCTTTTACAACCTGAAATGGAAGTCATTCAACCATTAAATTGTGCACATATGTTTCATTGCAGACGGATTTCACCTTTTAATCGCAATATTATGCTGTTGGCAATTGAATGAGTTATTCATACTCTCGGAACGCAGGAGTCACAGCACTGACCATGTCAGCAAGCGATGTATCACATATAAAAGAGTTGTATGAGTTATTTGGCCAGCTTATTCTTTAGTGGAAACAAAGGAATTTCTGTATGGAAGCTCTGAAAAGACGTGTTATGAAGCTAGCTTCATGTGAAGCTAGTCGTGCGATTATAATCAAGTTTTAGACGTAATTATTCCATGGTTATAGTTAATATAAATAAACACTTGGTTTCTTCTAATTTTCTTATCTACAACTGATTTCTGCAAGTTAGAAGCTCATTTTATAACCTGCATGTATTTACTATTTTCATATGTTATAACCAGCTATGTTCCTTGGCCAACCCTACAAAATAGCTGAAGAATTTTATTCTGCAGTGAGTTTGCTCTGATGAAAAGAAAATTTTGGTTCAGTTCAACCCAGGACATCTCAAACTTAAATGCCTTAAATGCCAGCAGAAAAACTCAAAGCTAAAGGTGTCATTGCACCTCATTTTATACAACCATTAAATCCAAGTATGCAATGTTATAAACAACTATCAAGGTTAGTAGGTGTCTACAAGCAAACATATTCAACCTTAAGGTTGTCCACCTCAAACAAGGTTACCTATGCACTCGTGTGCATGGGCAGAGTTATTCAAAAGGCCCCTTTGAAAATAAATTCAACAAAAATTATATTTGCATTTGAGGTAAAAAAATACTTCACATATTTGTAACATAAAAGAAAAGTAAACCTGATGCCATTCCCCGTAAATCAATATGTGATGCATCTGGAATCAAGATCAATTTCCTCTTCAACTCAAAAATTAAATCTCTTTGTTGATGTAAATACCAAAGTTCTACAACAAGTGAAAACAAAATGACATCACCCACCAAAACATTGGTGTTGACTCTCACTATCAACCACTCCTTAGGAAAAACATGACTTTGAAATCTTTCAAGAATATGAGGATAATGAAAGCTAGCTATGACATCGGAGGGCAAACATAGGACCAAATCATATCTTAACATTCTTTGTCCTAGAATGTAAACTCGAGCTTTGTCAGGTTACTATCAATTCCTCATGTTATGGCATGAGTCTCGCTGGAGGTACCCATTTCTCCTTGGTCGATTGTTATAGTAGTACTGTTACCATTTTTAGTCCACCACTGCCCGTTTCCATATGTCAAACCACCAAATCTCCCTTTTTGAGCATCTGACTGGTACCTAGCCCTTCCTCTGCCTCCTCTTCCTGGAGAAAAGGTTCAAATGCAATAATACACATAGTCGACTTGGTTTACTTATACTTAGAAACTAAATTTTACTTGGAAATCCATAAAGGACATATTAAATTATTTTGCATAACTAAACAAACGAGGGGAAAAAAAAGACACATTAGAGTGTTACATGTAATTGAACCCACCTACTCACCCACCCACCAATACATACCTCAGCCACACCCAGGAAACAAACAAATAGAAAAACATACATCAATAATAGCTTCAAGAGACCATCGAACTCAAAAATTTTGAGTAACTACACCATTTGATGATACCCGACATTCCAAAAATAAAACAAACAAACATAAAAGTAAAAAAGATTTCTTAGAATTAGAGGGCAACTGGTTCAACATAAAGAACTTTGAGGCAAACCAAGTCAAGACACATTAAGGATATTTTACTGCTTTGAACTGAAGAAAATTTTGTTCAGTAAGTACACATACAGATTTGTAAGAATAGAGTACAACAAGTTTCTAAACCTGTTACTAGTAGCAGCGCAAATAGCCATACCAAAGTAGCTAGAGGCCCTTTCCTTGTTGTTGTACAGTTCCCATATTAACTTGACATATTGCGACAAGATTTTACCATCACCTGGTTCTACAAGTATGGTGCAGGAATAGTATTCCCTAACTCTTTGAGAATCTTATTTGGATTGGCAAATCATATACAAAATTCAGCCAGGAGAAATTAGACACATTTATAACTTTTTCGAACAAAGAACAATCTAGACCAGAATAAAGTCGCTTGAAAATGCTATCAAACTCAAGAAAATCAATCCACATCAGTAAAGATTCAATTTTTACAACAAATAACGAGGACCCAGATCGAGCAAACAAATCAATAACCATAAAGATTCAATTTTTGTTCAGATTTTGACGACCAAAGTGTATCCATACTAAAAAAAATAAAACAAATTACTTGAATTAGAAAGCAACTAGTTCAAAATAAAGAACTTTGAGACAAACCAAGTCAAGACACATTGAAGAATTTTTAATCTCTTGCACATTACACCAAACACCTATACTACAACCATAAAAATAGTTGCTTCACAGTCCACAACTAAAACATAGTAGTTTCTACTGGAAGAAAACATATTAACAATATTTCTAAGCGCTCTAAGAGGCTTTTGGTGTTAAGAAGAAACAAGAAGCTATAAGTAAAAATAATTAAAAAGCGAGAAAAATAATTAAAAGAGAGAGAGAGAGAGTGCAACTTTGTGCTAGACCTAGAGGTGTTCGGCCAAACCTAGAGTAGGCCAGACCCAGATGGTCCAACGACGACCCGATCGTCTGGACGGCGGATCCGGATCCTGGTGTGCACCCGTCCCAGGTCAGCATCTCCTCGCCCGCGGGGATTCTTTAGTTCAATCCTGAATGGTGAAGAAGAAATCTTGTATAGAGGGAAAAAAAATTAGAGAGGAGTTGGTGTTCAATCCTGCATAAAGAAGGAAAAATCATTTAGATGAGAGTTTTTTTTTCCAGAGAAGAATCTTCAATCGTGAATGAAATCTTCAATCGTGAATGGAGAATGAGAGACCTTTAGTTCAATCTTCTGCAAGCCATAATCCTTTGTGAGCATTCCCCTCAGCATCTGGCTCTCTTCCTTCATCCGGGCCAACTGCTAATTTGATCACAGAAAAGTGGAAAGGAGATGGAGGCGTACTTAGAGGAGAGAACCAAAAAAAAAAAAATTTGTAAGGAGAGAAAGGAGGAAAGGAGATAATCGATCATTAATATTCATATTTGTATATTAGTATATATCATTTTTATGCTAATGATATTATCAACTTTTCTTAAATATGATATTAAAATTTCAGTCATTAGATTAAACTGATAAAGATCCAAGAGATATTATTAATTGTGCTCACTTGCTAATTGTGCTTAATGGAACAAAGTAATGCTCTCTTGATACCCAAGGGGAAGATTCTAGTGGTTGCGTTCTTATATTCCACAAAGAATACACATACTCTAGTTGGTCTTCGAAGCTTTTCCCGAACCCATAAGTCAAAAAACACTCACTGGTCCACTTGGTTCAGTAGTGGGTTCTAATTCAAGAGTTGATCCTACAAGTTGGGTGAGTGAGCACAAACAAGGGGCACCAAGAAACAAAATAATCTATTCTGGTTCTGTAACACTAAGAAATTAGTCAATCATACACTTGTTATGGGATGATTCAATTTGAACTCTTCTCTGATTTTTTTTTTTTTTTTTTTTTTTTTTAGAAATGATGTTTTGGCCCTAATTGTTGATTCTAGTAATGTTGTTGAGGAGGCTTGAGAGCTGACATTTATACGAGAGGCTGTTTGATTGATGGTGAATAAAACAAAAAATTTGCTGTACAAAAAATATTTTTAAATAAATTAACTAAAATAAAATTATTTTAAAAATTTTGAAATTACGAAATATTTTGCCTCTCTGATGGCGAAAATCTAAAGAAAAAAAAAATTATATTTGTAAAAAATTTGCCAACTCGTTTGGTGAAAATTTGGTTTTGTCAAATTTTCGCAAACCAAGTTGGAAAAATGTGACGGTGGTTTTTTTTTTTTTTTTTTTTTTGATTTGATTTTTTTCGGGTTTTTTTGTGTGATGATTTTTGTGGATAATTGGATTTTTTTTTTTCATGGTTCGTTTTTTTTTCTTTTTTTTAAAAAAATTGCTTTTGTTTAGTTTTATTTAGGTTTAGTTATTTAAAAAAAAAAAAACTGTTGTAGCAATATTTTTTTAAAATAAATTAGAAAAAAATAATTTTAACATACAAAATAAAATATGTTATTATTGAACAACCAAAAATAAATAAAAAATCTGCCGTAAGAATATTACGTCTGCCGTCAAGCAGACTCCGAGCGGCCATAACTATTTGTTTGGAAATCGTTTTTCGTCAAACAATATGTCGATTTGTATATTTTCGACGAGAGTAATACAATTCATGTAAAAAAAAATTTATCCGAAGCAAGATGCACATGTTACAGGCAAAAATATAAAATTTAAAACTTTAAAGTATCCTAACTTTTGACTCAGAGATCGAAACAAGTTTCAGTTTGTGCCAAAAAACCGTATAGAAAAGTACTACGGGATAAACCGTTTCACCGTTGACGGACTTCGAAAAATTTTAGAATCGCAAAAAAATGATGTTTTGACTTCCAAAATTTATTTTCGATAATTTTATTTTCGAATTTTTTTATTATCTATACTAATTTGTCATTATCTATACAAATATGAATGATAACAAAATCTATTGATTAATATTATTATCAATATTATATTTTTCTTTTATGTCTCTAAAAGATAATTTATTATTGTTTGTACACAAAATTTGTTTAAAATAATTAATTATATAGATAATAAAAAATAGTTTGTTATTTGTTAAATTGTGATATCTATTTTAATTATGATTTCTCATAAATATATGTTTTAAATTTTGAATATGTGTTTAGTTAGATAATAACAACTTACTATAGATAATAATTATATTTTCAAAATTATATTAGTATACATAATAACAAATTAGTATAGATAATAATCAAATAGTTGCTATTGATAATAGATGTGGTATCTAATATCTGAAAAAATATTTTAGTTAATTTTAAATTGTCGTTAGAAAATCTATTGGTTAATTATTTATAAAATCAACACATACAAAAATCAAACCCAACTATCCAAAAAACCAACACAAAAAAATCTAAAAAAAAACAAAATAAAACCATTGTCAGATTTTCGCCAACTTGGTTGACGAAAATTTGGCAAACCCAAATTTTCAGTTGGCAAAAATTTGACAAATATAAAAAAAAATTCATATTTTCACCATCAGAGATGGCGAAACATTTCGTGATTTCAATTTTTTTACAAATTGTTTCGTTTTAGTTTTGTTTGTTTAAAAATATTTTCTGTACAACAAATTTTTTGTAACTAAAAATAAAAAATTGGAAAAAAAAATTGTAACTGGTGTTGTGTTGGAAAAACGGTGTAATCCGAATCGGAATTCGTCCATGAGAGTGCGATATTTGACTGAACCTATATGTCTTAAAAAGAAAATTTCATGTAAGACCTAAACCAATTTCAACTATCTAAACATCATGATCCTACTTCCTATCCAATGTGGGACTAAATTATCAACTCCATTGTCACTACCTTTAAACGCTCAATCGGAAACCAGATACAATCCAACAATTTTTACCTTAACTCGTTTTCGTTAGCCGAGCAACTAACACATTCCTGCTAACTTTGCTCGTTTTCGTCAACCGAACACCCATGAGATCCAATATATTGTCATCTCGATCTGTTCAACCACAGAACAATATCGATACGTTCATCAACACCATTATTGTTTGCCAACCGAAACGTCTTCCTCCACCTTGCACATGTCGGACCCACCTTTGAAGCCAATTTGCATATCGAATCCACCTTTGAAGCCAATCCTTGTAGTTACCTCTAATAAGTCTGATCCGTCTCTTGAGAAGAGAGCCCGTATAATTATGTCTGATCCGCCTTTCATACCACCTTATGGAGGATTTTCCTAACTCCAACTTAAAAAAAGAGTGTATAATCCGATTAACATTAAGCATAATTTGTCTCGAATCAATTAGAGTCGTTCAAACAAATCACGTAACATTGAACATCTCATGATCCCACTTTCTATCCAATTTGAGACTAAACTATCAACTCTATTTCCACCATCTTTTGAACGCTCGATCGAAAATGAGATACAATCCAACATGCTATATATGCATTAAATAATCAAGAAATTTGAATAGCTGTTGCCGCTATCTTGTAGCAGAATATATTATTTACAGTGAAACATGTAATTGAATTGATGTATATATATTGTAACAAAAAATTCAGAAATGAAAAGATTTACAGCTAGTCAAAGAATCTCAAGCTCATATTGGAATTTTATACCATTTTGTCTTTCAAAATTTTGCGGGAACGCGGAGGCTTATTGACCCTAATATATAGAAACAAAAATCCGGAAAATTAGAAAAGGAAGGTTCCAGGAAGTCGACTTCCAACCCTTTTCTTCATTTACTACCAAACTTCCACTAGCTCCTGCTTAGGAATCCAAGACAAAAAAGTCTTTGGTTCCTGGCCATGCTTTCCGCACCCGTCACCAAATATATTCGACTACAACTTAGAGCATCATTAATAGTTGGATTCTCCATTATAATTTGGGACATAAATTAAAAAGAAATAAAAATAAAAAATAGAAAATGAATTAGATTTGTATAAAAATAGTAGAAAATTATAAAATGAGTTTCGATTTCAAAGATTGTGTGGTCAAAAATTGATGTTAGAAAAAAATAAATATAAAATCTAGAATCTAGAAAGTTGGACTCCAAATTTAGACTATTATTCTACAAAATGGGTTCCTACAATCTAAAATCTAGAAATTGGAAGGTCCAATATATAGTTTTCATGAGAGGGATGAGACTCAAAATCTAGAAATTGAAATTAGAAATACGATTTACTAATCTACAAAATAAGCTTCTATATTTTAAATTAAGAATATAGAATACGAAATGTGGTTGACTAATGATGCTCTTCGAGTGGTCATGATGTAAAGGCAGAAGAAAAAAAAAAATTCTATCGATCATGATATTCCAACTTCAACCAGGCAATGGCCAGAGCCGTAGAAGAAAATAGTGTAGCCCTTGTTGGACTTTGGGATACATGCTACTTATTATCTCTTATTTGGGCAAAAGAAAATCGAAGTATCTCTCAATGTAAGTGTATACCAAAAATTAATAACCATGTTGGCGGGGGATCGGTAGGATTCAATTGGAGTTATTTGGGTTACAGATAGCAAACAATTAGGCTAAATATTGATGCAAGATCTTAGTTGTGAACAAAATTATTGATATAATTTCATAAAATAATATTACATGATGCAAAAATTTATCAATAACGTAATGCAAGTTTTGAAATATACCGAAAATTCATGCACTTCTTGGACAATAAAGAACTCGCAATGGTGCTAAAATCCAATGTCAAAGCGGTGTTGATGAAAAACACACATAAGAGGATTGATTATAGATGAAACAAGTTTTGAAAATTAAGTTTAAGTTACTTAGGCATGTCACTAACGTATACAAACTTCTTCTTTTTTTAATTTATTCATTTTTTTTTGTCTCTGATCTACCATTCTTTGACTTTTTTACAGCCATATATTCAACCAAAAGATAACGTAAAATAACTAAAAGGCTTTATTTGGATTCAACCGTTACTGAACTAAGCACACCTCTAGATATAAAATATAATAACATAAAAAATTTCTATTTAGTGTTTATCCGAGCCTTTGATAGCCCTTGAGCTATCATCATTATAATAGTCCACCTGGTAAGTCTGTTAAAATTGTTGAGTCTGTTAGAACCCCAATCTCACAAGTTGAGTTAGTGTCACAACATATATTTAAGTTTAATCCTCAACACATAAATTCTGAACAATTATTATTATATATTTGTCACAAAAAATTTAAACGTTGCAAGATTGGACAATTAGACAAAAGATGCTAGTTATGACAGACAAAATACTACATCAGGAGTTACCTCTTAGTTGCATCGACATCTTCGGGACAATCATATGTCCTACCATTCTTTCAAGAGAAGTAGTTAGCGTTGATCCAGGAGTCATGTTGTTTATTACTTCATCATGATTATCAATACTATTGAGGTATCATTTTGAGTTCTTTATTGCTCAAGAAGTGCATGAATCTTTAATATATTCTAAAACTCATATTACGTTCATTGATAAATTTTTGCATCTTGTTATAATTTGCTTTGATACTACATCTGACATGGAACGGGGACTTAAGTTCAACTAATCCAATTTTACAATTAGGGTTTATAGGAGATTAGCAAGTACTTTGTATTGTTTAAACAAAAAATGGTGGAATGAGACATAGTTATTGTTATCAGGTTTGAAATTAACTTACATGACTTATCCAAAAATATAATTATACCACAAGCCTTTGAGAAAGGTGCAAGTTCGTGTTGAGTTATGGGGGACTTATTTAGTCCCACATCGGATAAAAAATAAGGAGGCCTATATATATGTACCCCATCGGAAGTAAATCAATCAATTATTTTCTCTCTACATGGTATCACAGCCAAAGCTCTGAATTATTTTTCCAAAAAAAGAAATTCCAAAAAAATATATACAAGAGATATCGGTTTGCTGACTCAAAAAGGAAACCTTCGTGGAGAACTCCTTGTTGAACCAAAAGATGACTGATCTAGGTGAGTGGGCAGAACTTTATTCTCTATTTCTTGTATGCCTTAATAATGAATATGAGTTTTTGAAATATTTGTTTGCTTAATAAGATAAAGTTTGCATGAATGACAAAACAATCATAGATTCCATCAAGCTTTTGCATTCAAGACAAACAATTATATATATGATGACAAACAAATATATGAATGATCTTTAATATAAGCATGCATGGCACGGGTCTGTTTATCTCTTCAAGTTAAGAATGCAGTTCTACTCTTTTTTCTTTAGCACGGAAAGGTTCGTTCGATAGCTGTGTCAGTGTAACTAGCATGCAACATTTCTTTCTTATACTTAGCATGGCAATGGTTCTACCTCTTTTAGGCAGGCAAGTTCTTGTTTATCATTCATGCAAACTTTATCTTATTAAGTAAACAAGTATTTCAAAAACTCAGATTCATTATTAAGGTGTGCAAGAATTAGAGAATGAAAGGAGAATTCCCTTCCCCTGTCTCTCACCTGATCCCCCCCCCCGCCTTCCTCTACCCGGGTGGAAGCCCCCTCTTCCTCTGTGTGTGGAAGCCCTCCCCCCCACCCTTTGGTGTCGTCGACGTTCCCTGCGGGTTTGCCTGTGGGTGTCGTCAAACCCATCGTTGGATCGTGTATAATCAGAGATGAACTCTTGTGTGATCCTCTGATTTCGATCTCAACGTGGGTTCTGAGGTTAGAGAACATACTTCCTGGAATGTTTTACACAAATATTTATTTTTATCCCTTGTTCTCGCAAGTTCTATCCATCGTGCATTTCTCATGCCGCATGAGTTTGGGGGTGTACAGATAGATGGAGAAAGTCGTGATAGCATGCAGGCGTACGACACGTGTTTGAGTTGTGTTTGACCTCGTCCATGTATGAAACTTTGGAGATGGGAACACCCATGACTCGTTAGGAGTTGAAAGAGATACTGGTGTTTGTGGTATTTAAACGAAAGAATGAAAGTGTATTTCAATGACGGGGTTTGTGCGAAACCCGCGCCCTTTGGTTTACAAACAAACTTGTACAATGTAATCCTATACGAGGATATGGGAGTACAATTTATTTAATCTGGGTATAAATTGCTATAGGTGTCTGATCTGCGGTCGATCACTTTAGCCTTTGGACCGCGCGATGTTGAAGAAGTGCCGTGGAAGACAGGTAGCAGCTTCGAAGGTTGCAGGAGAGGGTGGATGCACGATGCCGAAGCCGTCGATCCCCGCTCTTTGCCTGAGGTCCGGCTATCTCTCTCTCTCTCTCTCTCTCTCTCCTCCTTGTTCGATCTTCTCCGACTGTCGACCTTGGATCTGGTATTGGTACTCTTGACCGAATTTTCCGACCTGGGATCTGATATCGGTTTCTTCACCAATTTCTTCAACCTTGTTCCCCATTTGACAGGGGCCTCTATTTATAGAGTCTTTGGTGACAGTGACCACTTCGTTGGTGTAGCAACCGAGGAGTGGAAAGTACAGCACCCTTTTACACAACGGTTAAAGTAACCAATGCCTACGTATAGATGATCTTTTGACTGAGCGGGTGACGTGGGTCCAACTAAGGGGACACAACATGTACGGTTGCTACTAAGATCACGGCATAAAAGCCACGCGGGTAGGTATCTATTGTGTAGAAGAGGTTGGCGTAGAAGCCAAATGTCCGTCACCATGGCATAGAACCCAAGTAGGCATAGAAGCCGAACAGGCATGGAAGCCGAACAGGCATAGAAGCCGAACAGGCATAGAAGCCGAGTAGGCGTGGAAGCCGAGTAGTCGTAGAGACTGAGGGGGCGTGGAAGCCGAGTAGTCGTAGAGACTGAGTGGGCATGGAAGCCGAGTAGTCGTAGAGACTGAGTGGGCGTGAAAGCCGCATGAGCACAGATCCTGAATGGGCGTAGAGGCCACTGCATATCGTGCCAGAATGGGCGTAGAAGCCGCTTGAGCACAGATCCTGAATGGGCGTAGAAGCCGCTGCATATCGTGCTGATGTGGACGCCTTAGCCGAAATTACGGCTTTTGAAGATGTAACCAAATCTCTTGCAGAGATTTGTCATCACCTTATGCATTAAATGCGGAGGCGTGTTTCGAAGGTTCGCAGGCCTTCTGTGCACCCATCGCAGAGACGTGTCTTGAGAGAAACTGTCACCGCCCTGTGCAATTAGATGTGGAGACGTGCCTCGAATCCCGTACGAAGTGCAGCTTTTGATGTGGCATACGGTTTGTCTGCTGTGGAGCGTAAAACAGCTCATGTTTGCCTGTGTAAAATAGGGCGGCGTATTCCCTTGTACGCAAAAGAGCGGTTTATGCTGAGGTGACTCCGGTAAACGACGGTTTGGTGATGTTTTACCAAATCCTCTGCATTAAATGGTGAGATCCGCCATCATACTGTGGGACGCGTCTCGAGAGGTCTGCCATCGTTTCCAGCCGTCGTCTGGGTAGCCGTGCATCACCTTTTGTCAGGAGTCAGAGGTCAGATTTACTGCGTGACTTGACAGGTTCATTTCGGGGAAGATAAAGCGTTCCTCGTACGCTATCATGCTGCTTTGAGAGCGGTTAAGTTTTACGCCATGGAGGCGATAAAGAACTCTGTTTCACGCTGGAGCGGCCTGGACGTACTGCATTTATACGGATGGTCCTTTGAGCTTTATTTTTTACGCTGTATTTTAGCGGAGAAAACTCTGTGGTACGCCTGATGGCTCTGAAGGCCTCTGCTTACGCTGCTCTGTATCAAGAGGCTGTGTAGCTTTTCCCAGCGTATTTTTCATGCTTCTACAAGACCCCCTTCAGAGCTTTTAAATTCCTTGGAATTTGAAACTCTTTGAACGAAGCATGAATGGCCCCTCGTAACTCGAAACGTTTCTGAGTGGAGCGTTAAAACGGTCGGTACAGACTTTATGGCGGATTTATGGGGGACCGCTGTGATCTCTTTTGCCTATAAAAGGCTGGGGGAGTTAGCCTGTTCTCCCCACATCTTCATCACCACGCAGAGATGATCACCGGAGTTTGTCGGATCGATTTGAGGAAGAAGGAGATCATGTTCTTCCAATGTGTAAGGAGCCGAAAAAGATGGCGTCTTCGAGCAAGTGTCCACTGCAACGATGGATCATGGAAGGATATCTGTCACGACCCGCACCCGGTTTAGGGGCACGAGAGCGTGGGTACGTCCAGCCTACGCCGCAGCATCGGCGGTAGAACGCTGTCTAGGTCAAGTGCTATCTAAACAATCTCACGCTAGTATCCAACTCCATAAGGAGACGTGGATATCATAAAATAAATCTAGAAATACTCAATCACAACTACAGCACGATAGGAAATGAAGAAATAAAAGAATACAACACAAGTCTAATGACACAATAATCATACCTGCAATCATTAACTTCCAATCCCCAAGTGTGTCGGAAACCAGTCTACTAAGGTCACAGTCTGGAAAAATATTTTCCAGTCAGGAAGGAGCAAAGTACATCTCTAAATAGCAGTTCTATATAAATGACATAAACTATGTAGCAGTTCTAGATGGAAATATATCAGATGCATGTATAGGTACGAGAAAATGTACAATGAGAGAAAATACTGGAAATACTGTAAGTAAATGCAGGAAAGAAACATTATGTCCATGAGCAAGAGTTCTATGACTAAGTGTGTGAGTACTAGCTTTAATATGTGATCGGCTTGGGAACTTGATCAGGCTGGTTACATGTGATTAGCTATGATTCATGGAAGGTCAGGCTAACCGTTGGTTAGCTATGATGCATGGAGAGGTCAGGCTAATCACACGTAACAGCTATGAGGCATGGAGATGGTCAGGCCACACCCGACGTGAGATATGGGGTGAGCTATGATGCATGGAAAGTTGGGTATGATCACATATCTACACTAAAATACTCCCCAAACCCCCGACTGGTATAGTAGATCCAATCATGGTACGCTATGGCACGGGATTCCCTAGGAAGGTAGCAAATCTCCCCGGGAATCAGTGTCTGTACATGCACAAGATAACAAGGAAAACAAGTCTCGTACAAGCTACACCATGAATAAGGAATAACATCTCATGACGAGATCCGTGTATACCAATCCGTGTAACCAATGTGTCGAGAACATGGATATTTACACTAGATACAGTGAACATAGGAGATATCATAAATTAGAAACTAATCAGAGAATGTACTTGCCTTGGGTCCTTAGCTGGTAAAACCAATGTCCTGTTCCAGAGTATCCCCTGGGTAAACCAACAGTCCTATAAACATAACACAAGCAAACCACATTTGCATCAGATGCTACACTAACACAGTCAAAATACTGGTCTCAGGGCCATGTCAGGCAGGGCACTAGTCAACTAGGGTCATCCAGTAGGGACACGTATATAATATACATTTACACTCCAAGTACATACCAATAAACGTATATAATATATATATAAGTGTCTCTTATTATTTGTACAAAATACGTATATGTGTATATACACTAATAGATGTTTATAAATATATATTTTATACCAAAATACATATTTGTATATTTATATATCAATCAAATATTTTTATACATATTACATAATTAAATTATAAACAATAAAACTGATATGCATATATATATATTACCAACTTATTATAGGAAATTACTAAACTAATTAATAACAAGTTACATAAATTTCCAAACTAATTACAAATTAACTAAACTAATTTAACTAAACAATTTAAATGTTATTAAACTAATTATATAATTTACTAGACTAATACATATTAATATAACCAATTTACATAACTAATTACATTAATTAAACTAATTATATAATTAACTAATTATATATACTAAACTAATGTTGTAATTTAATAAACTAATTGTTTAATAATTTAACTACTGATTAATTAATAATTACTGATTGATGAATTAATTAACTGATAAAAACTAACTGATTAAGATTAATTAACTGATTAATCAGACTATTTAACTAATCTAATTTTACTAACTAATCTAATATATACTAAACTGATTTTTATAATTTAATTAAACTAATTGATTACTAATTAACTACTGATTAATAATTAACTAAACTAATTACATAAATTTAATTAACTAACTAATCATATTTAACTTAAACTAATTAAATGCATAACAAATTAACTAATACAAATTAATTATTCTAATTATCAATTACTAATCTAATATAATTAACAACTAATAAATCTTCTAATTAAAACTAACCATAACTAATTTAATTAACTCCTCCAGTACAAATCGAGAAAGGGAAGAGGGAAAGGGGCTTACGGCTGGGGTTTTCCGGCGAGGTCGGCCGGCCAGGGCGTCGGCGTCGGCGTTCGTGCTCGGCGGATCTGCTCGAGGCGTAGCGGCGGCTTCGAGGCGGTGCTCGGCTCGAGGGGAGGCGGCTCGGCGCTCGAGAATGGCTGCGTCTGGTCGAGGAGCGGCGGCTTTGACTCGGCGATGGCGGCTTCGAGGGCAGGGCGGCTTCGACGAGGGCTCGACGCGGTCTGGGCGTTCACCGGCGGCGGATCTTCTCGGTTCCAGGCGGCGCTCTGCCCGAGGGGCGGACGCTCTGTCCGAGGAAGCGGGCGCACCGAGGCGACGGCGCTGGGTTCGAGGAGGCGGGTTCTTCGAGGCAGCGGCGGTCGACGACTCAGCGGCGGTGGCGGTCACCGGTCGAAGGTCGGCGGAGCTCGACGGCGGGCGCTCTGATCAAGACGGCGGGCTCGGCGCTTCTCTGGAGCAGCGGTGCAGGCGGCCACCGGCGTTCGACGACGACGAGGAGGACTCCGTCGCCGGCGGCAGCGGGATCTGGGTTAGGGTTAGGTTCTGTGTCGGGGTTTGGGTACGTGTCCGGTCTGGACACGAGGGTAGCTATACTGTGGACGTGTCCGGGTCTGCCGGACACGGGGATGAGGTTGTACAGTGGAGGATGTGGATGTGTCCGGGTGTGTCGGACACGAAAAAATCTGTTTGTAATATTGTAATAACTGGACACAGAAAAAATAAATGGATACGGTGGGACACCCGGGGTCGGACCCGAGGCCATCACGGCTGACACGGATGCTGGACACACGGACACGAGCACACAAAATGGTGGTGGCTTTGGCTTTGGGAATTGTGGAGGCTAGCCAATGAATTGAAGATTAGGGTTTCTAGGGAAATGTGAGAATGAGAACCTAAATAGGGAGAGATGGTGTGGGATAAAGGGTTGCGGGTTGGCCCAATAATGAATGGCCCAGAATTAATTAAACGGGTTTTACATGTGGGAAAAATGAGGGTGCAAAGGGGAGACAGTAAACTGGTAAATTTAAATAGAAAAGAAATTTAAGAAAATATTTTTAAGAGGCTTTCAAAGGCTGACTGATTAAATTAGCTACGAATTAACTTCATTTTGCAAAACCCTAGAAAATATGTAATTTGTTTATTTACTATTCCAAAATGGATATGAAATTTTATTATGAAAACAACTAGTCCTATAATAATTTCATCAATAAAAATTTTATTATTTCAAGCCAATAAACATTTGAAACTAGAAAACATATATTATTATTTATTTATTTATTTTGTAATACCTCGACATTTAGAAAAATGACTTTTATAAAAGATTTTTAAATTACCTTCTACAATCAAACATCGTTCAAAATAAAATCAAAATTTTAAGGAGAATTATTTTATAAACTTGATATTTTAAAATAAATAAAAATCTAATTATTTTGGAAATTGGAAATCGGAGGTTACAAGTCTATCCACCTTAGAAAAATTTCGTCCTCGAAATTTTAGGGATGACTAGAATAGAAAAAAAAAATTTTGTTGTTCATAATGATGAATATATCATTGAAAAATATTTCTATAAGGAGAATATTTACCAAACAGCAGAAAACATGAAGAAAAAGAAAATATGGTTTAAGATAGGAGTAACTTGAAGGAATCATGGCTCGGCCTTGAATCCTCTAGAAAGTTTAGATTTTTGGGAAGTAGACACGATTACTAAAACAGATAATTGGAATAATGCACGTTACCTTTTCAAAGTAACTAAACCAAGGAAGACCCAGTATAATGAATGATATAGACATGAAAGTTATAGCAAATTCGAAAGATACGGTCGACAATTTGATTTAAGAAACTTAAATACATCCTTCAGAATGTAATCAAGAGACATCTAATTCCTTTCTTAATTTCTAGAAAAAGTAGTCCTTACTACCATCTGAAAATAATCCTTCCTTTTTATCCTCGTTCATTTTACTTTTCTCAATCTTGTGATTCATCATTAACTAATATCTATATAAGTTTCAAATTCCACAAACTTTATTAGATTAAAACTTAGAATTTCTGAATCAAAATTTATTACCTGTCCAAAATCCTTATCATCAAATTCGAGTTTGTTTATCTTAACATCCACTATACCTCGATTATTTTCTTCGATTTCAAATGTTACTGTCATGGCCAAGATTTAATTTAAATCACAACCTCAATATGCCATGATCTTACCTTACGACCTTCAATTTTATGATCCCATAATCAATTATATTATAATCTTCTTTACCATGAGCTTCATTTCATTCCATATTTCTTTATCCGTATGTATAATGTTTCCAAAATTTGAACTAATATTTTTTTTTTTCCTCAAATACTCTACGATGCGATGCTTCCAGTATCTTCAATGCAACATTCATACTATATAAAATTTCTATCTTGCAATCAAATAGATAAAATGATAATCTCTCAATTTCTCAAATTTTTTTTTTTTTTTTTTATAATCAATTCAATCATATCAAGACCTCCTTAAAATTAATAAATTCTCAAATTTTTGGCTCTGTGAATTTCTAAATTCTCCCTTTAAGTTAATGTTTGTCCTCGAATTTCAATCATACCTCGATTTTCATAAAATCAATGATCCATCAACTCCGTTATAACAACCCCTAAATTCTTTATTTAATTTAATGTTCATCCACAAATTTAATCCTCTTGTCTCTTTTTGTCAGTCATAACCTCGTCATAGATCTTTGCGATGGTCAAAACCCAATGATCATGGTTTAAGAAAACTCTACCTACAGCCATGCAATTTAAGAAAATATAGGTCATGTGTCTTTTGTCATGGTATTTCAGTCTCTGTTAGGGGGTACTGCTAGTTATATTCTAACAAGGAAATCATGCAATTGAACCACGGTACTAGGAAAATCAATCAATCATCGAAAAGCGAAAGAAAAGGAACATTAGGAAGGAAGAAGGATCATGTTAACATATTACTTGTAGTATCTACTATCTCTAACAAACACTTAACTCTAGTACACTAACAAATTCCTATTCATGCACACTGGTACCCATATCAACTAATCATATACTAATATTCATATCTCTCATCTACTAAAAATTAATCCTCAAAATAATCGTCAAGGTTTAACTTCCCGATCAACTTAAAATAAAATGCATATACCTCCTCATAATTAGATACTTCACATCGAAATAAAAATTTAATCACTTCTAAAATCTTTGTAGCCTTAACTATGTTTAGTGAATCAAATTTTAAATCCTCAATATTTTAACAACATAAAATCTCAACTCCTTAAAAATTCTGAAAATTAAAAATTCATTTCCACCTTTTAATTTATAACTCCTCAATGTACATATTAGTGCTCACGGTCTCTGATACTCAAGGTGCACTCAATACCTCTATTGTCTAGAACTGTGTACTAAATTTGTATTGCCCGAATCACTTGCACTATTACCTCCAATGATCAAAGTTATCATCAACTGTGTTTTCTTTCATGATTTCTATTTATGTCAATTGGTATATCATCTAATTATCAACACACAGAGTGCTTACTGTTATTAACGTCATCCTTGACTAATCCCCGATATAGAATCATTAGCACTCTTGGTATTATATCACTAGCTGCATTAATGGATTATCTCATCAAGCTCATTAGACTCATGATCGCCTGTATCCTCTATAACACTCATGTTTCTTTACTCTCATGGCTATGGGTATGGTTCCTCATCTCGATGGTTGTATATGTATTTCCTTCAATCCTTTAAAGCCTATTAAACTAATACGTGATACGCTTCACAACTTCCATTACTAATCCTGATATTTCTCTACTTATGACATCTCATTAAACCCTTTATACATATACATTTCTTTACCTTTAACATTTCCGATATCAATCATCAAATTGGACATCATGCTCCATAAATCCTTAACACAATTCCCGGATACTTAATCGTTTACATAGATCACTCAATTACATCATCATGATTATCCAGGACGGGTAATTGGCTCTGATACTAACTCTGAGAACTATCACTGATACTCTATACTCTCCTTAACTCTCAGTCTCTAATGACACTACTCCTAGAATCATTGGTACAAGGTACTATGCTAAGGGCTAACTCTAGATTAAAGCCTACTGCTCACATGCCCAACTAAGAAACACTTACAAATCACTAGCAACACAGTCAATACTAATACAAGACACAAACAAAATTACAAGCCACTAATTACCATGCTTAACAAGAAATCCTCAAGGAATAGGAGCTCAAGACTGAATTGAGGCCAGAAGGTATCTTTACTGCTAGTAAAGAAAGAAGCGGTGGAACAAAGTCCTGGAATAACAGAAATAGATAAGTCTTGAGATGATATTTTAAGAACCAATTTAGGATACAACCTGATAATCATACACGTCTGTCTGAAATCATGACACTCAGAATCCTCGCCACGCCAGTAAGCATAGATGCGATAAACGATAGGTTTCGTAACTAAGGTATGCACTCTATAATCATGTCGTCTAGAATCTTCGCCACGCCAACCGGTATGGCTGCGAAAGACTCTAAGCTTCATAGCTATAGTATGTACATCCAAGTCAGGTCCCTACGTTCTCGTCACCACAGCTAATATGGCTGCGATAAATTCTAGGTTCCATAACCAAAGTAGACGTTTTACCTTCCTCACTGTCCTCATCAATATATGTCATCAGATGATACCATAAATCCTAGTCCGTAAAAATTCATCTCAATTTGAAATCAACTCAACAACGATACCAGGAATTAAAGTTAACAACTGGTCAACAAGAATCAAACTCAACAATGATACCAAGATTTTAATTTAAAAACTGCTCAACAAGAATCAAGTTCAGTAGCAACAAGCGAGAGCGGGCGGAAACAAGGAAAAGTTAAATTGGAAATAAGATTGTCATGGGGTCATCCCAGGAAATCTTTCAAGAATTTGTGATTGAGTATCCTCTCTCATCCTAGTATCCTATGTCCTATATTCTACAGCAGGCACGTAGTAGTACAACTATAACGTCGCACCACCACGACATCGCACAACTTGCGAAGTGAGACCTGCATGGGCCACCACTAAAAACGTGTCACGACCCGCACCCGGTTTAGGGGCACGAGAGCGTGGGTACGTCCAGCCTACGCCGCAGCATCGGCGGTAGAACGCTGTCTAGGTCAAGTGCTATCTAAACAATCTCACGCTAGTATCCAACTCCATAAGGAGACGTGGATATCATAAAATAAATCTAGAAATACTCAATCACAACTACAGCATGATAGGAAATGAAGAAATAAAAGAATACAACACAAGTCTAATGACACAATAATCATACCTGCAATCATTAACTTCCAATCCCCAAGTGTGTCGGAAACCAGTCTACTAAGGTCACAGTCTGGAAAAATATTTTCCAGTCAGGAAGGAGCAAAGTACATCTCTAAATAGCAGTTCTATATAAATGACATAAACTATGTAGCAGTTCTAGATGGAAATATATCAGATGCATGTATAGGTACGAGAAAATGTACAATGAGAGAAAATACTGGAAATACTGTAAGTAAATGCAGGAAAGAAACATTATGTCCATGAGCAAGAGTTCTATGACTAAGTGTGTGAGTACTAGCTTTAATATGTGATCGGCTTGGGAACTTGATCAGGCTGGTTACATGTGATTAGCTATGATTCATGGAAGGTCAGGCTAACCGTTGGTTAGCTATGATGCATGGAGAGGTCAGGCTAATCACACGTAACAGCTATGAGGCATGGAGATGGTCAGGCCACACCCGACGTGAGATATGGGGTGAACTATGATGCATGGAAAGTTGGGTATGATCACATATCTACACTAAAATACTCCCCAAACCCCCGACTGGTATAGTAGATCCAATCATGGTACGCTATGGCACGGGATTCCCTAGGAAGGTAGCAAATCTCCCCGGGAATCAGTGTCTGTACATGCACAAGATAACAAGGAAAACAAGTCTCGTACAAGCTACACCATGAATAAGGAATAACATCTCATGACGAGATCCGTGTATACCAATCCGTGTAACCAATGTGTCGAGAACATGGATATTTATACTAGATACAGTGAACATAGGAGATATCATAAATTAGAAACTAATCAGAGAATGTACTTGCCTTGGGTCCTTAGCTGGTAAAACCAATGTCCTGTTCCAGAGTATCCCCTGGGTAAACCAACAGTCCTATAAACATAACACAAGCAAACCACATTTGCATCAGATGCTACACTAACACAGTCAAAATACTGGTCTCAGGGCCATGTCAGGCAGGGCACTAGTCAACTAGGGTCATCCAGTAGGGACACGTATATAATATACATTTACACTCCAAGTACATACCAATAAACGTATATAATATATATATAAGTGTCTCTTATTATTTGTACAAAATACGTATATGTGTATATACACTAATAGATGTTTATAAATATATATTTTATACCAAAATACATATTTGTATATTTATATATCAATCAAATATTTTTATACATATTACATAATTAAATTATAAACAATAAAACTGATATGCATATATATATATTACCAACTTATTATAGGAAATTACTAAACTAATTAATAACAAGTTACATAAATTTCCAAACTAATTACAAATTAACTAAACTAATTTAACTAAACAATTTAAATGTTATTAAACTAATTATATAATTTACTAGACTAATACATATTAATATAACCAATTTACATAACTAATTACATTAATTAAACTAATTATATAATTAACTAATTATATATACTAAACTAATGTTGTAATTTAATAAACTAATTGTTTAATAATTTAACTACTGATTAATTAATAATTACTGATTGATGAATTAATTAACTGATAAAAACTAACTGATTAAGATTAATTAACTGATTAATCAGACTAATTAACTAATCTAATTTTACTAACTAATCTAATATATACTAGACTGATTTTTATAATTTAATTAAACTAATTGATTACTAATTAACCACTGATTAATAATTAACTAAACTAATTACATGAATTTAATTAACTAACTAATCATATTTAACTTAAACTAATTAAATGCATAACAAATTAACTAATACAAATTAATTATTCTAATTATCAATTACTAATCTAATATAATTAACAACTAATAAATCTTCTAATTAAAACTAACCATAACTAATTTAATTAACTCCTCCAGTACAAATCGAGAAAGGGAAGAGGGAAAGGGGCTTACGGCTGGGGTTTTCCGGCGAGGTCGGCCGGCCAGGGCGTCGGCGTCGGCGTTCGTGCTCGGCGGATCTGCTCGAGGCGTAGCGGCGGCTTCGAGGCGGTGCTCGGCTCGAGGGGAGGCGGCTCGGCGCTCGAGAATGGCTGCGTCTGGTCGAGGAGCGGCGGCTTTGACTCGGCGATGGCGGCTTCGAGGGCAGGGCGGCTTCGACGAGGGCTCGACGCGGTCTGGGCGTTCACCGGCGGCGGATCTTCTCGGTTCCAGGCGGCGCTCTGCCCGAGGGGCGGACGCTCTGTCCGAGGAAGCGGGCGCACCGAGGCGACGGCGCTGGGTTCGAGGAGGCGGGTTCTTCGAGGCAGCGGCGGTCGACGACTCAGCGGCGGTGGCTGTCACCGGTCGAAGGTCGGCGGAGCTCGACGGCGGGCGCTCTGATCAAGACGGCGGGCTCGGCGCTTCTCTGGAGCAGCGGTGCAGGCGGCCACCGGCGTTCGACGACGACGAGGAGGACTCCGTCGCCGGCGGCAGCGGGATCTGGGTTAGGGTTAGGTTCTGTGTCAGGGTTTGGGTACGTGTCCGGTCTGGACACGAGGGTAGCTATACTGTGGACGTGTCCGGGTCTGCCGGACACGGGGATGAGGTTGTACAGTGGAGGATGTGGATGTGTCCGGGTGTGTCGGACACGAAAAAATCTGTTTGTAATATTGTAATAACTGGACACAGAAAAAATAAATGGATACGGTGGGACACCCGGGGTCGGACCCGAGGCCATCACGGCTGACACGGATGCTGGACACACGGACACGAGCACACAAAATGGTGGTGGCTTTGGCTTTGGGAATTGTGGAGGCTAGCCAATGAATTGAAGATTAGGATTTCTAGGGAAATGTGAGAATGAGAACCTAAATAGGGAGAGATGGTGTGGGATAAAGGGTTGCGGGTTGGCCCAATAATGAATGGCCCAGAATTAATTAAACGGGTTTTACATGTGGGAAAAATGAGGGTGCAAAGGGGAGACAGTAAACTGGTAAATTTAAATAGAAAAGAAATTTAAGAAAATGTTTTTAAGAGGCTTTCAAAGGCTGACTGATTAAATTAGCTACGAATTAACTTCATTTTGCAAAACCCTAGAAAATATGTAATTTGTTTATTTACTATTCCAAAATGGATATGAAATTTTATTATGAAAACAACTAGTCCTATAATAATTTCATCAATAAAAATTTTATTATTTCAAGCCAATAAACATTTGAAACTAGAAAACATATATTATTATTTATTTATTTATTTTGTAATACCTCGACATTTAGAAAAATGACTTTTATAAAAGATTTTTAAATTACCTTCTACAATCAAACATCGTTCAAAATAAAATCAAAATTTTAAGGAGAATTATTTTATAAACTTGATATTTTAAAATAAATAAAAATCTAATTATTTTGGAAATTGGAAATCGGAGGTTACAATATCTTAGCCTCCCTTGCTCGGGATAATCAGCAACTTTGTATGGCGTTGCCCCAGGAGAGAGGAAGGGTCGTATTTGACCACGGCGGCTGGCATGCCGCGCCTTCTCTCGATGCCCTCCGGTGACTAGAGTCAGACAGACTCATTCTGTCCCGGATTGACCGGTGCACGGAGCATGGGATCTGCAAAATCTATGCAGGCCCAGTTCTGTATCCGTCCGCCGGTGACCATTGCCATGTCGGTCAGTTTGCTGGAGCTGACCGACTGCCGGAGGAGATGGATGAAGAATTGAAGCCCAGCGAGAACCTGTCAGAACAGCTTCTGGGCGATCTTCAGACGACGAGGGGGTATCTCCTTTGTAGACGGAGTTTCCCTCAGATGTAATCATAAAAATGAAAAGAAAACCCTTGTAGATTGGATTTTCCTCATATGTAATCATGATTTTGATCTTTAATAAAAATCGTCTTTCTTCTTCATATGATCATCTTGCCATATGTTGCTGTGAAGTCTGAATATGTGCAGCTTCAACACGTCTGAATCTGTACGCCGACTCTGTAGAAAGAGTGCTAGGTCCTGTCCTTTACGTATAGCAAGTAGTCCATAGAACGCTGTAGAACATTTTGAACATCTTAGAACTGTCCTGTTGCTGGGACTGAGGAACCGCGTAGAGCTCTGAACTTCTGATAAACAGAATTTTTGTTCAGTCTTCACCTTCAAGAGTGACTTCTCGAAAATCCCTTGGAACAGGGTCGAGGAATGGCTGTCAAAAACTGAGTTGCCATCTTTTGATAGACGAGGTATTCAGATTGGAGTTTGGATGAGCCTCCAATTGACCCGAGAAGAGTAATTTCTCAATGTTTGAACTCTTGTATGTTTCGGGTACTTGGGATATGTTGAGGCCAAGGAGGAGTATCTTCTGTGTGAACTCCTGTAATTGACCATCTTGGGGACCGTTCGAATATACGGAAAGTCGTGGAGCGAGAAATCATCAGTCTGTAGGCTCCGGGCGTAAAACACCGTCGAGCGTGAAATCGTGGACTTGTAGTTCCTGTACGTGAAGTCATGGGTTTTGTGGCCTCTCGAGCGTAAAAGCTACTGAGCACAAAGGCATCGGGGCCAAAAACCTGACTTGTAGCTGTCGAACGTAAAGTTGTAGATTCGTAGCCGTCGAGCGTAGGAAGCTCCTTTAGCGTAGAACTGTATATCCGTAGCCTGTGAGCGTAGAACACCATCGAGCGTGAAATCGTAGACTTGTAGTTCCTGTGCGTGAAGTCATGGGTTTTTGGCCTCTCGAGCATAAAAGCTACTGAGCACAAAGGCATCCGGGCCAAAAACCTGACTTGTAGCTGTCGAACGTAAAGTTGTAGATTCGTAGCCGTCGAGCGTAGGAAGCTCCTTTAGCATAGAACTGTATATCCGTAGCCTGTGAGCGTAGAACACCATCGAGCGTGAAATTATAGACTTGTAGTTTCTGTGCGTGAAGTCATGGGTTTTGTGGCCTCTCGAGCATAAAAGCTACTGAGCACAAAGGCATCCGGGCCAAAAACCTGACTTGTAGCTGTCGAACGTAAAGTTGTAGATTCGTAGCCGTCGAGCGTAGGAAGCTCCTTTAGCGTAGAACTGTATATCCGTAGCCTGTGAGCGTAGAACACCATCGAGCGTAAAATCGTAGACTTGTAGTTCCTGTGCGTGAAGTCATGGGTTTTGTGGCCTCTCGAGCATAAAAGCTACTGAGCACAAAGGCATCCGGGCCAAAAACCTGACTTGTAGCTGTCGAACGTAAAGTTGTAGATCTGTTGCTGTCGAGCGTAGAAAGCTCCTTCAGCGTAGGACCTGCTGAACCGTCTTTGCACGAAAAAAGACTTTTCGAATTTGCTGACCGTCCGTCTTTCAAGGTTAGTGGTCTGACGTGGCATCGAATCATAACCCTTTATTCAATTTTGCGAGATTTGGTTAGGGTCTCGAGGAGTCCGTCTGAGGATTCGAAGAGTCGGCCCGAACTCTATATATATCCCAAGTTCTCTGAGAGAGAAACTTTTTATCCGTCTTCTATGAAAGAGAGCTTTCGACCGTTTGAGTTTTCTTCGTTCCCTCGAATCTTCAGAAAATGGCGTCGAAACAAACCTCCTTCGCTAAGGAAAAGGGTATAGGTTCCTCTTCTCATTCTTCCGCCCCAGCGAGGGAGTCTTTGATCGGTCAAGGCGAACCTCCTTCTGAGCGAAGTGTCCCGCCGACGAGTAGTGCACCCGGTCTTCGAGGTAAAGCCTTCGGGGTGACAAAAACGACGAAAAATCCTTCGCACACGTTGAACGTGACCGCGCTAGGTCGTCTTCTGTGCTGATAGCCTCTTCTTGAAAAAGATGATGCACGGAGGCGTTTTTATCTTTTACGTCCATATTTCTAATGTGTCAGCGTAAAGACTCCATATTTTCGTAGTTCTGAGCGTAGAAGCTCTGGCTACCGAAAATTGGGGTATATCATAAAATTTGAATTTTTTACGCTTGTGGGGGGGACCTCCGACGTAAAATTGCCAGATTTGTACAATCCTGCATAGAGCACAGACTATTGTTTCTTTCGGTCCGTATGTTCGTGCAAGACTTGTGATGAAGTATTTTCCTTGCACTTTTGCAGTTGACTTGGGTGAGTCTCCACTGGTCGAGGTGATGGGCTCCGCTGCTGGGATGCTGCACTCGAACTACCTGGAGGATCTGTCCCACGTGTCCTTCCCTATCTCCGGACCCCAGTACCCTGAAGGAAGGAGGGTCTTAATATCGGCTCAGGGCGAGTGAATGCTGCTGAGCATGATCAACGGGGAGCCTCTGACTTACGTAGACGGGGAGCCGTACGTAAAGCCGACTTTCCTTTTTGGGGACATGATCGACAAACAGTCCCAGACGAAGCCTAAGAGGGAGCCCTGGGTCTTCTCAGCCGGGAATTTGGTTTTGTACCTGCCAACGAAGCCGAGGGATTATCCCATCTCGGCTTTCTTCGACGCGACGCATCCTAGAAAGATGTCGTGGACGCTGACTCCTGATCTTCACGGTAAGCCGGGGAAGATTTTTCATCTGAAAGGAGCTGACCAGGGGTCATTCGTCAGTCGCCCCTCCGGCGTTGTGACGTTGTTCAGGGGACTGTGCCCGGGCAGTGTTCCAAGTGAGGATAGCTTGGTGATCCAGCCGGTCCAATTGTCGACCTTCTGCAACGACTTCTTGGGTCGAGGGGGGGTATATCCCAAGGAGAATCCTCGGTGCAATGGGTGGATCGCCCCAACGAACTCCCGATGGAGATGCCTAGTTGACTGGGCCTTGAAGCACTTCCAGAGAGAGTTGGAGGGCATTGGACTATATGCCGCTGTGAGTGCGACGAGCGTCGGGTTGCCTCCGAACCCCAATTTGTTCTTGGCGCTGATGGAGCGGTACATTCCGCTCACCGGGACCTTTGCTACTCCACTGGGGGAGTTGGGGTTGGCGCTCCACGAGATGGCAGTTGTCTCAAGACTGCCGATGGGGGATACTCCATATGAAGAGTATGTTCCCACCAACCGGGAGTTGGGGGATTTGGACCCTCGGGTGGCGGAAGTATATCAGGAGCTGATGTGTCAATACTTCGCGTGCACCATCTTTTATAACGAGCCTTCTGATTTGGCTCATACCACCAAGTGGATGTCCTACCTCTTCTTCCACCGAGCCGGGACCGCCAGGTCAGAGAAAGCCTCGGGTGGCAAGAATGAGCCCGTGAACTGTTTGGGCGTGCTTAGTGCCCAGGTTGTGGAGACTCTTATGGAGGAGGCCGAAGCTCCGGACCAGATTCTTGTCGAGGGGGTAGGAAAGTACCCGGAAGGCACCAAGGCCTGTAGTTACTTGAGGCGTTGTCGCAGGCCTTTGTCTAAGGAAGCCCAGCTGGCTGGTTTCCTCTCCATATGGTTGCGCCGAGTAGTGGTGCCAGGTACCGCGTTCGCGGACCGTATTCACCGAAACATCCTGTGGCCGGCAGTGCGCCTAGTGTTTGGGGCAAGACTGGGCTTGCTTCCTGCCATGGTGTGCCGTATACAGGCTGGCTTGAGAGCCATAACTGACGGGTTGCTCGTCGACGAAGCTCGACGTGAGAGTTTTCCCAGGGTGGAGTTACCATACCTATACTTGATGGGATGGTTGGTTCTCCACAATCCCCGGGTGATGTCTCCTGGGTCCGGTAGCAGCTCGAGGGGTATATTCTTGCTGAATTACAAGGATTCCTCCTGGAATGTGAGCACAGTTTTAGACTGCCGGCTGGTGCTGAAGCTCCTCTGTACTGCTCCCCCCGTGCATCGCAACCAATCAGGGGTGCGGCTTGAGGATTCAGGTGGAGAGAAGACCGACCTTTCCCCGGAAGCTTTTAACTGGTTGGTCTGTATTAGACCCTCCCATCTGCTGTACACGACCGAAGATCACTGCTTCTTCGAGCCCTACTTGCCTAGTCGGTTTGCCAGGCAGTTTGGGTACGATCAGCTGCATGTGGGCAATGCCGTTACCAGCTTTAGGTCCAGGGGCGGACTCATTAATGGAGCTAGAGGGTGGCGATATTTCCTCATGGGTTGTACGAGGGCAACCTTCATTGTGCCGGTCGTTACAACCTCCACGGAGCTTCATATTCTCCATTCTTACGCCCAGTTTTACGTGACGATTAACACCTTCCATCGTGATTTCGACGTGCGTGAAAGTTTCCGGGTGCCTTCTCCCAAGCCTGGGGGAAGAGTTGACGTCCCTTCGGTTTTTTCGGACGAAGGTGAGGAGTCTGGTACTCCGGACGAGCCTCTGGTATCGGTGTCGAGGTGCGAAGTGCCTCTGCCTGCGGGGGCTTTGGTAGTCCCTTCTGGGAAGCGACGGGCTTCTGCTCTGAAGGAAGTTTCTCTTCGCAAGAGGAGGAAGGAGACGGTTGCTCGTCCTCTCCGCATTCCTGGCATTGCGGCTCCTGGGAGTGAGCCTGCCTCTCCCTACCTCGGGGATGACTCCTTGGCTGGAGGTTCCTCGCCTTCTAGAGAGGCGCCTCCTACAGTTCCGGTCGTCGATGCCGGAGAATCCTCGTTAGAGGTGGTTGTGGCGGCTACTGCTCCAGGTAGCGGAGCGAGATTGCCTGTGTGGCCGAGGCAGATGGAAGAATCTTTCCCGAGGCCAGCAGCGGGCATGACTCCTGCAGCGTTAGTGAGCGCGCCTGGCGAGATTTCGGCCGATGAACTTCAACCACGTCTTGGTGGAGGCCTGACAGAACTCTCGGCGATGTCGGTCGGCCCACCTCCTTCTCCAGGCATGACGATTCGCATTACGTCATTAAGGCATGGTTTAGCTATATCGACTGCAGATGCATCGTATATGCCGTTGGCTCCGGGTAAAATATCATTTTTATGTCTCCTTTGAGAAAGATTGTCATCATACTGATATTGACTTTCTCGTTTTCTTCTCAGGGGATAGCGCCCACGGGGAGTATAGCGTTGAAGCACATTCTGGTTCCGCTCGGGCTTCTGACGAGGAGGCGTTCGTCTTTGATGAGAAAGTGGCTTCGGGGGCCAGTACGCCTGGAGTAGCTTCGTCACCTCGAGAGGAGGATGAATACGTCGTCGTGACCTTGCCTCTTGTGAGTGTGGTGACGACTTCGACCGCCGTTACCGCACCTTCTTCGATTGCGCCATGTGTCGATGCGACGGCTGTGGCCACCTCGTCTGTAATCATCCCTGGAGAGGGACTTGCTGACATTGCGGGCGCTCCCGGCGTTCAGTCGGATCTAGTTGCGTTGACCGAGCAACATACCAGCCTTTTCTACACCGGTTTGAGAACGATGGTGTCAATGGTGTTAGCGAAGAGTCTGAATTTTGAGCGCCTGAGGAAGACTTCTCTTGCTTCGATCGGGGTCATCAGGGAGCTCGGCGATCCTGGGGTAGCTGACGCCCTGGAGGCGGTGGTTAATGGGTTAGAGCAACCTATTAACGAACATTTGCAGCTGACTCGGGGTCTCGATGCTGATGTTCAGGCTCGGTTCGACCTCATGACTGCGCGGCTTGCTACGAAGGTGGAAAGCCTAGACAACTCTATCCAGAAGCATAAGCTGGAGGTGGATAGGAGAAAAGTTGTCGTGGAAGAGGCTCTTGTCGTTGAGACGCGGTGTCGCTCTGAGCATGAAGGGAATGCAGCGAGGGTCTCCAAGCTGAAGGAAAAACTCGCTCGGGCAGAGGAGTGGGCTTCTCAGTCGCTGGCAGGTCTAGACGTAGCGTCCGGTCGACTGAGCACAGCGCGACAGGAGCTGGACCGTGCGGAAGCTGCTCGCGCAGGCTGTCTTCGGGCAAAGGCTGATCTGACCCTCACGGACACTCCCGAGGCACGGCTGGAGCAGGCTCGTGCCGACGCCTTGGTTCTTAGAAATGAGAGGATAGCTGCGCTGGAGCGGCAGATTCACAATCTGACTCACCCGCCATCATGATGTATCCTTTTCCCTTTTTGCTTGCCCAGATGTAATTCTGCCTCCCTCTCGGGAATAAATAAAGGCGACTCTTTTCTGACTTTTGTGGACCCATCATTTCGGAATATAAATGACCGGTTTTGGTGAGAGTGTTATCAGAGGTAGTATGGACATGATAGACTCCCGATAAACTTCTTAGCAGGACACATCTATTCAGAGGTCATACGGACATGATAGAGCGTAACCCTACTAATTACGTTTTGGAAGTAGTTTTGTCAGAATCGAGGGCCTTGCTATGTCCCACCCGAGCAGGGGGGATTAAGCATAGTACCTTTTCAGGAATTTGCCGTTGATAGGAGCCATTAACAGGTCTCCATTAGGCTGGGCTATCCTGTAGGCGCCATTCGAGAACGTTGTCTCGATCACAAAAGGGCCTTCCCACTTGGGTTGGAATTTGCCTTTACTTCTGTGGGTAAGAATCATCGGTCTTCTTACGGCTAGAACTAGCTCGCCGACTTTGAACACTCTTTCCTTCACTTTATGATTAAAAGTCTTGGAAATGCGTGCTTGGTAAAGCGCGATGCGCTGTTGAGCTTGTAGGGGTTTCTCGTCTAATCCTTCAAGCTCTTGGAGCCTTAACAGGTCATTCTTTTCTCGAGTCAACTCACTAGTCACTGCTATCCTGAGCGACGGGATCTGGATTTCGATGGGAAAAACTACCTCGCTCCCGTAGACCAGTAAAAAGGGGGTACAACCTGTAGGTGTCCGTACCGTTGTGCGGTATGCCCAGAGACATTCGCCCAGCTTCTCGTTCCAGTCTCTTTTGTTTGAAGAAACGAACTTCTTCAGGAGTTTGATAATGGTTTTGTTGAAAGCTTCCGCCAAACCATTAGCAGCTGGATAATATGCCGTAGAGGCAATATTATGTATTCGACTTTTATCGCAAAATCGATGAAATGCTTGGCTGATGAACTGAGGCCCATTGTCATGGATTATCCTTCGAGGAATCTCAAAACGATAAATGATGTGGTGCTTGATGAAGCTGATCACGTCAGACGCTTTTACCTCAGCCAGAGGGATCGCCTCTGCCCATTTGGAGAAGTAATCCGTGATGGCCAGTATGAACCGGTGGCCTCTGGCGGAAGACGGGTGAATGGGACCGACGATATCCATACCCCATGCTTCGAAGGGCCAGGATGCGACCGTAGGATGTAGATATTCAGACGGTTGGTGTATGAAGTCTGCATGAACCTGACAGGCTCTGCATTGTCTTGCATAGCTGATCGCGTCTGTGATCATAGTGGGCCAGTAGTAGCCCATTCTCCTAATACGATCCTGTAGCTTAGGACCGGGCTGATGTGCTCCGAATACGCCATCGTGAGCTTCTCGGATAATCTGCTGTGGTTCGTCGTCTGAGAGATATCTTAATAGCAGTCCGTCGTAGGTTCGACGATATAGGCAGTGTGAAGATGCATCGAAATAGAAGCGTAATGATCGTCTCTTGACGGATATTGCTTCTTTGGGGTCCTCTGGCAAGATTCCGTATGCGACAAAATCTATGAAGGGACTTCTCCAGTCCCTCCCGGGGGGATCTGTGTTCACAGCGTGGCTGCGTTCTATGTGAAGGTTGTTCTTCTCGTAAAATAAATCTCTGTTAAGAAGGATCACCGAATCTTGCCTTCTTATAGGGGTAGCTAAGTCCGCAGCTAGACTGGCCAGGGCATCAGCTTCCAGATTCTGAGATCGAGGTACATGCTCTAGGAAGAACCCTTTGAACGTCATGGCTATCTCGATTGTCGCTCGGTGATAGGGGATGAGGTCTGGATTCCGGACTTCGTATATCCCTCTGACTTGATTGACGATAAGCAGAGAATCGCCGAAAGCTTCCATGGATTCGACCCCCAGCTCTTCAGCGACTTGGAGCCCGATCAACAGGGCGTTGTATTCTGCCACATTGTTGGAGCATGGTTCATTAAGAGAGTATGTCCGGTAGATGACGAGTTTATCAGGAGTGACCAGGACGATTCCTACCCCTGAAACCATGTTTCCCTGGGGGCCAGTCCTGGAGGCGCCGTCAAAGAACAGTTGCCATGTGTCACTTTCCATTGCGGAATTACATTCTGCAACTTCGTCGGGAATGTCTTCGTATAACTTGGAGGCCTCCGGGATCGGATGAGCAGCCAGAAAGTCGGCCAGCGCTTGGCCCTTGATGGACTTCTGCGGGATGTACACCATGTCATATGGTGTTAACAGCATCGCCCAGGTTGTGAGTCAGGAATTAAGAATACTCGGCTTGCTCATCAGTACTCGAAGAGGGTTGATCCTGGAGATGATATGAATAGTCTGGCCGATGACGTAGTGCTGTGTCTTTTGGATAGCGAACATCAGAGCCAGACATTCTTTCTCCACTGGGTTGTACCGGTGTTCGGCTCTGACCATCATCCTGCTGAGGTAGTAGATAGCCTGCTCATGCCCCTCGTCGTTCTTCTGCTCTAGAAGAGCTCCTAGCGAATGATCCATTGCTCGGACGTACAGCAAGAATGGTTTTCCCATGATGGGAGGCACCAGAACTGGCGGACTGGTGAGGTAGCATTTGATCTCCCGGAATGCTTGCTGACAGGTTTTGTCCCACACGAAGGATACACCTTTCTTCATGAGGTATGAAAAAGGCTGGCATCTTCCTGAGAGGTTGGATATGAACCTCCGGATATAAGCCAGACGGCCTTAAAATCCCCGGAGTTCCCTCAGATTGTGGGGCGGTCGCATTTCTACGATGGCCTGGACTTTGTCAGGGTCCACCTGGATGCCTTTGGCGGTGATAATAAATCCCAGGAATTTGCCACTAGATACGCCCAGGAAAGACTTCGTAGGGTTCATCTTGAGTTGATGTCGGCGCATTAACTTGAATACCGTCCTTAGGTCCTGAATGTGATCATCCTTGAGGCGGCTCTTGATGGCTATGTCGTCTACGTAACACTCTACTGTTTTGCGTAAATATTTATGGAATATGCCGCTCATAGCCCGTTGGTACGTAGCCCCGGCATTCTTTAATCCGAAGGGCATGACCGTATAGCAATACACTCCCAACGGAGTGCGGAAGGCAGTGTGCTTTTCGTCTTCAGGATGCATCTTGATCTGATTGTATCCTGAGAACCCGTCCATGAAAGATATGCGTTCAAAACCACAGGTGTTGTCGATCATGATGTCCGTGATGGGAAGAGGAAATTTATCCTTAGGGCAGGCTGCATTCAGATCTCGATAATCGATGCAGATACGTACCTTCCCATTTTTCTTCATGACTGGGACAACGTTGACGACCCAGTCGGGATGTTGTTCTTCCCGGATGAACCCACAGGTTATCAGCTTTTTGACTTCAGCTTCAATGGCGTCCATCATGTTCGGTCGGAACCGGTGTTGGTGCTGCTTCACAGGCTTTGAGTCAGCCAATATGTTGAGTTTGTGAGTAGCCACCTTCGGGTCTAGGCCCGGCATGTCTCCATAATCCCATGCAAAGACGTCGATGTATTCCTTTATCAGCTGTATGATTTCTTCCCTCTCAGCTGGTGGAAGATTGTCACTGATAAATATCGACTTTGGCAAAAGCTCACCCCCAACATCGATTTGGATAACTTAGTCTTTGGTTGGAGGTTCCCTTTGTTCGAAGCGGAATTCCCACTGTGTATCCATTTGCTGAGCCCAAGAGTCATTCTCAAACAGCTCAGAATCTTGTTCCTCTGCTTCTGAAGGATCTGTCATCACCATATTTGCTGATAGTGCTTGTTCGAGAGCATCAGGTGAGTCGGGAGGTGACGAGCCATCCCAGGAGGAGGAAAAGATGTCCTTATCCGTCGTGGAAGCCGTAAGGGAGGTGGCATACCCTAACCCGAAACGAGTTTGTTGGTAGCGGGGGTCGCCGCGTGGCGGCGTTCTTCTGCCTTTTCCGTAGTTGAGGCCCGACTTTTGCTTCAAGTCTTAGCCCATGTTTTGCATGATCTTCAGTGTTTGAGGGCTGTATCGGTGAACCTGCATCTTCCCAGTATCATCATCGAAAGGATCTTCCTGGATGGCTGGCTGATTGCGCATGCGGCCGAATACTATTGGACGCTGGCTGCTGCAGGTAGGCGGGATTATGAAGATAGAATCTTCATGCGGTCCATACGTTGTGATGACGTTGGATGATGACGCTGCTTCCCATATATGTGGATGGTAGGAGTCCATAGCTTCCAAGAACTTTCGTGCTATGGGTTCTACCTCGTCACGGGGAGTGGGTTCCTGATTTGGAATCTGAGTATTAATGTACTGGAAAAGAGGATGTTTATTGCCATCTGGAACTCCGTTCCTGGTCGTGTTTACATCGGTCGGCTGCTTGTCGCGCCGAAGGTTGATGACCAAAGGTGGAGGCTTCTGGTTCAGAGTAACCGCTGGAGAATTGCTTCTTTTCCCCGAGCCGGATCTGTTAAGGTAAATAGCCATGGGCTCTATGGCTTTTAGACGAGTGGTTCGTCCTTTCACTCTAATCGACAGCGGTGGTACGGCAGAGGGTTCTCCTGGCTCCCGGTGGGATCCCTTCTCTGTCTTGCCCGCCACTTCTTCCGTGTGGTCCTGCGAGTACAACACGGCGTCGGAATAGTAGGACTCTACTCCTTTAAATGGGTTTAGGTCGCCCACCTCCGTTTGTACCATCCCTTGGGGGTCTACATATTTAAGACATTGATGTAGAGTTGAAGGAACGATGTTGTGATCGTGGATCCACGGTCTTTCCAGCAAGATGTTGTAGGATACCTCTGAATCGATCACGTAATATGTGGCCACCGATCTGAGGTTGCCAATCTGGATCCTCAGGCAAATCTTCCCTAACGGCTTACTTCTTCCGGCGTTGAATCCCACGATTGTAGTGGAGGTGTAAGGCAGTTCGCTGGTAGGAATCCTCAAAGGTCTGAGCAGACTATGCGGGATGATGTTGATCGATGATCCCGGATCTATGTGAATTCGATCAACCTCCATGGAACCTATGTACCCGGTGTAATAGAGGGGTCTGTCATGCCTGTTATGTTTTAACAGCATGTCATTTTGGGTGAAGGTGATATTTGGGACCACCTCCATCACACTGTGGCATTGAGGGCACGCCACTGGTTCTTCGTCGGGAGATTTGAGCTGGGTCAAGCATGCCTCTGCCTGCATCAGTGCTTCACTCAGGGCTAGACGAGTGTCTTGGGAGAGCCTGAGTAGCTCGAAGATGGAGAGCCTGGCCGGCGTATTAGCCAGTTGGGCTAGGATGTCAAAGTTTATACGGCTTCTCAAAACCTTTGTTCGGAATATTTTTCACAGGTTTATCGAAGCGCACTTCTCTTTGTTTTCCTTTGTCCGTCGGCGTCGGTTTTGAAGGGTTGGCTTCCGGTATGACGGGGCTTGGCCCTGCAGGTTTGGCAGTTGAAACGTCTGCCGGTATATCCTCCTGACTTGCTCCGTAGTCGTTGAGGTAGGCTCTCCCTGACCGGGTTGCAGCAAGTACCTCGTCTTCGTCTGATGGCAAAGAATTTGTGACCATATGGCATGGTTTGCACTTTGGGCTCCTCCTGGACGTAGCTTTAGTCTCTTTCTCGAGCTCTGACACCAAATCTGGATGAACCCACATAATCTCGCCCTGACGGGTGGTCAGGGGTACCAGGTTATGATTTTGATCCCTAGCCGGAGGGAGATTGACGATGTCCATTGTGGCTCGGGAAATGGGCGTGATACCGTCCATGACTTCTTGGGGAGGCAGATCGCCGAACCGCAGAGAGATCATGTTGGCTGTGACCATTTTCTCGGTGTCGTGCAGGGTGATGGCCTTAGCATCGATTAACCCCTGGATCTTCCTCTTCAGTACGTAACACATCTTTGTTGGGTGGTGTACGTATCTGTGGAGGATGCAGTATTTGGGGTCGTCGGTACTGCCGACCTCTTGGGGCCGCCTTAGCTCCGGCAGGGTGATCTTGCCACTTTTGACGAGACACTCAAATATACTAGGGATATCGTCGTCGTCGAAAGAGTAGACATCGACGGGCCTGGAAGTCCCGAGCTTTGTCTGCGTGGTCGCCGCCGTCTTTTGTCTGGACGTATTGGCTGTCAGAGCTTCTTTTCCCTTGGAGCTGCGAGGATGGTCGCCGCTGGGAGATGGCCTTTTGCCTCTGTCGGAGGCGGAGATTATGATGCCGTTGTCGCGCGCCTTACGACTGTTGTCTTCGGCGGCCACTGCCGAGACGATGAACGAGGGCCACTCATGGAACTGATATGGTCCTGTGAACACCGAGACTATAGGAAGGAGGTTCTTCCTGCAAATGTCTACTAACGCCGAGTCTGGAACTCCTGGAGGCATTTGTAAGGTGGCCTGACGAAAATGTTCGACGAAGGTGCGAACGTCCTCCTTTTCCCTTTGCTTGACTTCAATGAGGGAGGACATAGACATGTCCATTCCACCCTCGTAGAATCGTGTGAAGGATAGCGCTTTGAAGTCTTCGAAGGAAGTAATGCAGTTATCCGCCAAGCTACGGTACCACTGATAGGCTACTCCTGAGAGGCAGCCCTTGAACACCCGAGTGAGGAGGGCATCGTTCCCTTGTAGCAACATCGTCATCATACTGAAATAGTTCATGTATTGACTTGGTGATGTTTTTCCTTCGAACAGAGCCATGGTCTGAGGTTTGTACTTCGGAGGAAAAGGGACTTCTTCCCAGATAGCCGGGTAAGGCTGGTTGATTCCCAATTTCTTGAGCTGATCTTTGTGCCTCAAGGCGTCAAACTGGGCTTTCAACTCCCGCACTGCCTACATCGGGTTCTCAGTTGGAAGCGGAGGGACTGCTGACTCTTAATCTAGAGCAGGTTCTTGGCTTGGGTCGGATGGTGGTAAGTCTACCCCCATATGTATCTGAGTTGGCGGGACCGACGCTTGAGCCATGGCAGTCGCGTGCTGAGTTAGCATTATCTGGTGCATGTTCTCCATTACGGATTGCATTTGCTTCAAAGATGTCTCTAGCATAGTGATGCGTTGTTCCGCGTTTCCTGAAGCCTCCTCGCGTTCGTCTTCAATGGCGTAAGCTCCCACTTCCCTGGGCGTCATCGAAGGCTTAGTATAGGTCACCGCAGAAGTCAACTCTACACTCTCAGCATCTGTTCTGGGAGATTGGCGACCCCCAGCGTTTGAATCAGACGAGTACGGAGCTGGTTGCTGTGACCTTGCCTGGGTGTTTTGGAACACCCTAGCTTCAGTGCTCCAGAGGAGGTCTTCGAATCTTCTTCGGCTCGGAGGCCCAGAGGGATAATGTCTCGAGCTCGACCTTCTTCTGGGTATGCGTGAAGCCATGTTCACGGACGCATACGCGTGTTCTTCTTCCGGAAAAGACTGAGAGTATCTCAATCGGTCGAAGACCGACCGTTTTGCTTTAGAATAGCAGCAGTCAATCACAATCTTACGACTATTACAACATTGCTCTCTGGGAGGGCGTAATAGACATGTTGGAAGATCTCCTCTCCTTACGCTTATGGACTAGGCATTCGCGTAGGTCAGGAGTAGCAACCGGAGCTTGCTTTACTCCGCGGGACTTCGCCTGGCGTAATTTGGAGATTCGCTCAGACTGGCGTAAAGCTGAAGAGGTCCTCAGTCGGCCATCGGCTTCTCGCACAATCCGGAGGGTAGGCAGATTGTTCTTTTGCTGGCGTAAAGGCCGAGAGGTTGAATATTCGCCTGCTTGCTTCCCCTCGCGGAGATCACCGCGCTCATCTATTTTTCCGTAGAAGTCAGATGTTGTTTCGCGCGTGGAGCGTGATCTTTTCTTCCGATTTGGCGTTGAGGCACCATCGGAAGTTTTGTCTATACCGCGCGTAGCGGGAGACTGATTCCTACGCATAGAGCATAGTGGATACTTCTGGGTTAGCGTAGAGGCCTTGCCCGAAGTTTTGTCTGTACCGCGCGTAGCGGGAGACTGGTTCCTACGCGTAGAGCGCAGTGGATACTTCTGGGTTAGCGCAGAGGCCTTGCCCGAAGTTTTGTCTGTACTACGCGTAGCGGGAGACTGAATTTTATGTGCAGGGCACGGAGGGAGCGATGCTACCACCTCATTGGTCGAAGAGATCGGAGAGATCGGAGAGTCCACAGGAATGGTTGAGGATGTCTTGGGCATCCACACTTTGCGCAGCTTCCTGTTGTCTTGGACGGAGAGAGAGTGAGAGCTACCCCCGGTTCGAAGCTTGTCTTCGTAAGCAGACTGGTCGAAATGAACGACCAGCGTCTTCTTCACGGCTCCTATAGATACCGCATCGCGTTGAGCAATTACTTCCTCGTCAGAAGAGAAAGACGTCCCCAGCAGAGTCGCCATCTTGTTTGTGGTATTTAAACGAAAGAATGAAAGTGTATTTCAATGACGGGGTTTGTGCGAAACCTGCGCCCTTTGGTTTACAAACAAACTTGTACAATATAATCCTATACGAGGATATGGGAGTACAATTTATTTAATCTGGGTATAAATTGCTATAGGTGTCGGATCTGCGGTCGATCACTTTAGCCTTTGGACCGCGCGATGTTGAAGAAGTACCGTGAAAGACAGGTAGCAGCTTCGAAGGTTGCAGGAGAGGGTGGATGCACGATGCCGAAGTCGTCGATCCCCGCTCTTTGCCTGAGCTCCGGGCTCTCTCTCTCTCTCCTCCTTGTTCGATCTTCTCCGACTGTCGACCTTGGATCTGGTATTGGTACTCTTGACCGAATTTTCCGACCTGGGATCTGATATCGGTTTCTTCACCAATTTCTTCGACCTTGTTCCCCATTTGACAAGGGCCTCTATTTATAGAGTCTTTGGTGACAGTGACCACTCCGTTGGTGTAGCAACCGAGGAGTGGAAAGTACAGTACCCTTTTATACAACGGTTAAAGTAACCAATGCCTACGTATAGATAATCTTTTGACTGAACAGGTGACGTGGGTCCAACTAAGGGGACACAACACGTAAGGTTGCTACTAAGATCACGGCGTAAAAGCCACGCGGTTAGTTATCCATTGTGTATAAGAGGTTGGCGTAGAAGCCAAATGTCCGTCACCATGGCATAGAAGCCAAGTAGGCATAGAAGCAGAACAGGCATGGAAGCCGAACAGGCATAGAAGCCGAACAGGCATAGAAGTCGAGTAGGCGTGGAAGCCGAGTAGTCGTAGAGACTGAGGGGGCGTGGAAGCCGAGTAGTCGTAGAGACTGAGTGGGCGTGGAAGCCGAGTAGTCGTAGAGACTGAGTGGGTGTGGAAGCCGCATGAGCACAGATCCTGAATGGGCATAGAGGCCACTGCATATCGTGCCAGAATGGGTGTAGAAGCCGCTGCATATCGTGCTGATATGGACGCCTTAGCCGGAATTACGACTTTTGAAGATGTAACCAAATCTCTTGCAGAGATTTGCCATCACCTTATGCATTAAATGCGGAGGCGTATTTCGAAGGTCTGCAGGCCTTCTGTGCACCCGTCGCAGAGACGTGTCTTAAGAGAAACTGTCACCGCCCTGTGCAATTAGACATGGAGACGTGCCTCGAATCCCGTACGAAGTGCAGCTTTTGACGTGGCAGGCGGTTTGTCTGCTGCGGAGCGTAAAACAGCCCATGTTTGCCTGTGTAAAACAGGGCGGCGTATTCCCTTGTACGCAAAAGAGCGGTTTATGTTGAGGTGACTCCGGTAAACGGCGGTTTGGTGATGTTTTACCAAATCTTCTGCATTAAATGGTGAGATCCGCCATCATACTGTGGGACGCGTCTCGAGAGGTCTGCCATCGTTTCCAACCGTCGTCTGGGTAGCCGTGCATCACCTTTTGTCAGGAGTCAGAGGTCAGATTCACTGCGTGACTTGACAGGTTCATTTCGGGGAAGATGAAGCGTTCCTCGTACGCTATCACGCTGCTTTGAGAGCGGTTGAGTTTTACGCCATGGAGGCGATGAAGAACTCTGTTTCACGCTGGAGCGGCCTGGACGTACTGCATTTATGCGGATGGTCCTTTGAGCTTTATTCTTCACGCTGTATTTTAGCGGAGAAAACTCTGTGGTACGCCTGATGGCTCTGAAGGCCTCTGCTTACGCCGCTCTGTATCAAGAGGCTGTGTAGCTTTTTCCAGCGTATTTTTCATGCTTCTACAACTGGAGGGGGTGGCCAGGGTATTTCAGGCCAAATTAAAGGAGACCTCATCCAGTAGAGCAGTTGTGCCCGCACCAGAATCGTCGCAGGTGATAAAGAAGATAGAGTTGCAGCCCATTGACATCAAACTTGATGGGACAAAAAACTACCTAAATTGGTCTAGGAGGGCGCTGTTGAACCTTCGGACCAAGGGGCTTAAAAAATATGTGAAGGGGGGGTGCACTGAGCTAAAGGATAAGACGAGTGCTGAGTGGAGCACATGGAGTCACCTTAATTCTCTAGTAGTTTTTTAGTTGCTGACTTCTGTGTCTCCATCCATAGTTGGGATGGTGGAGTCGATCTGCAGTACAGCTAATGTCTGGACGACATTGGCTGGGATGTACTCTGGAGCTGGGAGTGCCATCATGATAATAGAAGTTGAGGAGAAGATTGATGCTACTATACAGGGGGAGAAGACAGTACCCCAGTATGCAGCGGAGCTACGTCGCTTATGGGTGGACTTGGACTACTATGATCCATAATCATTGCAAAATTTGGCAGATGTTCTTCTTGAAAAATAGTACCTTGAGCATAGGCGTGTGTCTCATTTTCTCAAGGGTCTGAACCCGTAGTTTAAGGCTAGGAGGCCAGGAATGTGTCATCTGCCATCTTTTTTGTCCCTGGATGAGGCTGTTGCATCGATGGAGTAAGAAAAAATCTGACAGAAGGTGATGAAAGGCGAGACCTCACCAGCTGTCCGTTCTGCATTGGTGGTTCCTAGTGCTCCCAACAGCAATGACAGGGAGTGTTATAATTGCGGAAAGAAAGGGAACCTCAGCTACAACTTTTCTCAACCCGCAATTCTAGTCATGGACGAGGAGGCAGAGGAAAGAGAGGTGGACGTGTAACACCCCATTTCCAAAAATACGTAGGACTAGGAATACGTACATGCCAGCTACGCATTCGACCAGACTCTGGTCCGACTCGAATACGTATAAGCTGTATTATAATTGTCACTATCTAAATAATCCAGTAAGTATAAATATCTAAGTCTCAATCCACAATGAACATAATACAACAAGAATGAGCAACATGTGCTAAAGTCGGCCACCCATTAACACACCAGCTCGAATAGACTCGAGAAAGAAATATGAGTCTATAAAACCTAGGGTACAGCAGATGAATCAATAATATAAACGAATAGTATAACTCTGGTAGAAATGATATAAGTACCTGGTACCAATACCCACATGGAAAAGCAACCCAAATCAACAACTTCAGGCAGGATCCACAACGGTCTATGCTACAAAACTGACAAGGGACCAGGTCCTCAGAGGGACGTAACAAGGTATAAAAAATATTATGCCAAAGTAAAACAGTATAATGCCACATACTCAATGGTAAACTAATATAACTATCTAAGTGATATGCACATGAGAACATCACTCGTACTCAGGCTGAAACTACTACAGGCTATATGTCGGGAGTCCATAGCAGCAAGTAATATCTCGTAGGGCTAGTAAATATGCCAAAGATCTAGGACAGAGTCTAAGGCACCTCTAGTAACATAGTATATATATATATATATATATATATATATATATATATATAAACATAATCAGCCTGTAGTTATAGTGTGTTTCTCCCTACCCAATGTAAACTCACGTCTCATGTCCATGACGTATCATGTCGATAACACGCAAGATCAGGACCTCTAGCTAGTACAACGAGTCATAATGATATATGTATATAATATTCAAGTCTTATATCACGAGTCCTGTAATCCTATACAAAATAACCATGAATACCTCAAGATGGATTATGTCTCATAAAATAGTGTCAAGTGTCCTACGGTCTGACGTACTTGGTAAAGCAAGCACGTAAAAATAGGATCGTGGAATTATCTCTCTAAGTGACGTTATACGACTCCGCGTACAGCGTCGACACCCGAATCTTGTTTGGACACTAAGTAACGTCTCACGGTCCTAGGTTGAACATGTATATCACAATAATATATATATAAAAGAAACACAAGCAGATAATATAACATGATCTACTGCAAGTTTGGCAAGGTACACTTGCCTGAATTCTGAATATGGCGATGACCAAGTGGCGAGCTCAATGCGTCAACTACTTCTGAAAAGATGGAATCCGCATGAATGTCTCTGAATGCTGCAACAGACATCACCAAAATTTCCAAAACATAAAAAATAGCTATGATTGACTACCCATAAGTCCAATTTGGATACAGGAGCAAAATTGGCAGTTTTAGGTCAAAATGGTCTCCAATTGTGGCCCACTTTGCACCGTAAAATATGTCGGAAATAAATTTCTCCAAATTTGGTAAACTTAGTGTCCACAAGTCCATAACGATGACACGAACTCAATAAAGTATCCGAAATTGGATTCCGGTAAGCCGGTCACGAAATCACCCGTCAAGTGAAACCGTGGGGCCCTGGAAACGATATTTCGTCCAGGTTCTCCGAATCGAACCAAACCTGGGTCACAGGACCAACGTAATGCTGCGAATCCAATGGCACAAGTTTTGTTTTGAAAGGACAAGCACACTCGAAGTTATGACAATATGTCAGAATAGAACGATACGATAATTTTCGACGGATACGTATTATTTTGGTGTGCACGCACGTCCAAATCAAGTTGCGTGAAAGCCCACACATTCGAAGTCGCCTCGTTTGGCGGGACATACTCCGTATCAGAAAATTTTAGTTTTTAGAAAATAAGTTTTTCTTGATTTTGGAACTCAAATAATTATCAACGTAATTCAAATTAAAATAAACTAATTGAAGACGCTGGAAGGGGGTTAGATAGGATCAAACCAAAGAAGGTGGCACAAGATTCGGACGAGCGAGGAGAGCGGTAATGCGCCGTGAAGTTGACTCGTTGAAATTGAATTTATGCTCAATTTTATGGCATTCTCGGTCGCGGGGAAGGGGATCGACCACGTTCGGCCTCGAGGAAGCATGTGGGAGGCCGTCCATCATTGGTACTCGCCGGGGGTCGTGGGTCGTCGGGGCTCGCCGGGGAGGTCGGCGGCGGTCGACCATGACAGCAACAGCAGCATTTGCAACAACATCTGCTTGGCGGTGGGGCAGCGGCCTGCGGTCGGCGGCTCGGGACAGGGTAGCCGACGCGGGTATAGGGGGTTGGTCTGTCGACGTGGCAATGGGGAGGGCTTGGTGGTGGTGGTTTGATGGTGATGGTGATAGTGGCGTTGGTGTGTGCTTAGAGTTAGGGTTAGGGTTAGGGTTAGGGTTATGTGTTAATGTATAGGTTATATATATATATATATATATATATATATATATATATATATATATATATATATATATATATATATAGAGAGAGAGAGAGAGAGAGAGAGAGAAGGGGTTTACGGTTTTGGTGAGCAGAGGGGTCGCGAGTTTAGGATTTGGGTTTGGGTTTTGGGTTTGGATTATTTTCATTTTCTTTTATTTTATTTTATTTAATAACTAATATATATGTAAATATACATATATAAATAGAACCCCCAAAATATTTAGTTTAGTATAAACTAAATTCATAACTTTGTAACAGTTAATAAATAATTTTACTCAAGATATTTTATATAAAAAATACTATCTGTAATATAAATATTTATATAGATTAAATAATTTGAGATATTTTATTTATCTAACTTAGCAAAAATATTTAACCAAAAAACTTTTAGAAATAAAATAAAATTAATAAAATAAAAAATTAAAAATTAAGGGGTTTTACATTCTACCCAACTTATAACAATTTCGTGATCAAAATTAAAAAAAATTGCATGGTAAACGAGAGTAAAAGGGTTTATTTTGAACAAAATTTAACTATGGCTCGTTGTATTGGGTTCCTGGATGTTTAAAGATAGGACATGATCTAAATAAAAGCGGTAGAAAAAAATTTAAATATGGAAGGTCATATATGGATTCTCCAAATTTGGGGGATATAGTTTACCAATAGGATCCTAGTTTTTTATCATATTCTAAGAATAAGGGTACGCTTAATCAAGGCTCTACTCAACTTATAAGAATAAAGTTGGCCGTGAAAACTTTGGTCACCCTCCTGTTTACAAGGGTTATAGAAGTCTATCTTCAAGGGGGTACGAGATGTTTAGTCTTTTGTGACCATAGTCATAGACTATCAAAAGAAATCTAGGAACTACAATAATGTTTTTAAGTCAATAATTCTATAAAGGAAGTTTAGCAGTTCTCGTTGCTCCTAATTAGGTCATGAGTTTACAATACAATAGGAAATGACTTAATCAAATACAACTAGGGTGAGATGGTACAGAGAAGACGTTCATCGTATATCATGGATGCCGATCAACAGTTCAATAATAAGTGTCAAAAGGTAATATAATTCATCAAGGTGATTAGTATTATGTAAAGAGTGCAAGGGGGTTTCAATTTAATGCAACACAAGGGTCATGGACGTAGGTTGGCATGAATGGACTATGGGTATTTTAGTGGTTAGGGTAATTGGGTTGTCGATGTACAATTTAATTTAATTACAATGAAATTAAGTATAAGTTTTTTTTAGAAAGAGATAGGTCACGAATATGGTGGGGTTTTACATTCTCCCCAACTTATGGAGCATGGGAGTGTATCTTTGGGAGTAACAAGTGGGACATGAGTGAGTAGGTCCAGTTAGGCTCATAAATCTCAAAGTTGTCGAAAGAATTAAGTCAATGTTACGTATTAAAATTGTTCACAATAGAAAAGGATATCTAGGTGTCATTTTTGTGCACAAATGCGTCACTAATATTGTACGACTAACACGAAAAATGGGAAGCCAGTTTGTGAGTGATAGTCATGTCATGGGTGTAGAGTGGCTAGTCTAGGTCATAAGGGTAGAAGTTGTTGGAAAAGAAATGTTAGTATTATGATCCAAATATCCGATTCACAACAAGGGTATTAAAGGAGAAAAAATTAAAGAGGTAATTCAATCTGTTTGGAATTAATCCTAATCAATACCAAATAAATTTAAATTTATCCTGAAATTCCAAAATAATCCTACACTAAAACCAGGGGGATACGATCTACCCAACTTATAAAAATTAAGTTGGTATCTAAAACTAAAGTCAGGGTCCTGCTAACAAGATTTCTGGAAGGGCCTACTTCCTAAATAAAGATACAAAAAATCTAGAGTTTACTGGCCGTAGTTAAATATTCTATAAGGGAACCTAGATACTATCAGGGTGCTATTGGTCAACAACTATATAAGAAAAATTGCTACCAACCAATATTGCTCCTATATAGTTCATGTCTTCAAAAAAATATAAGAAAGGAATTGGTCGGGTATAACTAGGGCAAGGTGGTAAAGTGACTTCGATCATCGCATGGCATTGATGACGACGGGACGAATCGAGGGAATCACAAAGGGAAGAATATACAGACCAAGAAAAGAGTAGTTTATAATAAGTCTAGGGAGTATGGTCACATGGTTGAATAAGGTACGATTAGATAAGTATCTGGAGAATCAAGTCACAGTGACTAGATCAGATAATTAGAAATAGAAAAGAAATGATACCTACAGTAAGATGGATATTAACACCATGGAGAGGGTACTAACTAAAAGATTAATTTGCTATTAGGGCATAACTGGGAAGGAAAGAAGGATCTACTTAGTTGTTATAATTAAAAGGATCATTCTTGCAAAAATACGATACTATATATGCAAAACAAGATAAGAATTTGATATAAAGGATAGGAATGCAGTCGAGGGAGTAATACAACTAATCCTTAAACTCAATACTATATTCATATAATTATATTCTATATAACATCACTCATACTATTGGCAATCTACTTCTGGCTATAGGTAAACAATATACGATCCTTACAACTTCTTCTATCTCTCATATTCCTAACTTAGTAGGTAAGGGTCAAGGCTAAACTAAGCATGTACTGAGGTATATCACTTATGGCATACTATTCGCTAAGGACACTCTTCAATACTAATCTGATCTCCAAATGGAATGCCTACCTGTTTTTGTACAACTTACTCCATTCTATTGTTTATCTTTCTTTACTTTTGTTCATCTAGTCTCTGCCATCTAAAACCTATCTTCCTCACAAGAATCTTCCGGCTAGGCTACTACCATATTACACAAGCATGATGTCATGGTTATCTCCTTGAGTGGAAATTCTTTGAACTCAATGAGATGATAAGATTTCTATATGAGCTTGGGTCTAATCTTGATACAAGTATTATCGAACTATTCTATTCACAATGAGGATATCTAATCATATCTCCTAGAGTCTTCCATAAGGTCGGTCCTATTTTCACTTAAGAAGCTACGGCGAATTCTAAGGCTCAACTGGGTATTCTCTCAAATTATCCCTATGGTGGTCTCCATAATTATGAAAATTTCATATCTATCATGGCCAATCTTTATGAATGGTAAAGCTCATAACCCAACTGTCATGACCCGCATCCGGATTTTGGGCACGCGTACGTGGGTACGTCCAACCTACGCTGCAGCATCGACGGTAGAACGTTGTCTAGGTCATGATACTATCTAATCAATCTCACATGAACATCCAACTCCATAAGGAGACACATATATCATAATATAATATGGAATACTCAATCACATAAACTCGAGCACGATAAGATATCGAAGAAAATAAATGAAATACAAGACAAGTCTAACAACAATAAATAGTCTAACCTGCAATCAATATCATCCAAATCTCCAAGTATGCCGGAAACAAGTCCTCTATGTCACGGTCTAAAAAAAATATCCAGTCAGGATTGGAACGAAGTACAAGCACTAACAGCAGTTCCATGTATATTGACAAAAACTATAATACAGTGTAAAAAAATACAAGATAGATATGAATACTTGCACTAAGTAATACTGGAATAAATGGAATACTGGAGCATACGTCATCATTAATGTACATCTAGCAATGAAGTAGAAATACAAGTACACGCTAGAACAATGAACTGGTATATAAGTAAATGCTAGAATCATGACTAAAACATAAGGAATGCTATATCAATATACTAGAGATACATGTCAAGAAAATCTAACTAAGCGTGTGAAACATCAGCATATCATGTGATCGGCTTGGGACTGATCAGGCTCGCTATGTATGACTAGCTATGATTCATATAAGGTCAGGCTAACCATCCGGATAGCTATGATGCAAGTAGTAGTCAGGCTAGTCAGACATAACAGTCTATGAGGCATGTAATGGTCAGGCTGCACTGACGTGAGGTGTGGGTGAGCTATGATGCATGTAAAGTTTGGATATGATCACATAAGGTACTAATATTTCCTCGTTTTCTCCAGCTAGCACGATGGATTCCAAATCATGACTCCTCGTGACAGGTCTCGATGATGCCAACTCTGGTAAACAACAGTGTCAGAGTTTTACACGCTATACAACTAGAATTATAGAGATAATCAACATAATAGAAACTGTCAGAGAATGTACTCGCCTGTGGGTCCTGCTGCTAGCAATAAAAATATCCGATTTCTGAGGTCTTGTCTGAACAATCCCACAATCCTATAGACATTATTAAATAATATAATATTGCATCAAACATCACACTAACACACAATCATAAATACATTGAACTCAGGGGCTACGCTAGGTATGACACTGGTCAACTATGGTCAAATATGCGTCAAATTGCATGGGTGTCGTGTCTGCAAATGATGTACAAAACAGACAGTCAAAATGATACAGGATTTGCCAGTAAGTCAGTGTACATAAGGCAGACTTCTAACATGTTACATGGTCACAGGTCAATGTAACTACGGGGTATCTGTAATTACACTTGGGTCACCTAGTACATATAAATATACATATTATTATCTAGCATATAACATTAATACTCATAGTATATATGTATACCAATTAAATACATATACCATATATATATGTATCGTGTATACACTAATTAAATACATATACAATATATATGTATGCCAATTAATTATATATATAATATATGCATATACACTAATGAATTTGTACCATATCTATATGTATACATATACATACCAATTAAATACATATTAACATATATTAGGGAATACATATACTATATATATGTGTGTATATATATATATATATATATATACTAATTTGAGAAATATACTATATATATATATGTATATATATACCAATTATACATATTAAATATATATATTACATACATACACTAATACATACTAATATATACACCCTTCAAAATATGTATACGTGTACGTATACGCAAGGAAAAGAACTCAAACCTGTGCACCTTCACGTGATTGACGATGACGAAGACGTCGACGATAGCGATGGTGTCGATGACGACGATGTCACCGATGATGACGATGAGGGCGATGGTGTTGATGACGATGACGTCAACGATGATGATGACGAAGGCGATGGTGTTTGTAAACCCCCTGATTTTTCAAGATTTTTAAACTGGATTTTAAAGAATTTTCTGGAATTTTTTGAGAATTTTGCTAATTAAAAACGAGATATTTTTGGCATTAAATAAAACTAAATGTTTTTAAAATATATTAAAATATTATAAAAATAATATTTTATGGTGTAAAATAAAATACTGGACTTAGGATAATTTTTCTGGAATTTATTGGGCCCCGGACCTATTTTTAATCACCTCAAAACTATTTTTATTATTATTTACCTATTTTTATTATTATTTTTATTTATTTAAAAATAACCCCGAGCCCAGCCGAATCGGGCCCAGCCCAAACCGAGCCCACCCGTGGCTATCAGGTTGGGTTGGGTCGGCCAGACCCGAACCCGCCGCCCGACCCGCACGAACCCTTCTCCCCCCCACGATCCAACCCCCGCATCCCCCGCCGGCGGCTCCGGCCACGTCGCCGGAGCCCGTGTCAGCCCGCCCGCGGCCCTCGCTGCACGTCACCCCTCTCCTCTGCCACTTTCGGCCTCGTCCATGCGGCCCCTTCCATATTTAAACCTTCCCTCTCCCTCTTTCTCCTCCCTCAACTTCCCTGCCGAAACCCTAGGTCCCATTTCCGGCCACCCTCTCTGGCGAACCACAACCTACTCCTTCCTCCCAGCACTTTGCCAGGCCGCCCCCGAGTTTCCCCTCCATAAACCCCCGCCGACAGCCTCCTTCCCCCGGCTCCAGCGTCGAACTCCCCAACCCGACACCACTCTCGCCGTCGACCATCCCCGCGACATCACCACCTCCGCCATCTCCCCTCCTTCCTCCGGAGCCACCGCCGACCTCGCCGCGAGCCTCCCGCAGCAGCGGGGACCCAGCCGCCCGGCCACAGCGACCTGCACCGCCTCCCCAGTCGCGCCCAGCTCCTCTCCGGCGAACCCGAACCCGTGCCCTAGCTCAGACACGTGTCGGACACGAGAACCCATCATTCACGGAGCCCTGTTCAGGTACCGTTTTCTCTTACCTCGTAACCCCATTTTCAATTTCGTCAGTTGCAACGCGTAGCCTGCATGATCCCCTCGGTGCCCGTGCAACCCGCTCGGTGCATCGCGTCCTGTGGTGATCGCGAACCGCGATCCAAAAACAGGAAAAACAACGCCCTATTTTACCCCGGAACTGAGTACGCCCCGCCAAACGGGATGACTTGGTCGCTTGCGGTCTTCACCGATACGTGCGTGCCGTCGATACGGACGTGTGGGATTTCGCAGAAGTCGATTCGGATGTACGTGCACACCGGAATCAACGCGTATCCGCGGACACCGTCCCGTATCTGCCCTTTCTGGAACGCATCCTAACTTTGTGTACACTCGTTGGATCGAAACGAAACTTGCGCCATCAGACTCGTAGCAATACGCTGGTCCTGTGACCCAAGTTTGGTTCGATTCTGAGAACGTTGACGAAATTGCGTGTCGTGGGCCCCATAGGCTCCACTTGACGGGCAATTTTGTGATCGGCTCATCCAAATCCAGTTCTGGAAGTTCCGTTGGGTTCGTATCATCGTTCCTGACTTGTTGACACTAAGTTTGGCAAATTCGGAGACCTTTGTCCTTGGCACATTTTTCGTGCGAAGCGGGCCATATGTGGGCCCCACTTTGACCCAAAATCGTCATTTTTGCCCTTGTCTCCAAATTGGACGTAAGGACAGGCATTTCTAGCTGATTGATATTTTCTGGATCTGATGGTGATGTTTATTTCAGCAATCGGAGTACTGCCTGCAAATCTCGTTGCTGCCAGAGCTACAATTGGAGCCGGAACCCCAAGCAAGTGTACCTTGCCAAAACTTGCAGTTCTTGTTACTTATTCCCTTGGCATATATATACTGTTGTGCATGCTTAACCCTAGGGCCGTGTGACTTGCTTAGCGTCCGATTAATAGTCGGGTGCCAACACCGTACGCGGGGTTGTGCAACGTCATCTAGAGATGGATATCGTGACATTTACATGCTCGTACTTGCCATATCAAGTTTATTATACCCAGGACACCTGACACAGATCATGAGAATAGAATCTTCCTGAAATATTCAAGGTGGTTCTATATAGGATACAGATTTCATGACTTGGACATTATTTTCTTAGATCTTAATATATGACTTGTTGCATTAGTTTTGATCCTGCGTGTCATGGATATGAGACGTGAGATTACATTGGGTGGGGAGAGATTTATCATACAAAAGGCTGATTATATATATATATTACTTTACTTGAAGTACCTTAGTCTCTGGCAACAGAACTATGGTACCTTACTGGCCCTTCGAGAAAATACTGCTATAGTTTCTTCGACACTGATCCTGTAGTAGTCTCAGCCTGAGTATGACTAAAACTCTCACTTGCATATTACTTAGCTGGTTTATTTAATTACCCTATTGTTCCTTTATTTCTGCACTGCATTTATTTTGTCTTGTATTATCTGTACCTTGTTATGTCCCCTGAGGACCTGGAATGGACTATGTCCCCAGGATTAGCAGACGAGATCTACCCCGAGGTGTACGAAACAGGAGCACTCCTTGGAGCAGAACCAGGAACCGAAGACGAGATCGTGGCTGAAGACTTCTCCTGAGTATTGGCTCTACATACTCAGATATTTCCATTTCCAGTACTTTATTTCATGTCTATTTCCTTTAATATAACAGACTTATTTTCGGATTGTTCCCAAGACACTCTTGTTGAGATATTTCTATTTTATATTCATTTGCATTATTCTGGCTTTGATCTATGGTTATATTCTGTGGATGAGATTAGAATAACCTGGGACTTGTAACATCTGCTCTATTTATTGTTGTACTACAGCTTAAGCATGCCCTGATGGATCCATTAAATTGGATTGTCCATCGGTGTGTGCTGTTGGACATTGCCACGTGTCCAGTCCCTCGGTATTTTGGGACTGGGGCGTGACAGTGTTGATGATGAAGATGGTGAAGAGTGGTGGTGCTGATGGTGTGGGGTGGTGGTGCTGGTGGTGTGGGGTGGTAGAGACGCCGGAGATGGTGATTATGTCAACGCTGGTGGTGGTGGAAGATGCTGGAGGTGATGGCGGGTGATAATGGAGATGAGAGGTGCAGGTGGTCAAGAAGGTCGTGGTGGAGTCGAGTGCAGCGGGATCGCAGGAGGAGAAGGAGTAATGGCGGTCGGTCGGAGGAGCTCGACGGTGATGGCGGTGGAGGCAGCGAGGGTCGATGGATGGGTGGAGGAGCGGTTGTAGCAGTCGGAGAGGGAGGCCGGCCGGTGTACAACGGGTGGCAGTTGGCCGGGATCGGGTTGGAAGTCGGGGTGGAGTCGGGCTCGATGGAAGAACGTGGCAGTAGCAGCCGGGGAAGGAGGCCAGAGTCGTGGCGGTGGCAGCGGGGCGGAGGAGCTCTCTGGAGGTACGGGCTCGCTGGGGAAGGAGTGGCCGGAGGGGTTGGCCGGAGGAGGGAAGTCCGGGATCGGGTTCTCAAGGAAAGAGAAGTGAAGAGGAAGAAGAAGAAGAGAAGAAGAAGAAGAGAAAGGGAAGAAACCTACGGTTGTGGGTTTGTGAGGAGAGAGGAGAGAGAAGGTGGGGGATTTCCCAAGTTTGGAGATTAGGGCCTGCTTGGGAAAATGTTTGCATGGAGAGATATTATATAGGGAGGGTGATGTAGAGTGTGTGGTGATGATGAGTCCACATTTGAATGGGTGGCTCAGATTTAACATGATGAATTATACATACAAAGGAGGGAATGAGGAGTGAGGTTGACTAGTCAATGAGTTAGGGTTTCTCCATTTGATTTGAACCAATGGGGTGATGACACCTAATGCAACATTTGTAAATAAGCCCCTTAAATTTGGGTATTTGCACAGACACATGAAATGATAAAAAATTGATGGGCAATTTAGTGTTTGGTATTTTCTAGGGTGAGGGGGTATTGTGTGTTTTGCATGGGCTTAATTAATGGGGTATTTGGATTAAATTGGGGTTAAAATAGGATTAGTCAAAGTTGGTATCCCCAATTTAATTAAAGAATAAATGTAAGTGGTGTTCTAAAATTAATTAGAAGTATAAGGGACTAAATTTAAGTGGGACACAAGTGTCATGAATGAAGAAGACTCAGAATAGAATATTATCCTAATTTGGGTTGCTCAAAATGGGTCAAGATTGTGTCTCCAATTTCGATCGGAATGCACAAGGATACAAAGTTAGATTTTATTTAGAATTAAAATAAATGTCCACGATGAATATTGTGCGGCTAAAATAAAGCACAAGAGAACATAATTATAAGTTACACAAAGGTCAGAAAAGAAGACAGGCATGTCTAGGACAAGGTTGTGAAATTGGTTGGAAGACAATGACAAGGGTAGCGCTCCAAATATCGAAGCAACGACAAGGCGCAACAGTTAAATAAAATCACAATAATTAATTGTAACCTTAAATAATAAATCCCAAAATTACAAATTAAATCCATCACACTATATTTTGGTCAGGGCTCCATCAAGTGGGCATATAGGTCTAGTCTACTAACTCATGCATTAATGAACAATATATATAATACACACACATATATATATATACACATATAATGCAATTATTTAAAATAAATACACAAAATACCTAATATATATAAAATGACAAAAATACCCCTATTTTCAGGATGTGGTAATGACAAGTCTACCCTCCTTAAAAGAATTTTGTCCTCAAAATTTAAGATCCTCATAGTCGTATTTATTTATTTATTTTACCATCAAAATTTATATTCCTCACAAAATAAACATGAAGTAAATCCATATTGTTATTACACAAATCTTCAAAATATTATATTCCTAAAAATCTTCAAAATTAAAAATCAGTTTCCATTCTTATCATAATCTCCTCCAAAGTTTTAATCTAGTAACTAAATACAAGATTTTAACATCCAATACTCAAATTTTAAATCCACTCAAACCATTTATATAAAATTTAAATCTCGTCCCAAAAATTTGAATTCAAACTCTAATCCATTAATTATCATACTCCTCTAATTTAAATCCAATCGATGCATATTTATAAAATCTAAATCCTTATCCCAAAAATTTGAATTCAAACACTAATCCATTAATGATCTTATTCCTTGATTTCTTTTTCCACAAAATACTCAAATAATACGATACTTATAAAATCTTCAAATGCAACATTCATAATATAAATTTTTAATTTCATATCTTTCAATCAAATAAATATAATAATAATCTCCTTAATTTTCTTGAATTTTAATGATAATTTTAATCATATCTTAATCTTCATAAAATCAATGATTTAACAAAATCGACAATTCTGTCATATTAAGTTCTCAACTCTTTATTTAAATTAATGTTTATCCTCAAAATTTAAGGCACCTTGTTTCTCTTTGTCAAGTCATAACCTCTTCGTTAGTTTTTACTACAGTCAAACCCCCAACGATCAAGTCTAAGAAAATCCTACCTACAGTCACACAACATACAATCTAGAGAAAATATACATGGTTATGGTCTCTTTTGTCATTGTGTACTACTAACTACATTCTAGCAAGAAGATCATTGATACAAGCTACAGTACTAAGGAATCAATCAATCAAATAAGTGAAAAAGGAACAGAAGGAAAGAATAGAATAGAACCTGCTAACACATCATCTGGACATCTTCAACTTCTAACATATACTTAACTCTGGCACATTCACTCACTAATTCCTATCCTTACACACTGATACCCATATCAACTAATCACCAGTCCATAAGATATCCATGCATACATCCTCATTGCACACACCTGTCGATTAATACCAAAATCTAATACCAAGGACCTCTAACACAATCATAGGTCAAATGATGCATCCAAAGTTTGATACCTCTATCTCTTTAGGTACCACAGTTTCTACTACAAGCACACCCACTGCTAACTCTCTTACCAACTGCAATTGTTTATACTAGTTGTTCTTATCACTCAAGTGCACACCAAGTGCAACACACCATACTAAGTACTACTCATTCTAATACAACTCTAGATGGACACCCAAGTTAGTTTGCAGTGCCGCCATCTCAAGCATGCTCAAGCCAACAGATCCTTATACATGCACTTTATCCACTCACATACTGGTATACATTTCTTATCCACCATAAAATTTTATCCTCAAAATAAATCCTTAAAATTTAACTTCTTGAACAATTTAAAATAAAATGTATATACTTTCCTCAAAAGTCAAATACTCAAATGTTGAAATAAAATTTTAATCACTTCCAAAAATCTTTATAGCTTTGACTATGTTTATTGAATTGAATATGAATCCTCAAAATTTTTAATAAAATAAAATCTTAAATCCTCAAAATTCTTAAAAGTTGCAATTTATTTCCACTCTTTAAATTATAAATTTAAATCCATAAGTATACATATAAATACTCACAGTCTCTAATACTCAAGGTGCACACAAATACACCAATTATCTACAACCCTCAACTGTGTACTGAAATTTGCACTGTCCGAATTACTTGCACTATTACTCCCAATAATTTTCCATCCATATTAACTGATGCACCAATCTACTATCATCACACGAGGTACTTACTGTTACTAGAACATTGCTCAACTAATCCTTGATATATAATACTTTAGCACTCTTGGTATAGTAACACTAACTTCATTATTAGATTATCTCATCACACTTATTAGAACTCATGATCACTTGCACATTTTATAATACACCTGTTTCACTTCACTCTCAAATGCAGGCATATGATTTTATATCTCGATTGATGTATATGTATCTCCCTTTAATCTTTTACAGCCTGTCACACTAGTTTGTGATACACTTCATACCTTGCATGATCCATCTTGATATTTTTCAAACCATGGCACACTCATTAATACCCTTTATGCATATACATTTCTTTACTCTTGACACACCCAAGTAATCAATCATCAAATTGAATATCATGCTCCATTAATTTTTAATACAATTCCTCGATACTTAATTGTTTACATAGATTATCCAACTACATAAATTTATGACTATCCAGGACTGGCATGCTGACTCTGATACTTACTCTTGGAACCATCACTGATACTCTTTACTCCTCTTTCTACTTATAGTACCAATACTAATTATAATAACACCTATCATAGAACTATTGCTACAAGGTACTATGTTATGGGTATCTCTAGATTAATGCTTACTGCTCACATGTTCAACCAAGAAACACTTACAAACTCACAAGTCACACTCAGTCAACACTAATACAAGACACAGACATAATTGCAAGTCACTAATTATCATACTAACAAGGAATCCTCAAAGAAAAGAAGCTCAAAAAGGAACTGGATTAAGGATTGAAGGTATTTCTACTGCTAGTAAAGAAAAGAAGTGATGGAATAAAGTCCTGGAATAACAGAAGTGGATAAGTTTTGAGATGATACTTTAAGAAAAAAATTAAGATACGACCTGATAATCATACACGTCCACTACCAGAAAAAGTCAAATTAGCGACGTTTAAAAATGTCCCTAAATGACGAAAAAATGTCGCTAATCATATTTAGCGACGTAATTAGCGACGTTTCAAAGTAGTCGAAAAAAGCAAGTCGCTAAACGTCGCTATGCCGACGTTTTTTAGCGACTTAAATGTGTCGCTAAAATTAGCGACGTTTAGCGACGCAATGTCACTAATTAGCGAAGTTAATTAACGTCGCTAAATGTCGCTAATTAGCGACTTATATAGCGACATTACAACGACGTCTTTAATGACCTGGCAATACTGCCATGTCAGCAATTTGCGACGTACAGCGATATTTTTAGCGACATATTTAGCGACGTCATTAGCGACGTGTATTAACGTCGCTAATTAGCGACGTGTATACACGTCGCTAAACGTTGCTAAACGTCGCTAAAAATGTAGCTAATTTTACAGAAAAAAATAAAAAAAGAATTCTGAATTGTGTTCAAACTATTATTCCTGCAGTTTATTAAATCACAATCAGTACAAATAGACCCGAAGCAACCCTCCGTTGAATTTTTGTGTTTGCCAACCCCCTTGGGTTGAACACTCAATACCGTTAAAATAACATATTTAATATGAATAATATAATAAAATTTGAAGAAAAGAAAGCATCCAGCAAATCTCATCGTAAAGAATACGGCAAATATATATCCATACAATCTCATCCTAAATAATAAAAAATACAAATATCCAGTAACTAGCTATACTATTGCGGATCTGCAGGAGGCTGACCACCGGCGCGCATGAAGGATAAGAATAGCTCATACTTCTCCCGTGGAATCGACACCGATGTCGATGGAGAAGGCAGTAACGTCGGTGGACTCTGTGTCGATGTAGGCGCACCAGAAGGCCATCCCCGCTCTAAGTCTACGAGTCGCTGGTTGTAAGAATCCATGGTAGATAGCAGCCTCATACTGCTATGAACTATTGAATCTTGCATCATCGTCAGCCTCTCGTCCATCGATAGATGTGATGCCTGTAGCTTAATGATGTTGCGGTCTGTCGATGCTCTAATATCATTTGTCAAATCTTGGAGCTCCGTGATGCTGCGGTCGAGCATATCGAATCGTGCGATGAGCGTCGGATCATCCGCCTGCGGATGGGACAGGGGCTGCTCCTCCATCCTTCGCAGTAACTCATCACGGAGAGACGCAATCTGACGGTCAACGGCCTCCTGGACTCTGGCCGACGACTGCGAGGGCTGTATGGAATGTGCAGTTATCGGGGAGGCCCTAGATGACTGCGTCGTAACCAGGGCGCCATAGGATCCAGTACCGTAGTACATACCCCTCTGGCGACCACCAGCTGCGGTCACCCATAGGTCGTCCGCCGACAGAGCTGGAGCGGGCTGCGAGGAAGTACCAGCCTCTCCAGGTGTAGGTGCACTAGCAGTCGTCCGCTCATGCAGCCTAAGATACTCTGCCTAGAAAGGTTTGAAAACTCGATAATTGCCTAAGTTATATTAAAATTAACACAAAGTAAAGTAATACTTACATAGGTCTGCGAGGCCCTCTGATAGTAATTCGGCGTGAAGCCCTTCGAGTACAAATGATATATGACTTCCACTTCTGGATGATATTTTCTGTTGCGACATCTCACACACGGACACTTAATTTTGGTACCGTCCATGTACTGAGGGAACGCCTTGGCGAACTACAGGAACTGCTGTACACCCTCAATGAATTCATCCCGTACACCGTACATGTCATTAGGATGACGGTTGTACATCCACGAACGATGACACAGATAGTAATTTATATCCATTTCTAGATACTTCTGCAAAAATGACAGTATGTATCATATAAATCATTACATACAGTATAATTCTCTAAAGAAGAAGCTGACAATTAGTTGGCTTGGTAATCTATATTTGAAGTCACATAGAAGAAGCATGTTAGATCCTGTGCAGAGTGTGTGCACACCAGTGTAGGTACAATATTTTGTAGGACAGCAGCATGCTAGATCCTGGTAACTATAACAAACCCAAATCCCAGCCTAGGCCAGGACAGAAGCTGTGGTTTCTTTTTTGTTAGGCTTGGTTTGGGATTGTTAAAGCTTATTATAAGATGGTAGGATTAAATTAAAAAAGATAATGAATTTTTAAGTCAAAACGAATTTGATAAGCAACACTTTTTGATGTGATTCAAGTTTCTGCTTTCTTTCCTCAGAGTGAATATATCTACTGCTTGCTTTCTTGCCAAATCTATAGCATGATTATCCAAGCTTCTCAAAATCTGAAAACAACACACTCATCTCACTACCAGTTTGCAGCACAGAGCCCCCAAGGTCTTCACACTAACACAGGCACTCTTGACACCATCACGTGATACACATCACTACCTATATACACTAGACAGGCACATATCAATGCACAGATTACACACCCTCTCATATGCTAATATTGAACAGATTTCTTAAGTTCAAACCCATAATACTTAAATTTCTACAATTCTATACTCAAATAGCAAGTGCACACACATATTGATACCCCTGTTCTGTGGTTAATCCTTGAAACTGCTGCAGACTTCTACTGCACTGATGCACACATGGGATTCTTGCACTGTGTAAAAGCTTAAAATATGCTGGGGAATTGTACGTGTATTATACAGTCAAAACCCCCAACATACATGAAGTCCGCGTAAAACAGGACTTCAGAACTGTGTGGCATAAAATATGGCCTCAGAATTGTCCGCGTAAAACAGAAATACAGAGCTGTTTGGCATAAAGTAGAGGTTCAGAACTGTCCGCGTAAAGTAGTGCTTCAAGACTGTTCTGCGTAAAAGGTTGCTTTACCCTCCTGCATAAATTTTAAAATATGTTTGTTTTTAATGCAACGTAAAGTTATACGAGGAACTCTTCGTATTCCTTGGATGAATTTGTCAAACAAAACAGTAAACCTGACTCCTGACAAAAGTACTATACGATAATCGAGAGGACGGTTGTGATAATGATTTTGCACAGGGACCCAGGCTATCGTTTAGTGACATATTCTTGATACAAGTCATTTTTACGCATTCAAAGAATACGATGTCTATTCTACATGGGCAAAAATGAGTTTTTACGCTCAAGATGGGACGAATCAGACGCCACGTCAAAAGCTGTTTCTCATACAGAGCTCGAGGCATATCTCTGCATTTAATGCACGAGATGGAGGCATTTCTCTGCATTTAATGCACGAGATTTGGTTCTATTCTTTAGATTTTGTCATATCTGGGAGAGCTAAAACTGTGACTAATACGTTCACATCACCATCCTCACATTTTTTGCCAACCAGGCTATTTTTAACTATAGGAGTACGTCGTATGCTATCTCCTCGAAATACGCCAGCTCAGGCTATATTTGCAAAGGTACGTGACAAGGCTATTTAGCCCGAAATACGCTCAAGACCTCAGTCGTGATGGATGATTGACTGGGAAAGCTAAAACTATGACTAATACGTTCACATCACCATCCTTGCATTTTATGCCAACCAGGCTATTTTCAACTATAGGAGTATGCAGTATGCTATCTCCTCGAAATACGCCAACTCAGCTACATTTGCAAAGGTACGTGATAAGGCTATTTAGCCCAAAATACGCTCAAGACCTAAGTCAGGAAAGATAATTGGCTATTTTTACGCTGGTTATCTACTATTCATGTATCATCGAGTTTTACGCAGAGTTCGGCTTTTACGCCAACAAGACAATTATTTGGCTTTTACGCCAACCATCTTTGCGCGGGGGCATTTACCTACGTGGCTTGCAGGCCATGATCTTTGAGAAGCAGTTATACGCGTTACCTCATAAAGGGACATGTGTCATACGCATATTCAGAAGACTATGGGAACGTGGATAGCAGTTATCATAACTACAGCGTAAAAGGAAGTCTTCTTCTTCACAGTTTGGTCTTTTACGCCAACAAGAAAGCTATTTGGCTTTTACGCCTACAAGACAGCTATTTTTCTTTTACGCCAACAAGACAGCTATTTGGCTTTTACGCCAACAAGACAGCTATTTGGCTTTTACGCCAACAAGACAGCTATTTTGGCTTTTACGCTAACAAGACAATTATTTGGCTTTTACGCCAACCATCTTTACGCAAGGTGCAGTTATCAACGTGGCTTGTATGCCATGATCTTCGAGAAGCAGTTATATGCATTACCTTATAATGGGATACGTGTCATACGCAGATTCAGAAGATTATCTGAACGTGGGTAGCAGTTATTATAACCGCCGTGTAAAAGATGCAACTTTCTTCACAGTTTGGCTTCTACGCCAACTAGACAGTTGTTTTGACTGATCTCTATAAATAGAGAACCCTTGTCACAAGGGAGGGAGATCAGATAGATCGATCAGATCGGCACAATCAAAGGGGATCGAACGATCAATCGAAGGATCAATCGAAGGACGATCAGAGATCAGAGAGAGAGAGCATAGACAGAGAGTATTTTTTGACAACTTTGGCAATGAGAATTCAATCCCCCTTGCAACCTTTGAAGCTTCTTCTTCTTCTACAGTACTTTTTCATCATCGTGTGGTCCAAGGGACAAAGTGATCGACCGCAGATCAGACTCCTATAGCAATACTTCCCCGGAATTATTTTTATCGTACTTAACATCCTCGTATAGGATTAATTATACTCTTTTTCTTGTTTGTATACAAAAAGAAAGGTTTCGTATAAACCCTCTTCTTCCTTATTTTTTTTATTATCCAAACATACTGCACAGGCTCTTTAGAGACATACACATGCAGGGAATGTTGTTCCTCAACACAGAAGCAATGTGCCAGGTTGCACAGTTTCAAATGCCACTGTTGCAGTTTCAGTCTTGCACATACTACAGGGCACTACTGCACTTACTGCTCTGAGCAGTTGCACAAATCCAGACCACACACCATACTGGAATACCAATATGCACACAGGAAACTGTGGGTTATCATGTTTAAGTTATGCACACACAGAGAGAAATACCCAATCTCTGATACACACTGCACTGGAATCCTCTTTGCTGCAGACACACGGGTGTCTATGATACACCATGACACTCATCTAACACAGTTCGCATCTATAATTTAATCACAACACTACACACCTTACTCAAGAACACATATATGCACTGTTAACACAAGGATACACTATCATAGAGCAGTGTTCACTCTTGCACACTCCTCACAAGATCCAGTATACACCATCTCTGCACTGTTAACACAAGGACCCAGGTCAAAAAACATAACCCTAACCCTAGGTCCTGATCAGTGTCTGTGTCAGCGTGTGTGTGTGTGTGTCATATCTGTATTAGTGTCTGTGTGTGTGTCGTGTCTGTGTCAGTGTCACATGTATGTCCTATGAGAGAGAGAGAGAGAGAGAGAGAGTTAGGGTTTACCTAGAGGAGGAGGAGGAGGAGGAGGGGGGGGGGAAGACACGGCCGAAGGGGGGAGGACGCGGCTGGAGGGGGGTCACCGGGAGGGAGGAGGGGGCGTCGGAGGGAGGAGGGGAGCCGGAGGGGGAGGACATGACCGAGGGGGGTCACCAGAGGGAGGAGGGGTTGCCAGAGGGAGGAAGGAGGAGCCGGAGCGGGTTTGAAATTTGGGAGAGGGATGGGGAGAGATCGAAGGAAATAGGAGAAATCAGCCCTAAGTAAAAAATTTAGCGACGTTTTAGCGACGCCAATAATGACATCACTAATTTAGAATTTCGCGACGTTTTAGCGACGCCAATAACGAAGTCGCTAATTTAGCGACGTCTTAAACGTCGCTAAATGTCCAAAATATATACGTCGCTAAAAAATATCGCTAAACGTCGCTAAATAAAATATTTTAGCGACATTTAGCGACCTAAATTGAACTTATAGCGACTAATCTTTTAAAAACTGAATAAAAGTCGCTAAACGTCGCTAAATGTCGCCAATTAGCAACGTCTAGCGACGTTTTCACATGGAGTCGCTAAATTAGCGATGTTTTTACATGGAGTCGCTAAAAATGTCGCTAATCCCGCTTATTCTAGTAGTGGTATGTCCGAAATCATGACACTCAGAATCCTCGCCACGCTAGTAAGCATAGCTGCGAATTCTAAGGCTCAACTGGGTATTCTCTCAAATTATCCCCATAGTGGTCTCCGTCATTATGGAAATTTCATATCTATCATGGCCAATCTTTATGAATGGTAAAGCTCATAACCCAACCCTAACTATTTTAAGTAAATAGTGTGAGTCCTAATATCAATTAATAAGGAAAAATTCTCTATTAAGGCTAATTCTTATATAACTCCAAGCTATCACCTCATTCTAGTAGTCTGCCTAGTCATCTATCTTACCAATTTCTAACTTAGATAAATCTTCCTATAAATTATTCTTCTACCCTACTTATATCCTACAACAAATATATAACTAAAAGTCAAGCATGAGTGTTCGTTCTTCCGAAATAACAAAGTACGAGAATCAATGGTAGGGATTCAAAAGGGGTATCATCGAATATAATTTTTGATTTTCAAAGGCATTATTAGAAATCAAAAGAAGTTTCAAGCAATTGTGGATTGAAATCCCAACAACATATCCTAGCGTAGGCTCTCTCAGTATCCTATAGTAACCGAGGCGATTTAATCATGACCTGCATAGGCCACCACAAAAATATGTGACGTCCCAGTCCCAAAAATATGTAGGACTAGGAATACATACATGCCAGCTACGCATTCGACTAGATTCTCGTCCGACTCGAATACATATAAGCTATATTATAATGGTCACTATCTAAATAATCCAGTAAATATAAATATCTGAGCCTCAATCCACAATGAACAGAATGCAACAAGAATGAGCTACATGTGCTAAAGTTGGTTGTCCATTAATACACCAGCTCGAATAGACTCGAAAAAGAAATGTGAGTCTATAAAAACTAGGCTACATCAACAAATGAATCAATAATATGAACGAATAGCACAACTCTGGTAAAAATGATATAAATACCTGGTACAAATTCCCACATGGCAAAGTAACCCAAATCAGCAACTTCAGGCAGGAACCACAACAGTCTATGCTGCAAAACTGGCAAGGGACCAGGTCCTCAGAGGGACGTAACAAGGTACAAGAAACAACATGCCAAAGTAACACAGTATAATACCACAAACTCAAGGATAAACTACTGTAACCATCTAAGTGATATGCACATGAGAATATCACTCGTACTCAGGCTGAAACCACTACAGGCTCTGTGTCGGGGAGCCCATAGCAGCAAGTAATATCTCGTAGGGCTAGTAAATGTGCCAAAGATCTGGGACAAAGTCTAAGGCACCTCTAGTAACATAGTATATATATAAACATAATCAGTCTATAGTATGGAGTATTTCGACCAGTTGTAGTTAACTGTTGTCGTTCTAATACAAAACGGTCAGTTTTCGACCGGTTGAACTACTCTTCATCACAGGAAGAAGAACCCGACAACGACATGTCTGGGGGTAGTCTCCCTCGACAAAACAGAGCAGCATCCAAAGCTGGGGGTAGAATTCCCTCTGAGTCCGAAGATGATACAACTATGACCATCTTCCCTGAGGACCGTACGACTCAGGTATCAGAAGCCCGAAAGCCAAAGGGGACTTTCTCCTTCAAAGAGGATGACATCATTGAGATCTTCAATATATTGATGAAGGAAAACAAACTTCGGCTACCCAGCATCAGATATCCTGAAAGGGCTGGCAAGGTTGATGACCCAGAATATTGTCTCTTTTATCGGTACATTCATCACCCCACAAAGGCATGCTATGTACTGAAAAGGAGAATCCAGGAGTTGATCGACGCCAAAGTCATCACTTTGCATTTATAAACGAGCAGAGGGTCACTACAAATTGATCTCACTTCAACGTGGCAATTTGCCCCCCTCAAGAAGTACCGGATGATGAGTCCCTAAAGTCTCCCCAGATGAGCAACCTTCAAGTCTATCCCCACTCAGTAAATCACTCCCCAGTGAATTTTTCGGACATGGGTTCACGTCCATATTACCTCTGAACTATTGTCCAAATATTTTTTTCCCCAGCTGAGTTTGCCATGTCCAAGTAACCTCTGAGCAAACCTCCCAGGTTGTTGCTATCGATCAGTTCACGTCCATATCACCTCTGAACTACACCTCTCCACTTTCTCCGGCAGAGTAAATCTATCACCACAAAAATGGTCACTTCCATATTACCTCTGTCCTGTTTTTCTTTATCCCCACAAAGTCATGTCTTACCACGTCCACATTACCTCTGAGTAAGATATTTTCAGAACTTTTTCATGTCCATATCACCTATAAGTAAAGTTCTGCTCTTCGACTTTCTACTTTCACATTCGCATAACCCCTGGTAGTGCTAGCCACTTCAGCTTATTATCTGTACTTAAGGTACGCTATGGGTAATAAGTCCACAACCCAGATGTACAAATCGACTCTTGGTTCTTCATCCCCAGCAAGTGCCTATGTGCAATATTTTCTTGATCGTCGAAGATCGAGAATCATATTCTATCATGTTCATATGACCTCTGAATAAATATTTTCAGCAATTTGGCATCCCCAGCAAGTGCCTATGTGCAACATTTTCTCCTTCGTTACAAATTCCTGTAAAGCGCCATCATCCGTATCCAAGAGTCTCGGATACGCAATGGATGGTGGATCCTTAAAATCTCCCCAGCGGAGCAATCCTTAGGTCTACTCGCACACTCCCATAGTGACTATTCAAACCAATCTCGTTAGACGCTAGCCATGCTCATATTGCCTCTGAGCTATCGTCCCATCAATCTTCCCAGGGGAGCAATCCTTTGGTCTATCTTCATGTTCGGATAGACCACACTCAACAAATCACTCCTTAATGAATTTTTCGAATATTAGTTTACGTTCATATTACCTCTGAACTGCTGTCATAATATTTCTCTCAAGCAGAGTTTGTCATATTCATATTACCTCTGAACAAACCTTTCGGAGTCGGCTATTGATCATCATATCCATATTATCTCTGATATCGGTTGTCATCTCAACTTAGCACCCGTACTTAACTCTAAGTACGCCAGTGGTGTTAGTTCCACAAAAACTGCCATGTCCATATTACCTCTGGCAGGGCTTACCTTAAAACTTATTACTTGCACTCTCGTACACAAGAAGTAATAAGTCCACCAAAAACCCCCATGAGGGATGCCTGCAATGGAAACAAATTATTCAAGTCCATATTACCTCTGAACTGTCCTCATTTTCCCCAGCAAAGAAAAAGTCAGGTCATGTTCATATTATATCTGAAATATATCTCTCCACTATCCCCACAGAGTCATATTTTTACAGCATCCGTATTACCTCTATCAGGACTTGTCTCAAATCCATTACTTGCACTCTCGTGCACAAGAAGTAATGGGTCCACAAAAATCCCCCAGCAGGATGCCTTTTACTAGCCACAAAATCTATCATGTCCATATTACCTCTGATAGGGCTTGTTTCGAACTTATTATTTGCACTCAACGTACGCAACAAATAATAGGTCCACCAAAGATCCCCCAGTGGGATGTCCTCAACAAACACGGTATTGTACTACATCCATATTACCTCTGGTACGATGTCCGAAGTCCACACAAACAATCGTAAAGAAATGGTGGGCCCTTATGTGGTTGAAACAACATTCTCAAATGGCGCTTACAGATTAGCCAAGCTTAATGGAGATTTGATAATGGCTCCTATCAACTGCAAATTCCTGAAGAAGTATTATACTTGATCTCCTTTGCTTAACGGAGTATGATAAAGATTTTATTCTGACAATACTATGTACAAAGATTAGCTGAATCATATTCTATCAGGTTCATATGACCTCTTAATAGATATGCTTAACTAATTTGTAAACCTATCATGTTCATATTACCTCTGATAGTGTTTTGTATACAAATTTAGTTGGATTATATTCTATCAGGTTCATATTACCTCTGAATAGATTTACATTCAGCTAAACCTTACCGAAAGTATATCATGTTCATATTACCTCTGATATCACTTTCATCTTAGACTATCATTTATATTCTAAAGTGATGGGTCCACAAAGTCAGAAAATATATCTTTATTATCTCTAAGAAATTACAGAAGAAGCAAAAAGGTACATCATTGGGGAGGAGTAGTTAAATCCCTGATCTGTTGCGCCAAAGCAACCATCCTCTCATTCCTGGAGTTTAAAACGTTATTGCGAGCCAGTTCCAGCCTTGCTTTGTTACTGCTCAAGAGAGATAGTTCGGACAAAGAATCGACAAAACTTGCGTGGATGACACCCACATGTGTCAAGTTCTGCTGAGCTGTATTCATTTGGCCCTCCAATATATTACGAACAAGCGATGCTTTGAGAAGCCTCTCCCTTGTTTGAGTAAGCTCAGCTTCCAAATCTCGAACCCTCACTTCATATCCCTCATATTCGGTACGGCACTGAGCTAGCTGAGGAATACTCTCCACCAATACTGCTTGCTCTTTCTCCATCTCTGGTTGATGTTCCTAGATGGATTTGTTTAGAGATTCTGTCTTCTGAGCAAGTTTCGCAGTTAGTGAGTCGTACTCAGCCTGAACCAAGTCATTGATGCTGCCTCGGGATAGTTGCAAATATTCGTTAATAGGTTGTTCTCAACCATTAACCATTTGCTCTTGCGCATTAGCTCTTTCAGCGTCATTAAAATTTCTAATCTGCGCTATAGTGAGCTTGGAGGACTTCTTCAGAGCATCAAAGCCTAGATTCTTCTCCAGCACCATGGATATCAATTCTTTCAAAGTGAAGTAGAATATGCTAGTGTATTGTTCAACTAGCATAGCAAAGCTCGAATGGACGCTGGAAGTGGCCGCAATATCGTTAAATCTCCTTTCTAGAATGACTACAGAGGATGTTGCCACAGTCGTTGCTTCAACAGATGGCGCGACAAAAAAAGAGACACCAACAATAGTGGAAGTTGCTGGCATGCTCGATGAAGGAGGCACAGTCGAGATGGTGGGTTCATCCACCTCTGATATTATTTGAACTACTGCTGGCAGGATATTGTCTGAGAATATTGCGGATGGAAGATCAACGGCTTCAAGATATGCTTCTTCGACGGTGGTCACCGCTGTTTCATTAGCTGGATCCGCAAAAAAATCAAAGGTTGTTTCAGCTCCGCCCTCCCCAGAAATGTCTTCGCCTGAAACTAAGATAAGAGAAAGTTAATATCAATTTGATGTTAAATTTTCCTGAAAAAAGCGTGAAGACAATATTTACCCATGGCCGATGGTATGTATATTACATCCGCAACCTGTATAGCTAAATTATTTCTTAGTGATGCTAAACAAGCTATCATACCAAGAGAGGAGGGTACATCAACTATCGCTTGAGGGTAGTCATCCCAGTCATCACCCAGATCTACTCGATGTTCATCGGGTGGAATCTCGCTTGAAATACTTACAGATGAAGGAGGGGCTAGTCCCATTATTTGTCTTGGTAAAGGTATACTGATCATTATTGAGCTCGGCCTCGAAGGCGATATTGAAGCACCACCAGTAACGGTGGTAGCAACAGTAGTTGCTGGCAAAGAATCTCCAGCACTTTCAGCTGGAACTGTGGAGGCTCCTTCTTTAAAAGGCGAAGGACCCCTAATCAAAGAATCATCCCTGACAGGGAAAACAATAGGCTCACTCCTGGAAGAGGCCCCCTTGGTGGAAGTCTTTTTAGAACCTCTGGTAGTCTGCTTTTTCTTGTGGAGGAAGGCTCTTTCAGAGTAGAAGCCTTTCATTTATTGGAAATTATGAGAGGCTCTGCCGGGGGAGCTATTACGCCTCTCGGTAATATCAACAAATAATCATCTACACCGGTAGCTGCATCACCTTCATCAGAGGAGACAGATAGTATCTTCTCTCTTCCAGTGGACTTATGGTAGGGCATTCTGAAACTTCCATGTACATTAAAATCACGATGGAAGGTATTGATGGACACATAAAACTGTGCATATGAATGAAGAATGCGCAACTCCATGGAGAGAGAAGTCGCGGGAACAGCAAAGGTTGCTCCAGTACAACCCATGATGAAATACCGCTATGCTCTAGCTCCATCAATAAGTCCACTTTTGAATCTAAAGCTGGTGATGGAATTTCCCACGTGCAACTGATCATACCCAAATTGTCTGGCGAAACGGCTAGGCAGATAAGGCTCCAAGTAACAGTGGTCCTCACTTCTGCACAGCAGGTGGGAAGGTCTAATGCAGACCAACCAGTAAAAGGCTTCAGGAGAAAGAATAGTCTTTCCCTGACCTATATCCTGAAGTTTGGTCCCCTGTTGATTGATATGTACGGGGGGACGGTGCAGAAAAATTTGCAACTATGGGCAAAATTTAGTGCAAGTCGACAATCTATGACGCTAGTCACATTCCAAAAAGAATTCTTGTAATTCAATAAGAAGTTATTGCCCGAACCACTGGCAGATCCGGGAGACATTACTCTTGTGTTGTGAAGGATTAACCATCACATCAGATATAAGAATGGTAATTCCACTCTGGGATATCCTTCACGCTGCGTAGTATCGGCCAGCAGCCCATCAGTAATAGCCCTCAGGCCAGCTTGTATCCTGCATACCATGGCAGGGAGCAGGCCCAATCTTGCTCCAAACACCAAATGCACTGTAGGCCATAAGGTGTTGTGATGAATGCGATCCGCAGACGCGATGCCAGGCACCACCCATCGGCATATCCAAATAGAAAGGAAGCCAGCCAGTTGAGCTTCCTTTGACAGAGGCTTTCGGCAATACCTCATATAACTATAGGCTTTGGTTTTCGCAGGATAACCCCCTATCTCTTCATTGAGAACACAATCTGGAGCCCCTGCATCTTCAATAAGATCATCGATTGTGTTGGCATTAAGAATGCTCAGAGGGTTCAAAGGTTTATCTTTGCTATCTACAACCTTGTCCTGCTTGGCATTTCTAGCCTGATGGAAGAAGAGGTAGGATACCCATTTGTTAATATAGGCTAAATCAGAGGGCTCTCTGTAGAAGGTGGTGCATGCAATATAGTGGCTCATCAGCTCTTGGTATACTGCTACTACCCGAGGGTTGGTATCCTTCAACTCTCTGTTGGTGGGGACGTATTCTTCATAAGAAATGTCTCCTATTGGAAGCTTTGAGATATCTGCCATCTCATGAAGGGCTAGGCCCAACTCACCTATCGGAGTGGCAAAAGTCCCAGTTAGCGAGTTATATCGCTCCATCAAAGCTAAGAACAAATTGGGGTTCATAGACAGCCCAACACTAGTAGCACTCACAGCCTCAAGTAAGTGAATACTTTCTAGCTCCACTTGAAAGTGCTTCAGGACCCATGCAGTTAAATTGGCCAATCGAAGATTGTGGGGGTGAAGCCATCCACTTGTGCGAGGGTTAACCCTGGGATATACTCCTCCCTGCTCCATAAATTCATTGCAGAAAGTGGCCATTTGAAATGGCTGGAGCAAGGAAGAGTCCTCACTAGGGACGTTGCCTGGTAGTAATCCTCTGAAGGGCATAACAGGGCCTAAGGAACTACTTACAAATGATCATTGGTTTAATCCTTTCTTATAAAAGATCTTTCCTGACTGGCCATGAAGATCATGAGTCAGAGTCCATGCCATCCTTCTGGGATGTGTGGCATGGAAGAATACAGAGATAGGGTAATCTCTGGACATCTTTGGCAGGAACATGACCATGCCCTCAGCAAAAAATACCCAATCTTCCTTCTTGGGCTTTGTCTGGGATTGCTTATCAATAACATCCCCAAATAAGAAAGTTAATTTCTTATACTCGGTCCCATCTATGTATGTCAGGGGTTCCCTACTGATCATACTCAGCAACATTCTTTCTCCTTGGGCCGAGATCAGAGTTCCCCTTTCTTGAGGATACTTGTTTCCAAAGATGGGGAAAGTCACATGGGACAAGTACTCCAAGTAGTTGGAATTCAGCATTCCAGCAGCAGAGCCCATTACTTCAGCCAGAGGAGGGATCTGTAGGTCCACTGCAAAAAGCAAGAGAATAAGTCAGTTTTACGCTGGAATTTACTTTCAGCGCGTAAAACGTAAGGAGCTACACTCTTGCAGTATACGCCAAAACTTGACAATCTGAGTTTTTACGCCAGACTACAAAAATATGGAGTTTTATGCTGGAATTTACTCCTAGTGCGTAAAACATAAGGTTTGCAGTATACGCCAAAATTTGACAGTCTTGGTTTTTACTCCAGACTGCAAAAATATAGAATTTTTACGCTGACACATTAAGAATGTGGACGTATTTACGCATACACGTACAACGTGTGCGAAGGTTTTTTTTCTCTCGAAGCTCTACCTGTGATGCCCGGTGCACAGCTAGACGACGGAGCACTTCATTCATAACGAGGCTTGCTTGACCTAGTAGGAGTCGCTCGTGTTTGAGCGGAAGAGCGAGATGATGAAGCGGATTTCTTTCCCTTAGCAGCGGAGGTCTGTTTTGGTGCCATGGCGAATCTGAGATTTTTCAGAAAGAGACGAAGAGTTCTAAGAAAGAGACGAAGGGTTTTTCAGAAAGAGGCGAGGGGTGTTTCTCTCTCATGACCTAGGTCTATTTATAGAGTTCAAATGACTCTCCGAATCCTTAACCAAATCCGATTTTATTATAATCGGTTAGAATTTGGGAGCACGTCAACCGATCATTTGAAAAGAAAGATAGATAGTCATGCTACGTAACGGATCCATAATTTTACGCGCAGAGCTACAGATCTACGATTTTACACTCAAAAGCTTTTACGCTCAGAAGCTACAGATCTACGATTTTACACTCAGAAGCTTTTACTCTCAGAAGCTACAGATCTATGATTTTATGCTCAAAGGCTACAGATCTACGATTTTACGCTCAGAAGCTACAGATCTACGATTTTACGCTCAAAAGCTTTTACGCTCAGAAGCTATAAATCTACGATTTTACGCTCAGAAGCGACCGATCTACGATTTTACGTGCATCCTAAATTACACGGGACAGATCAACTAGCAGAATACGCGTATATCTTGATAATTTGGGTTTTTATACTTGAAAAAGCCAGTCACAAGAGTTTACGCAGGAAATGCTCTTCTTATCAGCATTTTCTCTTCCTTTTCATTCGAGAGGACTTCATCAGACGAAGGGCCAAGGAGTTTCCTGAAAATGTCCATTAAATGGGCTAAATTTGACCATTTCATGCTTCATTCAAAGTATTTCAAATTACGAGGAATTTGAAAACTTTGAAGGGGGTCTTGTAGAAGCATAAAATATGCTGGAGAATTGTACACGTATTATACAGTCAAAACTCCCAACATACATAAGGTCCGCATAAAATAGGGCTTCAGAACTGTGTGGCATAAAATATGGCCTCAGAATTGTCCCCGTAAAATATAGATACAGAGTTGGTTGGCGTAAAGTAGAGCTTCAGAACTGTCCGCGTAAAGCAGTGCTTCAAGACTGTTCTGCATAAAAGGTTGCTTTACCCTCCTGCATAAAGTTTAAAATATATATTTTTTAATGCAGCATAAAGTTGTATGAGAAACTCTTCGTATTCCTCGGATGAATTTGTCAAACAAAACAGTAAACCTGACTCCTGCCAAAAGTACTGCACGATGATCGAGAGGACGGCTATGATGATGATTTTGTACAGAGATCCAGACTATCGTTTAGTGACATATTCTTGATACAAGTCATTTTTACGCATTCAAAGAATACACTGCCTATTCTACATAGGCAGAAATGAGTTTTTACGCTCAAGATGGGACAAAATTAGATGCCACGTCAAAAGCTGTTTCTCATACAAAGCTCGAGGCATATCTCTACATTTAATGCACGAGATAGAGGCATATCTCTGCATTTAATGCACGAGATTTGGTTCTATTCTTTAGATTTTGCCATGGCTGGGAGAGCTAAAACTGTGACTAATACTCTCACATCACCATCCTCGTATTTTACGCCAACCAGGCTATTTTTAACTATAGGAGTACGCCGTATGCTATCTCCTCGAAATACGCTAGCTCAGGCTATATTTGCAAAGGTACGTGACAAGGCTATTTAGCCTGGAATACGCTCAAGACCTCAGTCGTGATGGATGATTAAATGGGAAAGCTAAAACTGTGACTAATACGCTCACATCACCATCCTTGTATTTTATACCAACCAGGCCATTTTCAACTATAGGAGTACGCCGTATGCTATCTCCTCGAAATACGCCAACTCGGCTACATTTGCAAAGGTACATGATAAGGCTATTTAGCCCAGAATACGCTAAAGACCTAAATCAGGAAGGATAATTGGCTATTTTTACGCTGGTTATCTACTATTCATACATCATCGAGTTTTACGCAGAGGTCGACTTTTACGCCAACAAGACAATTATTTGGCTTTTACGCCAACGATCTTTACGCGGGAGCAGTTACCTACGTGGCTTGCATGCCATGATCTTCGAGAAGCAGTTATACGCATTACCTCATAAAGGTACACGTGTCATACGCATATTCAGAAGAGTATGGGAACGTGGGTAGTAGTTATCATAACCGTAGCGTAAAAGGAAGTCTTCTTCTTCACAGTTTGGTCTTTTATGCCAACAAGACAGCTATTTGGCTTTTATGCCAACAAGACAGCTATTTGTCTTTTACGCCAATAAGACAGCTATTTGGCTTTTACGCCAACAAGACAGCTATTTGGTTTTTACGCCAACAAGACAGCTATTTGACTTTTACGCCAACAAGACAGCTATTTTGGCTTTTACGCCAATAAGACAATTATTTGGCTTTTACGCCAACCATCTTTACGCAAGGTGCAGTTATCTACGTGGCTTGCATGCCATGATCTTCGAGAAGCAGTTATACGTATTACCTTATAATGGGACACATGTCAAACGCAGATTCAGAAGATTATCTGAACGTGGGTAGTAGTTATTATAACCGCCGCGTAAAAGATGCAACTTTCTTCACAGTTTGGCTTCTACGCCAACTGGACAGTTGTTTTGACTGATCTCTATAAATAGAGACCCCTGGTCACAAGGGAGGGAGATCAGATAGATCGATCAGATCGGCACAATCAAAGGGGATCGAACGATCAATCGAAGGATCAATCGAAGGACGATCAGAGATCAGAGAGAGAGCACAGACATAGAGTGTTGTTTGACAACTTTGGCAACGAGAATTCAATCTCCCTTGCAACCTTTGAAGCTTCTTCTTCTTCTACAGCACTTTTTCATCATCGTGTGGTCTAAGAGACAAAGTGATCGACCGCAGATCAAACTCCTATAGCAATACTTCCCCGAAATTATTTTTATTGTACTTAACATCCTCGTATAGCATTAATTATACTCTTTTTCTTGTTTGTAAACAAAAAGAAAGGTTTCTTATAAACCCTCTTCTTCCATATTTTGTTTATTATCCAAACACACTGCACAGGCTCTTTAGAGACATACACACATGCAGGGAATATTGTTCCTCAACACAGAAGCAATATGCCAGGTTGCACAGTTTCAAATGCCACTACTGCAGTTTCAGTCTTGCACATACTGTAGGGCATTACTGCACTTACTGCTCTGAGCATTTGCACAAATCCAGACCAGACACCATACTGGAATACCAATATGCACACAGGAAACTGTGGGTTACCGTGTTTAAGTTATGCACACACACAGAGAACTACCCAATCTCTGATACACACTGCACTGGAATCCCCTTTGCTGCAGACACACGGGTGTCTATGATACACCATGACACTCATCTAACACAGTTCATATCTATAATTTAATCACAACACTACACAAGTTACTCAAGAACACATATATGCACTGTTAACACAAGGACACACTATCATAGAGCAGTGTTCACTCTTGCACACTCCTCACAAGATCCAGTATACACCATCTCCGCACTGATAACACAAGGACCCAGGTCAAAAAACCTAACCCTAACCCTAGGTCCTGATCAGTGTCTGTGTCAGTGTGTGTGTTTGTTTGTGTCGTGTCTGTGTCAGTTTCACATGTGTGTGTGTGTGTGTGTGTATGAGAGAGAGAGAGAGAGAGAGGGAGAGAGAGTTAGGGTTTACCTAGAGGAGGAGGAGAAGAAGGAGGAGGGGAGGGAAGACGCGGCCGGAGGGGGGAGGACGCGGCTGGAGGAGGGTCGCCGGGAGGGAGAAGGGGGCGCCGGAGGGAGGAGGGAAGCCGGAGGGGGAGGACACGACCGAGGGGGGTCGCCGGAGGGAGGAGGGGTCGCCGGAGGGAGGAAGGAGGAGCCAGAGCGGGTTTGAAATTTCGGAGAGGGATCGGGAGAGATCGAAGAAAATAGGGGGAATCAGCCCTAAGTAAAAAATTTAGCGACTTTTTAGCGACGCCAATAATGACGTCGCTAATTTAGAATTTAGCGACGTTTTAGCGACGCCAATAACAAAGTTGCTAATTTAGCGACGTCTTAAACGTCGCTAATGATGTCGCTAAATGTCCAAAATATATACGTCGCTAAAAAAATTCGCTAAACGTCGCTAAATAAAATATTTTAGTGATGTTTAGCGGCCTAAATTGAAATTATAGCGATTAATCTTTTAAAAACTGAATAAAAGTCGCTAAACGTCGCTAAATTTCGCCAATTAGCGACGTCTAGCGACGTTTTCACATGGAGTCCCTAAATTAGTGACATTTTTACATGGAGTCGCTAAAAATGTCGCTAATTCCGCTTATTCTAGTAGTGGTCTGTCCGAAATCATGACACTTAGAATCCTCACCACGCTAGTAAGCATAGCTGCGAATTCTAAGGCTCAACTGGGTATTCTCTCAAATTATCCCTATAGTGGTCTCCGTCATTATGGAAATTTCATATCTATCATGGCCAATCTTTATGAATGGTAAAGCTCATAACCCAACCCTAATTGTTTTAAGTAAATAGTGTGAGTCCTAATATCAATTAATAAGGAAAAAAATCTCTATTAAGGCTAATTCTTATATTACTCCAAGCTATTACCTCATTCTAGTAGTCTGCCTAGTCATCTATCTTACCAATTTCTAACTTAGATAACTCTTCCTATGAATTATTCTTCTACCCTGCTTATATCCTATAAGAAATATATAACTAAAAGTCAAGCACGAGTGTTCGTTCTTCTGAAATAACAAAGTACGAGAATCAATGGTAGGGATTCAAGAGGGGTATCATCGAATATAATTTTTGATTTTCAAAGGCATTATTAGAAATCAAAAGAAGTTTCAAGCAATTGTGGATTAAAATCCCAACAACATATCCTAGCGTAGGCTCTCTCGGTATCTTATAGTAACCGAGGCGATTTAATCATGACCTGCATAGGCCACCACAAAATATGTGACATCCCAGTCCCAAAAATATGTTGGACTACATGCCAGCTACACATTCGACTAGACTCTCGTCTGACTCGAATACATATAAGCTGTATTATAATGGTCACTATCTAAATAATCCAGTAAATATAAATATCTGAGCCTTAATCCACAATGAACAGAATGCAACAAGAATGAGCTACATGTGCTAAAGTCGGCTGTCCATTAACACACCAGCTCGAATAGACTCGAAAAAGAAATGTGAGTCTATAAAAACTAGGCTACATCAATAAATAAATCAATAATGTAAATGAATAGCACAACTCTGGTAGAAATGATATAAATACCTGGTATAAAATCCCACATGGCAAAGTAACCCAAATCAGCAACTTCAGGCAGGAACCACAACAGTCTATGCTGCAAAACTGGCAAGGGACCAGGTCCTCAGAGGGACGTAACAAGGTACAAGAAACAACATGCCAAAGTAACACAGTATAATGCCACAAACTCAAGGGTAAACTACTGTAACCATCTAAGTGATATGCACATGAGAACATCACTCGTACTCAGGCTGAAACCACTACAGGCTCTGTGTCGGGGAGCCCATAGCAACAAGTAATATCTCGTAGGGCTAGTAAATGTGCCAAAGATCTGGGACAAAGTCTAAGGCACCTCTAGTAACATAGTATATATATAAACATAATCAGTCTATAGTATGGAGTATTTCTCCCCACCCAATGTACCCTCACGTCTCATGTCTAATATGTCTCATGTCCATAACACTCAAGATCACGACCTCTAGCTAGTACAATGAGTCATATATATATATATATATATATATATATATATATATATATATATATATATATATATATAATATTCAAGTCTCATATCACGAGTCCTGTAATCCTATACAGAATCACCATGAATACCTCAAGAAGGATTCTGTTACATAAAATAGTGTCAAGTATCCTACGGTCTGACGTACTTGGTAAAGCAAGCACGTAAAAATAGGATCGTGGAATCAACTCTCTAAGTGACGTTACACGACTTCGCGTGCGGCATCGACACCCGAATCTTGTTCGGACGCTAAGCAACATCTTACGTCCTATGTTGAACAGGTATATCACAAAAATATATATATATAGAAGAAATACAAGCAGATAATATAACATGATCTACTACAAGTTTGGCAAGGTATACTTGCCTGAATTATGGATATGGCGACGTCCAAATAGCGAGCTCAATGCGCCAACTGCTTCAGAAAAGATAGAATTCGCACGAACATCTATGAATGCTGCAACAGACATCACCAACATTTCCAAATTATAAGAAATAGCTATGATTGACTACCCATAAGTTCAATTTGGATACAGGGGCAAAATTGGCAGTTTTAGGTCAAAACAGTATCCAATTGTGGCCCACTTTGCACAGTAAAATGTGTCAGAAATAAAGTTATCCAAATTTGGTAAACTTAGTGTCAACAAGTCTGGAACGATGACACGAGCTCAACGAAGTATCAAAAATTGGATTCCGGTGAGCCGGTCACGAAATCATCCGTCAGGTAGAACCGTGGGGCCCGAGAAACGGTATTTCATCCACGTTCTCAGAATCGAACCAAACCTGGGTCACAGGACCAACTTAACACTGCAAATCTAATGGCGTAAAATTTTTTTGAAACGATAAGCAAACATGAAGTTATGACAAGGTATCAGAATAGGCCGATACGATATTTTTTGACGAATATGCGTTGATTTCGGTGTGCACGTACGTCCAAATCAAGTTTCGTGAAAGCCTACACATTTGCGTTAACTATAGTGCCTTCCGGTATAATTCGCACGCGACGAAGTCATCTCGTTTGGCGGAACGAACTCTGTATCAGAAAATTTTGGTTTTTAGAAATTAAGTTTTTTTATTTTGGAACTCAAATAATTATCAACCTAATTCAAATTAAAATAAACTAATTGAAGACACTGGAAGGGGGTTAGATAGGGATCATACCAGAGAAGGTGTCACGTGATTCGGATGAGCGAGTAGAGCGATAATGCGCCCTGAAGTTGACTCATTGAAACTGATTTTTTGCCGGATTTTATGGCGTTCTCGGTCGCGGGGAAGGGGATTGACCACGTTCGGCCTCGAGGAAGCACATGGCAGGTCGTCCAGTAGGGGTACTCGCCGGGGATCGTGGGTCCTCGGTGCTCGTTGGGGAGGTCATCGGAGGCCGACCACGGCAGCAATATCAGTATTTTGCAAGAACAGCTGCTTGGCGGTAGGGCAGCGGCCGGCGGCTTGGTGCAGGGTAGCCGACGCGGGAGTGGGGACACTGGTCTGTCGATGTAGCAAGGGGGAGGGCTTGGTGGTAGTGGTTTGATGGTGATGGTGGCGGTGGTGTGTGCTTACAGTTAGGGTTAGGTGTTAATGTATAGGTTATATATATATATATATATATATGGAGAGAAGGGGGTTACAGTTTTGGTGAGCAGAGGGGTCGCGGGTTTAAGATTTGGGTTTGTATTTTGGTTTTGAGTTATTTTTATTTTATTTTATTTTATTTTATTTTATTTAATAACTAATATATTTAAATATACATATATAAATAGAACCTCCAAAATATTTAGTTTAGTATAAACTAAATTCATAACTTTGTAACACTTAATAAATAATTTTACTTAAGATATTTTATATAAAAATTACTATCTATAATATAAATATTTATATAGATTAAATAATTCGACAATTTTATTTATCTAACTTAGCAAAAATATTTAACCAAAATTTTTCTAGAAATAAAATAAAAATAATGAAATTAAAAATTAAAAATTAAGGGATTTTACAATATGTGCAGGTCAAGGAGGCAGGGGACGCGGAGGCTGGGGAGTTGCTCACCTAGCTATGACGGAGGAGACCACTACCGAAATGATTGGAGCTGAGATGATGGAGCTGGAGGAACTACGTCAGTTCAAGCTTCAGGTTGAGAGTTCTAAGGATAAGGGTCTGGCCACCTAGGTTCTGGATAACACTACCTACCTTGGTAAATTTACTGGTTACGGTGCTCATATGGGCAAAGGTATTCCGATTCAGGCACTTGCAACCACTAAATCTCATACTGGTTGGATTATAGACTTAGGTGCATCTAGGCATATCACAGGTACATATAGTAAGTTTGCATTATATTATCTGAGCAAGCATATGCATCTCGAGACAGTTCAGACTGCTGATAGGACATCCCAACCCATCAGGGGTAATGGCTCGGTCTATTGTACTTCATCTATTACCCTATCATCTGTATTGCATGTTACTTTATTTTCGGTCAACTTACTTTATGTTAGCTCTCTCATTGATCAATTGAATTATATTGTTCCTTTTTATCAGGATATGTGTTCTTTTCATGAGAAGGCCACGAAAAAGAAGCTTGGGACTGGCATCAGGCATCATGGTCTTTAGTACCTAGATCGGGAGGGTGTAATGCTTGCTGCTACTACTAGTGGAGGTCCAGAGACAGAAGCAATGCTCCAACACTGTAGATTGGGACATTTATCTTTTCATAGTTTGAATAATTTAGAACCTGAGATAATGAATAAAGTAGACAAAAAAAGTTATTTTGTAATATGCTTGTGAACTTGGAAAGCATACAAGTTCTAGTTATAAAATGGTTGGTTTTCAAAGTTTTGAGCCATTTGTACTTGTTTATTCTGATGTTTAGGGATCGTGTCCTATTACTTCTATCAGTAGATTCAGATGGTTAATTACCTTAATTGATTGCTACTCATGTATGACCTGGATATACATAATGAAGTAGAAATATGAGATATACAAATGTTTTAAAGATTTTTTGACATATGTGAAGATCCAGTTTGGAGTACATGTGAAGATTCTTCGAACAGATAATAGGACCGAGTACACTAATAAGGAGTTCATTAATTTTATCTCTAGTCAGGAATTTTTTTATCAAACCACTGGTCCAGACACTCCTGCTCAGAATGGGGTGGCTGAACGCAAGAACAGGCATCTACTAGAAGTGGCACATTCTTTGATGTTGACAATGAATGTGCCAAAATTCTTGTGGAGTGAGGCTGTTATGACATCATCTTATCTAATCAACAGGATGCTGTCTAGAGTATTAGGGATGAAGACACCATGTGAGATGCTCTTGGTCTCTAATATTTTTATTGTTCCTCACAGAGTGTTTGGCTGTACATATTTTGTGCGAGATCGCAGAATGATGGTGAGCAAACTGGATCCACAAGCAGTTAAATATATCCTTATGGGTTACTCACCAAGTCAAAAATGATACAAATGTTGTTATCCCATTGAAAGAAGGTTGTTTGTTAGTATGGTCATGACCTTCCTGGAGTTTGAACCATTTTATAGGAGAAGACGGAGTTAAGTTTCTTATTCGAGGATGGCTCTACTGATGCTGGTAGAGAGGGGAAGAATGAGAGTGACATCGTGGTTGGAATGATTCTATGTCCTTTTGATATACCAAGGCGTGATGGTGTCTCAAGGGGAGCCGACAGTCAGGGGGAGATGAAAGTATATAGGGAGCATGAGCAGCATGAGCAGCAACAACAACTGATGTCCCTATGCTAGTTCCCATAAATGCTGATGTTCCAAGTCCCTCTTCTCCAGGACCTTCTTCGGCCCCTCCACTGAGTCACCTGGTAATAATTCCTCCCCTGATACTTCTAATCTGCTTGTCTTGCTTCGTAGAACTTTTAGAGTCAAAGCTAGAAAATCTTCAGCTAATTTTGGCAGTTGGGATATTGGCATTGCACATTACATTTCATATGCATCATCAAATACACCTGTTGGAAGATTCTCGTGAGGAAGATAGGTTTTAGATAGCAGAGACTAGACGAACAACAGTACAGAAAGATAGACAATAGAATGGAGTAAGTTGTAAAAAAACAGGTAGGCATTCTAATTGAAGATTATATGAGTATTGAAGAGTGTCCTTAGCGAATAGTTGGGATACTGATATTGCACATTATATTTCATATGCATTAAATACACCTGCATATAAGTCATTTCTTGCATTATTAGATTTATTGCTTGTACCTAACAACTGGCACGTAGCTAAGCAAGATCCTAGGTTATTGAGTACCATGCAGGAGGAACTTTCGGCCTTGAAGAAGAACGACACATGGGAGCTGGTACGACTGCCAGCTGGGAAGCGTGCTGTTCGATGTAAATGGGTTTATATTGGTAAGCCGACTCCAGAGGGCAAGATTGACAGGTACAAGTCCATATTGGTTGCTAAAGGCTATAGCCAAACTTATGGAATCGACTATAACGAGACTTTTGCTCCAGTTACAAAGATGAGCACTGTACGAGTGTTGGTGTCATGTGCTGCCAACTTCAATTGGCAACTACATCAGCTAGATGTCAAGAATGCCTTTTTGTACGAGGATCTCCAGGAGGAGGTGTATATGCAGATTCTATCAGGCTTTGCTAATTCACAAGCAACAGAGAAGATATGCAAATTGAAGAAGTCTTTGTATAGGCAAAATTAGTTTCTAAGAGCATAGTTTGATAGATTCAGGCTTGCAGTCTATGGTATGGGGTATTGGCAATGCAATGGAGATCATATTATATTTTATATGCACTCCAAGACTCGTAGCACTATTTTTGCAGTCTATGTTGATGATATTATAATGATTGGAGATGATACTGAGAAGATCTCTCATGACCGCACCAGGTATAGGGATACAAGTCGAGAATAATTCTCAGCCTATGCCGTAGCATCGACGGTAGAACGCTGTCTTGGTCAACTATACTATCTAAATATCTCACAATAATATAAAATCTGCCAACAATATCTCAACACAAAACTCAATCACAATTCTAAAGCACGAGAAGATATCAAGGAAGTCTAACCATACATTCAAAATATATAATAACAATAACAATATCCAACTCTCAAATATAAGCCAGAAATAAATCCGGTACCAAAATGCTAAAGAGAACTAACTATGCTAACAAGTGATACCGGTTAAAACTTCTGGCAGTCACTCCAGAACTAGTGGGTCCAAGATTGCATCATCTATAGGTCGAAGTCCATAGTATGTCGGATACCAATCACCCGGATTCTCTGAAAAATGTTTTCCAGGCATGAATAGAGCAAAGTACATCTCTAACAGAAGTTCTAGTCAATGATATAAACTATACAACAGCAAATAGATGTGAATATACAAGATGCCATATACATGTACAAGAGATACGCAATAAAGGAAATATTGAAAATAAATACAAGAATGAGCAATATGGAATAAAAAAGAAATATTAATGACTAAGTGAGTGAGTACCAGCTTTAATATGTGATCGGCTTGGAAACTTGATACAAGATTTATGGCCTGGCTAATCATACGTGCGGTGCATGATTAACACTATTCAAGAACAAGACTTGATACAATAAGGGTATGATCACATATCTATACTACATACTCCCCAACCCCGACTGATATAGTGGATCCAACCATGGTACGCTATGGCACGAGATTCCCTAGGAAGGTAGCAAGTCTCCCCGAGAATCAGTGTCTGTACATGTACAAGAAGAACAATGAAATAAGGCTTTCACAAGATACACCATATATACTATGGAATAACATCTCATGACGAGATCCGGATATACCAATCTGTGTAACCATCGTGTCAAAAAAATATGGATATCTACACTAGATACAATGAACATAGAGGATATCATAAATAAGAAACTATCAGAGAATGTACTCATCTGTGATCCAGAGCAATGGATGTCAAACTGTCCGAACTGGTGTCACACAGACCTATATATGGAATATTGCATTAATACAAGGTTCTGGAATAAAAATAAGTTAAACTAGTTAACTTCTAGGTCATAAAGTAATTTCTAAGTCAAAATAGTCAAACTAGGTCAACTCTAAGTCAAACTGGTTAAACTTGGTCAAACTATCTATTTCTAGGTTGTATGAGTCTATCTCTAGGATATTGGGTTCATACACTATGAAACTAGGCCATACACGCTAAATCTAAGATACTATGAAACCAATAGGATACCGTATCCTAAGATACGCAAGTAAAAGATATAGAAATATCATATATACATATTCAAACAATATTAGATATACTAATCCTAATTACAAATGCTAAGTGGATACCTTAGCTTTGAACCAACTCAGTATCGCACCACTAAACCCCCATCTTGACACTCAAATCTAATACATTGAGTATCCTCTCAATACCTTGATATTTACCTTAGTATCTCAAGGTAATGTGCTCTTAGTATATGTTATCTACCCAATCTCTAAACCATAGGCTAATATGTATTTATCTAATACAACTAATAGCTATAACTATTAATATTTACTAATACCCAACTACCTGTTACTACTAATATATTTTATATACTAATACATAAATACTAATTACTAACATATGATACACATCTATTAACTTACGCCATAATACTATATATCTACATATAGTACTTAACAATAACTTACATACATAGATACATATACCACAATAGCTACTAGGCTAACTATTCTACTAACAAAGCATTTAACTTAACTATTATACTACTAGCTATATCCACTAACCACTAAACTAAACTACTAACCAAATTTACTAACTATCAACAATCTAATAGCTAATATTAACCTACTAGCTAAACCATTACCCATATCTAACCTCACTAACTGAAACCCCTAACTAGTTAACTGAACACACCTATCCAAACCTTGCTACTGCCTGAGACTGCACCTTGCTGCAACTGGCTGCTGATATGCTGAACAAGTTGCTGCTGCTGCGCTCTGAAACTGCTGCTGCTGCTGCACTCGGTTTCAACGCTGCTGCTGCTGAACTGTTGCTGCAATACGCTCTAAAACTGCTGCTGCTGCTGCTTCACTGCAGCTCTACTGCAGCCGCATGTCTCACGTTGCATTGCTGCTGCGGCTGCAGACCGCTGCGCTGCTGCTGCTGCTGCCTGTTGCGCGCTGCTGCATTGTGCTGCCTCGCGCTGCTGCAGCGCTACATGCCTCGCTATGTCTCTACCCCTTAGCACACACACAAACTATATATATATATATATATATATATATATATATATACATAACTATAAGAAGATATCAACATATATATATCTATACATATATACATCACAACACTCTCACACACACACAAGTATATATACACAAACACCTATACGTATACAACTAGATATATATATATTTATACACACATACATATGTAAACATACACATAGCTATACATATATCAATATACATCTCATACATACATATTTATATAGATATAAACATACACATATACATACATATGTAAACATACATATATTCACCTAGATATATCATATATACATATATAACACATAGCTATATATACCCATATAAACACACACACACACACACACACACACACACACACACACACACACACATATATATATATATATATATATATATATATATATATATATATATATATAGAACTATGCATATATATATATATATATATATATAGAACTATGCATACACATTTACATATAGATGCACATAGATATCAATATATATATATAAACACATAATCACATAGTTATATATACATAACTATATGATATAATATAAATACATACTCTTATACATATATATATTATATCTAATATATCATATTAATAGTTACACACAAGTCAATTGATTTGTAAAGCAATGAAGCAAACACGTGGAGTGCATCGCATCCGTATCATACTAGATCTATGATACGCTTGCGATACGAGTCCACCACACAAGCAAACATACCCCGAAGAATACGAGAAAGTCTAAATTACTATTTATGAATAATATGAAGAGTAATATATATATATATATATCTACGTGTCCGTGTCAAAATGTTACATGTACAAAGTCCCATCTCGGAGGAAAAAATCCCTAAATCAACATATATCAATAAATTATTGGGATACGACCTACACATACCCAATTGTGGACATGATACTAGTCACAAACACACAAACACATGCCAATTTGATCTATAGGACCAATTGACAAACACAACAAGTGTCAATCTCAAAATTCCCCCAAAATTGACACAAAAGTACCATAACTTTCTCAATTGGTCTCCTATGAACTCAATTCCAAAACCTATGGGTAGTATATGCACATGGGTTAGTTTTTCATAGTTAAATCTCATATTTAGAACCTAAATTAAGAGAAAAAACAGTCATGCACCAGTCCCAAAATACGTAGGATTAGGAATACGTAAGCATGCCAGTCGTATGGATATGGCAACTCCAATATATGGAAACCAAAATCCACACGTACGCTGTAATATGAAAATCAATCCACAAGTGATATAAACATATGTCACAAGTCACAGGGTATAATCTAAATCTCATCCACAGAAAATCAATATAAATGAATAACCAGCATCTATATAACTAGATCTCAACATAAATATCTAAGGATGATAGTTGTATGGAAACAAATCCACTACCAACTCGAATGGAAAAGTACAACACAATAAACACAATATAGGAATACCAGCTAATAGTCATAGGGCTCGGAGAGAAGACATCTACGAAACATATATAACCATCCAAATCTGCGCTCCTGCAAATACTCAAGAACATATACACCTGGCAGGGGACCAGGTCCTCAGAGGGATGTAACAAGATACAGAAAAGTGAGCCAATTTGAATACAGTAAACATGCATATAATTTGAAAATAAATAAGTATGTTGTACAAGATAATCTATATGAATGCAAATGAGGACAACTTTTCGACGTATGGACAAGGGTAGGCTACTCGATCTAATCCTCACAACTCATATGCTCGTCAGTGGACATCATCCGCCGATATACCTCTGGGGTAGCGACCCTCGGACTCCATCAATCGGCATACCTCGGGGGTAGCGACCATCGGACACGACCACCATAGTGCGTGCTAGTTACTACGGTTTGCCAGAGTGGTTAAAAGCCCATACGCCTAATGATTGTCCTCTATGATACTAAGTGTCAAGTAGGTATCAACATATCTAATATATAGTAATGACTTAAAGGAACTACACATGCAATAAATAAATAGAAATGTAATAAATATACATAAATATACTAAACATGCAAAATACTGTAAGCAATTTGGCAAGGTATCTTGCTTGACAAGAAAGCTGTAAAGTGTAACGTCCCGAAGTCCAACACACAGGATCAGAAGCTATGGCCACAGAACAAATATCTCCGGATGCTGAAATAAATATCACCAACGTTCCCAGAATAAGCAAAATAGCTAAAAAGTACTTCTCTTTGGTCCAATTTGGACACAGGGGCAAAACGGTAATTTCGGGTAAAAGTGGGATCCACGTGTGGCTCACTTTGCACCGAAAAATGTGCCAAGCGTAACAGTCTCTAAATAGGATAAATTATAGGTCAAACAACTCTAGATATCAATACGAACCCAACGGTATGTCCAAATGTGGATTTCGATGGACCAAACACAATTTTGTCCAAAAAGTCAACTATGGGGCCCGCCAATTGGCGACTTGGTCAACTATCTCAGAATTGCGTGAAAATTGGGTTACAGGACCAGCGCGTTACCACGAGTCCAGTGGCACAAGTTTTGTCTCAATCTGACGTGCGTGCACAAAATGCGTACGACTTCCACAAAAGTTGTGACACAGGGTGTGTCCGCGGATACAGGCTGATTCCAACGCGCACACGCGTCCGAATAAGTTTTCACAAATTTTTACATGTCCGGTTATGCTACGCGCACCGTTCGGTACACTTGGTACACGGCGGGACGGTCCCGTTTGGCGGAGCGCGCTCCATTTCACAACTTTTAAAAATCTGGAAAAGTGGGTTCGCGGGGTTTTCCAACGAATTTAATTCTGTCTACATCAGTTAATAATCTAGGGTTATTTAACAAAAATTAAACCAGGTCAAGTGTTCTACGCATATCAAAAAGAATCATCAAATTCGGATCTCTGTGGTGGGAGATACGAACTCTGAAACATGGGTGGTCACTACAGTTTTCTGTGATCCCAGAATTCGGTCTGTGTCCGCCAACTTTGGTGCTATTTTTGTCTAGGATTTCATGTTGTTCGAGGTCTACTAACATACATATATGGAAGAGGATTAAGGGGTGAGCATACCGGTGAAGACGGGGCGGCGTTTGGTTGAGCGAGTCGACGGAAAATAACTTCGGAATACAGGTACCTCAATGTGGGAGCCTGCAGTGCGCGGGGTCGCGGTCGTCGGGATTTGTTTGGACGGCCTGGGGGGTTCTCCGGCTGCGGTGACGGCGCTCTCTAGGTCTAGATGAGAAGAGGAGGATCTGGATGATTAGGTTAGGGTTTTATAAATAATATATATATATATATATATATATATATATATATATATATATATATATATATATATATATATATATATATATATGAAAGGGAGAGAGAGAGAGAGAGAGTGGGTTCGGTTCGCGGGCTAAGTGGGGTGTGGTTGACGTGGGGTTGCTAGCAAAAGTGGCTTGGAATTTGCTAGGAAAAAAAAGCCAGCGGCTGTAGCATAGGAAAGGGAATGGTTTGCTTGGTTGCTTAAGTTGCTTTGTTGGAATTGTTTGCTTTGGTTTGCTATTGATTTGCTTTAGTAGTTATTAGTAATATTATTATTATTATTATTAGTTTATTATTATTTTCTTTTCTTTTCTTTTCCTTTTTACTTTTCCAATAAAATATATATATATATATATATATATATATACTCATAAGAAAAATTCTAGATTATAATAATGCACACCGTTAAGCTAGCAATTGCTCAAGGGGTCTCCTACATGAAATAAATTTTGAAAAATTCCTGATGGTACCATAAATCCTCTAAGTGCACCAACACCTAAAATAAAAATTATTAAAAATATATTTCTCCTAATTAGTCATTAATTACTATAATTAAATTAATAATTAATAATTAAAAGGGTATATGCGATTTTTAGGAATAGGGGTTTTACATTCTACCCAACTTATAAAAATTTCGTCCTCGAAATTAAAATTAAGCCAAGGTAGAAAATCAAGGGTGGTATAAGATTTGCATTGTTTATAATGCAAGGCCAGGTTTAAAGGGGTGGACGATGTTGCGCGTTGCACATCCTGAAAAATCATAGAAAAATCTACATGAGCGAAAAATAGGTTTCTTCATGTGTCATGTCCAAAGGTGTGGACACCTAAATGCTCTTTCGCATAAAAGCGCCCAACAATTGAAAAATTACACAAAGATGAGAATTGGATGATGGACACGTCTAGGATAAGGGTATGAAATTTGTAGGAAGGCAGTGGCTAGTGTAGTGCTCCAATTATCGAAGTACGGTATGGTGTGCTAAGTGATATAATTATTACAAAATTAAATAAAAATACCGTGTTCTATCTCTAACTGGACTCAATCTAGCCTTAGTCTCACTATCTCCGCCAAGTAGGTCTAAATTTATTATTTTTTTTTTTTGGGTGAGGGTTTCACAATCTACCGAACTTAAAATTTACCCATCTATCACCTAAGGTTGTACATCTGGGAAAACTATTCCTCAAATTATTTAATCATGTTATTCAATCCTCAAAGTTTTAACACCAAACATATCACCTATGATATGCCCTTAATCAATTATAAAAGAGAGTCACTAAGTCATGTGATTAGCCTTATGGGGTATATCTAGTACTATCAGTGTCAACTTATACCAGCACGAGGTTTCGTCTTTCCGAAATAGGGGAAGACGGAGAGCAATAATAAAGAATTCAAGGTGAAGGTGACAGAATACAAGTACGAGCTTCAAAGAGATTAAAGAATTTGAAGAGAGAGTTGTCAGGACAGTTTTGGATTGAAATCATATTTTTGGTAACTTCCTATTTACATGCTCGTATCAGTACAGTTATGTAACCGATATGATGTGTCAGACATGTCTAGGGGCAAGTATATCCATCTACTACCATATATCTCAATCAACGTAAAGTAGTCATGCGAAGAGCGAACCAAGCGCACTAAGGTTAGCTAGACCTTAATACACCGATTCTGATTAGGCAATTGTATCATTGTGTGCACCCAATAATACATATGCCATGAGCAAGCTCGATAAAAGAATAAGCTTACAAAAACTAGGGTATAATAGCAGCATAAATCAAGGTAGTACAGAAAATATAAGTACGCTAGATTATGATGAGAGAAGTTACAAAATAATCCCAGTTCTCAAAGAAGATAAGACTCTTACAATCTCTACAGTGGTCATACTAAATCCTTGTCTAAGTCGATATTCGACCAAATAGGGGTATGGGCTTCTAAGCTCTACAGTCTGATGAAACATTATCTTCTTATGCTAGCACACAGTTAATGTCATTGAGCTACACTTCAATAATAGGGCAAAAGACTATGTGATACTAGGTTGTGAGGTATACTAGCCAACTTATAATAATAAACTAATACTGTAATTGCCTTAAGGATACCGTAGAAACTCCTGTTAAGGTCTACGAGAAGGGGGTCTTGGTATTCATTAGGGTATCCTCTTTCATTACATAGGTCATGGTCGTACTAAGTTTTAGTCTTAGTGCAAGTGTCAATAGTAAGAACGGAACAGTTACTGGCCTTCCAGGGGGAAAGGGGATATAACTCGTATCGATGTGGGGGTACAGGTTACGCAATTTAAAACTAAGGGATAAGCACCAGGTCTCAATCTACAAGAATAGCTTAAACCATCAAGTTCTAACTACTAAGCACAAAATTTCAAAATTTAACATTTACAACTATAATCCCAGCAACTATATATCCTAATCATAGAAAAAAAATACTTGGTCTATAATCAGAGGTGTCAGATGGCACGAGTTGAAAGATGAAGAGTAGAAGAACAAAATTTAGTCGCCGCACAATTAGCAAGCGCTAAGGGTTCAGAGGAACAAGTCATAAAACTAAAATGGAAAGATTCTGGATAATGTCATGGTTTCCTAAGGGAAGATGCTATGCTAATCTCTGTGTTCGAGGTATGTTCAAGAAAAATGTTATATTCATTCCCTTTGGCCTCTTAGGTGCTGTCTACTAATAATAAGATAATGATCTAAGTTTATACTTCTAATATTATCTCACCATAAGAGTTAGGTCCAGCCCTAATATTTAACCTTGGATTTCTATTGGTTCCTCAATACTAGGGTCAAACACTATGGTCAAACTTCTAACTAACTCTAGTAGTGTCTATACTACTCTCAAGTCATCATAATACATCAGGGGGTAATGGTAAACCAATTCTAGAGATAAAGAATTCTAGGGTTCACTAGATATTCTAAACTTAGTGGTGTGTCTATATTCTCGTTGTATTCTTAATAGGTGTGCTACCATAATTATCATCCTAATAACAGGGGTTCCTATATTCTAGTAGAAGGCTATACTCAAAGAACTATTAGGGAAGTATAGGAATCAAGCAGGATGGAATTATTCAAATAGAATGGATTGGAAGGAGGATGAGTCATAGTCAATATGGATGAGATCCTATACTCTAGTCCTAGGTGCAGGCTTGTTCGGTACAATAATATAACCGAGATAATATACTCTCGACCTGCATGGGCTACCACAAAAATATGTCACGCCCTAGTCCCAAAATATGTAGGACTAGGAATACGTAAGCATGCCAGCCGTATGGATATGGCAACTCCAATATATGGAAACCAAAATCCACACGTACGCTGTAATATAAAAATCAATCCACAAGTGGTATAAACATATGTCACAAGTCACAGGGTATAATCTAAATCTCATCCACAGAAACTTAATATAAATGAATAACCAGCATCTATATAACTAGATCTCAACATAAATATCTAAGGATGATAGTTGTATGGAAATAAATCTACTACCAACTCGAATGGAAAAGTACAATACAATAAACACAATATAGGAATACCAGCTAACAGTCATGGGGCTCAGAGAGAAGACATCCACAAAACATATATAACCATCCAAATCTTCGCTCCTACAAATACTCAAGAACAGATACACCTGGCAGGGGACCAGGTCCTCAGAGGGATGTAACAAGATACAGAAAAGCGAGCCAATTTGAATACAGTAAACATGCATATAATTTGAAAATAAATAAGTACGCTGTACAAGACAATCTATATGAATGCAAATGAGGATAACTTTTTGATGTATGGGCAAGGGTAGGCTACTCGATCTAATCCTCATAACTCATACGCTCGTCAGTGGACATCATCAACCGACATACCTCTGGGATAGCGACCCTCGGACTCCATCAATCGACATACCTCGGGGGTAGCGACCATCGGACACGACCACCATAGTGCGTGCTAGTTAATATGGTTTACCAGAGTGGTTAAAAGCCCATACGCCTAATGATTGTCCTATTTGATACTAAGTGTCAAGTGGGTGTTGTCACGACCCGTACCCGGAAAATCGGGCATGAGTCGTGGGTACGTCCAGCCTACGCCGCAGCATCGACGGTAGAACGTTGTCTAGGTCAACTATCTAGCTAACAATCTCACGCAATCAATATATAAACCTGTCAAGATCTCAACTCCAAACGGAGGAGCAATATCATAATGATAATCTCAAGTACTCAATCACGAATCTAAGCACGATAAGATAACAAGAAGACTAACAACTCCAAAGTCTAACAAACAACTAAGGGATAAGCACTCAATCACGAATCTACGAGAAGCAATATCATAATGATAATCTCAAGTACTCAATCACGAATCTACGAGAAGGGGGTCTTGGTATTCATTAGGGTATCCTCTTTCATTACATAGGTCATGGTCGTACTAAGTGCAGGCTTGTTCGGTACAATAATATAACCGAGATAATATACTCTCGACCTGCATGGGCTACCACAAAAATATGTCACGCCCTAGTCCCAAAATATGTAGGACTAGGAATACGTAAGCATGCCAGCCGTATGGATATGGCAACTCCAATATATGGAAACCAAAATCCACACGTACGCTGTAATATAAAAATCAATCCACAAGTGGTATAAACATATGTCACAAGTCACAGGGTATAATCTAAATCTCATCCACAGAAACTTAATATAAATGAATAACCAGCATCTATATAACTAGATCTCAACATAAATATCTAAGGATGATAGTTGTATGGAAATAAATCTACTACCAACTCGAATGGAAAAGTACAATACAATAAACACAATATAGGAATACCAGCTAACAGTCATGGGGCTCGGAGAGAAGACATCCACAAAACATATATAACCATCCAAATCTTCGCTCCTACAAATACTCAAGAACAGATACACCTGGCAGGGGACCAGGTCCTCAGAGGGATGTAACAAGATACAGAAAAGCGAGCCAATTTGAATACAGTAAACATGCATATAATTTGAAAATAAATAAGTACGCTGTACAAGACAATCTATATGAATGCAAATGAGGATAACTTTTTGATGTATGGGCAAGGGTAGGCTACTCGATCTAATCCTCATAACTCATACGCTCGTTAGTGGACATCATCAACCGACATACCTCTGGGATAGCGACCCTCGGACTCCATCAATCGACATACCTCGGGGGTAGCGACCATCGGACACGACCACCATAGTGCGTGCTAGTTAATATGGTTTACCAGAGTGGTTAAAAGCCCATACGCCTAATGATTGTCCTATTTGATACTAAGTGTCAAGTGGGTGTTGTCACGACCCGTACCCGGAAAATCGGGCATGAGTCGTGGGTACGTCCAGCCTACGCCGCAGCATCGGCGGTAGAACGTTGTCTAGGTCAACTATCTAGCTAACAATCTCACGCAATCAATATATAAACCTGTCAAGATCTCAACTCCAAACGGAGGAGCAATATCATAATGATAATCTCAAGTACTCAATCACGAATCTAAGCACGATAAGATAACAAGAAGACTAACAACTCCAAAGTCTAACAAACAACAACTACTACAACAACCACAACATCAATAATAATAATATATTATACAAAATAATATACAATACAAGGTCTCAAACCAAAACCGGAGACAAATCCGGTGCTAAAGCTAATAAAAACAACAACAAGGTCCTAGTGATCCCGGCTACCAGCCCGAAAATCACTCCTAAACTAGAGGGTCTCTGTCTGCACCATCGACAGGCTCAGGTCCGTAAAACGTCGGATACCACTCCTCCGGATACTCTGAAAAATATGTCCAGTCAGGACTGGAGCAAGTACATCTCTAACAGTAGTTCCATTTAAAGATAAAAACTATAAAACAGTTATAGCAAGTAGCAAGAAGAATGAAGCAAGTATGAAATAAAAAATATATAAATCACTGGTGCATAAAGGTAAAGATGCAGGAATATCAGAAAAAAGATAGTAATGACTGCAAGATACAAGAAATCTACACTAAGAGTAAGTCTGTGCACATGAACGTGTAGTGAGTCCAGCATAAAATACATGTAGTGAGTCAAGTCCAGAAACATGTAAGTGAGACTAGCAAGAAATGCAAGAGAGTCCAGACTAGAAAGAATGAACTCGGTATCTTTGAAATACTTGTTTCGATATGTAAACGGCTAGGGATAAGTACGGCTCACCGCGCACTGGGTGCACGGCTGCTATCATTCCAGATTAGACCAGAGGGAGTGATTCCTGATGATTACAGATAGAAATATTTACATGTCTACTCGAGTATTTTCCTGCCCCAACTAATACAAGTAAATCCAAGACCCAACACGTAAATCAAGATGAGTCCAGCCTGAAACATGAGTGATGCCTATAGTGATGCCTGTAGGTGATGCCAATAGTGATTCCAGAATAGAGGCCAAAAATATGAAATATACGTGTCGCAAGTAAATAAATCCAGAAATATCAGTCAGTATCCCGTGTTGTACTAGAATAATCAGATGATGCTATACTAGAAGCTGAATCATAATAATCATCAGATAATGAAAACTATCAGAGAATGTACTCGCCTGACGTCCTGAGCAACTGGCAATCCGAACCGGTGTCGCAAGGACCTATGCGAAAAGCAAGGTTAAACAGGGTTCTAATGAGTTAAACAGATATAAAATAACTAAAAAATAGGCTTCTAGGGTCGTTCTAGGTCAAACGGGTCAAACCGATAAAATCTGGGTCAAAAAGTTAACTCGGGGTCCAAAAAGTCAACTTTGGGTCAAAAGTAGGTCAAAAGTTGACTTTGGCGGTCAACCGAGTCAACTACGGTCAAGTCTAGGTCAAACTAGGGTGCTCCTGAAATTCTAGGTCAAATCGAGCTCATTAAGCTAGAAAACTCTCAAACTCGCCTCCTTGAGATACCGGGATACCCTCGGTATCCGATACCTCACCCTATGCTATACGCCCCGTCTATACCCGCTAAAACCTATGCTAGCACGCATAAATATATACACATATAAATATAAACCTATCTCTAAACTCAAACCTAGGCAATTGCTCAAAAACTCTGCTCGAAACTCAATACCTTGGATATCTCAAGGTATTGAGATACCTCTCTAAACTCAACCCTACTACCCTTCTAGCTAACTAACTATGCATAAACATATATATCTAGCTATAATCTAGGCTAAAATATAGATATCTAATACATATAGGCATATACCTAGGTATCTACATATATATATCTCACATACACACATATACACATACCTTACCTATACATATATATATCTAGCTATAATATATATCTAACTATATGTATTTATATATCTATACATATAGATATATATCTATCTAACTATATAACTATCTATATAGGTATCCATTTACCTATCTATCTATCTAATTATCTATCTATCTACCTATCTCTCTAACTATATATATATATCACTTAGATCTCTCTCCCCCCTCGCTACTCTAGCTGGTACCCCCCTTTAATATGCTGCTGCTGCTGCTACTGCACTGCGTTTGCTGCGGCTGCTGCCTCCATGCTGCATCTGCTGCTGCTCTTGCTGCTACTGCAGCTGCCTAGCTGCTGCTGTGGTGGCTGCTGCCCCATAGCTGCTGCTGTTGCTGTTCAGGTTCTGCCCTCCCCCCCCTCTCTCATTCTCTCTTACACACACACCTACCTATATACATATATATATATATCACTATATATATATAATCATACATATATATACATATATATATAACTCTATAGATATATATACACACTAACTTATATATATTCATAAACATACTAACATATATAATTATACACACATATTAACACACACACTCATATGCACAAACACACACACTTATATACACAAACACATATCTATATACACACACACACACACACACACATATATATATATATATACATATACACACTCACACACTCAAACATATATATATATATATATATATATATATATATACACTCACTCACACACACTCACTCTCACACACACTAACACACACACTCTCACACACACAAACACACACACAAACACATACATATATATATATATATATATATATATATATATATATATATATATATATATATATATATATATATATATATATATATATATACTCATACACACATATATATATAAAAATATATATAGAAACACACACACAAATATATATACATATATATATATATATATAAACACAACACACACGCAACACACAATACAACGCACACAACGCCCACAACGCTCACCAACGCACGCCCAACGACCCCGACATGCACAAACACCTATAAATATATTAAATATAGCCCGAGAATTCTAGTACACACTCTTCGATGCTAACCCAATGTGCGCACAAGTCCGAAACTACAAAACCATGCCGAAATGGCCGTTCGGTCATTTCGACGAACACGCGGTGTGCGGTTCCGAAAACCTCCTGAAACGCACACCAAACCAACTCAGAATCGGCCCAAAATTTACCCACGAGTCCTAAATGATGTCTAGATCCTAGAAAAAATACTACCGCGTCGATTCTAGATCCGTGGCGAAAACGCGTACGCACTTAGAATCAGCGACGACGAAAACCCCAAAAACGCCCGAAACACTTGTTTCTCCGCGACACGGCTTCCCGTGTCCGAACGGAGACACGCACTCACCCTCAAGACACCCGACAACGTCTACCTAGGTCCGTCTAACCTAGGGCATCACCCAAAATTAGGCCAAATTCGGATTCCACCCGAAATTGACACAAAACCTAGTGTTAAAGTCTCCAAACACCACCAAACTAGTTCCAACTTCCTCCAACGGGTAGCCTAAGGGTCTAGGAAGGTTCTAAACTATTAATTACACTATATAAAAGTAATTATAAGGGAGAAAAATTAGGGTTTACCTCTTGGGAGTTGGAATTCCAAGCCAAAATCTCCAAAATGCTCCAAATCTACCAAACCAAGCTTCCAAGCTCCCAAATCTAGCTCCAACACCAAATCTAAGCTCTATCCACCTAGGTTGGGGAAGAATATAGGGTTAGGGTTCACATAAGTAGAAGAAATGGAAGGAGAAAGGAGAGAAAATGTAGAAACTTACTTGTTTGGAAGTGGGAAGGAGAAAGGAAGAAGGAGGAAAGAGTGGAGAAGAAGAAGAAGTGAAGAAGAAGAAGAAGAATGGGGGGGCTGCTCCTGCTGTGTGCGGGCTGGAATGGGGGAATAGGGTCGGCCAAGGCATGTAATAAGGGTTTACATAGAGTCCAAATGACCAAAATGCCCTCTTAACTTGGGTTTTTGGTTTCGGGGTTCCAAAAGCACTCAAACTAACTCCAAATCTCTCCAACTAACCTACTAAAAATATAATAAATATTCTAAACCCAAAAATAAGTCTCACAGGGGTGTGGGCTGGGTCGGACATGGGTCCACTAGGGTTTGACATGGGTCAAGACTAGCCAAAATTCTAAAACAATCAACATAAAAATAATACAATCAATAATTAAATATAAATACAATTAATTATAAATAATACAAAATTAACTAAATTAAAATAAAATAAAAATACCCGGCTCTGAAAATGGGGTGGTGACAGGTGTCAACATATCTAATATATAGTAATGACTGAAAGGAACTACACATGCAATAAATAAACAAAAATGTAATAAATATACAGAAATATACTAAGCATGCAAAATACCGTAAGCAATTTGGCAAGGTATCTTGCCTGGCAAGAAAGCTGTAAAGTGTAACGTCCCGAAGTCCAACACACAGGATCAGAAGCTATGGCCGCAGAACAAATATCTCCGGATACTGAAATAAATATCACCAACGTTTCCAAAATAAGCAAAATAGCTAAAAAGTACTTCCCTTTTGTCCAATTTGGACACAGGGGCAAAACGGTAATTTCGGGTAAAAGTGGGGTCCACGTATGGCCCATTTTGCACCAAAAAATGTGCCAAGGGTAACAGTCTCTAAATGGAACAAATTATAGGTCAAACAACTCTAGATATCAATACGAACCAAATGGTATGTCCAAATGTTGATTCCGATGGGCCGAACATAATTTTGTCCAAAAAGTCAACTGTGGAGCCCGCCAATTGGCGACTTGGTCAACTGTCTCAGAATTGCGTGAAAATTGGGTCACAGGACCAGCGCGTTACCACGAGTCCAGTGGCACAAGTTTCGTCACAGTCTGACGTGCGTGCACAAAATGCGTACGACTTCCACAAAAGTTGTGACACAGGGTGTGTCCGTGTATACGGGCTGATTTCGGCGCGCACACGCGTCCGAATCAGTTTTCGCAAATTTTTACATGTTCGGTTATACTACGCGCACCGTTCGATACACTTGGTACACGGCGGGGCGGTCCCGTTTGGATGGGCGCGCTCCGTTTCACAACTTTTGGAAATCTGGAAAAGTGGGTTCGCATAGTTTTCCAACGAATTTAATTATGTCTACATCAGTTAATAATCTAGGATTATTTAACAAAAATTAAACTAGGTCAAGTGGTCTACGCATACCAAAAAGAATCATCAAATTCGGATCTCTGTGGTGGGAGATACGAACTCTGAAACATGGGTGGTCACCGCAGTTTTCTGCGATCCCAGAATTCTGTCTGTGTCCGCCAACTTTGGCACTGTTTTTGCCTAGGGTTTCGTGTTGGTCGAGGTCTACTAACACACAGATATGGAAGAGGGTTAAGGGGTGAGCATATCGGTGAAGACGGGACGGCGTTTGGTTGAGCGAGTCGACGGAAAACAACTCCGGAACACAGGTACCTCAATGTGGGAGTCTGCAGTGCGCGGAGTCGCGGTCGTCGGGATTTGTTTGGACGGCCTGGGGGTGTTCTCCGGCTGCGGTGGCGGCGCTCTCTAGGTCTAGATGAGAAGAGGAGGGTCTGGATGATTAGGTTAGGGTTTTATAAATAGTATATATATATATATATATATATATATATATATATATATATATATATATATATATATATATATTTATGAAAGGAAGAGAGAGAGAGAGTGGGTTCGGTTCGCGGGCTAAGGGGGTTTGGTTGACGTGGGGTTGCTAGCAAAAGTGGCTTGGAATTTGCTAGAAAAAAAAAGCCAGCGGTTGTAGCATAGGGAAGGGAATGGTTTGCTTGGTTACTTAAGTTGCTTTGTTGGAATTGTTTGCTTTGGTTTGCTATTGATTTGCTTTAGTAGTTATTAGTAATATTATTATTATTATTATTATTATTATTATTAGTTTATTATTCTTTTCTTTTCTTTTCTTTTCTTTTCCTTTTTACTTTTCTAATAATATATATATATATATATATATATATATATATATATATATATATATATATATATATATATATATACTCATAAGAAAAATTCTAGATTATAATAATGCCCACCGTTAAGCTAGCAACTGCTCAAGGGGTCTCCTATATGAAATAAATTCCAAAAAATTCCTGATGGTCCCATAAATCCTCTAAGTGCACCAACACCTAAAATAAAAGTTATTAAAAATCTATTTCTCCTAATTAGTCACTAATTACTATAATTAAATTAATAATTAATAGTTAAAAGGGTATATATGATTTTTAGGAATAGGGGTTTTACAAAAACTGAATTGTACCTATTGGGAGATGGATTCACAATAAAACCTTCAAAATTGGTGAAATTGGCCTTCAACTTGTAGATCTATGCTCCCTCCTTGTAGATCCATGCTCTAATAGCCTCCAATGGTGATTTGGGAAGGAATTAGATAGAAATTTGGTAGAAATTTGATAAAATTTGGTTGAGAAAAATTCTAGATCTAGATTTGGAATAAAAAAATAAAGAGAGAGAAAGTTTTTATCTCCTTTATATAGGCCTCACTTGCCCCCTCCCTCAAGCTACAATATAAAGTCTAAAATACCCCTTGGGGCCTCTCATGAAAAAATTAATTAAAAAAAATGTTCTAGTCTAATGGGTTTAACATAATTAATTATCCTCCTAATGATTGGGCTTCTAATTATTTGGCTCAATTCGAACTAGGATTAAATGTTGGTCCATGGATCTAATCTACACTAGTTAGGTACACTAATATAAGTCCAAAAATAAATTTAACATGCTAAAAATAAATAAATAATACAATAAATAAATATTTAATATGCACAATATTTAATAAATTATGAAATGACCAAAATATTCTTTCCTAGAAAATGTGGTAGTGACAAGATCTTCTGCTGAAGAAAAGGCTTGGAGAGGAATTTGAAGTTAAGGATCTGGGACAGTTGAAGTACTTCCTCGGAATTAAAATTGCAAGGTCACGAAAGGGGATAGTACTTTCTCAATAAAAGTATGCTCTAGACTTCTTTCAGAGACATGAATGCTGGGTTGCAGGGATGCTTCTACTCCTATCGAGAAGAATCACAAGTTTTGTGTCGAGGGTGGTGATCCGGTGAGTAAGGAGCAATATCAAAGATTAGTTAGTTGACTCATATATCTATGTCATACGAGACTTGATATTACTTATGTCGTGAGTGTGGTGTCACCCTCACTTTTCCAGCTAGGGGTAGTTTGGTAAATTGGCATGGATAAATAATTTTAGGAATAAATATTTATATTAGTGTATTATAGTAATTATTTAATGATTGTATTTGTTATTTAATTATTAGTGATTTATAGATTAAGTGTGACTTGTATTAATTATTTTGTTAGAGGCTAGTCCAATAATTAGACTTGTCATGACAACTAGTGAGCCTAGCTTGGATCCAAACTCATTAGACCCATTCCCGTTAATTAATTAGAGAGCATTAACTTAATTAGAATTAGTTAGAAGCTTTCCAATATAGTCATTCCCTAATCCTATTCATAATTGGATGGAGAGGGACAATTTGGACCATGCATGTGACTTGAGAAAGGGGGTAGGGGTCGGCTACTATTAGAGGGGGCTCCCCCCCCCTCTCTCTCTCCTCTTATTTGTATTCATTTAGATCTAGAAATTAGATCCCCAATTTTCCATCATTTCCTCCATTAAATTTCTACTAAATTCACCTTTATTCCCTTTTCAAATTCATCGCCCTAGAGCTTTGAAGCTTGGAGAAGCAAGGAGCACGAGGAGGAGGAGGAGCTTTGGAGCTAGAGATCGTATCCAAAATGTGTCCAATTGTATTTTTATTGGGAATTCATCTTATATTCCTGAATTTCTCCTTCATTGTAGATTCTTAATCATGCATTTGACCCCTAGGAATTACCCCATAACATAGGACTACCTATAAGAATAATTTTTAGGCAATTTGGTTGAGTATTGTGATTTCTACATAGGTTTTTGTATTGATGTTGGAGGAATTACGAGATTGACACATCAATATTGTGTCATAAGACCAATTAGATCTAATTAGACTTAGATCGGGGTTATGAGACTAGGTACGTGTCCACAAATGAATACGTGTATGCCGTATCATGGTATTTTGTGATACGGTGCGACACGGGGCCCAATTTTGGGTGTTTTACACAATTACTCATCATTTCTTATTGTAGCAAGTTACTTTAGTTATATTATGATGATATAGATATGTATATTTAGTATTTATGGAGAATTTGAGTTTTGAAATCTCTATTGGGTGCGTATCCTAGAGTATCGTATTGGTAGCATATCTAGTGTTTGATTTAATTCTCTAGAGAGTGTGGTATATGTATATATATACATATATATCACATATAAGTATATGTGTATTGATAGTAGATTACTATATATATATATATATATATATATATATATATATATATATATATATATATATATATTTATGTGTGTGTGTGTGTGTGTGTGTAGATATATATGTATATATATATATATATATATATATATATATATATATTGTGTGTGTGTGCGTGTGTGTTGAGTGTTATGAGGGTGCCTGTGTGTAGAAGAGGTTTGAAGGAAGAACTAAAAGAAGAGGGAGATGTTGACTGTGTAGTGCTTGGTACAGTATATCCAGTCACTGTGTGTGACTGAGGTAAGTGAGGGGGAGTCAAGATGCTCGGGTTATAGCAGTAGGATGTGTGGTTGGTGTATCAGGTATCAGGCATGTGGCAATGGTGAGATAGGCTTGGGATATTGTAGGTTGATGTGGTTGGTGTATCGGGTATCAGGGCATATGGAAATGGTGAGTTATGCTTGGGTGAAGTCTAAGTGTATCAATCTACTGATACATATATGGGGAAAACTGGGATACTTGTGCAGTTGTTCAGGAGATGAACATTGAGTGCAGTATGGGAAGCAGTTGCAGCAGCAATATTAGAAGACAGTAGCAGCAGTAGGTGCATCAGGGAGCCATGAGAGAGAGCAACACAACAGTTGTTTGGTGTGTGTAGTCGGGTTTGGCCAAGTAAGCAACAGTAAGAGATCAGGGAGGTAACTGATACTAGATGTATCAGTTAGTTTGGGAGGGTTGCAGAGGTTGGACTTATACTTGAAAGTGAATTAGAATGAAGGGTATTGGTCGGGTAACTCCTTGTGGCAGACATAAGATGTTGCAGGCCATATTGGGTTATGCCAAGCAATAAAAGTCCCGTTGAGCAATCAGGCATATACTCGAGTGGCCAATAGTGGCAAAGAGTTACAAGGATGGTTATGTATCAGTTAAGACCAGTTAGTAATTTGAGTTAGATAAGAGTGTCAATTATTAGTTAATGTATCAGTGTTAGCTTTGGGTTGCTGATAGTTAAGTAGTATTGGTTTCATGAGAACATGAGGTGCAACAACCATTGACAGTGGGTACTAGGCTTGGGCAAGTACCAATGCAGTCAAGTGAAGGAATTTAGGGGGGGATTGGCAGTTATGTAAACCTGGGTTGGAACTGAAGCAGTAGCAACTGATGCACATTGACTTGTGTATCACTGTGTCAGTTAGAAGAGGGGTTCAGTCTCAGTGGGGTGTTGGACAGTGGCGACAACAAGGGATATCGGCGGGTGGTTAACTGATATCAGTTAAGTAATAAAGCTTAAGTTAGAAGTTAGTACCTAGTGTATCAGTTCGTGTAAGATTTAGATGTCAGTTAGTATAAGTTAAAGTCATGATATATTAGCTAGGCCAAGTGTGGGGATATGTGGATAATAGCCAGGGTAATATGGTGTGTGTGAGTTAGAAAATGATTGAGTGTCAGATATATCAGTTAGTAGTGTGTGTTATCAATTAGTTGACATTTGATATATATATATATATATATATATATATATATATATATATATATATATATATATATATATATATATATATATGTGTGTGTGTGTGTGTGTGTGTGTGTGTGTGTGTGTGTGTGTGTGTGTAAGTTTTGATATCAGTATATGTTAGTATCAGTTGCTAGTTATATCAGTTAGCATATAACTAATAGTGGTTAGTATATGTTAGTTATTGATTATCAGTTAGAGATATTAGCTAAGTTAGGACTTGAACTCTAAAGGTAATAACTAGTATAACTATTTAAGCTAGTAGTAGCTAAATAAATGACCAAGATAGACCCATTAGGTAGTATTGATCCTAGAGTGGACCTAGAAGCATGTTAATGCATTCTTAACTTTCTTTTACTTTATTACACCTTATTGATATAATATTTCCTAAATAGGAGTGTGGCACCAGCTTGGGCATCGAGATACACCCTTTGCGCAGGACCTAAGGCGAGTACATCTCTCTATTAGTTTTTATTTCATAATAGTATATATATATATCACATGTTCTAGAACTGTATACTTGATTCTGATACAGTGGTTACACAGACTGGTACTATATGGATCCTGTCAGGAGATGTTATCCCTTACCGTGTTCAGTGGGTACTCCTTCACATGTATTTTATCGTGTGTATCGGGTATAGATTTTAGTATAATTTATGTTCACACATTGCTTGTGTTCAATGTGTCCATATTCGTGTTCATAACGTGTCGTGATTGGATCCACTAATATTGGTTGGGGATGGGGGAGTATGAGTTGGTTATGTGATCAAGCCAGGGGTATTTGTGTATATCTTATTTACATACCACACATGTAATCGAGTTACCATATTGCATTCGTGTTCAACCCAAACTGATCACATAATGAACTTGTACTTTTTGGCACAGTAGTTAGTTTATCTATTTTCTTCTAGTTGTAGTTATTATATTGCCTGTTCTTTATTCCAGTACATTACTTTTTAACTCTAATTCATTCCATTCTGATGGTTAGTTATCTTGTATTCTTTTCTATTATCTATTATATATGCTCGATTATGTATTTGGAACTGCTTTCAGAGGTATGTACTTTGCTCCAATCCTGACTGGATAGATTTTTTTAGATGATTGGCTTATGGACTAGTGTCCCACCTACTACGGGTCGCAGAATATCGTACCATTAGAGGATACTCCTTTAGAGCAGGAGGACCTAGTAACAGAGGCTAAGGAGGATTAGACTTATTGTTTACTCATGTATTATACTCTTTTGAGGTTATTGGCATATATATATATTATTTCGAACTTGTGGATGTATTATGACTCTTTTCCTTTGTTATTCTATCTCGTGCTTTATCTTAGTTTGACATTGTGATTGAGTATAGTTTATCATTATCATATACTATATTGTTCCTCTGTTTGGAGTTGAGATAACATTGACAGGTACCTTATACATATTGTGTGAGATGTTAGATTGTATATTTGACCTAGACAATATTTTACCACCGGTGCTACGGCGTAGGCTGGACGTTGTTCACTACTCGTGCCCTTATTCCGGGTGTAAGTCGTGACACATTTTTAGTGGTAGCTCATGCAGGACAAGAGTCACAATTAGAGTGATATCGTAGTAGTGCTCACCTAGAGTAATGCTATGTGCCTGCTTTAGGATGTAGGATATAGGCTGATAGTATACTCAATCACAACTAGAAAATATTTCTAAATATCAGTTTTGCTATCATTATCTATTAAATATTTGCTTTACTTTGAATAATTTGGTCCCTCTTTTTTTGATATCGTACCTTACTCAATATTAATTCCTTTGTTCAATTTATCTTCAGGATGCCGCCAAAGACGTATTTCTAGCGCTCAGGCGCAATATCAGCGAGGTCGGTCACTTTGTCGCCTCTAAGGGCAACACCAGCAGAAATTGTTCCAACAGCTATATTTCAGAGGTCCACTTCACCGATCCAGGTGGATATTTTTGTAGCAGCTTTCGGGGATGCTCCACCTCCGGTACAAAGGGCAGTACCGACAGCTTCAGAGGATCTTCTACCCCCACCACCCGTAGTCGATCAGACACATATGCTTGCGCTTTTTCAAGCGATGATGGAGGCACAACAGTGCCATTAAGAGGTTAGGAGACAGAGCATTAAAAATTCCCACCAGATTGTGCTCATCGCAATTGAGAGAGTCGCCTTAGTCCAACCACAGATGGCACCACCTCAGTTCACCCTGCAGCAGCCGAGGCCGAGGACAATCATAGACTTCAAGAGGATGGGGCCGAAGGACTTTAAAGGTACTGAGAGAATTTTTTATGCTGATGATTGGATAGAAGACATTGAGAGAAACCTGCGACTGGCGCAGATTCCAGAGAGGTTGCAGGTAGAGGCCACGGGAAGCGTGATGTTTAACATCGGATTGACTTGGTTCAGGACGTACCCCGGGATCTCAGCACTAAGACTTACTTGGGAAGCTTTTAAGGAGCTCTTCAAGGAAAATTTCTTTCCAGATGTGGATCTGACATCTCTAGATAGCCAGTTTTAGTACCTCGTTCAGGGAGGTATGACGGTGGATGAGTATGCCACAGAGTATTGCAGATTAGACCACTTTGTGGAGGGGCAGAACCCCATGGAAAGGGCCAGAAAGATCAGAAAAGGCCTGAACAAGGAGATCAAATCACATACGAATGGAGATCCCACCGCTACTTTTGAGGAGATTCTAAGGCAGGCACAGCGGACAGAGTATGATCTCGAGCTTGGCTCCAAGAGGCCGAGGGACATAGGAGGATCCAGTACTAACATAGGTCTAACAAAGTGGCCTCACTTTCAGCAGCAACATCAGAGATACTTCCAGCAGCCGAGGCAGCAGTATCCTGGACCAGCTAAAGTGCTAGTACAACAGACGCACTAGATCCAGAGGCCAGCTATTTCTTGCCCATTTTATAAGAAGTAGGGACATGGATATGATGCGTTCAGGATAAGATTGGGCCAGTATTTATTATGCGGATCAAGAGACCATCAGTTGAGGGCTTGTCCTAGAGCTCCAGCTCGTCCAGCTCAGGACAAAGCTCAGGAACGGAGAGCACCCGCGAGACCACCAGTAGGATAGTAGAGAGGACCTCCTCTACCACCACAACAACAACAGTTCGCTCAATACCAACAATAGCGACAAGGTGCCCAACGACAGGGGTGAGCTTTTGCCTTGACCGTCGAGGAGGAGAAGCCAGTTGTTGATGTTATTTCAGATTCAGTCTATCTTGATTCTTTTCCAGCTCATGCTTTATTTGATTTTGGTGCTTCACATAGTTTCGTATATGTATCTTTTGCTCTGAAACCTCACCTTGACATTGAACTATTGACGAGGACTTGCAAGATCATGATCGGGGGTAACATTATCCTGGTCAGTGATGTTTGCAAGGATCGGAAAGTTTCTTTGGAAGGCCGAGAGTTGAGCGTATATCTACTCATAATTCCACTTTCGAGCTACGATATAGTACTCGGGATGGATTGGTTGAGTAGGCACCATGCTAGTATTGATTATCGTGGAGGTAGAGTTTTGTTTCAGGCACCATGTGAGCTAGAGTTTGAGTTTGTCAGAGGAGCAGCAGAGCAGAGCGAGAAAATTTTCTGTAGAGCTTTGGTAGAAGAGCAGGAGTCACCACATCCATTGATTACAGAGTATATAGACGTCTTTCTGGAGGAGTTATTGGGGTTGCCATCAGACAGAGATATAGAGTTCTCTATAGACTTGGTGCCAGGTGTAGAGCCAATATCACAACACGTCTATAAGGTGAACAACAGCGAACTGGTAGAGTTGAAGAAGCAGGTGGATGAGTTGCAGGACAAAGGCTTCATCCGCTACAGTTCATCATCGTAGGGTTCTCCGATATTATTTGTACCGAAGAAGGATGGGTCAGTACGCATGTGTATCGACTACATGGCTCTCAATAACCTCACTATCAAGAACAAATATATGTTGCCACGGATTGATAATTTATTTAATCACTTGAGAGGAGTGCAAGTATTTTCGAAGATAGACTTGAGGTCAGGGTACTAGCAGGTAAAAGTTAAGAAGGAGGACATTCTGAAGACAGCTTTGAGGACTCGGTATGGGTAGTTCTAGTTCTTGGTGATGCCGTTTGGGTTGACCAATGCCCCGACGATATTCATGAACCTGATGAATAAGGTGTTTCATTGGTTCTTGGATCAATTTGTGGTTTTATTCATTGATAATATATTGATTTATTCGAAGATCCTGGAGGAGCATGAGAAACACCTAAGATAGTTTTGGAGACCCTCAGGAAGGAGAAGCTTTATGGTAAGTTTTTGAAGTATGAGTTCTTCTTTGATAAGGTTGAATTCCTAGGGCATGTGATTACAGGAAACGGGATCTCAGTAGACCCAAAGAAGATTCAGCAGTTGAGTCATGGTCTACCCCGAGTTCAGTGGCGGAGATCAAGAGATTTCTTGGATTGGTAGGCAATTATTGGAGATTTGTTCAGAATTTTTCCAGGATTACAGAGCCAATGACTAGACTAACCAGGAAGGACGTGGAGTTCGTCTGGACTGAGGAGTGTTAGACTAATTTTGAGGAGTTGAAGAAGAGATTGACTATAGCTCCAATATTGACGTTGCCATCAGGGATAGGAGAATTTTCTATATATTGTGATGCATCGCGTAAGGGCTTAGGATGTGTGTTACAGCAGAATGGGAAGGTGGTTGCTTATACTTCCATGCAATTACGCCTGCATGAGAAGAATTACCCTACCCATGACTTGGAGTTGGCAGAAGTTATTTTTGCTCTTAAACTGTGGAAGCACTACTTGTATGGAGAGCGGGTAGAGATCTTTACAAATTACAAGAGCTTGAATATGTGTTCACATAAAAGGAGCTCAACATGAGGCAAAGGCGGTGGTTGGAGTTGATTAAAGACTTTAATATTTCCTTGCAGTACCATCCAGGGAAGGCCAACATATTCGCTGATGCCTTGAGCAGGTATCCAGTAGCTATGTACTTGACGAGGGATATGCACTTGTTGGCCGATCTTGATAGCTTGGGTATTGAGGTACTAGTTCCTGGAGTTGCGGCACTGATATGGGGACTTCAGGTACAGTCAGATATAATAGACCGGATCAGAACCGCATAGTTCGAGGATGAGTCTCTGAGGAGCATCAGAGCGCAAGTCAGGATGGGATTGGCGGAGGACTTCGGTATTGCAGAGGATGGATCATTGCGGCACGGTACCATATTATGTGTGCCGAGTGGAGTGTTGCACGAGAAGATTCTTCAGGAGGTACATCGATCTCAGTACTCTATGCATTCAGGTGCCAACAAGATATATAGGGACATGAGAGAGCATGTTTGGTGGTATGGTATAAAGCGGGAGGTGGCAAGCTACGTATCCATATGCTTGGTATGTTAGCAGGTAAAGGCAGAGAGACAGAGGCTAGGTGGATTACTTCAGCCTTTACCTATTCTAGAATGGAAGTTGGAGCATGTGACGATGGACTTGTTTCGGGGCTTCCGCGTTCTCCAAGAGGAAAAGACGTAATTTGGGTCATCGTGGACAGGTTGACCAAATTGATCCACTTTCTGCCATTCAAAGTGGGTACATCTATGGAGAAGCTCGCGAAGATGTATGTGCATCAGATAGTCAGATTGTATGGAGTTCCTGTGAGCATAGTCTCGGATCGGGATAGTCGCTTCACATCCCACTTCTGGAGGAGTTTGTAGGCGATCTTGGGCACTCAGCTCAAGTTCAGTACTGTATATCACCCTCAGACAGACGGAAAGTCGGAAAGGACTATCCATAATCTCGAGGATATGCTATGCACCTGTGTTTTAAATTTTGGAGGGTCTTGGGAGGATCATCTTCACCTGGTAGAGTTTGCTTATAACAACAAATACCAGGCCAGTATCGAGATGTCACAATTTGAGGCATTGTATGGTCGGTGATGTTGTACTCCATTATCTTGGGATGATGTTAGTGAGAGATCCTTATTGGGACCGGAGATGGTCGTGGATGCAGCTGAGAAGGTGAAGCTTATTAGAGATAAGCTTCGGGTGGCGCATGATAGACAGCGACATTGGGCCGATAGCTGCAGGAGACCATTAGAGTTTGAGGTATAATTTTTTTTTGTATTGCTTGTGATTGCTTATTTTAGTTAGAGTGCTAATGGTGTGTTTCGTGCTAGGTTGGTGATCTAGTGTTCTTGAGGATTTTTTCGACACGGGACACGATTTGCTTTAGTGTAGGCGGAAAGCTTAGTCCACGGTACATCGGACCCTTCGGTGTTCTTGAGAGGGTCTGTGTAGTGGCCTACAAAATAGACTTACCGCCAGAATTAGAGAGAGTGCATAACGTGTTCTATGTGTCACAGCTGAGACGGTACATGGCAGATCCTAGCCATGTACTAGATCACCCGGAGATCGAGATTGGCCCAAAACTCAACTACCTAGAGCAGACCGTGGAGATTCTGGATCGCAGAAAGAAGGTGCTGCAGAACCAGATGATTCCTTTGGTACGAATCGCGTGGAGGCATCACTCGCCAGAAGAGAGTACCTGGGAGCGAGAGACCAAGATGCACGAGCGATATCATTATTTGTTTGAGCCGTAAGGTATAATTTTTTCTTGCTTGTATTGATTGCTATCAGTAGTTAGTTTCTTCCTTAAGTTTGAGGTCAGAATTTTTCTACGGTGGGTAGGATTGTCACCCTTACTTTTTCAGCTAGAGGTAATTTAGTAATTTGGTATGGGTAAATAATATTAGGAATAAATATTTATATTAGTACGTTATAGTAATTATTTAATGATTGTATTAATTATTAGTTAGTTATAGATTAAGTGTGACTTGTATTAATTATTTTATTAGAGGCTAGTCCAATAATTAGACTTGTCATGACAACTAGTGAGCCTAGATTAGATCCAAACTCATTAGACCCATTCCCATTAATTAATTAGAGAGAATTAGCTTAATTAGAATTAGTTAGAAACTTTCCAAAATAGCCCTTCCCTAATCATATTCATAATTGGATGGAGAGAGATAACTTGGACCATGTATGTGACTTGAGAAAGGGGGAAGGGGGCCGGCCACTATTAGAGGGGGCTCTCCTCTTTCTCTCTCTCATTTGCATTCATTTAGATCTAGAAATTAGATATCCAATTTTCTATCATTTCATTCGTTGAATTCCTACTAAATTACCTCAATTTCCTTCTCAAATTTATCATTCTTGGAGCTTTGGAGCTTGGAGAAGCAAGGAGTACAAGGAGGAGGAGCTTTGGAACTAGAGATCATGTCTAGAACGTGTCCAATTATATTTTTATCGAGAATATATCTTCCAATTGGTAATTCCTGAATTTCTCCTTTATTGTAGCTTCTTAATCATGCATTTGACCCATAGGAATCTCTACATGTCATAGGACTACCTATAAGAACAATTTTTTGGCAATTTGGTTGAGTATTGTGGTCTTTACATAGGTTTTTGTATTGATGTTGGGAGAATTATGCGATTGACACATTAATATTGTGTCATGAGACCAATTAGATCTAATTAGACTTAGATCGGGATTATGGAATTAGGTACGTGTCCACAAATGGATACGTATAGGCCGTATCATAGTATTTTATGATACAGTGTGATACGGGGCCCAATTTTGGGTGTTTTGTACAATTACTAATCATTTCTCATTGTAGCAAGTAACTTTAGTTATATTATGATGATATATATGTATATTTAGTATTTGTGGAGAATTTAAGTTTTGGAATCTCTATTGGATGCGTATCGTAGAGTATCTAGTGTTTGATTTAATTCTCTAGAGAGTGTGGTATATGTATATATACAAATGTATCACATATAAGTATATGTGTATTGATAGTAGATTACTATATGTATATGTATATATATATATATATATATATATATATATATATATATATATGTGTGTGTGTGTGTGTGTGTGTGTGTGTGTGTGTGTAGATATATATGTATCTATGTACTTGTATATATATGTGTGTGTATTGAGTGTTATGAGGGTGCATGTGTGTAGAAGAGGTATGAAGGAAGAACTACAATAAGAGGGAGATGTTGACTGTGTAGTGCTTGGTACAGCATATCCAGTCACTGTGTGTGATTGAGGTAAGTGAGGGGACCTCAAGATGCTCGGGTTATAGCAGCAGGATGTCTGGTTGGTGTATCAGGTATCGGGCCTGTGGCTATGGTGAGATAAGCTTGGGATGTTGAAGGTTGCTGTGGTTTGTGTATCAGGTATCAAGGTATGTGGAAATGGTGAGTTAGGCTTGGGTAAAGTCTGAGTGTATCAGTCTACTGATACATATAAAGGGGAAACTGGGATACTTGTGCATTTATTCAGGAGACGAATACTGAGTGCAGTATGGGAAGCAGTTGCAGCAGCAACATTAGAAGGCAGTAGCAGCAGTAGGTGCATCAGTGAGACATAAGGGAGAGCAATACAACAGTTGTTTGGGGTGTGCAGTCGGGTTTGGCCAGGTATGGCAACAGTAAGAGATCAGGGAGGTAACTGATACTGGATGAATCAGTTAGTCTAGGACGATTGGAAAGGTTGGACTAATACTTGGAAGTGGATTAGAATGAAGGGTATTGGTTGGGTAACTCCTTGTGGCAGACATGAGATGTTGCAGGCCATGTTGGGTTGTGCCAGGCAATAGAAGTTCAGTTGAGCAATCAGGCATATACTCGATTGGCCAAGGGTGGCAAGGAGTTACAAGGATGGTTATGTATCAGTTTAGACCAGTTAGTAATGGATATCAGTTAGTAATTTGAGTTAGATAAGAGTGTCAGTTATTAGTTAATGTATCAGTGTTAGCTTTGGCTTTATGATAGTCAAGTAGTATTGGTTTCATGAGAACATGAGGTGCAACAACCTTTGACAGTGGGTACTAGGCTCGGGCAAGTACCCGTGTAGTCAAGTGAAGGATTTTAGGGGGGGGGGATTGGCAGTTATGTAAACCTGGGTTGGAACTGAAGCAGTAGCAACTGGTGCACATTAGCTTGTCTATCACTGTATCAGTTAGAAGAGGGGTTCAGTCTCAGTGGGGTGTAGGACAGTAGTGACAGCTAGGGGTATCAGCGGGTGGTTAACTAATATCAATTGAGTAATGAAGCTTAAGTTAGAAGTTAGTACCTAGTGTATCAGTTAGTATAAGGTTTAGATGTCAATTAGTATAAGTTAAAGTCATGATATATTAGTTAGGCCAAGTGTGGGGATATGTGGATAATAGCCAGGGTAATGTGGTGTGCGTGAGTTGGGAAATGATTGAGTGTCAGATATATCAGTTAGTAGTGTGTGTTATCAATTAGTTGACATTTGATATATATATATATATATATATATATATATATATATATATATATATATATATATATATATATGTGTGTGTGTGTGTGTGTGTGTGTGTGTGTGTGTGTGTGTGTGTGTGTGTGTGTGTGTGTGTGTGTGTTAGTAATTTTTGATATCATTATATGTTAGTATCAGTTGCTAGTTATAACAGTTAGCATATAACTAATATTGGTTAGTATATGTTAGTTATTGATTATCAGTTTGTGATATTTGCTAAGGTAGGACTTGAACTCTAAAGGTAATAACCTAGTATAACTAGTTAAGATAGTAGTAGCTAAATAAATGACCAAGATAGACCCATTAGCTAGTATTGATTCTAGAGTGGACCTAGAAGCATATTAATGCATTCTTAACTTGCTTTAACTTTATTACACCTTATTGATATAATATTTCCTAAATAGGAGTGTGGTACCAGCTTGGGTATCGAGATACACCTTTTGCTCAGGACCAGAGGCGAGTACATCTCTCTGTTAATTTTTATTTCATAATAGTTTATATATCGCATATTCTAGAATTACATACTTGATTCCGACATAGTGGTTACACGGACTGGTACTATATGGATCATGTCAGAAGATGTTATCCTTTACCGTGTTCAGCGGGTACTTCTTCACATGTATTTTATCTTATGTATCGTGTATTGATTTTAGTTTACTTCGTATTCATACACTGCTCGTGTTAAGTGTGCCCATATTCATGTTCATAACGTATTGTGATTGGATCCATTGGTATTGGTTGGGGATGGGAGAGTAGGAGTTGGTTATGTGATCAAGCCAAGGGTATTCATGTACATATCCATTACATATCACACGTGTAATCGAGTTACCATATTTTATTCGTGTTCAACCTAAACCGATCACATAATGAACTTGTACTCTATAGCTCAATAGTTAGTTTGTCTATTTTTTTTTTAGTTGCAGTTATTATATTGCATGTTCTTTATTCCAGTATATTACTTGTTCACTCTAGTTTATTCCATTCTAATAGTTAGTTATCTTGTATTCTTTGCTATTATTTGTTATATATGCTCAATTATGTATTTGGAACTACTTTCAGAGGTATGTACTTCGCTCCAATCTTGACTGGATATATTTTTCAGATGATTGGCTTATGGACTAGTGTTCCATCTACTACGGATCACAAGACGGCGTACCATTAGAGGATGCTCCTTTAGAGTAGGAGGACCTAGTACCAGAGGCTGAGGAGGCTTAGACTTATTATTTAGACTTGTATTGGACTCTGTTGAGATTATTGGCATGTATATATATATTAATTCGGACTTGTGGATGTATTATGACTCTTTTTCTTTGTTATTCCATCTCGTGCTTTATCTTCTTTAGTTTGACATTGTGATTGAGTATAGTTTATCATTATCATATACCATATTGTTTCTTCATTTGAAGTTGAGATGACAGTGGCAGATACCTTATACATATTGTGTAAGATGTTAGATTGTATGTTTGACCCAGACATCGTTCTACTGCCGGTGCTACGGCGTAGGCTGGGCGTTGCTCACTACTCGTGCCCTTATTCCAGGCGTGGGTCATGACACGTGGTGAGTAGATATATGCATGATCCCAGAGAGTATCATATGGAGGCAGTTCGCAAAATTCTCAGGTATATTAAAGAAAACCTAGGAAAGGGGTTATTGTTCAAAAGTTCTGGACATCTGAAAGTTGAAGGCTACTATTATGCCGATTGGGCGGATTGTATGGACGATCGCAGGTCCACTACAGGTTACTGTGTTTTTGTTGGAGACAATATTGTATCTTGGCGCAGCAAGAAGCCAGATGTAGTGGCTAGGTCTACGGCTGAGGCCGAGTACGAGGCTTTGACAGCTATCCTGGGCGAGATAATGTGGGTGAAGAGCTTGTTGGCTAAGATACGTTTGTTTAGAGGAGACTCCTTGCAACTTTGGTGTGACAATAAATTAATAATTGATATTACAAATAATCCAGTTCAGCATGATCGCAACAAACATGTAGAGATTGATCGATTCTTCATCAAGGAGCCGTTGAATAGAATTTTTTTGACTTTGAGCTATGTGAAATCAGCGAAGAAGTTAGCTGATTGTTTAACTAAAGGTTTAGGTCCTAGAGAGTTTGATAGCTTTTGTAACAAGATGGGAATGATTGATATCTATCGCCCATCTTGAGGGGGCGTGTTGAGTTATGGGAAACTTATTTAGTCCCACATCGGATATAAAATAAGGAAGAGGCTCCTATATATATGTACCCCCTCTCTTGGAAGTAAATCAATCAATTATTTTCTCTCTACAGTTCGTATATGAGGGATAGGTCATAAACACGTACTTTGACTCGTTAGGATATGGTGGACAACTCTTTATCGAGGTAGAAGACTTCACGCGCAACTCGCGAACGGCATACTCGATCCAAATTTGACTTTTGTTTCAAAGTAGTCGATGTCAATTTGTCATAGACATTGATTGCTTGTTTTCGGAGAGTCGTTAGTTGAGGAAGATTGTTAGAGTGTTCCTTCAAGCAGGACAACAGATCCTTCGGCGAAGACGTCGACAATAATTTAGTAGAATTGGAGAGAAGAAAACTCACTTAACTCATTAGTTTCATACCGAAGTTTAATAATATATTTTGTTCTCATTCATTCTTGCGTCAAACATGTTATACCAATCAAAATAGTCATCCATGTTAGACAACTAATCGCTAAAGGCCTTAGGATCATGACGACCGTCAAAGAATATGGCATATACATTTACTTTCTTAGTGATGTCATCAACTCAAAATCTCTAGGTTTGGTTTCTTGGACAATATCCCTCATCAGAATCGTCATGGATATCAGGAAAAATCCTAGCTCTAAGTTCTTTTCTCCTAGGTAGGGTAGTATTAGCAGGGTTATGCCTTTCGATGGGGTGTATAAAATTTTTGGGACCCTCCCTAGTATGTTGTGTTGTAGGTACATTTGGTCCACTGATGGTTGTTCCTATTTCTGAATGAGATAGATCTCGTATGATTGTTTGGTGGAGTTATTCAAGGGCATATATCGCTTCTATTTGTTTGACTCTAGCCTTCAAAGTCTCTATTTTAGCATCAAGTGCATTGAACCTAGGATTCATTTCATTTATTATTTTCGTTTTAAAGTCTAATATAAATGAAGATAATTTATCAAACAAATCACTATTTTTCATATTTGAACCTAAAATTCTTTTGCTACATAAATGCATAACACAAGCCTAAACCAAAGCTCTAATACCAAATTTGACGCGGGACAAAGATCAACATGGTTCAATTAGACTTATTTGGGCTATGGATCGCAACCAATTAGGCTAACTATTGAAGCAAGATCCTAGTTATAAACAAAATTATTGATTTAATTTCATAAAAAATATTACAAGATGCAAAGATTTATCAATGAACATAATATGAGTATTGGAATATACCGAAGATTCGTGCATTTCTTGAGCAAAAAAAGAACTTGCAATCATGCTAGAATTCAATGTCAAAGAGGATTTGATGAAGAGCGCACAAAATAAGATTGATGCTAGATAAAACAAGTTTTGAAAATTAAGTTTAAGTTACTTAGGCATCTCACCAACGTATATTAACTCAAAATTTAATTTTTTTTATTCATTTTTTTGTCTCTTCTCCATTCTTTGTCTCTTTTATAGTCATACATTCAACCATAAGATAACACAAAATAACTCAAATAATAAATAAATAATCTTAAGAAAGATAAACTTCTTATCCAAACTAACCTCTAAATAACAAATAATAATAAAGATAAACACCTTATATATTGATTCATAAGTAAGACAAGCTTCATATCCAAACTAATCCAAAGAGATTAAAAAAATGCCATTATTTCTTTTTAAATCTTAACAAATAAATTAAACTAATTCAATCTTGGTCCTACATCACATATACTACTAGAATAATAGAGTACCAAATTTAATAACCAAGCTAGATTTTGTTTATGTTATTAATAGACGTACAATAGGAGAAATAGAAATTTTCATAGAGGGGAGAAGTTTAGACTATTAGCATAGAACATGAGAAGTTTGGGAGAATTACAAATAAAGGGATAGGGCACTAGCTGAGTTGTCATTTTAACCCATAGAAGAGGAGACACCAACTCAGTTGTCATATTCCCTAGGGCGTCATGTCTTCTAGGTAGAAAATTCCAACAGAATTGGCGTCATTTAAGTAATTAATAAAAAAAATTGGTTATTAATATTTGGTTTTGATCATGGGCTAAATATTTGGTTGGTCAGGATTGGAGGATTTGGATTGAGAGTGGCTGAATTTGGATGGGGAGGAGATTTTGCTACTATAAATAGCAGCAATTGGGTAGGAAAGGAACACAAAAGAGAAAGGACAAACTAGGAAAGATAAGAAACAATAAGAAGAGGAAGAAAAAGAAGCAAGAAGAGGAAGAAAAAGAAGCAAGAAGGAAGAACATGTTAGAATTTATATTTAGTTATTTTATTAATTTATTAATTTGATAATTTATTTACTTTATTAAATAAAACTACTATTACCCATAACCCTAATCCTAATCCATAACAACCCTTAAATTAATCTAACCCTAATTCTAAAACACTAACCCTTATCCTAACCCTAACCCTAACCCTAACTAAGAAATTTCAACCATAATCCTGAAACCTAAACCCATACTCTGACCCTAAAATCCTAAAACCCGAACCACAACCCTAAAACCTAACAAAGGAATCCCAACCCTAATCCTAAAACCCTAACCTAGAAACCCCAACTCTAATCCTAATCCATAATCCTACCCCATAACATAATCCTAACCATAACCATAACCCTACACGTAACTCTAAAATAGCTTGCAATTCTAACAATGAACTATTTATCGATGGCTAGCCAAAATGGTGGACGTCTTCCGGGAGGACCTACTATTGATATCATTATTCAAGAACATAAGAACCACATATCTAGTTTGATATTTGGTAGACGTAATTTTTCTAAATTGCATTGTATTAGTTATATATTTTTATAACTAACATTAATATATTTTTGCTTCTAGATGAAGATTTTCTGCATATAGAGGGAGAGATTTTGTATAGAGAATGCGAGCTTCTGTATAAGAGAAGAGTAGAATAGTGAAGGAGAGTGAGCTTCTGCTGTGTTTTGTGGGAAGAGGAGAAAGAAAGAAGGGCTCTACTTCTTAGAAATCTGTCAAATATAGTCGCTAGTTCATCACTGCTCAATGATCACCTTTATTTTGTTTTAAAAAAACTTATCAATGGTTGCAAATGATTATTAAAATATATATATATGTGTGGTTGAAATTGTGGCACAATCACAACCACACAAACGAGGGGAGGGGATTAAGTGCAATTTGTCAATTATGAAATGTGTGGTTGAAATTGTGCCACGTCACCGCCACCCTTGTTTTGGGAGTGAGGTGCCATCTCACCTCCCTTATTCTCTCTATATATATATATATATATATATATATAATGGTGCCAAGTCTGTTGGCAATTTCTACCTTAGATGATATAACACCAACCGAGTTAGCAATCCCCTCTTCTATGGGTCAAAATGTCAAACTCAATTGGTACCCGTCCCTTCATCCCTTCATTGGTAATTATCCGAACTTCTTATGTTCTATCGTAGTAGTCTAAAACTTGTCTCCTTTGAAATTTTCTCAAAAGTGTATTGTTAGGCTATCAAGACAAGCATGCTAGTACATACAAGATGGTCAAAATTCTCTTGGAAGCATGACCCAGTGTGGAATGATAATTTGGACTATAACACCCTAATAAAATAACATTACAAAAATCAAATCAACATGTAAATTTTTCTTGGTCGACAGAGAAAACAAGAACCGGGAGTCCCCCGGACAAAAAAAAAAAAAAAAACTTTCTTCCGTCACTTCACCAAAGACCGACCAAAGACTTAAACCTCGAACACCTTCTCTCCTCTTCTCCTGCTTCTCGTCACCCCCCTCCGATGCTCCTAAACTGTCCCGATGAGTTCCAGTCACCTCTTTCTCTTCCTCCTACCTGTCCTCTGCTCCGCCGTTAACCTCACCGCCTCTCTCTCCCCCCAATGCTCCTCCCTCAACGCCTCCTTCTCCTCCTCCACGTGGTCACCTCCTTCTGCCGACTGCTGCACGTGGCATGGCGTCTCCTGCGACCCCCGAACGGGTCGGATCACAGGCCTCGATCTTAGCAACCGATCCACTAACGGTTCCATTGGCTCCTCCCTCTTCGAGCTCACCTCCCTCCGGACCCTCAACCTCGCCCACAACCTGTTCGACAAAATCCCCGTTCCGTCCGGCCTCGAAAGCCTCCGCAACCTGACCCACCTCAACCTCTCCAACTCCGGCTTCACCGGCCAGATCCCCGCCGCCATCTCCCGCCTGACCAGCCTCGTCTCCCTCGACCTCTCCACCTTCTACCTCAACGAGCCCCCCGACCAATCCCTCAAGCTCGACGACCCCGATTTGGCGACTTTAATCCGTAACTTAACCAATCTGAGAGAGCTGTACCTCGACGGAGTCAACATTTCCAAGTCCGGAAGCGAATGGTGCGGAGTCCTCGCGCGCTCGGTGCCCGGGCTGACGGCCTTGAGCCTCACCGGGTGCTCGATCGCCGGCCCGATCGATGCGCGGATGTCGAAGATTAGTAACTTGTCCGTGGTTCGGCTGGATCAGAACCAGTTGAACTGCAGCGTGCCCGATTTCTTCGCGAAGTTCGCCAAGTTGAGGGTGTTGAGACTGAGCTTTTGTGGCCTGAGAGGAGGGTTTCCCGAGAGTATATTTGGGTTGAGTAATTTGACGGACGTTGACCTCTCCAGCAATCGGATGCTTTCCGGGACGTTACCGGACTTCCCGGCGGGTAGTCGGATCGAAAACTTGGTGATCACGGAGACGAACTTTTCTGGGCAGTTGCCGGACTCGATCGGGAACCTGAAATTCTTGTCAAGATTGGATCTTTCCACGTCTAGGTTCTGGGGACAGATACCTGCTTCCATTGGCAAGCTGACCCAGTTGGTCAGTCTGGATCTTTCGATGAATCGGTTCAGTGGCAAGATTCCCGCAGCTATGCCGCCGAGGGTGAATGATCTGAGTTTTTCTCATAATGCATTGAATGAGTCGATCCCTTCGTCCTTCGGGATGTTGCTCAATCTCACGAAGGTTGATTTGAGTAACAATTCTCTTTCAGGGCCGATTCCTCCATCTCTGTTTGCCCTTCCTTCGTTGCAGCAGTTGAAGCTGAACCTAAACCAGCTTTCCGGTGGAATCGAGTTCTCGAAAGCTTCCGATCGGTTGGGTATCGTTGATTTGAGTAGTAATGAGCTCTCGGGAGAGTTTCCGAAGTCGGTTTCTAAGCTCTCAGGAGTTAAGATTCTTACGCTTGCACGGAATAATTTCAGTGGCATTGTGGAGTTAGACTTGTTCAGTGATCTCAAGAACCTCTCGATTCTGGATCTCTCGTATAATAGGCTTTCAGTACAAGGCAGAGATGATGGTAATTCTTCTCTTCCCTTTCCTACTCTTAGTACTTTGAACTTAGCTTCTTGCAATCTAACTCAAGTGCCGAGCTTCTTGAAGTCGCAAGATCAGATGAGCTACCTGGACCTTTCCAACAATAGAATTGGTGGTGGGATACCCAACTGGATTTGGGAAAGTACGAAGCTCACTTACTTGAATCTCTCTTTGAACTCTTTCACCTTTGTTGAAGGTCCTCTGCCAAATTTCTCAATGGGTTCTGCGATCAATCTTGATCTCCATTCAAATTTACTAAAAGGACCAATCCCACTTCCCCCGCCGAATGCTATGATTTTGGATTACTCCAATAATCTCTTCTCATCTTCTATCCCTCGCAACATCAGCTTGTATCTTAGTTTCACAGTCTTCTTTTCACTTGCCAACAATAGAATCGTAGGAGAAATCCCGTCATCCATCTGCAGTGCAACCTTTCTCAAAGTTCTTGATTTCTCGGATAATAACTTGACTGGTTCAATCCCACCATGCATATTTCAAGCCGTAACTGATCTCCGTGTGCTTAACTTGAGAAATAACAGTCTTCAATCTATCATTCCCAAGAATATCAGCGAAGGGTGTCTTCTGAAAACGATAAATCTCAATGGTAACCGTTTGGAAGGGGATGTGCCTTCTTCTTTGGCCAACTGTAGTACTCTGGAGGTTCTAGACCTTGGGAACAATGACTTCGTGGGATCTTTTCCCTTCTGGTTGAGCAGTATATCTTCACTTCGTGTCCTCGTTTTGAGATCGAACAAACTCCATGGATCACTTGTATCAACAACTCAAACATACAATTCAACCAGTTGCAGTTTCCCAGTGCTACAAATCCTTGATCTGTCATCCAACCATTTCAGCGGCAATCTTCCCTTGGAATGCTTCAAGAATTTGAGAGGAATGATGATTAGTTCAGTGGGGAACTTGTCAACCGTGGAATACAAATATATGTTTACTGCATCTTACTATCACGACACGGTAACGGTGACAATCAAAGGAATAGATTTGGCCCTAGAAAAGATCTTGACCATCTTCACATCCATCGATTTATCAAACAACGATTTTGTCGGTGAGATCCCCAGGGAGATTGTGAATTTGAGGTCCCTCCTACTGCTCAACCTCTCGCATAATGCTCTGACGGGCCAAATCCCTGGCTCACTTGGTAACTTGAGACAACTAGAGTCGTTGGATCTCTCAGTGAACCAGCTCTCTGGGGAGATTCCTCAAGGGTTGACATTCCTCAACTTCCTCTCTGTCTTAAACCTCTCTAGCAACAAATTGGTTGGAAGAATACCTCCGGGCCGCCAGCTCCTTACATTCTCCGACACTTCATTCCAAGATAACCAAGGGCTGTGCGGCAGCCCATTATCGAAACAATGCAGCTCCCCTAGTGCTGCAGAGGCGCCTTCGGTATCCAGCACTGCAACAGAGGAGGTGAATTGGCAATTCATATTCATCGGATTTGGATTCGGCGGTGGCGTAGCCGTGGTGGTTGGGCTGATAATGGTATGGGACACGGGGAAGAAGTGGTACAACAGGAAACTCGACCAGTTGCTTTGGGCCATTCTTCCTCGGTCTTTCTGGCGGCTTTGTGATTACTTCGGAGATAGGAGGGTTGCGGCCGAGGAAGGAGAGTCTGTGGAGATGGAAAGGTGGCCTAGTAGAAGCTTCTGTGTCTTCTGTACGACGATGAAGTTCTATGAAGATAGGTTAGTACTGCATCATGTGGAGTGTGACTGCTCCTGAAGCGGAGCGTATTGATATATTTTTTTTTATGTAAATATAGCAACCAGCATACAGAATGAAAACCTGAAGAAAAGCTTTAATGTTCCAACCTCAAAGTTTGTGTAGAAAATTGGATGTTCTCTCTCCCAACATCAAAGTTTGTGTAGAAAATTTACGTTGACAGATTGTATTGCTGATCTCCTTTAATGTTCCAACCTCGAGTTTCTATTGAAAGAAGTGTGAATGTTTGTGTTGTGCTTTTTTTTTTTTTTTAAGTTATTTTGTTTTAAGATTTCGTATAATATTAAAAATTTATTTTTAGTTTTTTATTGTTTAGAATATGGTTTAAATTTCGTTCTAACGGTTGACTTGGCTAACCGTAACATCTAAACCCAAAATTTTAATCCTCTGGTTTTGTAAAGGGCATAAATAAATATCAGACTTCCCAATTGTGCCCGAATTACTGAATTATTAGCAATCTACTTGGGTCATCTGGAGAATTTTTCAATAAAAAAGTAAGAAAAATTATCATTTTTGTGAGGGGGTACTAACTAACAGCTGAGTCCTGGATCTGTTTATTTCCTTCCTCCACTCGAACCTGTTGGTTGTGTATGTGAGCAAAAGTTCAACTTTCTCCTTTTTCCTTTAGTCCCACATCGGTTGGACCACTCTTCCCTTGTATGTATATATTAGTTCTTCTTCATTGCTATCTTAAAGATGTTATGTGGGGAACTCCTTGGGCCACACGTGCTCGCTGTCGTCCGGCCCGGCACGGTTCGGCGCGCGTAACGGTTGCGGGTACGTGCCCACACCTGCGGACGCCGAATGTCGATCCAATTTACTCTTCGGGTTCGGACTGGGTTCCAAAAATCTTTTTGCTCCCTTTTAATTTTTGAACCGATTTGACTCATTCAAATTTTGAACGTTGGACATTTATTACTCCCTATGTCCAGGTTCATTTTTCACCTTTTAAATATGTGACAGCTCCACAAATTTTCTTCTTCATTACTCATTAAACGTCTAAATTAATAGCATTTACTCGGTTGTCTGTAGTGAAGGCTTGGTTCTCTCCCTATATATTTGTTGAGATTTTCATCCCCCCCCCCCCCCTCTCCCCCTCGGGAGATCTGCAACAAGCAAGTCAGATTTTTGGATAATATCCCTATGTCTTAATTGTTAGTGTTGGGTAAGATTTTCAACCTATGTGGAAAAATCCTAGCTATCATCGGTGCCACCACCCCTCTGGAGAATGCCGAAGGCATCCCTGAGCCATGTCGACCCCCTTAACTGCTTAGCTTCCGCCTCCTTTGTAGCATTCGTGTCACGACCCACACCCGAAAAATCGGACATGAGTCGTGGGTACGTCCAGCCTACGCCGCAGCATCGGCGGTAGAACGCTGTCTAGGTCTACTATCTAACTAACAATCTCACACAACAATATAAGTACCTGCCAAGATCTCAACTCCAAACGGAGGAACAATATGATAAAGATAATACAAATACTCAATCACGATCTAAGCACGATAAAATAACAAGGAAATCTAACAACTACAAAGTCTAAACAACAACTACTACTAAAGACAACAACAATAATAATAATAATAACAACAATATCCTGAATCAAATACAATACAAGTCTCAAACCAAAAGCCGGGGACAAATCCGGTACCAAAAGCTAATAAATACAACTGAGATCCTAGTGATCCCGGCTATGTAAAACCCCCTTCCTAGAAAATCGTAAATACCCTTTTATTTATTTATTATTAATTAAATTATAGTAATTAGGTCTAAACAGGAGAAATAGAATTTTTAATAATTTTTATGTTAGGTGTTCGGGCCCTTAGATGACTTGTGGGACCATCAGAAATTTTTAGGAATTTATTCCATGTAGGAGATCCCTTGAGCTGTTGTTAGCCTAACGATGTGCATACCCTATTTTATAAATTTTCTTATGAGTATATATATATATATATATATATGTATATACAAATATATATATGTGTATATATATATATATTTAAAGAAAGGAAAGGAAAAGAAAAGAAAATAAATATATAATAATAATACTAATAATAATAACAATAATAATAATATTATTTAGTCTTCTACTTATGATACTTAGTTCCTTAGGAATTCTCTCCAGCAACTTTGCATGCATGGACCGCCCACTCCTTAGCATTTGTACCCGAGCCCTCAGAACCTTGCATGCAATGAACCGCCCATTTTAATCCGCTTCACCCGGCCTTCAGCGGATAGTCATCCGTGGACCCAACTTCCTATCTCTCTCTTAATATATATATATATATATATATATATATATATATATATATATATATATATATATATATATAATAAGCTCTCAAAAACCCTAACCTAGAAACTCCAGACTTCTTCTTCCTATCTAGAGCCGTCACCACAGCCAGAGAAGTCTCCCCAAGCCATCCAATCATCCCGTCGACGCCGACATCGCGAACTGCAGTCTCCCACTCGAGGCACCTTCGCTCCGGCGTATTTTTCCGTTGACTCGCTCATCCAAACGTTGTTCCGTTTTCATAGGTATGATCTTCCCTCAACCCTCTCCAGTATTTGTTTTATAGTCAACCTCGGAAAACGTGCGCCCCTAGGTGTAAATCAGCGTCCAAAATGGACGGACAGACGGAATTCTGCAATCGCAGAATTCCAGATTGACCACCCATATTGTCGAGTTCGTATCTCCCACCACAGAGATCCGAATTCGGTGATTCTTTTTGATACCTGTAGATTACATGATCTAGTTTATTTTCTGTATTACAACCCTAGGCTAATAGTTGCTGTGGACATAGTTATGTTCGTCACAAAACTGTATGCACCTACTTTTTTCGGTTTTCCAAAAGTTGGAGAACGGAGCGCGCCCCGCCAAACGGGACAGTCCCGCCGTGTGCCAAGTGTACCAAATGGTGCACACAGCATAACGGGATACGTGAAAATTCGTGGAAACTGATTCGGACGCGTGTGCGCGCCGAAATCAGACCGTATCCGCGGACACATTTCGTGTCGCCACTTTTGTGGAACTCGCGAGTATTTTGTGCACGATTGTCAGATTGCGGCGGAACTTGCGCCACTGGACTCGTGGTAACGCGCTGGTCCTGTGACCCAAATTTCACGCATTTCTGAGACGGTTGACCAGATCGCCAATTGGCGGGTCCCACAGTTGACTTTTTGGACCAAATTTTGTTCGGCTCATCGGAATCCAAATTTGGACATACCGTTGGGTTCGTATTGACATTTAGAGTTGTTTGACCCATAGTTTATCCCATTTAGAGACTGTTACTCTCGGTACGCTTTTCGGTGCAAAGTGGGCCACACGTGGACCCCACTTTTGCCCAAAATTACCGTTTTGCCCCTGTGTCCAAATTGGACGAAAGGGATGTGCTTTTTAGCTATTTTGCTCATTCCGGAAATGTTGGTGATATTTATTTCAGCATCCGGAGACATTTGTTCTGTGGTCATAGCTTCTGGTCTTGTGTATTGGACATCTAGACATGACATTTTGCAGTTCTTGCCAGGCAAGTATACCTTGTCATTGTACTGTTATTTATATTCCATATGTTGCATGCATCTTTATTTTCTGTCCTTAGTTCATATATTTTAATTGTTATATAAAATGCTCGCGACGGTGACGTCGCGATAGGTTTTTATTTATGTATTGCATTGACCTTGTTCATGAGACTACCCCATTATCATGTAGCACTATTAGGTTTTATTTGACTGTGACACCTATTTTTATACGAGTTGTGAGTCTCATATAGATCACGGACGCACGTATTGACTGATCATCGGTACGTGTAGGACGTGCGTTAGGAATAACTGTTGTTAGAAACTTTGCATGCTAGTAGACTTGGCAGTTATTAGAGGTCCATGGACATAGCCTATTGTAGTACGGTGGTCCCATCCTTGTCCTTGTATGGTTGCAGGATTGGGCTAGGGTACTAAGAATAGGCTATGGACCAAATTGTGTCATGGATGTGACATACTTAGAGCATGGGGTGGGGAGAACAACAAGTACCGCATTTGAGCTCCTTTGCACTTTTTCTGTGACGCCCAGATTCTCCGCTGGAGATACGGGTGGTGATGACCCATATATATACATTGGCGGGCCTCCGCCGTTCAAAAGACGACGTGCCTTTGGGCCCCTGGATCTTCAAAAGAGAACCATGCCAAATCCCAGTTTTCAGCCAGATAGCTCACTTGTGGGAAAAGTTGTTCTTAACTGCATTCACTTAGACGGTTAGGCGACCCCTTTGGATATTTATTTCAGTACTTTATTGGCATGTGTTTAAGTATACTTGTTATGTCCCTCTGAGGACCTGGTCCGCTGCCAGGTGTACCTGTTCTTGAGTATTTGCAGGAGCACAGATTTGGGAGGATATAGAAGCTTCGTGGATGTTTTCTCTTCGAGCCGTGATTGGTAGCGGGTACTTATATTGTCTGAGTGAGTTGTACTTATATTGTATTTACTTCTCCATTTGAGTTGGTAGTGGATTTGTTTCCATCAAACTATCATTCTTTAGATACTTCTTGTTGAGATCTAGTTTCATAGATACTGGTTATTTATTTCTATATGATTTTGGTGGATGAGATTTAGATTTTGACCTATGACTTGTATTTTATTTTATACCACTTGTGGATTTTATATTCATATTACAGCGTACGTATGGATTTGGTTTCCATATATTGGAGTTGCCATATCCATGCGGCTGGCATGATTACGTGTCCTAGTCCTACGTATTTTTGGGACTGGGGCGTGACATGTTTTTGTGGTGGCCCATGCAGGTCAAGAGCATATTGTCTCGGTTACGTTACTGTGCCGAGCAAGCCTGCACCTAGGACTAGAATATAGGATCTCATTCACATTGACTATAATTCATCTTCCTCCTATCTGTTCTATTTGAACAATTGTATCTTGCTTGATTCCTGTACTTCCCTAATAATTCTTTAAGTATAGCCTTCTCCTAGAATATAGAAATTCCTGTTGTTAGATGATAATTAGAGTAGCACACATATTTAGAATACAACGAGAATATAGAGACACCACTAAGTTTAGAATATCTAGTAAACCCTAGAATTCCTTACCTTTAGAATTGGTTTACCACTACCCGGATGTATTATGAGGACTTGAGAGTAGTATAGACACTACTAGAGTTAGTTAGAAGGTTACCATAATGTTTGCCCCTAGCATTGAGTAACCCATAGAAAAAAAAACTTAATGTTTGGACTGAACCTAACCTTCATAGTTAGATGATATTGGAACTATAAACTTATGTCATTATCTTGTTATTAGTAGACAGCACCCTAGGAAGCCTAGAGGAATGTAATCAACACTTCTCCCTTGATCATACCCCGAACATAGCAACTAACACCCTACTCCCCTTAGAGAACCATGATGCTATCTAGAGCCCTCTATCTTTATTTTATATATTGTTTCCCTGCGACCATAGCGCTCGCTATTTTGCGACGGCTAATTGCATTTTTTCTCTTCATCTTTCAACTCGTGCCATCTGACACTTCGGATAGTAGGCCAAGTAATTTTATTCCTTGTTAAGGGCTCATAGTTTGCTAGGCTTATAGTTGTAGCCTTGAGTGTGAAATTTTTATGCTTGGTAGTTAGAACTTGATAAGTTTAAGTTGTTTTGTAGATTGTGACCAATGATTAACCCTTAGCTTTTAAATCGTGTAATTTGTACCCTCACCTCGATACAAGTTAGACCCTTCCTCCTTGATGGCCAGTAACTCTTCTATCCTTACCATCGACACTTGCTTGTAAGTGCTATGACTAAGACTTAGGATGACCATTACCTACATAAAAAGGATACCCTAATCAATACCAAGATTTTTCCTCATATACCCTAATAGAGAGTTTCTGTTTTATTTACATGTGCAAGATTATTGTGTAGGACCCTCTTAAGACTGTCACCGTATTAGTTAATTCTTATAAGTTGGGTAGTATACCTCACCACCTAGCATCATATAGCTCTTGTGATCCATTGATGAAGTGTAACTGAATGGCAGTAATTGTATGCTAACATAAGATGATAGTGTTTATCAAGACTATAGAACTTAGAGGCTCATACCCCTACTTTGTCGACTATCGACTTAGACAAGGAATTAATATGATAACTGTAGAGATTGTAGAGTCTTTTGTTATTGTTGCTTATGTTGTGTTGTTTTTGCAAACTTGAATTATTTGTAACTTCTCTCATCATAATCCAGCGTATCTATAATCTTTGTACTACCTTGACTTATGCTGCTATTATAGCCTAGTTTTGCAAGCTTATTCTTTATCGAGCTTGTTCATGACATGTATTATTGGAGTACTACACTAATACATTTCAGAACCAGTGTATTAAGGTCTAGCTAGCCTTAGTGCGCTTGGTTCGCCCTTCATAATGCTACTTTACGTGGATTGAGATATGTAGTGATTAGTAGACGAATATACTTGCCCTAGACATGTCTGACATATCGTATCGGTTACATGACCGTACTAATACGAGCATGTGAATAGGAACTACCAAAATAGGATTTCAATCCAAAACTGCTTTGACAATTCCCAATTGAATTCTTTAAACGCCTTGATCCCAATACTTCTATTCTACTACGCTGCCCTTGAACTCTTTATTATTGATCTTCGTCTTTCCCTATTTCGGAAAGACGAAACCTCGTGCTGGGTATAAAGTTTGATATACAGAGAGTACTAGATATACCCCATAGGCCGATCACATACTTGAGGATTATTCTTTCGCAATTAAGGACATATCATATGTGATATGATCGGCGTTGAAGTTTCGAGGATTGAACGACATGAGTAAATAAATTAAGGGATATTTCTTAAGGTATATAGCCTTAGGTGATAAGTGGGTAAATTCTAAGTTGGGTAGTAGTGCATTGTCAACTCGGGAGGAATTTCTTTTAGATTATGATCGAGTAAAACTAGATTGGGAGAGGTTCAAGCCATTGTAATTTTGAGAAATTTAGAAGGATGACTAAGATGATGAGGATCAATGAATTGATATTGAGGACCAAATATTTATACCTTAAGTGCATGAGTTAAGTTTTTGAACAATGAAGGTAGAATCACCAATTTGAATTTAGAGGATAAATATAGAATCTCAGACTTGAATATTGGTGGACTGCATTTAAATTATTTTTCAATTTGGTGAATTGAATTAAGAATTAAAATTTTGGTTGGACGACCTATTTGAAATAATGATGATGTGAATGGAATTAAAGAGTTGAGGCATACAAAAGTTTATAAGTGAAAATAGGAATATATTGGACTCAAACCACTTCTAAAAGAGATTATGATAGTTAGAGATCGTGAGATAAAAGTTATATGAGTATGTAAATCTTGCAGATGTTATGTGGATATGGATAATTTGAAACAAGGGGAGAAGAGATAACCATAGGTTAAATTTTGATCGGAGCAGTGGTCATCCTAACCTAGAAATGATTGCAATGGATATGATTAGGATTTTAGTTATCGCAAGAAGATTGCGACTGACTTGCCTTATTGTACATAAAGGATTAACCGATTCTGCCTTATTTCAATTTTGAGGACGACATTGTTTTAAGCTCGGCAGATTGTGAACCCCTCACCTAAGAATTTGACCCACTCGGCTTAGATAGTGAGACTGAGGCTAGCACGAATCCACTTAGAAATAGAACACGGTATTTTTTATTTAGTTTACAACATGATATCACTTGACACGCCTTACCGTGCTCCGATAATTGGAGCACTACACTAGCCACTGCCTTCCTACAAATTCTACACCCTTATCCTAGACATGCCCATCATCCAATTCTCATCTTTTTGCAACCTTCCAATTGTTGGACGCTTTTATGCAAAAGAGCATTTATGTGTCCACACCATTGGACATGACACATGAAGAAACCTATTTTTCGCTCATATGGATTTTTTCATGATGTGCAACGTGCAACATCGTCCACCCCTTTAAACCTAACCTTGCATTTTAAACAATGCAATTCTTATACCATCATTGCATTCTATTGTGGCTTAATTTTAATTTCGAGGACGAAATTTTTATAAGTTGGGTAGAATGTAAAATCCTCTTCCTAGAAAATCGTAAATACCCTTTTATTTATTTATTATTAATTAAATTGTAGTAATTAGGTCTAAACAGGAGAAATAGAATTTTTAATAATTTTTATGTTAGGTGTTCGGGCCCTTAGATGACTTGTGGGACCATCAGAAATTTTTAGGAATTTATTCCATGTAGGAGACCCCTTGATCTGTTGCTAGCCTAACGATGTGCATACCCTATTTTATAAATTTTCTTATGAGTATATATATATATATATATATATATATATATATATATATATGTATGTATATACAAATATATATATGTGTATATATATATATTTAAAGAAAGGAAAGGAAAAGAAAAGAAAATAAATATATAATAATAATACTAATAATAATAACAATAATAATAATATTATTTAGTCTTCTACTTATGATACTTAGTTCCTTAGGAATTCTCTCCAGCAACTTTGCATGCATGGACCGCCCACTCCTTAACATTTGTACCCGAGCCCTCAGAACCTTGTATGCAATGAACCGCCCATTTTAATCCGCTTCACCCGGCCTTCAGCGGATAGTCATCCGTGGACCCAACTTCCTCTCTCTCTCTTAATATATATATATATATATATATATATATATATATATATATAATAAGCTCTCAAAAACCCTAACCTAGAAACTCCAGACTTCTTCTTCCCATCTAGAGCCGTCACCACAGCCAGAGAAGTCTCCCCAAGCCATCCAATCATCCCGTCGACGCCGACATCGCGAACTGCAGTCTCCCACTCGAGGCACCTTCGCTCCGTCGTGTTTTCCCGTTGACTCGCTCATCCAAACGTTGTTTCGTTTTCATAGGTATGATCTTCCCTCAACCCTCTCCAGTATTTGTTTTATAGTCAACCTCGAAAAACGTGCGCCCCTAGGTGTAAATCAGCGTCCAAAATGGACGGACAGACGGAATTCTGCAATCGCAGAATTCCAGATTGACCACCCATATTGTCGAGTTCGTATCTCCCACCACAGAGATCCGAATTCGGTGATTCTTTTTGATACCTGTAGATTACATGATCTAGTTTATTTTCTGTATTACAACCCTAGGCTAATAGTTGCTGTGGACATAGTTATGTTCGTCACAAAACTGTGCGCACCCACTTTTTCCGGTTTTTCAAAAGTTGGAGAACGGAGCGCGCCCCGCCAAACGGGACCGCCCCGCCGTGTGCCAAGTGTACCAAATGGTGCACACAGCATAACGGGATACGTAAAAATTTGTGGGGACTGATTCGGACGCGTGTGCGCGCCGGAATCAGACCGTATCCGCGGACACATTTCGTGTCGCCACTTTTGTGGAACTCGCGAGTATTTTGTGCACGATTGTCAGATTTCGATGAAACTTACGCCACTGGACTCGTGGTAACGCGCTGGTCCTGTGACCCAAATTTCACGTATTTCTGATATGGTTGACCAGATCGCCAATTGGCGGGTCCTACAGTTGACTTTTTGGACCAAATTTTGTTCGGCTCATCGGAATCCAAATTTGGACATACCGTTGGGTTCGTATTGACATTTAGAGTTGTTTGACCCATAGTTTATCCCATTTAGAGACTGTTACCCTCGGCACGCTTTTCGGTGCAAAGTGGGCCACACGTGGACCCCAGTTTGCCCAAAATTATCGTTTTGCCCCTGTGTCCAAATTGGACGAAAGGGATGTGCTTTTTAGCTATTTTGCTCATTCCGGAAACGTTGGTGATATTTATTTCAGCATTCGGAGACATTTGTTCTGTGGCCATAGCTTCTGGTCCTGTGTATTGGATATCTGGACATGACATTTTGCAGTTCTTGCCAGGCAAGTATACCTTGCCATTGTACTGTTATTTATATTCCATATGTTGCATGCATCTTTATTTTCTGTCCTTAGTTCATATATTTTAATTGTTATATAAAATGCTCGCGACGGTGACGTCGCGATAGGTTTTTATTTATGTATTGCATTGACCATGTTCATGAGACTACCACATTATCATGTAGCACTATTAGGTTTCATTTGACTGTGACACCTATTTTTCCACGAGTTGTGAGTCTCATATAGATCACGGATGCACGTATTGACTGATCATCGGTACGTGTAGGACGTGCGTTAGGAATAACTGTTGTTAGAAACTTTGCATGCTAGTAGACTTGGCAGTTATTAGAGGTCCATGGACATAGCCTATTGTAGTACGGTGGTCCCATCCTTGTCCTTGTATGGTTGCAGGATTGGGCTAGGGTACTAAGAATAGGCTATGGACCAAATTGTGTCATGGATGTGACATACTTAGAGCATGGGGTGGGGAGAACAACAAGTACCGCATTTGAGCTCCTTTACACTTTTTCTGTGACGCCCAGATTCTCCGCTGGAGATACGGGTGGTGATGACCCATATATATACATTGGCGGGCCTCCGCCGTTCAAAAGACGACGTGCCTTTGGGCCCCTGGATCTTCAAAAGAGAACCATGCCAAATCCCAGTTTTCAGCCAGATAGCTCACTTGTGGGGAAAGTTGTTCTTAACTGCATTCACTTAGACGGTTAGGCGACCCCTTTGGATATTTATTTCAGTACTTTATTGGCATGTGTTTAAGTATACTTGTTATGTCCCTCTGAGGACCTGGTCCGCTGCCAGGTGTACCTGTTCTTGAGTATTTGTAGGAGCACAGATTTGGGAGGATATAGAAGCTTCGTGGATGTTTTCTCTTCGAGCCGTGATTGGTAGCGGGTACTTATATTGTCTGAGTGAGTTGTACTTATATTGTATTTACTTCTCCATTTGAGTTGGTAGTGGATTTGTTTCCATCCAACTATCATTCTTTAGATACTTCTTGTTGAGATCTAGTTTCATAGATACTGGTTATTTATTTCTATATGATTTTGGTGGATGAGATTTAGATTTTAACCTGTGACTTGTATTTCATTTTATACCACTTGTGGATTTTATATTCATATTACAGCGTACGTATGGATTTGGTTTCCATATATTGGAGTTGCCATATCCATGCGGCTGGCATGATTACGTGTCCTAGTCCTACGTATTTTTGGGACTGGGGCGTGACAGGCTACCAACCCGAAAATCACTCCTGAACTAGGGGGTCCCTGTCTGCACCATCGACAGGCTGAGGTCCATAAACCGTCGGACACCAATCTTCTGGATCATCTGAAAAATATATCCAGTCAGGATTGGAGCAAGTACACCTCTAACAACAGTTCCAGTTAAATGATAAAAACTATAAAGCAGTTGTAGCAAGTAGCACAAGGTGAAGGAAATGAAGTATGAACAAAGAAATATATATATATATCTGTCAACTGGTGCATAAAGGTAAAGATGCATGAAAATCAGAAGCAAGATAATAATGACTGCAGGATACAAGAAATCTAAACTAAGAGCAAGTGTGTGCACAATAACGTGAAGTGAGTACAGCAAGAGTAAATATAATGAGTTCAGTCCATAAAGTATAAGTGAGACCAGTCAAGAAGTGTAAGTGAGTTCAGAGTAGAAAGAACGAACTAGTGTCTCTAAAATACCTGTTTCGACATGTAAACGGCTAGGGGTAAGTACGGCTCACCGCACACTGGGTGTGCGGCTGCTATCATTCTAGATTAGACCAGAGGGAGTGATTCCAGATTTGGAAATGTTTACATATCTACTCGAGTATTTCTCCGCCCCGAATAGTACAAGTGAATCCAAGATCCGACACATAAAATAAATATGAGTCCATCCAGAAACATGAGTGATGCCTGTAGTGAGTCATGATGTGATGCCAGTAGGTAATTCCAGAAAGAGAGGCCAGACATGAAATATATGTGTCGCAAGTAAATGAATCCAGAAATACTAGTCAGTGTCGTGCCAAAAAATCAGATAATACTATACTAGAAGATGAATCATAATAATTATTAGATAATGAAAACTATCAGAGAATGTACTCGCTTGACGTCCGGAGCAACTGGCGAGGATCGAGGTCCGAACTGGCGTCGCGAAGACCTAATATGGAAATCTAAGGTTACTTGGTGCTCTAAAGAGATAAACACATTTAAATAAATTAAAAACAAGCTTCTAGGCCTTTTTAGGTCAAACTGGTCAAACCGGTCCATTCTAGGTCAAAAAGTCAACTCGGAGTCCAGTCAACTCTAGGTCAAACCTAGGTCAAAGGTTGACTTTGGCGGTCAACCGGGTCAACTACGGTCAACTCTAGGTCAAACTAGGATTCCCCTAAAATTCTAGGTCAAAACTAGCTCATTAAGCTAGTAAACCCACAAACTCGCCTCTTTGAGATACCGGGATACCCTCGGTATCCGATATCTCAACCTACGCTATATACTCCATCTAAACCCACTCATACATATCCTAACATGTATATATATATATATATATATATATATATATATATATATATATATATATATATATATATATAAGTATCACTTATCCCATACACGGGCAAAAATTCAATACCTCGCCCCGATACCCAATACCTTAAGTATCTCAAGGTATTGAAATATCTCTAGCCTAACCCCTATCTAACTCAAACTAACTAGCTAACTATCTATATATATACTTATATATACTACTATATGTAAACATCAATATATATATATATATATATATATGCAATACCTCAATACCTAATCTCTGATACCTCAACTTACCTTCAATACCTAAAGGTATTGAAATCCAATACCTTACCTCACCCTTCTCTCTTATCTCACTATCTAACCTATATATATATATATATATATATATATATATATATATATATATATATATATATATATATATATACTAATCCGATACCTATTTACCTATTACCTATCTCAACCTATCTATCTAAATACCTATCCATCTATCTTTACTAACTATATATCTATATATACACTTACAAATCTCTCTCCCTCTTATCTCTAGATAAAGGGGGGTGTTATTGTGCTGTTGCTGCTACCTACTGCTGCTGCTACCTACTACTTCCTGCTCCCTCTCCCTCTCCCTATCTCTCTATTTGTCTCACTCTCTCTCGATCTCTCTCAACTCACTCTCTCTTCCTCTCTTCCCTTCTTCCAATCTCACTCACTCACTCAACACTCACACACACTACACACATACATATATATATATAAACGCACACACACTATACATATATATATCAACCGACACACACACTATATATATATATAAACCCTCACACTCTCATACATACACTTACACACACTCAAAACTCCACGCATATATATATATATATATATATATATATATATATGCACACACTTACACACACACACACACAACCACACCTATACACACTCAAACACACTCACCCCCAAACACACCAATACACACATACTCACCCATATACATATAAATACATATATATATACAAATGTAAACTCAAAAACCCTAATACACTCCATAAGTCTAAACCAAATCCGCGCACAAGTCCAAAACCTAGAAACCAAGTCGAAATGACCATTTGGTCATATCGACGAACACTTGGAGTGCGGCTTGCGATACCTAGCGAAACGCATGCCAAACCTAATCGGAATCGATCCAAAATTTATCCACAACTTCTAATCAATGTCTAGAACCTCACAAAAATGCTAACTCTCCGATTCTAAGTCCATGGCAAAATTCCACATGTGTGTGGAATCTATGTCGAAGAAAAAAATCCCCAAATTGCCCGAAACGCGTAAAACTTCGCTATACGACCTCGCGTGTCCGAACGGAGACACAAACCTACCCTTAAGACACCCAAGCACGTCTACCTAGGTCCGTTTAACCTAGGTCAACTCCCAAAATGGGCTAATATCGGATTTCACCCGAAATTGACACAAAACCCTAGGTCAAAGTCTCTAAACCTATCCAAACAAGTTCTAACTTTCTCCCATGGGTAGCCCTAAGGTCTAGGAATGTTCTAAATAACTAATTACACTATATTAGAGTAATCTTAAAGGGAAAAATTAGGGTTTACCTCTTGGGAGTTGGAATCCCAAGGCCAAAGTCCTCAAAAAGTCCTAAAAGCTCCAAACTAGCTTCCAAGATCTCAAATCCAAGCTCTACTCCCAAAGTAACTCCTACACAACTAGGTTAGAGAAAAATGAAAGGTTAAGGTTAGATATGGATGAAGATTGGAGGTGGAAAGAGAGGTGGGGAAGAAAACTTACTTGAAATTGGTTGGAGGAGTAAAGGAAGGAGAAATGAAGAAAGGGAGTGGAAAGGGAGAAGTGAATGAATGGAATGAAGGGGGAAGAGGGGGGCAGCCATGTCATGGAGAGTAGGGTTAGGGTTAGATATAGGTACAAAGTTTAAAATACCCCTCCTACAAGACATGCTAATTAGGGTTTGGGTTTGGGGTTCCAAATGCATTCTAACTAAACCCTAATCACTCCAATTAACTAATTAGAATATAAATAACTACTCTAAACCAATAAATAAGTCTGACAAGGGTGTTGGTTGGGTCTGACAAGAGTCCACTAGGGTCTGACATGGGTCCAGATTAGCCAAAATCCTAAAACAACTAATAAAAATAAATACATGCATATAATTAAATATTAATACAAATATTTATGATCAATACACAATTTATCAAATTTAAATTAAAAAAATATCCTGCCCTAGAAATGGGGTAGTGACAAGCCTAGCCTCCTTAAAAAATTTCGTACTCGAAATTTAAAGTCGATCGCACTTCTTCTAGGTCAAACTCCCAACAATCACAGTTAAGAAATTCTACCTAAACAACATACAAGATCATGGTTCTACTGGTCGTGGTATCACAGTCTCAATCAGGGTCACTACACTATCTACCACAGCACAAAAGAAAAGTCTAACATGTACTAATGAAGCACACCACAAGAAATAGAAAATGACAGGAAGGAGAACAAAAAAGAGACAGACCTGCTAACCCGACACCCGTAGCATCGGCCTCCTCGACCGTCAACACAAAAGCCCTACCCTGCTGGGGTATCTCCTTCTGCTGGTGTGGGACATGATGCTGTGCCACAGGTGGCCTAGCTCCAACCCTCCGATCCTGTGCTCCACCAAATGGAGGTGCAATAGGACAATCTCGCATCTGGTGAGCAACGGATCCACATAACAGACACATCTTCAAGCTTCTCCTACAAACATCCTAGTGTGTCCTTCCTTCTTGCAGTAGGCACAAGTGGGCACTCTCTGATCCTGACCCTACTCCCCCTGCTGAAAAGGAACCCTAGCTGGTGCATTCCACTGATGCGGCTATTGTGTTGTGTTCTGCATATAGGGACGCTTAGCCGATCCCGCACTACCACTCGCACTACCTGAATCAACCCTGCCTCTCTTGAACTTGAGCTCCAAGTCATCCTCTACCCTCTGAGCGTCCCCTGCGATCTGCTCGAAAGTCGCCTCGGGGTCACTCCTAGTCAAAGACTTGACCGCCATGACCAAGCCCTTACGAAACTTTTTCGCCATTGCAGCCTCACTCAAGCCCTCCACAAATCTGTCCAGACGGCAAAACTCCGCTGCGTACTCGTCCACTAGCATGCTCCCCTGGACGAGGGCCTCAAACTAGCTTTCCAAAGCACTGAGCGCCACATATGAACTTTTTTTTCTTAAAAAGCCTCTTAAAAACACTTTGTCATGAATTCTATAGTTTATCCTACCGGCAGGACTTTATGTTTACTTGTTTCCATCAGCTCGACGCTCCCTGTTCTGAACAACTGGGTTACATCAAGTTGACGACTGCTGTAGAAGCTCAATGAAACAAACAAACCTATTGCTCATGGTCAATGTTCTCGCTCAAGTACGTGAGGAAATGGTAACATACATGAACATTTATTATTCATTACATCATGTCCGAAAGTAACTTACTTGGTATTAACTTAATAACAAACTAACAAAGGATAACCTAGACTTAAGGTGGTGGATGGACTATTTAGGGAACCGATTGGATTAATCAAACCTAGTAGCTCGTTAATTAGGCTAATTATAATTTGTTAATGATTTATTAATTTGCCGTAGTTTATTCTTGGTCCAAGAGCCCAAGCCCACCCTAGTCAACACTCTGTCCTATCTGTATCCTCTTGTTTCCCCTAATCCTAGAATGAACACATTTTTTTTTCCAGCAATGCAAAGAGAATGACCACATTTCTGGTCTCCACTTCCACTTCTTCTCCCTGAATCTCTTTTCTAGATCCACAATACAACCCCCACTTGTAGCTTTCCCTCAACTACTTCCCACGAGAACTTTAGATCCAAGCTATTGCCATTTAACTATTACAAATCATTTTCAAGCTCTCCTATATATTTTTCTATAATTTTTGTATGACTTTTCCTATTTCCCCATATTTCCATCCTTATTTTCTAATTTTTTAATTTAATTAGCCATTTTGGCTTTATCTTGCAGAGTATAGTATCCCCCCAGGGAGATCTGCAACAAGCAAGTCAGATTTTTGGATAATATCCCTATGTCTTAATTGTTGGTGTTGGTAAGATTTCCAACCTCTGTGGACAAATCCTAACTATCATCGGTGCCACCACCCCTCTGGAGAATGCCGACGGCATCCCTGAGCCATGTCGACCCCCTTAACTGCTTAGCTTCCGCCTCCTTTGTAGCATTCGTGTCACGACCCGCACCCGAAAAATCGGACATGAGTCGTGGGTACGTCCAGCCTACGCCGCAGCATCGGCGGTAGAACGCAGTCTAGGTCTACTATCTAGTTAACAATCTCACACAACAATATAAGTACCTGCCAAGATCTCAACTCCAAACGGAGGAACAATATGATAAAGATAATACAAATACTCAATCACGATCTAAGCACGATAAGATAACAAAGAAGTCTAACAACTACAGAGTCTAAACAATAACTACTACTAAAGACAACAACAATAATAATAATAACAACAATATCCTGAATCAAATACAATACAAGTCTCAAACCAAAAGCAGGGGACAAATCTGGTACCAAAAGCTAATAAATACAACTGAGGTCCTAGTGATCCCGGCTACCAACCCGAAAATTACTCCTGAACTAGGGGGTCCCTGTCTGCACCATCGACAGGCTGAGGTCCATAAAACTTCGGACACCAATCTTTCGGATCCTCTGAAAAATATATCCAGTCAGGATTGGAGCAAGTACACCTCTAACAACAGTTTCAGTTAAATGATAAAAACTATAAAGCAGTTGTAGCAAGTAGCACAAGGTGAAGGAAATAAAGTATGAACAAAGAAATATATATATATCTGTCAACTGGTGCATAAAGGTAAAGATGCATAAAAATCAGAAGCAAGATAATAATGACTGCAGGATACAAGAAATCTAAACTATGAGCAAGTGTGTGCACAATAACGTGAAGTGAGTCCAGCAAGAGTAAATATAATGAGTCTAGTCCATAAAATATAAGTGAGACCAGTCAAGAAGTGTAAGTGAGTCCAGACTAGAAAGAACGAACTAGAGTCTCTGAAATACCTGTTTCGACATGTAAACGGCTAGGGATAAGTACGGCTCACCGCACACTGGGTGTGCGGCTGCTATCATTCTAGATTAGACCAGAGGGAGTGATTCCAGATTTATGAATATTTACATGTCTACTCGAGTATTTCTCCACCCCGACTAGTACAAGTGAATCCAAGATCCGACACGTAAAATAAATATGAGTCCAGCCAGAAATATGAGTGATGCCTGTAGTGAGTCCTGATGTGATGCCAGTATGTAATTCTAGAAATAGAGGCCAGACATAAAATATAGGTATCGCAAGTAAATGAATCCAAAAATACTAGTCAGTGTCATGCCAGAAAATCAGATAATACTATAATAGAAGCTGAATCATAATTATTATTACATAATAAAAACTATCAGAGAATATACTCGCCTGACGTCCTGAGCAGCTGGCGAGGATCGAGGTCCGAACTGGCGTCGCGAAGACCTAATATGGAAATCCAAGGTTACTTGGTGCTCTAGAGAGATAAACACATTTAAATAAACTAAAAATAAGCTTCTAGGCCCTTTCTAGGTCAAACGGGTCAAACCGATCCATTCTAGGTCAAAATTTCAACACGAAGTCCAAAAAGTCAACTCTAGGTCAAAACTAGGTCAAAAGTTGACTTTGGCGGTCAACTGGGTCAACTACGGTCAACTCTAGGTCAAATTAGGGTGACCCTAAAATTCTAGGTTAAAACTAGCTCATTAAGCTAGTAAACTCACAAACTCGCCTCTATGAGATACCGGGATACCCTCGGTATCCGATATCTCAACCTACGCTATATACCCCATCTAAACCCACTAATATATATCCTAACATGTATATATATATATATATATATATATATATATATATATATAAGCATCACTTATCCCATACACGGACAAAAATCCAATACCTCACCCCAATACCCAATACCTTGAGTATCTCAAGGTATTGAGATATCTCTAGCCTTACCCCTCTCAAACTCTAACTAACTAGCTAACTATCTATATATATACTAATATATATATATATATATATATATATATATATATATATATATATATATATAGGCAATACCTCAATACCTCATCTCTGATACCTCAACTTACCTTCAATACCTCAAGGTATTGAAATCCAATACCTTACCTCACCCTTCTCTTTTATCTCACTATCTAACATATATATATATACACTTATCTATACTAGTATACATATATCTACATATATATAAATATATCTAAATATATATATATATATATATATATATATATATATATATATATATATATATATATATATATATTGTTAGACATATTATATATATATATATATATATATATATATATATTTACTAATCCGATATCTATTTACCTATTACCTATCTCAACCTATCTATCTAAATACCTATCCATCTATCTTTACTAACTATCTATCTATCTATCTATCTATCTATCTATCTTTCTATATATATCTATATATACACTTACAAATCTCTCTCCCTCTTATCTCTAGTTAAAGGGAGGGTATTATTATGCTGTTGCTGTTGTTGTTGCTACATGCTACTGCTGCTGCTGTTGCTGCTATCTGCTGCTGCTCCTGCTACCTACTGCTGCTGCTACCTACTGCTGCTGCTGCTACTGCTACTACTTCCTGCTCCCTCTCCCTCTCCCTATCTCTCTATTTGTCTCACTCTCTCTCGATCTCTCTCAACTCACTCTCTCTTCCTCTCTTCCCTTCTTCCAATCTCACTCACTCAACACTCACACACACTACACACATACATATATATATAAACGCACACACACTATACACACACACACATATATATATATATATATATATATATATATATATACATATATCAACCCACACACACACTATCTATATATATATATATACCTATATATATATCTCATATACATATATAGATACACCTACACCTATATATATATATATATATATATATATATATATATATATATATAGGCACACACTTACACACAAACACACACACAACCACACCTATACACACTCAAACACACTCACCCCCAAACACACTAATACACACATACTCACCCATATACATATAAATACATATATATATATACAAATATAAACTCAAAAACCCTAATACACACTCCACAAGTCTAAACCAACCCGTACACAAGCCCGAAACCTAGAAACCAAGTCGAAATGGCCATTTGGTCATTTCGACGAACACTTGGAGTGCGGCTTGCGATACCTTGCGAAACGCATGCCAAACCTAATCGGAATCGACCTAAAATTTATTCACAAGTTCTAATCAATGTCTAGAACTTCACAAAAATGCTACTCTCTGATTCTAGGTCCATGGTAAAATTCTACATGTGTGTGGAACCCATGTCGAAGGAAAAACCCTCAAATCGTCCGAAACGCCCAAAACTTCGTGATACGACCTCGCGTGTCCGAACGAGGACATGAACCTACCCTTAAGACACCTAAGCACATCTACCTAGGTCCGTCTAACCTAGGTCAACTCCCAAAATGGGCCAATCTCGGATTTCACCCGAAATTGACACAAAACCCTAGGTCAAAGTCTCCAAACCTGTCCAAGCAAGTTCTAACTTCCTCCCATGGGTAGCCCTAAGGTCTAAGAAGGTTCTAAATAACTAATTACACTATATTAGAGTAATCTCAAAGGAAAAAAATTAGGGTTTACCTCTTGGGAGTTGGAATCCCAAGGCCAAAGTCCTCAAAAAGCCCTAAAAGCTCCAAACTAGCTTCTAAGCTCTCAAATCCAAGCTCTACTCCCAAAGTAACTCCTACACAACTAGGTTAGAGAAAAATGAAAGGTTAGGGTTAGATATGGATGAAGATTGGAGGTGAAAAGAGAAATGGGAAAGAAAACTTACTTGAAATTGGTTGGAGGAGTAAAGGAAGGAGAAATGAAGAAAGAGAGTGGAAAGGGAGAATAAATGGGGAAGAGGGGGCCGGCCATGTCATGGAGAGTAGGGTTAGGGTTAGATATAGGTACAAAGTCTAAAATACCCCTCATACAAGTCATGCTAATTAGGGTTTGGGTTTGGAGTTCCAAATGCATTCTAACTAAATCCTAATCACTCCAACTAACTCATTAGAATATAAATAACTACTCTAAACCAATAAATAAGTCCGACAAGGGTGTTGGTTGGGTCTGACAAGGGTCCACTAGGGTCTGACATGGGTCCAGACCAGCAAAAATCCTAAAACAACTAATAAAAATAAATACATGCATCTAATTAAATATTAATACAAATATTTATGATCAATACACAATTTACCAAATTAAAATAAAAAAAATATCCTGCCCTGGAAATGGGGTAGTGACAATTCGTTACTCCAAAAAACATAATTAATACCTAACAGACTTATGTAATCGGGATACGAAGTATACTTGTATCGAACTGGTTTCCCGTGACAATATCCCTATGTCTTAATTGTTGGTGTTGGGTGGGTATTTCCAACCTATGTGGAGAAACCCTAGAGTGCTATGAGTGTCATCCGTGTGTCGAAGAAGCTCAGGGAGTGCGACGAGGGCCATTCGAAGTATTGGAGAAACTCGAGTATCGGAGCAGCAGTTTGTCCATAAAGAGTAAAAATTGTTTGTGTTTGTGTTTGACTTTCTTTGTGATTTTGGAGATTTAATTTTTGTGTACTTTTTTCGGTTCTCTCACATCTTCTTGGTTTGGGAAACGATTTTCGCATTTCGTTTCCAATAGAGTGATATCAGAGTTAGGTTCTGTTGATACCCACAGAGTGGTATCTGAACTTTTGGTTCTGCTGATACCCACAGAGTGGTATCAGAGCTTTTAGTTTAAAGTGGTGTCAGAGTTGACAATAAAACCAATGAGAAGATATGGATGCAAAGTCGGTGCGCATGGTAAACCTAAACGATTCCAATTATCACTACTGATGGAACAAGTTAAAAGATTTGCTATTCGTCAAGAAGTTACATCTTTCAGTATTTGCTTCCGAGAGGCCCAATGATAAATCCATAGAGGACTAAAATTTCTAGCATATATATGTGTGCGGGTATATCAGGTAGTTTGTTAGCGAGAATTTATAAAATCACGGTGTTAGTATAGAGGACATAAGTACACTTTGGGAGAAGCTAAAATCTTTGTATGCGAAGAAGATCGAGGTAAACAAGTTGTTCCTGATCTGAACGATGATGGGTTTGTGATACAAAGGTGGTACATCCTTTACGGATCATTTGAGGGAGTTCCAGGGCATGGTTGACTAGTTATCCTCGATGAGAGTCAAATTCGATGACAAAGTTCAAGGGAGGTGGTGGTTGTGTACTTTGTTAGACTTATGGGAGGCCGTACTAGTGTCCATGATTGCTTCTGCTCTAGAAGATGTGGTTAGTCTAGAGTTTCCTAAGAGTGGGGTGTTGAATGAAGAGATGCGGAGAAAATCTCAGGGCACTTCATCTCCATCTCATTCATAGGCGCTTGTTTCAGAGATCCGTTGAAGGAGTAAAAGCAGGGATCTGGACGGTGACAGAGACAAGAGCAAAGGCAAGTCCAAGGGACGGTACGAGGACTCCGAGTGCTTTTCTTATGGAAAAAAGGGCCACATCGAGCAAAACTGTTTCGCTTAGAAGAGAGAGAAGAAGGGCGACAAGGGGTACTAGAGTGAGAACACAATAGCGGATTCCTTAGTACATTGATGCGATATGGTCATTGTAGGTGATGAGGTAGTCATGAACCTCGTCTGCGATGCCAATTCTTGGCTGGTGGACTCAGGGATTTTAGCGCACGTATCTCACAATAGGGCACTGTTTACCACTTACACAACTAGAGACTATGAAGTATTGAAAAAGGCTAACAAAAATGTATCAAAAGCTGTTGTTATTGGATATGTGCATTTAAGAACCAAAATAGGTGCAATTCTTGTTCTCAAGATTGTTCATCACGTCCCCGATATTAGTTTTAACCTAGTGTTGGCTGGAAGGTTGGATGATGAGGGATCTTCAATCTCTTTGGGAACGGTCAGTAGAAGCTTTCCAAAGGTTCTATGGTGATTGCCAGAGGAAGAAAGAGGTCCGATATCTATTATTTGAAATGGAGATCACGTAGTGCAGATGAAGTGAACGTAGTCAGTGATGCGTCTACCTAATTATGGCACATGTGGATCAACCATATCAGCGAGAAGGAAATGAGCTACTTGTTGAACAGAAAAGTGATTCTGGGCTCAAGTCTACAAAGTTGGAGAGATGCATGCACTATTTGGCAGAAAAGCAAAATATAGTGTCTTTTCAAAGTCACCCAACTTTAAGGAAGCCGAACTTGCTCGACTTGCTTCACTCGGATGTCTGCAATCCAATGAAGGTAAAATATATTGGTGGTGCTTCTTACTTTGTAACTTTTATTGATGAATGTTTCATAAAAGTTTGGGTCTATGATTTAAAGACCAAGGATCAGGTGATGCCTACTTTTAAAAAGTTTCAGGCCTCTGTTGAAAGGGAGACGAACAAAAAGTTGATATGTATTCGGTCCGACATTGTTGGTGAATACATTGGTTCCTTTGATGCATATTGCAAAGATGAAGGAATTCGACACCAGAAGACTCCACCAAAGACGCGGAGTGCATGAACATGGTCCTAATGTAGAGGATACGATATTTGCTGTCAGAAGCGGACTTACCGGAAAGTTATTGGGATAAGGCTCTCAACTCTACTTCTTATGTTATTCATTTGTCTCTTAATGCTCCTTTGTAGGGTGATGTGCCTGACAAAGTATGGTACAGCAAGGAACCATCATATAATCACCTTCGAGTATTTGGTTGTAAGGCCTTCGTACATGTACCGAAGGATGAGAGATCCAAACTTGAGCCAAAGATGAAGTAGTACGTCTTTGTCGGCTATGATCAGGATAAGTTTGGTTATAAACTCTATGGCCCTGCGGAAAGAAAGGTCTATAGAAGCATGGACGTGGTATTCATCGAGGAATGGACCATGACCAATACTCAGGATTCTGAGATACCTTATGAGGCTGAGGAATTGTCTGAGTTATAGTCATTTTGCTTCGAGCCATTTTCAGAGGAAACTACAGAGGAACCAGTTACGGGAGAGCCAGTACATGGAGATACTTCCAACCTTGATCATCAATATATTGATGATAGTCAGGGCGACCTTGTCACGCCCCAGTCCCAAAATACATGGGACCAGGCCACGTGGCAATGGCCAGCTAATACGACTTCGAAGGATTTCCTAATTTAATGGACCAAACGAAGCATACTACGCTGTCCTAAAATACTATCAAGTCCAATATGCTATCATACATCAGGTAAATGTCTAATCTCATCCATATAATAAAATATAAGAAGTGTTGAAATAAATACTAAAAATAAGTGCGGAATCTGAATGTCATAATATAATCCAAATAAGTCTGATGGGGACAAACCCACTGAAATACAATAATGAAATAAAAACACGAAAAGTAGGGAGATAGCTAGACTAGAGCATCAACTAGATAGATAAAGATGCTCTAATCCAAGGTAGCAGCGTACCCCAAATCATAGAAACTCCTCTAGAAATGCCTCGAAGTCCTCAGCCACGAATCCTGTCTCTACTCCTGCTCCGTAGATGGTTGGGTACAAGTGCTCGTCCGGATCTGGAAGGGAACCAAGTCCTCAAGAGACGTAACAAGATACAAAAATATATGCCATAAAGTAAATACTGTGTAAACTCGAGGGTGAACTAACCAGCTAAGTGAAATGCACTTGAAGACAACCCTGGTACGTATGGGTAGGTAAAAGGTATAAAGCGTAGCGTCAAGCCAGAGGCTAAGTATCTGGCATTAGTTGTAAACTAGATGCCAGAAGTATATGCTGACTACATCATCGATCATGATAGCGCACAACTAGTAACCTCTGCCGGATGTATCGATATGCATATAAGCCCATAATCGGGTAGCACATAGCCCATAACCGGGTAACACATGGCCTATAACCGGGTAACGCTGAGGCTCACGACCCCGTAGTTTACTCTGAAACTACGGTAGCCAAATGTTTGTCCCATACGCCTACTAATTGTCTTCCCCGCCCAATGCCAATGTAAAAGTCCGAATACGACATGGACATCTCGTACTATAATGCAAGTCACCAAAGAAATATACAACTAAGCTAAATACCGTCACACGTACTACTCACACCGATGGCTAGTCAAGCATAAAGTACACATCCCTACATGAACTCACTCTGTAACGTGCAATGATACGTGTCAAGGCCTGGAGAGTCATATTGATAACTCCACAAATTTAGGTGCGCCCACTAAATACTAGGTCAGACATAAGTCCTAACGTCAACGCCTTCGTTGACTGCACCCAAGTCTTTCTTGGATGCGCACAATTATATAATATTAAATAATAAAATATACAACTAAATAATATTTGAATTTAAACAGTACAATAAGGTAAGGTATAATTGCCTGGAACTCCGATGTGCACAAGTAAGGATCCGAAACCCGCACCCAAGGTAGAATCATCTTGGGTGCTTATGAATAAATAACAATAAATATCAATCACTATATTACACTATGCTAATCATGTACACAAGTACAACTTACACAACGTCATGAGTTATGCAGAGACTAAACCAAATAAACGCTCTAATTAAATACGTTGGCTAAGGTTGACTAGTCAAGGATTAAGGGGGTAGGTGTACACTTAGTCTACTAGTCCCACAATATTTACAAGTCATCCTATTTTATAATTTCTCATGTTTCAATCGCGGTCACTACTAGGATTTGTGTAGGTGCTAAGTCGCACCTCTAACACATGGGTACTAGGTATTCTACTTACTAAGATTTCCAAGACAAGTTCGATATTGGTAACCATCTAGGTCTCCATGTACGAGTACGTCATGTCCTCAGATACTGTGCACAACGAGACAATTAGTTACCAATACTTTACAACTCCAAATAACGTAATCACTAAACCCATGTCCTAGCTAGTAGGTTAGTGTGCACATAAGACAGTTTTAGTCTAAACACCTAGGGTCTACACAAATGTATGCCATACTAATAACCAAAAATTTTATGAAGTAATTACTAACAATAACTACTATTCCAAAATATGCACATATAAACTTTAGGTATTAGGTTCACCAGTCAACATAGATCCATGCAACTACTACATCATGAAGAAAGAGGAGGACAAGTGCAAACCTAGGTGTGCTCGTAACCAAGGGGGGTGATGCTCGAGGGTGGCCAGACTCCGACGGGTGGGGGGTGGTGCTCCAGCCAAGCACAGTAGCAGCAGCAGCAGCAACACTGGCAGCAGCAGCGATAATGGCAGCAGCTCGCAGCGGCAACGACAACGGCTTGGTGGCGGTGGCGGGTTGCTGGTGGTGATGGGATGGTCGGACTACTGGTGGTGGTGGTGAGGGGACCGTGATGGTGGTGATGGAGGTGAATGGAGGAGGAGGTGGCAGTGGGGTGGTTGTGGATGATGGTCGTAGGAGGTCGAGGGGATTGTGGTGGTGGCGAGGGGACCTTGGTACTGTGGCGGTGCTGGTGGTGGCAGTGGTGATGTCGGGATAGTGATGGTGAGACGGTGATGGAGAGGGTGGTGCTAAGGTGGTGACGGTGGTTGCTAAGGTGGAGAGGGAAGTCGGGGATGATGGTGAAGGTCGGGGTGACTATGGAGGTTACGGTGGTGATGGAGAGGGTGATGGTGGCGACTGGTGATGTCGGGATGGCTGTGGTGGTGGTTAAGGTGGTGGATAAGGTGGTGGGGTGATGATGATGATGGTGGAGATGGCCGTGGCGGCGTTGGTGGTGGTGGTGAGGACCGGGGAAGAAGAGGAAGTCGGGGAAGAAGATATAGTCGGGGAGGGCTGCTGTCGTGGATGGTGGTGGTGTCGGCGGTGAGAAGAAGACAGTCGGAGGAGGAAGGTGGTGGTGCTGTGGCGGTGGGGTGGTGGCTGACCGAAGTAGGGAGAGGAAGTCGGGAAAGAAGAGAAAGTTTTAGGGTTTAGTAGGTGTGGGTGATGATGTGAATTAGAAAAATGGAGAGAGGGATGAGGTATTTATGTAGGAGAGAGAGAGGAAGAAGTTTACATTGAAATTAGGGCCGACCATAAGCATTCCTAGGGATGGGGGGGATGTTCTATATGAAGGATTGGAGGGCTAGGATGGGCTAGGTATTGAATGGAGGGTGTAGAGGATGTAGGGGGAAAAGGTAGTATGTAGTACACCCAAAATAGAGGGAAAACTAAGGTGGACCGGTCAACAATGAAGGGAGGGGTTTCTTCATGGCTTGGCTCCAATGGAAGGTGGATACCTAATTGTCTATTTGCACAAAAGCCCCTAACAATTAGAAAATTGTACAAATAATGAAATTTGGGATTGGATAAGAAAAAATATTATGTTTGGTGTGATGTAGTAGGTTAAAAGGTTGTGTGGTGCTTAGTATGAACCTTGAGGGTGTGAGTGGGGGTTTGGGTTGATGTTGGGTCTAGCTTTGGGTTAGGTTGGGTCATTACACGAATTTAATTAAAATTAGTGTAAATTACGTTCTTTAATTAATTGGAAGTGCATATGATTAAAATTGGGTGGGACACAAGTATCATGGACGTAGTAGACTCAGAATAGAATATTGTTATAAATTGGGTTGCACAAAATGGATCGAGATTGTGTCTCCAATTTCGATTGGAACGGACAAAGATGCAAAGTTGGATTTAAGAATAGATGTTTGTAACGAATATTGTGTGACTAAAATAAAGCACAAGAGAGGGTATTTATGAGTTACACAAAGATCAGAATGGAAGGCTGGCATATCTAGAAAAAGTATGTAAAATTTATTTGGAAGCAAATGCTAGTGTAGCGCTCCAAATATCGAAGCAACGGTAAGGTGCACAAAGTGATATGAATATTATGTACATTAATCTAAAACACTATGTTCTAATTCTAAATGGCTTCAAACTAACCCTGGTCTCTCTATCTAAGCCAGGTAGACCTAAATTTGGTCGAAGGGGTTTACAGACCTTCAGGAGGATGAGCATTCCTAGGCGATAGTTTCTTAAGGGAATAAGGATGTTCGTATACAACCAACACCAGAGGTTCCATTGAGGAGGATCGTGCGAGTGCGTTGACCATCTACGATATACTCACCAAATGAGTATGTGCTACTAATCGACGGGGAAGAGCCCAAATTTTTTATAGAGATGATGTAAAATGAATACAGGTAGAAGTGGATGCAGGCCATGCAGGAGGAGATGAGTTCCTTACAAGAAAACTTCACTTATGAGCTGGTACGATAGCCTAAGGGCAAGAATGCTTTGAAGAATCGATGGGTATTCAGAGTGAAGCAGACAGAAGATGTTACTCGCCTTCGATACAAAGTGAGACTAGTAGTTAAAGGATATGGTAAGCAGAAGGGCTTAGATTTCGATGAGGTCTTTTCATCGGTCGTCAAGTTGTCATCTATTTAGGTGGTGCTAGCATTAACATCAACTTTTGACTTAGAGGTTGAGCAGATGAACGTGGAGACGATATTTCTCTATGGTGATTTATACATGGAGCACCTAGAGAGATTCTGTGAGAAGGGTAATTCACACTTAGTCTGTTGGTTGAGGATGAGTCTGTATGGTTTGAAGTAGGCTCTGAGGCAGTGGTACAGGAAGTTCGAGTCATTTATGGAAGAGCATGGTTGTGAGACTCGTCTTATAGTATCTGTATTCTTATACGAATACGTATTTATGTATTATACCTTAAGATTTGCTGGTTTCTGTTCTCGAGAAAATACTTAAAGACTTATGCAACGATCTTGATTTCCTGAGTTTTTGAAAACTATGTTATCACCATACTACCTTGGATCAGTAGAATACCAATTGGCATTACCATAGACCCGTACTAGGACCCGTGAGTAGAACAAAAAATCCTATAATTTTTCAAAGTGGAGCTTTTCCCCTTCACTCGGATGATCCGTCGGTGATCCACAAAATTCTGACGGATAATTCGACCGAGATATTTCTACGTAAATAGTATTTGGATATTTTGTGAGTAGTATTTGATTCACTCTATTATCCAATGGTTTCTTGGTTCTGAAAAATCCTATTATAAAATGGATATTTGGTTTTCTTTTGAATGGATGAGATTGATTTGGATCGTGTCACACCAGTTCCCAGATTTCGTATTTTTTTATTCTGATATTTTTAAAAAATTTCCAATAATGTATATTTGTTATATTTTACAAGTTGGTTCCTGTCATATATGTTGTATTTTATTTGTTTGGATTTTTGTTTATCAAGAGCGATTACCCGAGGTTAGTAGTGAGCACATTGATAATTGTCATGGACCCATACTAGAATGCGTATGTAGGATGGATACCTGACCCGGTTCGCTCTTTGGACCACTGAGCCTATCTAAGATGGTTGAGATTGCATGAGGATTAGTCATGACTAAATTACCCCTTTCTCCCCACTTGGTATATATATGTGAGTTTTCTCCCTCCTCTCCCTCATTCCATATTTTATTACTTTACTTTCTTCTTCCTCTCATCTCCCTAAGAGCTCCCTTGTCCAACCGAACCCTAGCCCTAGTTGATCTAGGAAGAGGTTTGTATATCACCGGAGGTAGAGACTAGGTAGCCACAAGGCAAGTACATCTTGCTCAAAGTGGTGAAGCCATAATTTTTGAATTATATATATATATGTAATAATTAAAATGTATATGATAGAAAATGTTCCTATTGATGTTCTCTTTCATTTTAGTTATTGGAGTTTTTGGTTTTAATGGACGGTTTTGAGTAGATCTGAGTTTCAAAGTTAGAGTTTTCATGTGTTTCATAAGTTTTCTTGTTTTTGATCAATTAAAATTTGTTGTTTCTGAAAACTAGTTATTCTATAAGATAGAAATATTTATTTCGTGTAATTTGACTTTTGTTTCGCTTGATTTGGAGTTAAATTAAAGATTTTATGGCCAAAACAACTTGTGTTCTTGGTCCCGTCTGACAGGGACGATGAACAGTGCCACGAGCAGTGCGTCGTGCATAGAAATCTGGCCGTGCGCAGTACATTGTGCACAGATTTTTTACCGTCGTATGCATAACGCACATCACTCTCTTGCCGCGAGCAATGCACCGTGCATAGATTTTTTGCCGTGCACAGTGCATAGCACATGGAATTATTGTCGCCATATGCGCCGTACATATCACTTCCTTGCCGCGCGCATCATCTCTTGTCGCGTCAAGTATATACCAAAGAAAAATATGTGCATTTATTTGAAATAGGGGCTCTTGCAAGAGTTTTTGAGTGATAGGTGTGCCCGTCAAAGATTTCCCCTTTCGATCACTTCCTTGATGCCGAGACTAGATTGGAAACTAGAGAAGGTCGAAGGCGCTTTGATGGAATTACAGTACAAGCCCAATTTTATCAATGGATGCGGGATTACCAATGTCACGATTGGAACACTCCAAGAAAGTTGTGACACTTCTGCATTTGTCCGGGAGGTTTGGGAATCCAAGAAGGGTACATAGAGGAGAAGGAAAAGTTAGAGCTAAAGAGGGATTTATGAAAATCTTCTAATTCACTCCTAGATCTTAGACTTTGATAACTTGACTTAATCGACCAAAGATCTTCTACTATCTGTACCAGAAAAAATACGTCCTACAAAAAAGGGAGCTAATAGGAAGTGAGAAGGGAGAGCGTGAGGAAGGAAGCACCGGCCCCATTTACTTGCAACTCGTAGAGGTTGTAAGTACACAGTGCCCCACAACTAGAAAAGTAATGTGGATCCAAATATTTCATTCTGGATCCTTTTGTGAAAGAGTAGAATTAATGAGAAATATATTGAATTTTGTTTGAACCGTTGATGGATGAAGATGAAAAAAAAAGAACATAAATAGTTAGGAAGTAAAATAGAATTTTTATTTTAGCAGGAACAGAACAAACTATGTCAAGTCAAGAGCATCTTCATTCCTATAGAAAATAGTGGATGGAAAAATCCACAGCAGATCATGTCCTTCAAGTCTCACGTTGCTTTCTACCTTATCGTTTCAAACGAAGTTTTACCATAACATTCCTCTAATTTAGAATTAAATTTTGACCCCGACGCAGCCAATCGACCTGTCAATGGAGGTCCAAATAAGTCCACTCTCCACACTGGGAGCCAAGGACTGATAGTTCTTTCGAACTAATCGAGCGCCTACCCTGACAAATATTAATTTTGAATTTTGGGCCATAATTCATGATCAGCCCACCAACTTCCTGGAGAGATGCCTACGGTTAAAAATAAATGACATGACAAGATCCAAATTCGAATTGGTTCCTGGTCCTAGTCAGAGACTATTGTGTTCCAGTCGGCGGTCCAACAAAGAGGCCAAGTAGTGGTCTCTTTCTTTCCATTACGAACGAAACGCAAAAATAAGAAAAGAAAAAAGATGAGGTTATGTATCTTGATGCCTACTCAAGCTTTTTCGACTGAAAGGGCCAACATCGAGACCGACAATCAAGACTTCCGTCCGATGTCGCGCCTAGATAGGATAGTTGACTTGTCTATCTTGATATGGAAAATCATTCCCATATCATACGATGGAACGGGCGACAAAGAGCATCTTTAATCCGCCTGACGTTAGAGTCATAAAGAGACGAAGACATCCACATAGGTTCACCTCGTAACCCCGCATCCATGGGGATTTTTTTTTACCTATCTCCTGCACCGGTATCGGTGGCGAAACCGCAACTGCTAGTGATGGGACGGAGAAACCCCATTGGTTCTCTCTCTCCAAAGTAATGCGCCGCACATGGATTTCTGGCCGCGAGCAGTACGTAGTACACAAAAATTTGGCCGTGCGCTGTGCATCGCGCGCATGTTGTAAACACCCTAATTTTTAGAAATTAAATTTTAATTTTAATATTTTTAATTACTGAGTTTATGGAGGAAAATTTTACAATTTTTAGCTATTTATAATATATAATATTCATGGATTTATAATTATGTATATTTAATTAATTAATAATATAGTAAAAAAATATTTTTTTGGATGTACAACTATTAATAGAGTATTATAAAAAATTTTTGGAATTTATGGAGGTCCAAAACTATTTTAGATGGCCATATATATATATATATATATATATATATATATATATATATATATTGGTTATTTATTTAACCCAAACCAACCTAAACTAAACCAACCGAATCCTAATCCCCTTCCGTACCCGCCGACCCGATAACCCACCGAACCCGCTGCTACAGTAACCCCCCAGCTGACCGATCCCTTTCCCTCCCCCGAAATTGACGCTGACCCGACCCCTTCCTATCCCTGTAACTTTTTCCCCTTCACCCTATATAAACCCTAATCTAGCCGACCACCACCACCATCATCTCCCTTTTCATTTTCGACGAGCCACCGCCGTCGACGACCGCCAGACCGCCGTCGCAAGTTACCGAAAGAAGGCCGTCCGACTTCACGATCAGCAGCACACAATGAGGCACACATCTTCTCTCCCCTACATCGCCCTACACAGTAGACCTAACAGTGAACTGTCGAGTCCGATGCGAAGATCACATGACCTCCTTGAACCCTGTGTAATTAGTTTAGTGTATCATGTCCTGTGTCGATCGCAAATTGGACACAAAACAGAAAAAAAATAACTTATTTTTGGAACAGAAACTGTTCCAAGTGCGCGTATTGGAGTCCCATTATCTTCATAACGGCGAACGATTTTTAAATTTTGCTTGAACAGTAATTTATATAACACAAACAAGTTTTAATCTCTTTAATTAGTTTATTTTAATTTGATGTATGCTGTATTTTAATTGCTGTTAAAATCTGTCAAAAAACTTGGTTTCTTAAACCCAAAATTTCTCAAAACGGGATGCATCCCGCTAAACGAGGCAACTTCGTTGTGTACAAATTGCACCAAAAGGCGCGTATCGTCAACACAGACGTGTGAGATTTCGTGAAAGTTGATTTGGATGTATGTACACACTGGAATCAACGCGTATTCGTCAAAAAGCTTCTAATCGACCTGTTATGACAATCATCATAATTATGTGTGTGCTTGTCGTTTTGCAATAAAACTTGCACCAAAGGATTCGCAGCGTTATGCTGGTCCTGTAACCCAAGTTTGGCTCGATTCTGAGAATGTTGACGAAACACCGTTTTGCGGGCCCCACGGTTCTACTTGACGGGCGATTTCATGATCGGCTGATCGTAATCCAGTTCTGGATGTTCTGTTGGGTTCGTATCATCGTTCTGGACTCGTAGACACCAAGTTTGATGAATTTAGAGAACTTTATCTCTGGCATATTTTTTGGTGTGAAGTGTGCCACATGTGGACCCCGTTTTGACCGGAAACTATCAATTTTGTCCCTGTGTCCAAATTGGACTTATGGGTAGTCAATCTTAGCTATTTTAAGTATTCTAAGAACAAAGGTGATATTTGTTTCAGCATCTGGAGGCGTACCCGGAGATTCTACTTATATCGGAGCAACTGACGGAGCTCAGAACACAGACAAGTGTACCTTGTCAACTTGCAGAAGATCATATTCTATTATTTGCTTGTATTATTTCTATATACTTTTGTGATGTACCTGTTCAACCTAGGACCATGAGACGTTGCTTAACATTCGAATAAGATTTGGGTGTTAACGCCGTACGCGGAGTTGTGTAACATCATTTAGAGAATTGATTCCACGATCCTATTTTTGCGTGCTTGCTTTACCAAGTACGTCATACCATAGGACACTTGACACTATTCATGTGACAATATTTTCTGAGTTATTCATGGTGATTCTGTATAGGCTTACAGGATTCGTGACATGATACTTGCATATACATATATATCATTATGACTCGTTGTACTAGCTAGAGGTCATGATCTTGCGTGTTATGGATATGAGATATTGTGGACATGAGGTGTGAGGTTACATTGGGTGGGGAGAGACACACAGGCTATATATATATATATATATATATATATATATATATATATATATACTTTACTACTGGAGGTTCTTTAGTCTCTGTACCAGAGCTTGGCCCATTACGTGATATTCTTGTTGCTACGGGCTCCCCGATACAGAACTTGTAGTGGTCTCAGCCTGAGTACTAGTGATGCTCTCATTTGCATTTTACTTAGCTCGTTACATAGCTTGTCCTAATGTTCTATTTTTATTTACTGTATTTTATTTGGCTTGAGTGTTTCTTGTACCTTGCTATGTCCCTTGAGGACCTGGATCCGGATTATATCCCCAGGTACAGTAGAGGAGGATTACCCTGAGATATATGGGACAAGAGCTGACGCTGGAGCAGTACTAGCACCAGAGGACGAGGTTGTACCAGAGGATTTCTCCTGAGTATTTCAGTTTCATACTCAGTTATTTATGCTCATTGTTATTTCATATATGGACTCATGGACATATGTATTGGTGATATTCTCTTTCTTTTATTATGTCGGGTTATTTCCTTTATCTATTATCTTGACTGATTTATCATATTGACTTGTGTTTACTTTCTGTGGATGAGATTAGAATTATACTGTGATAGATGTTATAGACTACATTTATATTTATTACAGCTTAAGTGCGCTCTAACGGGTCCATTAAATTGGATTTGCCCATTACAGTTGTGCTGCTGGCCATTACCACGTGGCTAGTCCCTCGGTATTTTGGGACTGGGGCATGACATAGTTTTTGTGGTAGCCTATGCAGGTCTATGACTATATTGCTTTTATTTCAACTATGAAACCGAGCAAGCCTGTAATTAGGATCGGATAAATTATAGGATCTCATCCACTTGTTGATATATTCTTAATATCTATATCAACTTCAAAATAATTTCTTGACTTGCATCCTGCCTTGATTCCTCTGTGCGCCTCTCATAGTTTACTTTGTATACAGAGTAATGGATCCAAGTGCCAGCGATGAGACTCCCGCAGATACACCACAAGGTGCTATGATCACATACGACGATGAAGTGACGCCATTAAGTGGAGATCCCTCCACTCAATAATGCAATCAAGCCGATCAGCATGCCTCGAGGTTCCGGCGAGACAATATTCTACCACCGTCGCAGTTTACTCCACTAATGCCTATTTTTCCAACATGACAGCCTATAGATGGTCAGCAGATGTTCCAAATATTCTACACAATGATGCAAGCATAACAGCAGGTTCAATAAGAGGCTTAACGTCACGAGGGAGAGAACTTGAGCAATAACCTAGTGACAACACTGAAGTAGGCGAACCTACCAGCTAGACGAACATCGATGGGATCTATCACTGATTTCTGCCAACTTAACCCCCGTATCTTTTCAGGCAAGGAGGAGCCCACTAAAGTTCATGAGTGGCTCACAAACACTCACCACCAATTAGAAGTAGCTGAGCTTCCGAGGGAGCGTTGGATAACTGCCGTTAGGATGCAGTTGACGGGCAATGCACATCACTGGTGGCTATGTGAGGAGAGACGCTCGGACTGGACCTAGTCACTTGGGATGAGTTCTCTATACTTTTCCAGGAGATGTACATTCCAGCCATTGCCAGAGCAAAACTTATGGATAGGTTTAACCGTCTCATTCAAGGCAACATGACGGTAGAAGAGTATAATGCAGATTTTATCCGTTTGAGTCGCTTCGCCCCTACTCTAATTCTGACAAAAGAAGAGAAGGAGAAGATCTTCGACGGACTTAGCTTTGAGCTACAGAGATTAATCGGCTCCATTGTACCTACTTCTTATACGAACGTCCTTGCTACAGCCCGACGCATGAAGTGCATCACCAAGAGAGAGTCCAGCCAGAGCACCACAGGGAGATGCTGCAAAGAGACCTCACATGAACCAGCCACCCAGAACAGCTCCTCAGGCACTGCCTATATGTCAATATTGTGGCAAGCGAGGTCATTACGAGAGCGAGTGCAGACGCAAGCTGGGATTATGCTTGATTTGCGGATCCAACCAATATTTAGCCAAGGATTGCCCTGAGCGTCGAGATGGAGCACCAATGGTAAACCGACAAGCTTTACTATTATCGAGAGGATATCAACTGAGGCCACCCTTGGCACCACAGGCAACACTCTTCCAGCAGGCCCAACAACAGCAGAGGGTACAACAACAGGGACGTGGACAGGCTTTTGCAATGACAGTAGAGGAGACACAAACTCGAGGAGTAGCGAATATGAGTAAGTTTTAGCGAATATTCCTAGTAATACTTTAGCATGTGCCTGTTAGTTCCATTCCCTAGCCTATACCTAATATTATGTTAGCATGAACTGGTTGGTCTAGAGTAGTAGTATGTAAGTGGTACCCAAATTTTCAGAAGCTGTAGTTGATCTTCGTTCTACTCAGACTACTTTACTCTTGAGTTACTTATCTCTCATTGCCTAGGAAAAAGTTTTTATTGCTTTCCTACGTGTTCTGCTTGACAAAACCCCCACCCTTCCTCTCAATTTTCCTTGTTCATGGTCTCTTATCCTTTGTGTCGTGCTTCAATAAATGTCTTACAACCGCGTCATCTCTTTTGGAGCAAACCTTTTCTTGACCGGTTATGTTTTATTTTCTTAATTGTGAGGAAGCAATTCTTTTAAGTTGGGTAGATTGTAAACACCCTAATTTTTAGAAATTAAATTTTAATTTTAATATTTATAATTACTGAGTTTAAGAAAAAAAAATCTATAATTTTTAGCCATTTATAATATATAATATTTATGGATTTATAATTATGTGTATTTAATTAATTAATAATATAGTACATAAAATATATTTTTGGGTGTACAACTATTAATAGAGTATTATAGAATTTTTGTAATTTATGGAGGTCAAAAACTATTTTTAGATGGCCATATATATATATATATATATATATATATATATTGGTCATTTATTTTAACCCAAACCAACCTAAACCAAACCAAACCAAACCAAACCAAACCAACCTAAACCAAACCAACCCAACCGAATCCTAATCCCAACCCGTACCTGCAGACTCACAAACCCAATAACCCACAGATCCCGTTGCTACAGTAACCCCCCAGCCGACCGATCCCTTCCCCTCCCACGAAACCGACGCCGACCCGACCCCTTCCCATCCCTCTAACCTCCCCCCTTCACCCTATATAAACCCTAGTCTAGCCGAACACCACCACCATTATCTCCCCTTCCATTTTTGATGAGCCACTGCCGCCAACGACCGCCGGACCGCCGCCGTAAGCCGCCGAAAGAATGTCGTCCGACTTCACTATCAGCAGCACACAGCGAGGTACCTATCTTCTCTCCCCTATATCTCCCTGTACAGTGGACCTAACAGTGAACCGTCGAGTCCGATGCGAAGACCACATGACCCCCTTGAACCTTGCGTAATTAGTTTAGTGTATCATGTCCCGTGTTGATCGCAAATTGCGACACAAAACAAGAAAAAATGACTTTTTTTGGAATAGAAACTGTTCTAAGTGCGCGTGTTGGAGTCCCGTTATCTTCCTAACGATGCGCAACTTTTAAATTCTGCTTGAACAGTAATTTAGACAACATAAACAAGTTTTAATCTCTTCAATTAGTTTATTTTAATTCGATGTATGCTGTATTTTAATTGTTGTTAAAATCTGTCAAAAACTTGGTTTCTTAAACCCAAATTTTTCCGAAATGGGATGCGTCCTACTAAACGAGGAAACTTCGTCGTATGAGAATTATTCCAAAAGGAGCGTATCGTCAACGCGGACGTGTGGGATTTCGCGAAAGTTGGTTTGGATATGCGTGCACACCGAAATCAACGCGTATCCGTCGAAAAGCCCTATACCGGCATGTTCTGACACTCATCATAATTTTGTGTGTGCTTATCATTCTCAATAAAACTTACGCCATCAGATTCGTAGCGTTATGCTGGTCCTGTGACCCAAGTTTGGTTCAATTCTAAGAATGTTGACGAAATACCGTTTCGCGGGCCCTACGGTTCCACTTGACGGGCAATTTCGTGACCGGCTCATCGAAATTTAATTCTGGACTTTCTGTTTGGTTCGTATCATCGTTATGGACTCATAGACACCAATTTTGATAAATTTGGAGAACTTTATCTCTAGCACATTTTTTGTTGCGAAGTGGGCCACATGTAGACCCTACTATGACCAAAAACTGTCAATTTTGTCCCTATGTCCAAATTGGACTTATGGGTAGCCAATCCTAGCTATTTCAAGTATTCTGAGAATAAAGGTGATGTTTGTTTTAGCATCCGGAGGCGTACCTGGAGATTTTACTTATGTCGGAGCAACTGACGGAGCTCAGAACACAAGCAAGTGTACCTTGCTAACTTGCAGAAGATCATGTACTATTATTGCTTATATTCTTTCTATATACTTCTGTGATATACCTGTTCAACCTAGGACCATGAGACGTTGCTTAACGTCCGAACAAGATTCGGGGGTCGACGCCATACGCGGAGTCGTGTAACGTCATTTAGAGAGTTGATTCCACGATCTTCTTTTTGTGTGCTTGCTTTACCAAGTACGTCATGCCATAGGACACTTGACACTATTCATGTGAAAGAATCTTTTCTGAGTTATTCATGGTGATTCTGTATAGGCTTACAGGATTCGTGACATGAGACTTGCATATACATAGATATCATTATGACTCATTGTACTAGCTAGAGGTCATGATCTTGCGTGTTATGGACATGAGACATTGTGGACATGAGATGTGAGGTTACATTGGGTGGGGAGAGACACAGGTTACATGCTGATTATATATATATATATATATATATATATATATATATATATATATATATATATATATATATACACACACTTTACTATTGGAGGTGCTTTAGTTTTTGTACCAGAGCTTGGCCCATTACGTGATATTCTTGCTGCTACGGGCTCCCCGACACAGAGCTTGTAGTGGTCTCAGCCTGAGTACTAGTGATGCTCTCATTTATATTTCACTTAGCTGGTTACATAGCTTGTCCTGATGATCTATTTTTATTTACTTATTTTATTTGGCTTGAGTGTTTCTTGTACCTTGCTATGTCCCCTGAGGACCTGGATCTGGATTATGTCCCCAGGTACAGCAGAGGAGGATTATCCTGAGATATACGGGACATGAGCTTACGCTGGAGCAGTACTAGCACTAGAGGACGAGGTTGTGCCGGAGGATTTCTCCTGAGTATTTTAGTTTTATACTCAATTATTTATGCTCATTTTTATTTCTTATCTGGACTCATGGACATATGTATTGGTGATATTCTCTTTCTTTTATTATATCGGATTGTTCCCCGAGACACTATTTATTTGGACTTGTTGATGGATTATTTTTTTTATCTATTATCTTGACTGATTTATCATATTGACTTGTGTTTACTTTATGTGGATGAGATTAGAATTATATGTGATAGATGTTATAGACTGCATTTATATTTATTACTAGCTTAATTGCACTCTAATGGGTCCAATAAATTGGGTTTGCCCATTGGAGTTGTGCTGCTAGCCATTGCCACATAGCTAGTCCCTCGGTATTATGGGACTGGGGCGTGACACATGTAGACCAGGATGGTTGTTTTTTCCTGTTTAGCTATTTTTGTAGCTAGAATCTCGAAAAAGTAAAAAACATAAAAGTTGTAGATATCTGTCTTGGTTTTCCATATCTTTTTGAATCATCTCATTTGGAGTTCGAATTAGTGAGTTATGCCTAGTTTTCTAAAATATATCAAATCTTGATTTTGAAATTTTTATTGGACCTTATGATTTCATGTATTGATCTTAGTATTTACAAGTGTATATGGATTAAATGTAACTATGTGTTAGAATTATCCATGTATTAGACCCGATCATGTGAAGACTTAGACCATGCGCCAAGTGGCTATACTACCTATGTGCATGACTTTACTCCTTTTGTTGTTTTGCTTGGTTTGGTTGTTTCTTAGATTTTGATTCTATGTGTGGACCTGGTGAGTTGTGAGTGCTATTGATTTAGTACCTTCTAAGTGGACCCGAACTAGTAGATTAATTACCCTTGTTCGTCAAATAGGGTAAGGGGTGCAGTTCTACTCGAGAGACGGTCTGCAATCTCAGTCCTTGTTTAGTTTAAGGATTGTGGAACTGCTTTAGAGTGGTTCATATTTGTCCCCTTACTCTTGTCCGATGGCATTATTATAAAGTTGAGAATTTTATGTGATACAATTACTGTGTTAAGCCTAGACTATGAGCACCTGACTCAACCAACATGACATGTTGTGAATCAAGGATTCCACTGGACTGATTAATGATCTGTGTCGACTTTATTTGATTTGCTATGTGTACCCGACTCGAACAATATGGTCCTATATGATGAGAAACTTCTTGTGACTAATTAATAGCCCCGTTAGTCTGACCTAACTAATTGTATCCGTGCTGATACATTTACTACTTTCTATGCGTTCCTACGTATTATTTATTGCATGTGCATTGAGGCGCGACATAACTTGCTACGTGCTATATGTTACATATTTTAGGTTGTGCATCAAGAATGCCTCATATTCTACGCGATATGTGATATTATACGATTTCCCCAACACGGACTTAGTAGTTAGTCAGTAACTTAGCCGTGGCTAGATAGAATTGATTATTGCATCATGCTCGGGCGAATCCAAATTGATCTATTGACTGGCGAAGTAGATTCATATCAAGCATGCGCATACTGTGGTACAACATTTAGAAGGATGATCGTGTGACCAATGCACAAGATCATATACAATCGTAGGGTTAATTTGGTAACTAAAAGTTGCAGTAGCATTGGGAGAGAACGGTATCCCGAGATCGTGCAAGTTGGCCACCCCCAGACAATTGTCATGGCGTACAAGGCTGGCCCCCATGGATATTGCATCACGTCTGCATTAGTGGACTGAAATATCCGAATACTATATTATACAAGTGTTCTACGTGATTTAGCACGGTAGTCTTACGATGGACCGGTGCATATACTACGTGCTACGCGGCAATTTTATGACTCGGCTAGCCCCGCTCGATCATCGCACGATCTGAGGATACCTATATTTTTATTTCTCTGGGATAAACCAGACACCACATAGCAAGCCGTAGAAATAATTGGCCGTTATAACTTAACTCTCTGTACATATGTTGCTAGTTAGGGACATGAAATATTATGATATGGTAGTTCAACTCTTGTCCTTGTTTGGTTGTAGGGTTTCGCTATTGTGTCACAATAAACCATGAACTAAAGCATATTATATGTATATGCATACCTATATTCTAGCATGTATTATGGCATATGATGATCTTGTTCCTTGTTGTGTTTTGTACCATCTGATAATAGTCTGAAGATATGGACTATCATTGTATGGTGGTCCAACCCTTGTCCTTGTTTGGTTGTGGGGTTGGATTATTGTGCTAAGGTAGGATATGGACTGAAGCTATGATATAGATACTGTGGCGTATCCATGATTAGTGAGGCGTACCCTATCTCGGTGTAGTGCGGCACCCCTTGCACTTATTTGGTTGTAGAGGTGTCCTACTGCTTGGATGAAAGGTTATACACTTACGGTTATGGCATGGATGTTATTTTATGTACTTTATTAATTTTTATCTTCATTCACTTGTGCTCGTTTGTGGTACTTGTTATCGGGGCCTGATCCCGCTGGTTTTGTTTAGTTAGGTTCAGTAGCAGATCCCGATGATCTTATCCTATATCTGACCGATGGCGCGAGCCAGGAATATGGCCGCTGAGGGACTTGAGTGGATTTCTTTTTCACCACTCTAAGTATCATTTTGTTACCTTTTGGCATTTAGCCGACGACACTTATTAGCCGAATATCTGGATATTAGTTCCTTTACATAATTATATATTATTCAGACCGCGTCTGACTTACAGTTATTTACTCTTGACAATGTACTAGTTTATCATTTTGTATAACTAGTTTCATGATAATTCTGATAGAGCGTCAGGGATGCCTTACTACTTTATCTTATATGCTCATTCTTACTGTTTCTTGGTTGATTGATTGAGACATAGATGCTCTGTGAGGCCATATGAGCCTTGATTGTAGTATGCAGTCCCTTGTCTTCTTGATAGTCATGATCATCGTACGACGTATTATGCCTTGTACGGGGTAGATGGCATGTCCATCTCTGTATTCCGGTACTTGCGCATGATAAGTTTTAAGTGGTAGCCTATACAGGTCTGTATTTTTTAGGCTTGTGGGGTGTTATTGTTCTAGGAGTCTCAATCAAACATCTTCCCTTTGATATCCTGAATTTTCCTCTTCGATACCAAGCTTGAACAATCAACTATTTGTCTCATCGTTCCTTCCCGTCATATTATTTGATACTTGGTGTCATTTTTCTTTAGGGGTATCTCGTCCCCGTCTGACAAAGCAACAGATGTGTTAGAGCAGCTAATAGAGCAAGGTCCCATTGGGCGTCGATCAGAGGCAGTACTTTCTCGAGATCAGATCTGGGTAGAGCCAATGGATGAGCAACATGGACAATCGATCCTAGTACCCCCAACAGTGCCAGCAGTACCTGACATCCCGATATTATTAGAGAGCATTCGAGGGATGTTAGCCATGCTGTACCATCAATAATTTTTGTCATGACCCGCACTCGGATATTCGGCCACGAGTACGTGGGTACGTCTAGCCTACGCGGCAGCATCGATGGTAGAATGATGTCTGGGTCAACTCTAACTAACTAACATCTCAACAATATATATATATGGTACCTATCAATTATCTCAACTCCAAAAGGAGAAACAATATGGTAACTCACAAATGTAGCTATACTCAATCATAATGCAAACTAAAGAAGATAGAGCACGAATGGAATAACAAAGAAAAGAAACAAGATACAATCCACTAGTCTAAAATAATATACATGCCATGAATCCCAATAACAGTCTAATATAAATCCACCAAAATAAACTAAACCTCCCCAAGCTCTACAACTAAGTCCTCCTGGTCTATAGGAGTATCCTTTAATGGTATGCCCTCATGTGATCCGTAGAATGTAGGACACTGATCTATGAGCCAATCATCTAAAAAAATATATCCAATCATGATTGGAGCGAAGTATATACCTCTGAAAGTAGTTTCAAATACATAATCGAGCATATAAAATAGATAATAGAAAAAATACAACATATCTAAACAACAGAATAAAATAAACTAGAGTGAACAGGTAATGTACTGGAATGGAGAACAAGCAATATTAATATCTACAATATAAAGGAATAACTGAAATCTAACTAATGTGTCTCGGAATATAAGTTCATTATGTGATCGGTTTAGGTTGAACACGAATACAATAAGGTAACTCGATTACAAGTGTGGTATATAATCGACATGTACACGAATACACTGGGGCTTTGATCATAAAATCAACTCCTACTCCCCCATCCCCAACTAATACCAATGGATCCAATTACGACACATTACGAGCACGATTATGGGCACACTGAATACGAGCAGTGTGTATACACAAATATAAGCACACTGAACACTAGCAGTACGTGAACACGGAATACAATAAATTAATACCCGATACACATGATGAAATATATGTGAAGGAGTACCCGCTGAACACGGTAGGGTATAATATCTCCTGACATGATCCATGTAGTACCAGTCCGTGAAACCACTGTGTCAGAATCAATTATACAGTTCTAGAACATGAGATATATATACTATTATGAAATAAAACTAACAGAGAAATGTACTCGCCTGAGGTCCTGAGCAAGGTGTGTCTCTCGATGCCCAAGTTGGTGTCACACAGACCTATATATGGTATATGCATCAATACAAGGTTTTGGAATAAAAATAAATTAAACTAGTTCAATTCTAGGTCATAAAGCCATTTCTAAGTCAAAACAGTCAAACTAGGTCAAACTAGCTATTTCTAGGTTGTATCAGTCTAACTTTAGGATATTAGGTCCATAAACAATGTAACTAGGCTATACTAGCTATATTAGGATACCAACAAGTACCGTATCATAAGATACGCAAGTTACTAGATATGAAAATACTAATATATATATATATATATATAGTACTCTTAGTCAAACTAAAGCTAAATGGATACCTTGGCTTTGAACCAATTTGGTATTACACCACCTGCACACCCATCTTGAAATAAAAACTTAATACCTTGAGTATAAACCAATACCTTGACATTACCTTGGTATTACATGGTAATCCAAATTCTAATATGTAACCAACTACCCATACCCCTAACTATATACTAAGATGCATTTAAAACTTATACAATAATATACTAACTACATACTAACAACCAATATATATATATATATATATATATATATATATATATATATATATATATATATATATATATATATATACATATAACTAACTAGTTAACAATATGTATATATATATATATATATATATATATATATATATATATATATATATAACTAACTAGTTTACCAATACGTATACATAATTAACTAGAATATCAATAAAGCTAACTAACTTGAGCTATAAGTCAAGCTAACATCCCCTTTCTCAAGTGCACCACATGTAGTTGTTGCTCTAGCTACTCTTGTTGTTGATGCTGCCCTTGTTCTTGCTATTGCTGCTGCCCTTGCTACTGCAGTTGCAGCTCTTGTCGTTGTTGTTGCAGCTGCTGCTCTTGCTGTTGTGCTTGTTGCTGCAGTTGCATTTGGTGCTGCTGTTGCTCATGTTGTTGCAGTACAGCAACCCGACCCCTTCTTCTTGCTGACACTCGACACTCTACACAACACTCACTCACACACATAATCAATGTTGCACTCCACCAAGACACACACACACACACACACACACACACACACACACACATATATATATATATACACATACACACATATATAAATATATATCACTAACATATATATATATACACTCGTCCACATACATACATATATATATATATATATATATATATATATCACGAAGTATATACATATAATAACCACACAAATGATGCATATGAACCCCTATTTCTCATGACCACCAATAGATCAAAACGAACATAGACATACACATAAATATATATATATATATATATATATATATATATATATATATATATATATATATATATATATATATAACAATATAATTATAACATTCTAATAGCTCTAACCAAGTTATATTGAATCTAAATGCAAGGAACAAATACGTTGAGTACACCGCACCCGTATCACACACATTCTATGATACGCTTGCGATACGGCTCCACCACACAACTAAATGTATTCCGAAGGATACGAGCACGTCAAAAATCATAATTATGAACAACACGGAGAGTTAACTACTCAACTACGTGTCCGTGTCAAAATGTGACATGCTCAAACCCCCGTGTTGGAGAAAAACTACCAAATCAACCCGTATCGCCAAAGTGTCGTGATACGGCCTACATGTATCTAATTATGGATACGACACTAGTCATACACAATAAAACACATGTCAATTTGGTCTAATTGACCTATCGACAAACACAAGATATGCCAATCTCGGAATTTTCCCAAAATTGACACAAAATACCACGTAATTTTCTCCATAGGCCTCCTATGAAATTAATTCCAATTCCTATGGGTAGCCTTAGTACATGGGAGAATTTCTTATGATTAAATACATATTTAGAACCTAATTAGAGAGAAAAAAACTTAATTATACCTTTTGGGAGATGGATTCTTAATGAAATTCCCAAATTGGGTGAAAAGAGCCTTCAACTTGTAGATCCTTGCTCCTCCTTGTAGATCCTTGCTTTCTCTTTGTAGATCATTATTCTAATAGTCTCTAATGAAGAATAGGAAAGGAATTAGAAATAAATTTGAGTAGGAATTGGTGTGAGAACGAAGAAATTGAAAGAAAAGAAAAATTCTAGATCTAGATTTGGAATGACAAATAAGGAGAGAGAGAGTCTCTCCCCACTCTAATAGGTGGCTGGCCACTACCCCCTCCTCCAAGTTACTATAAAAATTTCAAAATATCCCTTGGGGCTTGTCATAAAAAAATAATTAAGCAGGGAAAGTTCTAGTCTAATTGGTAACTAATTAATTCATCCTCCTAATGAATGGGCTTACTATTGGGCTTAATTCTAACTAGAATCAAATGTTGGTCCATGGATCTAAACTAAACTAGTTAGGTCCACTACAAAAGTCTAAAATAAAATTTAACATCTAACAATAAATAAATAATACAATAAATAAATATTTATAACATGCACAATATTTAATATAATAATCCTAAAATAAATATATCTATGCCCAATTACCAAACTATCCTTAGTTAAAAAAGTGAGAGTGACAATCCTACCCTCCTTAGAAAAATTGTCCTCAAAATTAAGGAAAAACTAACAACCAAAAGCAATCAATACAAGCAAGAAAGAATTATACCCCACGGCTCAAACAGATATGGATATTGCTCGCACATCTCGGCCTCTCACTCCCAGGTACTCTCTCCTGGCGAGTGATGCCTCCACGCGACGCGCATCAAAGGAATCGTCTGGTTCCTCAGTACCTTCTCTCTCAAATCCAGAATCTCAACTAGCTGCTTTGGATAGCTAAGAGTAGGACCCACCTTAATCTTTGAGTGATCCAACACATGACTAGCTCTGCCACATACCGTCTCAGCTGCGACACATGAAACACATTATAAAATCCCTCCAATGCAGGTGGCAAGTATAGTCTGTAAGCAACTGCACCGACCCTCTCAAGAATACTGAAAGGTCCGATGAATCGTGGACTAAGCTTCCCGCCTCCACCGAAACGAATCGTGCCATGTGTTTGAGAAATCCTCAAGAAAATTAGACCGTCAACCTAGCACGAAACACGACCTTATCACTCTAACAAAAACAAACAATCACAAGCAATGTAAAATAAAATCTATACCTCAAACTTCAATGGTCTCCGGTGGCTATCGGCCCAAGGCTACTGTCTGTCATGCGTCATCCGAAGTCTATCCCTGATGAGCTTCACCTTCTCAGCTGCATCCACGACCATTTATGGTCCCAATAGAGCTCTCTCACCAACATCATCCCATAATAATGGAGTGCGACATCTTCATCCATACAATGCCTCAAATGGTGACAGCTCGATATTGGCCTGGTAGCTGTTATTGTAAGAAAACTCTACTAGGTGAAGATGGTCCTCCCAAGAACCTCCAAAATATGAAACACAGGTGAGTAGCATATCCTCGAGAGTCTGAATAGTCCTCTCCGACTGCCCATATCTGAGGGTGATATGTGGTACTAAACTTGAGCTGAGTGCCCAAGCTAGCCTACAAACTCCTCCAGAAGTGGGACATAAAGTGACTAACCCGATCTAAGACTATGCTCACAGAAACACCATACAATCTGACTATCTAACACACATACCTCTCCGCGAGCTTCTCTGTAGACGTACCCACTTTGAATGGCAGAAAGTGGGCTGATTTGGTCAACCTGTCTACGATGACCCAAATTTGATCTTTACCGCCTGGAGAACGCGAAAGCCCTGAAACAAAGTCCATCATCACATGCTCCCACTTCCACTCTAGAATGGATAAAGGTTAAAACAATCCACCTGGCCTCTGTCTCTCTACCTTTTCCTACTGGCATACCAAGTATCTAGATACGAAGCTAGCTACCTCCTGCTTCATACCATACCACCAAACATGCTCTCTCATGTTCCTATATATCTGGTTAGCTCCTGGATGCATAGAGTACTGAGATTGATGCACCTCCTGAAGAATCTTCTCGCGCAATGTCCCACTCGGCTCACACAATCTGGTACCATGTCGCAATGATCCATCATCTGCAATACTGAAATCCTCTGCAAACCTTATCTGGACCTGTGCTCTGATGCTCCTCAGAGACTCATTCCTGAACTGTGCGGCCTTGATCCAGTCCATCAACTCTGACTTTACCTGAAGTCCTCACATCTGTACTGCAACTCCAGGAACTAATACCTCAATGTCCAAGCTATCAAGATCGGCCAATAAATGTCTGTCTTTCGTCAAGTACATAGCTACTGGATACCTGCTCAAGGCATCCGCGACTACGTTGGCCTTCCCTGGATGGTACTACAAAGAAATATCGAAGTCCTTCATCAACTCCAACCATCATCGCTGCCTCATGTTAATCTTTTTTTGTGTAAACATATACTTCAAGCTCTTGTGATCTGTAAAGATCTCTACCCGCTCTCGATACAAGTAGTGCTTTCACAGTTTAAGAGCAAAACTAACTGCTGCTAACTCCAAGTCATTGGTAGGGTAATTCTTCTCATACGGGCGTAATTTTCTGGAAGCATAGGCAATCACCTTCCTGTTTTGCTGTAATATACAACCCAAATCCTTACCTGATGCATCACTGTATATAGACTAACAATCCTTGGTCCAGACGAACTCCACGTCCTTCCTAGTTAGTCTAGTCATCGACTCCGCAATCCTGGAAAAATCCTGAACAAATCTCTAATAATTGCCTGCCAGTACAAGAAAACTCCTGATCTCCGCTACTGAACTCGGGATAGACTATGACTCAACTGCTAAAATCTTTTTCGGGTCTACTGAGATCCCGTCTCCTGTAATCGTATGCCCGAGGAATTCAACCTTATTAAGGAAGAACTCACACTTCGAAAGCTTGCCATTTTGCTTATCCTTCCTGAGGGTTTCTAGAACTATCCTCAGGTGCTTCTCATGCTCCTCCGGTGTCTTCGAATATATCAGTATATCATCAATGAATACAACCACAAACTGATTCAGGTACTGATGAAATACCTTATTCATCAGGTTCATGAATACCGTCGGGGCATTAGTCTACCCAAACGGTATCACCAAAAACTCAAGCAGCCCATACCGAGTCTTAAAAGCTGTCTTCGGAATGTCTTCCTTCTTCACTTTCACCTGGTGGTACCCCGACCTCAAGTCTATCTTTGAGAATACCTTCGCTCCGCTCAATTGATCAAATAAATTGTTAATCCGTGGCAACGGGTATTTGTTCTTGGTAGTGAGGTTGTTGAGTGCCCTGTAGTCAATACACATGCATACCGACCCATCCTTCTTTGGTACAAAGTACCGGAGTACCCCATGGTGATAAAATAGAGCGGATGAAGCCCTTGTCCTATAACTCATCCACCTATATCTTCAACTCTGCCAGTTCGCTGTTGTTCACTCTATAGACGTATTGTGATATTGGCTCTGTGCCTGGCACCAAATCTCTATAGAACTCCACATATCTGTCCGGTGGCAACCCTGACAACTCCTCCGAAAAGACGTCTATATACTCTGCAATCAATGGACATGGCAGCTCGTACTCTTCTACCAAAGCTCCACAGAAGTCTCCTTCGCTCTGCTCTGCTGCTCCTCTGACGAACTCAAACTCTGGCCCTCCTGGCGTCGGAAACAAAACTCCTGTCTCCTCGACAATCGATACTAGCATGATGCCTACTCAACCAATCTATCCCGAGTACTATATCATAGCTCAAAAGTGGCATTACGAGTAGATATATGCTCAACTCTCGGCCTCCCAAAGTGTAATCACCTGAATTTTTAAACTTAATTTTCAAAATTTATTTGGAATTTTCTATAATTTTTAAACAAAATAAAACTAGGGTATTCTGAGTTAAAATGATTTTTAAATAATATTAAATAATATTAAAATATTATGAAAATTATATTTTCTAGTGTAAAATGAAAATCTAGACATAGGATAATTTTTCGAGAATTTATTGGACCCCGAAAGTATTTTTAAAGCCCTAAAAACTATTATTTAATTAAACCCAAATAAACCTGAACCCGGTTCATTGAACCGAATTAAACCAAACCAAAATTAAACCGAACTGGCCGGTCCAACCCAACCCAATTCTTAGCGGGTCGGATCCGGGTCCGACCCGACCCGCTTAGACCCAACCCGACCCATTTGGAAACCTAACCCCCAAATCCATCGTCTCCCCCGACTCTTCTCCTGCCGGCGGCCGGTGACTCGTCGGTTCAGCTCCGCAACGCCCCAGAGCCGTCTCCCCTTCCTCTTACTCAACCCCCCCGACCGATCTCCTCCCTCTGCCACTATTTAAACCCCCAGAACCCGACTCCGGCAGCCCCTTGATCCCCTCGACCACCCGCCGCCAGGCCGCCCTCCTCAGCACCTCGCCGGCCTCCATCGACCACCACCCGCGAGCTTCCTCCAGCTCCCTCCTCCGGCCAGAGCCGAGCGCCGCCCTGAGCCGCAAACCTCTAGCCTCCAGCGAGTTCCCCTGGCCTCCTCCTCCATCTTCCCAGAACCCAGTCCCGACGCATCCGACAAACCCGACGCCTCCAATACTCGCAGCCGTCCCAGCAGAACCCGACGTCGCCTGTTCCCTCACCCCTCGATCAGACCTCGCCTCCATGCCCAGCCCCGCTCTGCCACAGACGCCCACCTCCGCCATCTCCTCTCCCGAGCTCGACGCCTCCACAGCGGCCGCAGAACCTTCCCCTGGCCTCCCTCTCCTCCGCCGAGAGCCCTGCCGAGCCACCACCAGCGCCTCTCCCCGATCTCCTCCCCTTTCCAGAACATCCCAGTAGCCTCTCCGCTGAAGCTCCGGCCAGATCCGCTGTCTCCGGCAGAAACCCTAGACTGGATTCAGACCGGACACCGTGTCCCTTTGTGTCGTGTCGGACACGAGAATCTCAGTTTTTAGAGCCCTGTTCAGATATTCTTTTCTCTCTCCTCGTAGCTCTGTTTCTCGTTCCGTCAGTTGTGATGCGAACCCTGCGTGACCCTCTCGGTGCCCGTGCAACCCGCTCAGTGCATCGCGTCCTGTGGTGATCGCGAACCGCGATCCAAAAACAGGAAAATCAACGCCCTGTTTCACCCCGGAACTGAGTACGCCCCACCAAACGGGACGACTTGGTCGCGTGCGGTCTTCACCAAAACGTGCGCGTCATTGATACGGACGTGCGGGATTTCGCAGAAGTTGATTTGGATGTGCGTGCACACCGGAATCAACGCGTATCCGCCGACAACGTCCCGTATCCGACCATTCTGGAATTTATCGTAACTTTGTGTACACACGTCGGATTGAGATGAAACTTGCACCATCGGACTCGTAGCAATACGCTGGTCCTGTGACCCAAGTTTGGTTCGATTCTGAGAACGTTGACAAAATCGCATATCGTGGGCCCCATAGGCTCCACTTGACGGGCGATTTTGAGATCGGCTCATTGGAATCCAATTCTGGAAGTTTTCTTGGGTTCATATCATCGTTCCTGACTTGTTGACACTAAGTTGGACGAATTTGGAGACCTTTGACCCTGACCCGTTTTTTGGTACAAAGCGGCCCACAAGTGGACCCCGCTTTGACCAGAAAATATCATTTTTGCCCTTGTGTCCAAATTAGACTTAAGGACAGGCATTTCTAGCTATTTTATATTTTCTGAGATTGTTGGTAATGTCTATTTTAGCTTTTGGAAGAGTATCTACAGGACCCACTGATACCGGGACAGCTGTTGGTATTCCAACCCCAGGCAAGTGTACATTGCCAAACTTTGTAGTATTATTACTTATTTCTTTGCTTATTTATATTATTGTACATGCTTAAACCTAGGACCGTGTGACTTACTTAGCGTTCGATTAATAGTCGGGTGCCAACCCCGTACACGGAGTTGTGTACGTCAAATAGAGATGGACATTCGTAACCCTTTACATTCTCGTACTTGTTTTATCAAGTACATTATAACCCAGGACACTTGACACCATACATATGACAGAATCTTCCTGAGATATTCATGGTGATTCTGTGTAGGATACAGGATTGACATAGACATTATAGAGATTATATGACTTGTTGCATTAGCTATGATCTCACGTGACATGGACATGAGACGTTATGGACATGAGACGTGTGGTTACATTGGGTGGGGAGAGACACACAGGCTACAGGCTGTTCTATATATATCTACTACTATTATGAGATTGTAGACACTCAAGCAGAGCTAGACCCATTACTTGTTATTACTGCTACTGGCTCCCCGACACAGAGCTTGTAGCGGTCTCAGCCTGAGTACTAGTGATGCTCTCAGTTGCATTTTCACATAGATGGTTATGTAGTTGCCCTATTTGTTTTATTTACTATTTTACTGCATTTATTTTGGCTTGTATTATTTGTACCTTGCTATGTCCCCTGAGGACCTGGATCCGGATGATGTCCCCAGGTTTAGCAGAAGAGCATTATCCCGAGGTTTACGGGACAGGAGCATAAGCTGTACCAGAACCTGTTACTGGAGCTGAACCAATCCCAGAAGAAGAGGTGATGGCTGAAGACTTTTCCTGACTATATGTATTTTGTACTCATCAGTCACTTTATTTTGGACTCTGTTGTTCTGGTCTGTTGAACCAGTGTATTAGACTATTATCGGGTTGTTCCCCGAAATACTTGTTAAGACTGGTTATTGGTTTGCTTTTCTTATTGTTGTTGATCTTATTATCATTTGTGGATGAGATTAGTTATGACATATTCTAGTAGACCTTATTTACAGCTTAAGTATGCCCCGATGGATCCATTAAATTGTGTTTGTCCATCGGTGTATGCTGCTGGCCATTGCCATGTGGCCAGTCCCTTGATATTTTGGGACTGGGGCGTGACATAGTTTTTGTGGTGGCCCATGCAGGTCTACGACTAAATTATTCGGTTTCAACTTAGGGACCGAGCAAGCCTGTAACACGAATATGATAAGTTATAGGATCTCATCCATTGTTGGAATCGTTTTTGAACTCTATATCGAATTCGAATTAAGTACTTGATTTGCATCCTGCTTTGATTCTACTGAACGTTCTCATAAAGTTTATCTTGGATGCAGAATAATGGACCCAAGAATTGGAGATGAGAATCCTTTGAGTACACCACAAGATGCTGTGGTTACCTATGGAGACGGAGTGACACCAGAGAATAGAGGGCAATCCTCTCAAAGCGATCAAGCTGAACAGCATAATTCAAGGTTTCGGCGTGACGACATCCCACCTCTGCCACAGTTCACTCCACAGATGCCTGTCTTTCCACCAGGGCAAGCCATGGACGGACAGCAGATGTTTCAGATGTTTTACGCCATGATACAAGCCCAACAACAGGTTTAACAGGAGGCGCAGCATCATGAAGCAGAGTATTTGAGGACCAGCCTAGTAACCGCACTGGAGCAGGTAAACCCACAAGCTAGGCGACCAGCGACGGGATCTATCACTGATTTCCGTCAACTAAAGCCCCGTACCTTTTCGGGAAAGGAGGGACCAACTGAAGTGCACGAGTGGCTCACGAACACACAGCACCAGTTGGAAGCAGCTGAACTTTCGAGGGAGAGATGGATGAGTGCTGTCAGGATGTAGTTGACTGACAATGCACATCATTGGTGGCTATCAGAAGAGAGAAGGCTCGGACTGGACCGAGTCACTTGGGAAGAGTTCTCCAGACTCTTCCAGAAGGTGTATATCCCAGCTGTTGCTAGATCGGAACTCCGAGACAAATTCAACCGCCTTATCTAGGGCAATATGTCGATGGAAGAGTATAATGCTGAATTTATTCGCCTGAGTCACTTCGCCCCTTCTCTAATTCCTACCGAAGAAGAGAAGGCGGAGAAGTTCTTCGACGGACTCAGGTTCAAGCTTCAGAGGTTGATCGGATCTGTTGCACCTACCTCATACACCGACGTCCTTGATGTAGCACGACGCATGGAGCGCGTTACCAGGAGGGAGTCAAGTCTGAAGCGGCCATTCTCATCAGCACCATCCAGGGCATCATCCAGGGCATCACAGGGGAATTCTGCAAAGCGACCCCAGAAGAATCTACCTCAGAGAGCAGCACCAAGAACCCTACCTACTTGTCATTACTGCGACAAACTAGGTCACATTAAAAGGGAGTGTAGACACAAGTTGGGAATATATCTAGTTTGTGGATCTAACCAGCATCTATCTAGGGACTGCTCTGAACACAGAGAAGGAGCACCAAGACTAGCTTTACCTGCACCAAGGCCAGCTTATCCAGCAGTGGGAGCACCGCAGACGGGAGTTGGAGGAGTCAGACCACCAGCTCCTGGAGGATATCAGCAGAGACCACCATTGCCACCACAGGCAGCACTATTCCAGTAGGCTCGTCAGCAGAGGGGTCCAGCTCAGGGACGAGGACAGGCATTTGCATTGGCTGTTGAGGAGGAAGCTACTGCTGGAGAAGTTATAGCAGGTACTATATTAGTAGCTTCATTACCTACTGTAGCTTTATTTGATTCTAGAGCATTACACTCATTCATAGCTACTAGCTTCGTAGCCACTCATAGAGTAGCTACTGTACCTCTTCCGAAGACTAAGAGAATTCTTACGGGAGGTAAAATTATCCCGGTTAGTGATATCTGTAGATCTTGTTCGGTAGTAGTCTATGGAAGAGAGATGCGAGCCCAATTTCTGATCTTTTCCATACCTGATTATGATATTGTACTTGGTATGGACTGGTTAAGTCAGTACCATGCGACTCTGGACTGTCGGCTTGGAAAGGTTATATTTAGACCACCTGGGCATTCAGAGTTTGAGTTTCTTCGGGGAGCTGTAGAGCAAGGTGTTCAGCCAACTCTTAGGATATTATCTGTAGAAGGGGAGTCAGGTTACCCAAGAGTCATATCAAAGTTTGTGGATGTATTTTCTGATGATCTTTCAGGTTTACCGCCTTATCGGGAAATAGAATTCATAATAGACTTAACTCCAGGAGCAGAGCCTATCACTTCATCAGTATATCGGTTAGCACCTAAGAAATTAGTGGAGTTGAAGGAACAAGTTGATGATCTTCTGGAGAAGGGTTTTATCCGACCTAGTGTTTTACCTTGGGGAGCACCTATATTATTTGTACCGAAGAAGGATGGAACAGTTCGCCTGTGTATTGATTACAGGGTACTAAACGCTGTGACCATTAAGAACCGGTATCCCTTGCCACGCATTGATGATCTATTTGATCAATTGAGTGGAGCTAGGGTATTCTCGAAGATTGACCTGAGATCCGGTTATCACCAGATCAGAGTGAGGAAGGAAGATATACCGAAGACAGCCTTTAGGACCAAGTATGGACACTATGAGTTCTTAGTAATGCCGTTTGGTTTAACCAACGCGCCAGTTGTGTTCATGAGTTTAATGAACAGAGTTTTTCATCAGTACTTGGACAAATTTGTGGTTGTGTTTATTGATGATATTCTAGTATATTTCAAGAGCCACGAAGAGCACGAGGAGCATCTCAGAATCGTGCTAGAGACGTTGAGGCAGGAGAAGTTATATGCCAAACTCAGTAAATGTGAGTTTTGTATGGATAAGGTGCCTTTTTTGGGATATATCATCTCAGGAGAAGGACTTTCAGTTGATCCAGAGAAGGTTGCTGCCATTGAGACTTGGCCTACACCAACATCAGTTGCTGAAGTGAGAAGTTTTCTAGCACTTGCTGGATATTACCGAAGGTTCGTAGAAAATTTCTCAAGGATTACGAAGACTATGACAAAGTTGACACAAAAGGACCAGGAGTTTGCATGGACGGAAGAATGCCAGAAGGCCTTTGAAGATTTGAAGAGGCGTCTAACAACGGCACCAGTCTTGACTCTTCCTTCAGGGTCAGGAGGTTTTGTTGTTTATAGTGATGCGTCAGGTAGTGGACTAGGATGTATTTTGATGCAACATGGCAAAGTTATCGCTTATGCATCGAGACAGTTGAAGGTCCATGAGAAGAACTACCCAACGCATGATCTTGAGCTAGTTGCAGTAATATTTGCACTGAAGATTTGGAGGCACTATCTTTATGGAGAGAAGGTGGAAATCTTCACTGATCACAAGAGTCTGAAGTATGTATATACTCAGAAGGAGCTCAACATGAGGCAAAGACGTTGGCTTGAGTTGATGGTAGAATTTGATATAGATCTGCAGTACCACCCGGGGAAGGCGAATGTAGTAGCAGACGCACTAAGCAGGAAGCCCACGGCGTATTTCTTGACGATGCAGCCTGAGCTTAAGAGATCTACAGGAACTCCAGATAGAGGTTATTTTACCAGGACAGAGTGGCTTGCTGGCTAATCTGGAAGTCAAGTCATCGCTTGTGGAGAGGATTAAAGAAGCTTTGCCTACTGATGCTAGATTTCAAAGACTTAAAGAGAAGACAGAAGCAGGCATGTAGACGGGACTTCGCATACATGAGGATGGGACATTAAGGTGCGGGAATCGCCTATATGTTCTAAATGGAGAATTGAGACAGGAGCTAATAACTGAAGCACATAGCTCTATGTACTCTGTTCATCCAGGAGGAACAAAGATGTACCGAGATTTAAGGCAGTATTATTGGTGGCATGGAATGAAGAGGGAGATTGCAAGATTTGTGGCAAAATGTTTAGTCTGCCAACAAGTAAAGGTCAAGCATCAAAGGACTGCTGGTATGTTGCAGCCACTTCCCATACCAGAATGGAAGTGGGAACATATCACCATAGATTTTGTCACAGGATTTCCAAGAAGCCCCAGTGGAAAAGATGCGGTATGGGTTATTGTGGACCGACTCACTAAATCGACGTATTTTTTGCCGTTTAGAGTTGGACAGTGCACAGAGGTACTAGCCGACATGTATTTGCGACAAATCGTAAGATTATATGGAGTGCCGGTTAGTATTGTATCGGATCGAGACTCGAGATTTACATCTTATTTTCGGCGAAGCATGCAAGAGAGTCTTGGCACCCGACTCAAATTCAGCACTGCCTACCATCCACAGACAGATGGCCAATCAGAACGTACAATTCAGATCTTGAAAGATATGCTGTGATCTTGTATGTTAGACTTTGGAGGGTCTTGGGAAAATCATTTGCACTTAGTGGAGTTCTCTTACAACAACAGTTATCAGGCAAGCATCCAGATGGCACCTTTCGAGGCATTGTACGGTAGAAAGTGCAGATCGCCGATATGCTGGAGTGACGTTGGAGAGCGTCAAATATTGGGTCCAGAGTTGGTAATGCAGACAGTTGAGAAGGTGAAACAAATACAGAATCATCTTCGTGCATCTCAGGACAGACAGAAGCATTGGGCTGATACACACAGACGTCCCCTGGAGTTCAAAGAAGAAGAGCACGTATTCTTGAGGATTTCGCCCATTTGAGGTACCATTCGATTTGGAAGCAGAGGCAAGTTGAGCCCAAGGTACATCGGGCCCTTTGATATTCTGGAGCGCATTGGTGAGGTGGCTTATCGTCTTGCATTACCTCCATCCTTAAAGGGAGTGCATGATGTATTCCATGTCTCACAGCTGAGAAGGTACGTGACTGATCCAAGTCACGTAGTTGATCATTCTGAGAACGCAGTGGATCCAAGCCTGAGATATAAAGAACAACCAGTGGGTATACTCGGCACCAGTGAGAAGACACTGCGAGGACAGACCATTAGACTGGTTCGTGTGGCTTGGAAGCAACACTCTCCTATCGAATCTACCTGGAAACGAGAGGATATCATGCGCCAGCGTTATCCTCACTTATTCGAGGATGCAGGTATAACCTAAGCAATTCTTGTAAATTCCCATAGTTCTTTCTTTTAGTAGTCTATTCTTTGATTACGAGGACGCAATCTTCTTAAGGGGGGTAGATTGTAATCACCTGAATTTTTAAACTTAATTTTCAGAATTTATTTAGAATTTTCTGTAATTTTTAAACAAAATAAAACTAGGGTATTCTGAGTTAAAATAATTTTTAAATGATATTAAATAATATTAAAATATTATGGAAATTATATTTTCTAGTGTAAAATAAAAATCTAGACATAGGGTAATTTTTCGGAAATTTATTGGACCCCAAAAGTATTTTTAAAGCCCTAAAAACTATTATTTAATTAAACCCAAATAAACCTGAACCCGGTTCATTGAACCAAATTAAACCAAACCAAAATTAAACCGAACCGGCCGGTCCAACCCAACCCAATTCTTAGCGGGTCGGATCCGGGTCCGACCCGACCCGCTTAGACCCAACCCGACCCGTTTGGAAACCTAACCCCCAAATCCTTCGTCTCCCCCGACTCTTCTCTTGCCGGCGGCCGTTTACGCCGCCGTAGCCGCCGGCCACTCGTCGGTTCAGCTCCACAACGCCCCAGAGTCGTCTCCCCTTCCTCTTCCTCAACCCCCCGGCCGATCTCCTCCCTCTGCCACTATTTAAACCCCCAGAACTCGACTCCGGCCGTACCTTGATCCCCTCGACCACTCGCCGCCAGGCCGCCCTCCTCAGCACAACGCCGGCCTCCATCGACCACCACCCGCGAGCTTCCTCCAGCTCCCTCCTCTGGCCAGAGCCGAGTGCCGCCCTGAGCCGCCAACCTCCAGCCTCCAGCGAGTTCCCCTGGCCTCCTCCTCCATCTTCCCAGAACCCAGTCCCGACGCCTCCGACGAACCCGACGCCTCCAGTACCCGCAGCCGTCCCAGCAGGACCCGACCCCGCCTGTTCCCTCACCCCTCGACCGGACCTCGTCGCCTTGCCCAGCCCCGCTCTGCCACAGATGGCCATCTCCGCCATCTCCCCTCCCGAGCTCGACTCCTCCACAGTGGCCGCAGAACCTTCCCCTGGCCTCCCTCTCCTCCGCCGAGAGCCCCGCCGAGCCACCACCAGCGCCTCTCCCCGATCTCCTCCCTTGTCCAGAACATCCCAGCAGCCGCTCCGCTGAAGCTCCGGCCAGATCCCTGTCTCCGGCAGAAACCCTAGACTCGACTCAGACCGGACACAGTGTCCCTTTGTGTCGTGTCGGACACGAGACTCTCAGTTTTTAGAGCCCTGTTTAGGTATTCTTTTCTCTCTCCTCGTAGCTCTGTTTCTCGTTTCGTCAGTTGTGATGCGAACCCTGCATGACCCTCTCGGTGCCCGTGCAACCCGCTCGGTGCATCGCGTCCTGTGGTGATCGCGAACTGCGATCCAAAAACAGGAAAATCAACGCCCTGTTTCACCCCGGAACTGAGTACGCCCCGCCAAACGTGATGACTTGGTCGCGTGCGGTCTTCACCGAAATGTGCGCGTCATTGATACGGACGTGCGGATTTTACAGAAGTTGATTTGGATGTGCGTGCACACCGGAATCAACGCGTATCCGCCGACAACGTCCCATATTCGTCCATTCTGGAATATGTCGTAACTTTGTATACATACGTCGGATCGAGACAAAACTTACGCCATCGGACTCGTAGCAATACGCTGGCCTGGGACCCAAGTTTGGTTCGATTCTGAGAACGTTGACAAAATTGCGTATCGTGGGCCCCACAAACTCCACTTGACGGACGATTTTGAGATCGGCTCATCGGAATCCAATTCTGGAAGTTTCGTTGGGTTTGTATCATCGTTCCTGACTTGTTGACACTAAGTTGGACGAATTTGGAGACCTTTGACCCTAACCCATTTTTGGGTGCAAAGCGGCCCATATGTGGACCCCGCTTTGACCAGGAAATGTCATTTTTGTCCTTGTGTCCAAATTGGACTTAAGGATAGGCGTTACTAGCTATTTCATATTTTTTGAGATTGTTGGTAATGTCTATTTCAGCTTTTGGAGGAGTATCTACAGGTCCCACTGATACCGGGACAGTTGTTGGTATTCCAACCCCAGGCAAGTGTACATTGCCAAAATTTGTAGTATTGTTACTTATTTCTTTGCTTATTTATATTATTGTACATGCTTAAACCTAGGACCGTGTGACTTACTTAGCGTCTGATTAATAGTCGGGTGCCAACCCCGTACGCGGAGTTGTGTACGTCAAATAGAGATGGACATTCGTAACCCTTTACATTCTCGTACTTGTTTTATCAAGTACATTATAACCCAGGCCACTTGACACCATACATATAATAGAATCTCTCTGAGATATTCATGGTGATTCTGTATAGGATACATGATTGACATAGACATTATAGAGATTATATGACTTGTTGCATTAGCTATGATCTCACGTGACATGGACATGAGACGTTATGGACATGAGATGTGTGGTTATATTGGGTGGGGAGAGACACATAGGCTACAGGCTGTTCTATATATATCTACTACTATTGTGAGGTTGCAGACTCTCGAGCAGAGCTAGACCCATTACTTGTTATTACTGCTACCGGCTCCCCGACACAGAGCTTGTAGCGGTCTCAGCCTGAGTACTAGTGATGCTCTCAGTTGCATTTTCACATAGATGGTTATGTAGTTGCCCTATTTGTTTCATTTACTATTTTACTGTATTTATTTTGGCTTGTATTATTTGTACCTTGCTATGTCCCCCGAGGACCTGGATCCGGATGATGTCCCCAGGTTTAGCAGAAGAGCATTATCCCGAGGTTTATGGGACAGGAGCAGAAGCTGTACCAGAACCTGTTACTGGAGCTGAACCAATCCCATAAGAAGAGGTGATAGCTGAAGACTTTTCCTGAGTATATGTATTTTATACTCATCAGTCACTTTATTTTGGAATACGTTGTTCTGGTCTGTTGAACCAGTGTATTAGACTATTATCGGGTTGTTCCCCAAAATACTTATTGAGACTAGTTATTGGTTTACTTTTCTTATTGTTGTTGATCTTATTATCATTTGTGGATGAGATTAGTTATGACATGTTGTAGTAGACCTTATTTACAGCTTAAGTATGTCCCGATGGATCCATTAAATTGGGTTTATCCATCGGTGTGTGCTGCTGGCCATTGCCACGTGGCCAATCCCTTGATATTTTGGGACTGGGGCGTGACACAAAGAAACTCTTCGGTACTTGCAAACATCACTGACCAGGATTATGCCACCCTCGGTCGTGATCTTGCAAGTCCTCGCCAACGGTTCAGACTCAAGATGATGTTTCAAAGCAAAAGATACAGTTACAAAACTATGAGAAGCACCAAAATCAAATAAAGTATGAGCTGAAAAAGAATCAAGATAAACTAAACCTGAGATAACATCACCGACTGGCTCCTCCTCCTCTACGGTCATGGTGAAAGCTCGTCCTTGTCGCTGGGCATCTGTCTATTGCTGTTGGTGCTGAGCGAACTGATGTTGTTGTATTGGTAGAGGGGTCCTCTCTGCTGTCCCACTAATGGTCTCGCAGATGCTCTCTGTGCCTGAGCTCCGCCCTGAGCTAGACGAGCTGGAACTTTAGGACAAGCCCTCAACTGATGGTTTCTTGATCCGCAGAATAAGTATTGGTCCAATCTTATCCTGCATGCATCCCATCCATGTCCTTGCTTCTTACAGAAAGTGCAAGGAATAGCTACCCTCTGGATCTGGTATATTTGCTATGCCGGCGCTCTAGCTGGTCCATGATACTGCTGCCTCGACTGCTGGAAGTGCCTCTGGTGCTGCTACTGAAAATGAGGCTGCTTCATTGGACCTGTGTTGGTACTGGATCCTCCTGTGTCTGTCGGTGTAAACCCCCTCGACCAATTTAGGATTATTTAATTTAAATTGAGAGACTAGGATTAATTTGGATACAATTAGAATTAATATGCAACAATTATGTGACTTAATACGCCTTACCGTTGCTTCGATGTTTGGAGTGCTACACTAGTAGGTACCCTCAAACTAATCAAATACACATCTCCTAGACATGCCAGACTACCCATCTGACCCTTGTGTAGCTTTTAGATACTTAATATTGTGCTTCATATGAGCTGTGCAATATTCGTTACAAAGGTCTATATATTATGCTAATAAAATCAATTTCTTATAATTGCCCATTCCCATTTAAATTTGAGGCACAACCACAACCCAACTCCATATAACCCAAATTAGGGTATTAACCTATTCTGAGCCTGCTACGCCCATGACACTTGTGTCCCACCCAAATTTAGTTCCATGTGTCTTCAATTCATTAAAGAACGCCATGCGCATTATTTTTAATTAAATTAAATTAGAAGCAATTTCACCAAAATAGGACCGGACCAAGCCCATGTACACCCTTTCATGTGGACCAGCCCCCACCTTAAAGAGACCAGACAGGCCTAAGTCCTGAGGTTAGCCCATAATTCCCTCATATATTATTGCACATTTTTCCTATATCAAAACCCTAGATCATAAACACCACCATCACCAAATAACCCTAGCCGACCTCCCTTCCTCTAACCCGAGCTCCCTCCCGTCCCCCGACTTCCCAACGCCATCACCACCTCAGGCCGCCACCCCCCAGCCACCTGATCACCCCCTCGACGCCGGACCACCACCCCAGCCGCCTGTACAGACCGCTAGCACCTCCATCCATCATCGTCACCATCTCCTTCACCATCACCAACATCCTTCATTAAAACCGACCCCCTTTCTGACTTTCCCCAGCCAAATTTGCCGCCTGAGTACCACCTCCCCATGACCTGGTCGCCATCCCAACACCATCCCAGCCCAGCAACCACCAGCACCCGCCGCTGCCAAGGCCGCTGTTGTCGCTGCTGCAACTACTGTAATTGCTACCACTGCTGTTGCTGCCTTGCTGGCAGCCCAATCAGAGCCGTCCCCTTGCCAGAGTACGCACAATCGACGAGCACAGGCCCCTCTCCAGTCAGCCACACCTAGGTAACCATTGTATTGCCCCTCTTTCCTTCTTGGTATCGTTGGGTATTAATATCATTGTATCGTCGTATCTTGTGTCGTGTGTCGACACGAACAAAGTAATATGAAATATATTTGTGTATGTAGGTATGTAATTAGATTAGAATAATAATTAATAATTTAGTAATTAATAAACTAATAAATGACCCTAATAATATGACTTGTTATAAGGACTCGTAATTCACAAAAACCTAGGCATTGATCAAACACACAGTAACATGAGAAAGAAGGACCTGTAATTGTACGAAACACAAGCAGTTCATAAAATCCATAACTTCGATAAATTATGGTCGTAAGGTACACAGTAACTGAGGACAGGACACGTGTGCACCTTAGCTATGTACGGACGCGACTCTGTAGTCGACTAGCCGTGACCCTTGTGTCAATACTTAAGCGTAGCGTCGTTTTGTGTATGTATTGCTTTAGTGTCTGATGCTAGATTGCTATATTATATTGTATGTTTAGGGTTACTGGACCAGCCAGGAGACACTGCAGGAACAGGATATTGGCATTCACAGCTTGAGGACCCAGGCAAGATAACTTGCCATATTTACTGTCTAATTTAAATTATGCACGTGTTGTATAATATCTTACAGTTTTATTTTATATGACTGTGCGCGTCCGAGATTGACTCGGGTGCAGTCGACGGATGTGTCGATGAGTAGTGTACTAGACCTAGTCATTAGCAGACTCACCCCATTTGAGGATACTCTGATATCTTTCGAGACCTGACACTCATACATGTTTCACGGTGACAAAGTCATATTGGGATGCGGGTTCGCGTACTCGACTAGCTATCGGTGCGTGTGACATGCATCACAGTTAGTACGTAACTTAGGATTATTTGATTTGTAGAGACTTGGCATATAGATACGTGGTATGCACGTCGACTATTCGATTTGTGTATGTACATTGGGCGGGGAGGATAACTAGTAGGCATATGGGATACACCCATTGAAATCCGTAGTATCCAGAGGAGCCACGGATCCAATGACTCCCTTTATGCAGATTCCACGTTCTTCGGAGCGATATGGATGTTATCTATACATACTATGCAGCTTTCACGTTCTTCGGAGCGTTATGGACGTTATGCCTACACCTACCCATTCGTACCAATGTTGTCCTCACATTGCATTCACTTAGATGGTTAGCACACCCTTTATTGTATTTATTTTATTTAGTATTTATATATATGGTATATTTCTATGCATCTTGTTACGTCCCTCTGAGGACCTGGTACCTTTCCAGATTTGGACAAGGCATATTGCCCCACAGTGTACGGCCCAGGACAGAAGACTAGGTATGCTACAGCTGAGGAGCTAGAGGTACTACCTGTAATACCCCGTTCCGCTCAAGCGGACTGCCGATTCAAACGGCAAAGTGCAAACGTCCTGACCTGCCTCCCTCAGCGAGGCAACTCGTTTGAGGCAAGGATATCCAGACTTGGTCCCCACAGGAGTTCGGCTTAGGCTTTCAGAGGCTCGCTCGCAGTATCACTCGACCGAGGCGGATCATCGCTAAGGTGGGTGGCTACGGTAAACTTGTCTTTGCTTAGCCAGCACACATAAAATCTGGAATATTCATGCTAGTCGCTAGGTGAATCACCCCCTGCTTGCTAATAAATCCAACGCACCTAGCTAAGGGAATAATCCCAACTTGTACTGCTTTCGCTAGAACATGGAAATGAAATATTGCTTATATGTTCAGACCCTCGCATGTTACCTTTGCCTCGTGCAACTGGACCCGCTATGCCTCGAGTAGAATGACACAAACATATATTTAGTAGTGTACTGTTCACTCCCTAATACTGCACAACCCTAGATAACTTCGCTCGGAAAGGCCCCGTACGGTTTCGCTCGGCTTACCTTCGGGCCCGAGCGAACTTGAATGCTTAAGTTATACAAGTGCATGCTTGCCTGCTTTTATGTATTGCCTAGTTTCAATGCTTGCTGCATAACTATGCCCAGACCGTGAAACACTCTGCTTGTCATGCATTCATTTAGGATTCTCCTCGGAAGACTACCTGATAGTCGTTCCGTGCATGAACAAACCTGAATATACCTGGGACCGTTAGGTCGCTAAGGCAATTCCCGAACCAGGGAACTTGCACCAATCCTGTGATCCAAGAGTCCCTGCTCGTTGAGCAATACTGTCCTGTATTGAATCAAATGGCTCGTGGAGCCGATACTCAACATTTAGAGTAATCCTGACCCTGCCACAACAAGTTACAAATATATATATATCCTGACTTGAACTTGTTCCATGAAGCTTGTTCTATATATATATATCCTGCCCTGAACTTGTTTCTGTACCTGACCTGACCCTGAAGATTAGAGACTTGCATGGTCACAGGACAACTTGAAAACAAGGTTTTGGTTCCGCAGACGGTCGCTGGGGCACTGGCACCGATCTGATCCGGACGGAACTCCTGATAGTCGTCTGCTATAGGACGGAATGCCATGGGACGTCCTACTCTATGCGTCGCACGACATTCCGTACTGAGACTAGACCGTCCATTATGGCACCGTGCTAGTGACCTCCTGTTCATATAGATAAGTCATCCTCGCTTAGCGGCTACCCGCGTGCGAGTTACTGCATCGCATCGAGAATAACTGAACACCTGAACGATCTTGTTATAACAACACTCATGCATAAAGAGCACTTGATCATCGTATGTAACACACCTGATATTTCCTGTAACCCGTGCACCCAGTACGGGATCTCGTACTAAAACGCTTGTGTTTGCATATGCTTTGCCCTGAATGCTTATACATGTTCCTACTTGAATTAACTTGGTTTGCCTTGGACAGGGAAGGACAATGGTAAGTTGGTAAGTCTCGCCGTGTTTCCTCTCATGTCGCACGGCGCACTGCCACACGGATTAGGCTATTCAAATCTTGCATGAAACTGATCCTAAGGCAACTAGAAAGATAACTTAATAGTTGGTGCACAAAACCTGTACTACGTGTTTGGATTTGTCGAGCGGGCGAGTAGCCTCCCCACCAGTGCATTCATGTACTGATAACCCACCAGATTGCTTGCAGGGTGCGGGAGAACCTCGTTCCGTGTGGATGCCTCCCTCGTGCGTCCCAAGGCGTGGAGTTCAACTCAGAAGCCTCGGAACGCTACGTCCGGAACTGAAGCACATATGCAAGACATAATGTTGGAACATTGCCTCGCCCGAACATCGCCCGAACATCGCCTGAATATCGCCTGAATATTCCAGTATATCATCTATAAATGTAGCCACTTGGCACGCTTTTATGTTTCAGAGAGAGTGCTCGAGCGACTTGTAATCTCGGCTATACGCCACCTGTAACACTTGTTTCAATATGAATAAAAGAGCTTGCTTTACTCTAACTTGTGTTTCCATGCTTTCGCTATATTGTCGACTCAGTGAACCTGTTACCGATCGCCTATGCGTTCATAATTCTGCTGCACTCGGACAATCTGTGCGACTCTGTGGCTTCGAACTCTTACCGCCAGCCAACGAACCACGGCCTTACACGGGCGTAGCTAACGCTCGTGCGGCATCACGCCCGGATGGGTCAAAGCGATCGTTCCGCGGGAGCGCTGGCGCGGTGATTCTCGCCTAGCGGGAACGGCCGATTTGCCTGCGGGAGATCGGGGCGTGACACTACCGTCAGAGTTTCCATGATAGTTGGTAGGCCTTCTGCCTAGGATTGGGAGCATCATTATCTAGTCAGCCGATGCCCTAGTCATTACTCTTTTTATCTATCATTCAGTACTTTTATTCCGTCATAGTAGTGGGTTTGTCCCCACCAGACATTCTTGGTTGTACTATAATATTTTAAGACTGGCGTTTATCTTCCAGCATTTATTATTAGTACATTCTTGCTGTTTATATTATGGATGAGATTAGATTACCTGTTGTTGATTTATATGGGACATGTTAGTATTTAGGACAGCGTAGCACTCTTCGTTAGGATCCATTAAATTGGGATATCCTCGGAGACGTGATAGCTGGCTATTGCCACGTGGCCTGGTTCCGTATATTTTTTGGACTAGGACGTGACATGGTTTTAGTGGTGGCCCATGCAGGTCGACTTATTCGCTTGTGGTATGGTAACATGCCCAGCGAGCCAGCAATAGGATAGAAATTACTAGGTCTCATCCACTTTGATTACGTCTTTGAACTTCCTTCGTATTGCTTCTAAATATCTGCATCCTGTTTGCTTGATTCCGTACTCTTTTAATGAAGTCCTATCTCTTGCAGCAAGATGAACTTTCACAGTGGACGAGGAGCACCCAGTGCCGTGGTGCCAACTGACACCACCCAGAGAGAGGAGATACCCCAGGGACTACCTGGAGAGCAACCACCCCTATAGGCCCCGCTGATACATTGGCGGGAGACTTCTCAGGGTGATCCTACCCAACAGCACGAGGGACAGACTTCCCAGACGATTCCCACGCAGCATTTTGAGGGCCAAATTTTGGGAGCTACATCGATGCCGCAAACAGAGAGGCCGACATCTGAGGAGACACCTACCGCACAGCCAGAGGTTTCATTACTACCACTTTCACCTTATCCACTCCAGATGCCACAATCAGATGGACAGCCACAGTTGCTTCAGTTCTTTCAGACTATGATGCAAGCATAGTGGCATCAAACCGAGACGTTGAGACAGAGTTTGATGGCAGTACTAGAGTGGACACCTGTCTCAGCAACCATACCAGCACCTGTACCAACCCAGACAGGTGGCACCATAAGATGGTTCCGACAGATGGGACCAGATACTTTCTCAGGCAACGAGACTGTAGAGGAAATCTCCGATTGGGTCGCCAATACGGAGATGCTACTAGAGGCTTCACAACTGCACCCAGACCTTTGGATGATCGCAGTGAGGGCCGAACTGAAAGGCAATGCCCATCACTGGTGGGATTCTATTGAGCATAGTGTAGGCAAGAACCAGACTTGGGAACAGTTCTTGGAATACTTTAATGCGAAGTATTTTCTGGCCACAGTCAGAAATGCCTTGTACTCCCAGTTCCTACATCTAGAACAAGGGAATATAACTGTTGACGCATATGACGCAGAGTTTAGCCGTCTTAGCAGATTTGGTGCCGTCCTGATACCCAATAATCTAGAGAAGGCCCAGAGATTCCATCACGGCATCACCTTCGAGCTGCAGAGTTATACCACCATACAGGCGAGGATTTATTATGAGGAGGTTCTTGCAGAGGCGAGGAACCAGGAAGCCATCGACAGAGGAGAAAGACGTTCCAGCATGAACATACCAGCCAAAGCCCAGCCCGGAGCAGGAGGACCGATTCGTCGTCCCGGAGCACAGACACAGCAGAGGACAACACCGTACCAGAAAAAGGAGCTTCCGAATTGCTACTACTGTGGTAAGGTAGGATACATCCAGAATGACTGCCGAAAGAGACTGGGAACATGCATGATTTATGGAGCGAGCCAGCACCACGCTTGAGACTGCCCACAGTGCAGAGACATAGCACCGCAGACCGGACAGAGGCCAGCAGCACCAGTTCTGAGGATACTACCCCCGCTAGGAGGACAGCGTCCACCAGCACCTGGAGGATTTCAGAGGGGACCACCCTTGGCCCTACAGCATGCACAGTTTGATCGAGCCCGACAGCAGACTGGAGGGCAGAGGCACGGACAGGCCTTTGCATTAACAGCTACTTAGGAGGAACCAGAAGGAGAAGCTATCACAGGTACCATTTTAGTTGCATCATTACCTACAACTGCATTGTTTGATTCTGGAGCTACACTATCGTTCATATCTAGTAGATTTGTAGTAATGCATAGAGTAGCTACTTCTCCTTTACCTAAGAGTCGGAAGATTGTTACCGGAGGAGATATCGTGCCAGTTACCAGCACTATTAGAACGTGTTCGGTAGTCGTATATGGTAGAGAGATGAGAGCGCAATTCTTAGTATTACCAGTGACATACTTTGACGTTGTACTAGGCATGGACTGGTTAAGCCAGTATAATACCGTACTGGATTGCCGGAAAGGTAGCGTCACTTTTAGACCGCCAGATCAACCGGAGTTCGAGTACATGCGAGGGACCGTCGAGTAAGGAGTAGGACAGATAGCTGGAGCCTACATGGCTATGGAGATGGTACCCCCACCAATAATTGCAGAATTTGAGGATGTTTTTCCCGAAGAATTGCCAGGCATACCTCCAGATAGAGACGTAGAGTTCACTATTGAGCTAGTACCCAGAGCAGCACCGGTATCTTCCAATGTATACCGATTAGTGAAGAAGGAACTAGATGAGCTGAAGCTACAATTAGAGGAGTTGAAGAGCAAGGGATTTATCCGTCCTAGTGCATCATCCTGGGGAGCACCAGTGTTATTTGTACCTAAGAAGGATGGAACAGTACGTATGTATATTGATTATATAGCCCTTAATGCTTTGACTATCAAAAACAAGTACCCCCAGCCGCAGATTGATGATTTATTCGACCAGTTGACAGAAGCAGTGGTGTTCACAAAGATTGACTTGAGATCGGGTTATCATCAAGTGAAGGTACGAAGAGAAGACATTCAAAAGACAGCATTCAGGACTCGTTATGATCACTACGAGTTCTTAGTGATGCCTTTTGGGCTGACGAATGCACCTGCTGTATTTATGAACTTGATGAACAGAGTCTTCCACCAATACTTAGACCAGTTCATGGTAGTCTTCATCGACGACATTTTGGTGTATTCGAAGAGCCACGAGGAGCACGAGAAGCACTTGAGACTAGTGTTAGAGACACCGAGGAGAGAGAGACTTTATGCCAAGCTGAGCAAGTACGAATTCCTCCTAGATCGTGTTGCTTTCCTAGGATACTTTATCTCAAGAGATGGTATTTCAGTAGATCCCGGCAAAGATTTCATCAGTAGAGACATGGCCAACCCCTACCAATGTCTCAGAAGTGAGGAGTTTTCTCAGACTTGTCGGATATTACCGGAGGTTCGTGGAGAACTTTACGAAGATCGCAGAACCGATGACCCGCTTGACCCATAAGGAGCAGGAGTTCACCTGGACAGAGGAGTGTCAGACAACATTCGATGAGCTGAAGAAGCGTCTGACTACAGCACCTATCTTGACCATACCTTCTGGACCCGAAGAATTCGTGATCTATAGCGATGCATCCGAGAAAGGATTAGGATGTGTCTTGATGCAGCATGGAAAGGTTGTGGCCTATGCCTCTAGGCAATTGAGGACCCATGAGAAGAACTATCCCACTCACAACTTGGAGCTTGCCGCAGTGATCTTTGCTTTGAAGCTTTGGAGACACTACCTATACAGAGAAAGAGTAGAGATATTCACTGATCACTAAAGCTTAAAGTACGTCTATACCTAGAAAGACCTTAACCAGCGGCAGAGACGTTGGCTCGAAGTGATGACAGACTTCAAAATTGAGCTAAAGTACCATCCGGGAAAGGCCAACGTAGTAGATGACGCGTTGAGCAGAAGACCCATGGCATTCTTCTTGACTACCCAACAACATCTATTGAGAGAGCTAGAGCAGATGGGTATAAAGGTTGTTATGCCCGGAATAGACGGACAGTTGTCGAGTTTTCAGTTACAATAGACATTAGTGGAGAGGATCAAGGCTGCCTTGCCGACAGACGCCAGATTCTAGAGGCTTCGACAGAGGACAGAGACCGAATACAGACAGGACTGCGTATACATGAAGACAGGACTTTCAAATGTGGAGATCGTCTCTATGTTCCAAATAGAGAACTTTGTCAGGAGCTGATATCAGAGACACACAGTTCAACATACTCTATTCATCTAGGAGGCACGAAGATGTACAGAGACTTGTGGCAGTACTACTGGTGGCATGGAATGAAGGGAGAGAGAAAGAGAGCCCGCTTTGTGGCGAAGTGCCTGGTGTGTCAGCAAGTCAAGGCTGAGCATCAGAGATCTGCAGGATTACTTCAACCGCTTCCGATACTAGAGTGGAAATGGGAGCACATCACTATGGACTTTGTTGCGAGCTTTCCGAGGAGTCCTAGTGGTCGAAATGTAGTATGGGTAATCATAGATAGACTCACTAAGTCCGCACACTTTTTACCCTTCAGAGTTGGGCAATCTACAGAGGTCTTAGCAGATATGTACATGAGGGAGATTGTGCGACTGCATGGAGTGCCATTTAGTATAGTGTCTGACAGGGATACGAGATTTATATCTTACTTTTGGTGGAGTATGCAAGAGAGTCTCGGTACCTGCCTGAAGTTTAGTACATCGTATCACCCGCAAATAGATGGCCAGTCCGAGCGCACCATTCAGACATTGGAAGACATTTTAAGAGCATGCGTGCTTTATTTCGGAGGATCATGGGAGGACCATTTATATTTGGTCGAGTTTTCCTACAACAACAGCTATCAAGCGAGCATCCAGATGGCTCCCTATGAAGCGTTGTATGGAAGGAAGTATCGTTCACCAGTATATTGGAGCGATATAGGTGAGAGACAGATTCTTGGGCCAGAGTTGGTTGTTCGTACAGTAGAGAAGGTGAAGAAGATCCAAGGGCACCTACGAGCAGCACAGGACAGATAGAAGCATTGGACAAATGCACACCGATGACCTCTAGAGTTTCAGGTTGGAGATCATGTATTCCTAAAAATCTTACCTACTCGAGGGACTATCAGATTTGGAGGCAGGGGAAAGCTGAATCCGAGATACATCAGACCATTCGATGTGTTGGAACGCATCGAAGAGGTTCCTTACAGACTAGCCTTACCACAGACTTTGGAAGGAGTCCATGACGTCTTTCATGTATCTCAGCTAAGGAGGTACCTGCCTGATCCGAGTCATGTGCTTGACCATTCAGAGATCACAGTCGGCCCGAGTTTATCATACGAAGAGGAGCCTGTTGAGATTCTGGACAGAAGTAAGAAGGTATTGCGAGGTCAGACTATCCCCCTATCTGTGTCGCATGGAGGCATCATGCACCAAGCGAGTCGACCTGGGAACGTAAGGAGGATATTCGACAGCGTTATCCCCATCTCTTCGAAGGCATAGGTATGTAGTAATATTTTAATTTCAGTCAGTAGTTCTTACCATACGTATCTTTTAATTTCAAGGACGAAATGCTCTAAGGAGGGTAGATTGTAAACCCCCTCGACCAATTTAGAATTATTTAATTTAAATTGAGAGACTAGGATTAATTTAGATACAATTAGAATTAATGTGCAACAATTATGTGACTTAATATGCCTTATCGTTGCTTCGATGTTTGGAGCGCTGCACTAGTAGGTACCCTCAAACTAAGCAAATATACATCTTCTAGACATGCCAGACTACCCATCTGACCCTTGTGTAGCTTTTAGATACTCAATATTGTGCTGCATACGAGCAGCGCAATATTCGTTACAAAGGTCTAAGTATTATGCCAATAAAACCAATTTCTCATAATTGCCCATTTCCATTTGAATTTGAGGCACAACCACAACCCAGCTCCGTATAACCCAAATTAGGGTATTAACCTATTCTGAGCCTGCTACGCCCATGACACTTGTGTCCCACCCAAATTTAGTTCCATGTATCTTTAATTCATTAAAGAACGTCGTGCGCATTATTTTTAATTAAATTAAATTAGAAGCAATTTTACCAAAATAGGACCGGACCAAGCCTATGTACACTCTTTCATGTGGACCAGGCCCCACCCCAAAGAGACCAGACAGGCCCAAATCCCGAGGTTAGCCCATAATTCCCTCCTATATTATTGCATATTTTTTCTACATCGAAACCCTAGATCATAAACACCACCATCACCAAATAACCCTAGCCGACCTCCCTTCCTCTAACCCGAGCTCCCTCCCTTCCCCCAACTTCCCAACGTCATCACCACCTCAGGCCGCCACCCCCAGCCACCGGATCACCCCCTCGACGTAGGACCACCAACCGAGCCGCCTGCACAGACCGCTAGCACCTCCATCCATCATCGTCACCATCTCCTTCGCCATCACCAACACCCTTCATTAAACCCGACCCCCTTTCCGACTTCCCCCAGCCAACTCTGCAGCCTGAGTACCACCGCCTCCGCCTCCCCATGACCTGGTCACCATCCCAACACCATCCCAGCGCAGCAACCACCAGCATCCGCCGCTGCCAAGGCCGTTGCTGCCGCTGCTGCAACTACTGCAGTTGCTGCCACTACCGCTGCTGCCTTACTGGCCGCCCGACCGGAGCTCTCCCCTCGCCGGAGTACGCATAATCGACGAGCACAGGCCCCTCTCCAGTCAGCCACACCTAGGTAACCATTGTATTGCCCCTCTTTTCTTTTTGGTATCGTTGGGTATTAATATTATTGTATCGTCGTGTTTTGTGTCGTATGTCGACACGAGCAAAGTAATATAAAATATATTTGTGTATGTAGGTATGTAATTAGATTTGAATAATAATTAATAAGTTAGTAATTAATAAACTAATAAATGACCCTAATAATATGACTTGTTATAAGGACTCGTAATTCACCAAAACCTTGGCATTGATCAAACACACAGTAACATAAGGAAGAAGGACCTGTAATTGTACGAAACACAAGAAGTTCATAAAATCTTGAGGACCCAGGCAAGATACCTTGCCATATTTACTATCTAATTTAAATTATGCACATATTGTATGATATCTTGTTGTTTTATTTCATATGACTGTGCGCGTCCGAGATTGACTTGGGCGCAGTCGACGGATGCGTCGATGAGTAGTGTACTAGACCTAGTCATTAGCAGACTTACCCCATTGGAAGATACTCTAATATCTTCTGAGACCTGACCCTCATACACGTTTTACGGTAACAAAGTCATATTGGGATGCGGGTTCGCGTACTCGACTAGCTATCGGTGCGTGTGTCATGCATCATGGTTAGAACGTAACTTAGAATTATTTGATTTCTAGAGACTTAGAATATAGATACATGGTATGCACGTCGAGTGTTCGATTTATGTATCTACATTGGGTGGGGAGGACATCTAGTAGGCGTATGTGATACCCCGATTGGAATCCGTAGTATCCAGAGGAGCCACGGATCCAATGACTCCCTTTATACAGATTTCACGTTCTTTGGAGCGATATGAATGTTATATTCTATACTGATTCTATGTTCTTCGGAGCGATATGGATGTTATATATACATACTATGCAGCTTCCATGTTCTTCGGAGCGGTATGGACGTTATGCCTACACCTACCCATACGTACCAATATTGTCCTCACATTGCATTTATTTATATGGTTAGCACACCCTTTATTGTTTATTTTATTCGGTATTTATATATATGGCATGTTTCTATGCATCTTGCTACGTCCCTCTGAGGACCTGGTACCTTTTCAGATTTGGACGAGGCATATTACCCCACAGTGTACGGCCCAGGACAAGAGACTAGGTACGCTACAGCTGAGGAGCTAGAGGTGCTACCATAAGAGTTTTCGTGATTAGTTGGTAGGCCTTCTACCTAGGATTGGGAGCATCATTATCTAGTCAGCCGATGCCCTAGTCATTACTCTTTTTATCTGTCATTCAGTACTTTTATTCCGTCATAGTAGTAGGTTTGTCCCCACCAGACATTCTTGGTTGTACTATGATATTTTGAGACTGGCGTTTATCTTCCAGCATTTATTATTAGTACATTCTTGCTGTTTATATTGTGGATGAGATTAGATTACCTGTTGTTGATTTATATGGGACATGTTAGTATTTAGGACAACGTAGCACTCTTTGTTAGGATCCATTAAATTGGGATATCCTCGGAGACGTGATAGCTGGCTATTGCCACGTGGCCTGGTCCCGTGTATTTTTGGGACTAGGGCATGATATGGTTTTATTGGTGGCCCATGCAGGTCGACTTATTCGCTTGTGGTATGGTAACATGCCCAGCGAGCCTGCAATAGGATAGAAATTACTATGTCTCATCCACTTTGATTACGTCTTTGAACTTCCTTCGTATTGCTTCTAAATATCGGCATCCTGTTTGCTTGATTCCGTACTCTTTTAATGAAGTCCTATCTCTTGCAGCAAGATGAACTTGCACAGTGGACGAGGATCATCCAGTGCCGTGGTGCCAACTGACACCACCCAGAGAGAGGAGATACCCCAGGGACTACCTGGAGAGCAACCACCCCTACAGGCCTCGCTGATACATTGGCGCAAGACTTCTTAGGATAATCCTACCCAACAGCACGAGGGACAGACTTCCCAGACGATCCCCACGCAGCATTTTGAGGGCCAAACTTCGGAAGCTATACCGATACCGCAAACCGAGGGGCCGACATCTGAGGAGACACCTACTGCACAGCCAGAGGTTCCATTACCACCACCTCCACCTTATCCACCCCAGATGCCATAATCAGATGGACAGCCACAGTTACTTCAGTTCTTCCAGACTATGATGCAAGCACAGTGGCATCAAACCGAGACATTGAGACAGAGTTTGATGGCAGTACTAGAGATGACACCTGTCTCAACAACCGTACCAGTACCTGTACCAGCCCAGACAGGTGGCACCGTAAGATGGTTCCGACAGATGGGATCAGATACTTTCTCAGGAAACGAGACTGTAGAGGAGATCTTCGATTGGGTTGCCAACATGGAGATGCTACTAGAGGCTTCACAACTGCACCCAGACCTTTGGATGACCGCAGTGAGGGCCCAACTGGAAGGCAACGCCCATCACTGGTGGGATTCTATTGAGCACAGTGTAGGCAAAAACCAGACTTGGGAACAGTTCTTGGAATACTTCAATACGAAATATTTTCTGGCCACAGTCAGAAATGCCTTGTACTCCCAGTTCCTACATCTAGAATAAGGGAATATGACTGTTGACGCATATGACGCGAAGTTTAGCTGTCTTAACAGATTTGGTGCCGTCCTGATACCCTATGATCTAGAGAAGGCCCAGAGAATCTATTACGGCCTCAACTTCGAGCTACAGAGGTATACCACCACACAGTCGAGGATTTCTTATGAGAAGGTTCTTGCAGAGGCGAGGATCCAGGAGGCCATCGGCAGAGGAGCAAGACGTTCCAGCACAACCATACCAACCAGAGCCCAGCCCAGAGCAGGAGGACCGATTCGTCGTCCCGGAGCACAAACACAGTAGAGGAAAGCACCATACCAGAAAAGGAGCTTCCGAATTGCCACTATTGTGGTAAGGTAGGACACTTCCAGAATGACTGCCGAAAGAGACTGGAAACATGCATGATTTATGGAGCGAGCCAACACCACGCTAGAGACTGCCCACAGCGCAGAGACATAGCACCGCAGACCGGACAGAGGCCAGCAACACCAGTTCCGAGGATACTACCCCCGCCAGGAGGACAGTGTCCACCAGCACCTGGAGGATTTCAGAGGGGACCACCCTTGGCCCCACAGCAGCACAGTTTGATCGAGCCCGACAGCAGACCGGAGGAAAGAGGCACGGAAAGGCCTTTGCATTAACAGCTACTGAGGAGGAAACAGAAGAAGAAGCTATCACAGGTACCATTTTAGTTGCATCATTACCTGCAACTGCATTGTTTGATTCTGGAGCTACACTATCGTTCATATCTAGTAGATTTGTAGCAATGCATAGAGTAGTTACTTCTCCTTTACCTAAGAGTTGGAAGATTCTTACCGGAGGAGGTATCGTGCCGGTTACCAGCACTATTAGAATGTGTTTGGTAGTCGTATGTGGTAGAGAGATGAGAGCGCAATTCTTAGTATTACCCATGCCATACTTTGACGTTGTGCTAGGCATGGACTGGTTAAGCCAGTATAATGCCGTACTGGATTATCGGAAAGGTAGCGTCACTTTTAGATCGCCAGATCATCCAGAGTTCGAGTACATGCGAGGGACCGTCGAGCAAGGAGTAGGACAGATAGCTGGAGCCTATATGGCTATGGAGATGGTACCCCACCAATAATTGTAGAATTTGAGGATATTTTTCTCGAAGAATTGCCAGGCTTACCTCAAGATAGAGACGTAGAGTTCACTATTGAGCTAGTACCGAGGCAGCACCGGTATCTTCCAATGTATACGATTGGCGAAGAATGAACTAGATGAGCTGAAGCTACAATTAGAGGAGTTGAAGAGCAAGGGATTTATCCGTCCTAGTGCATCACCCTGGGGAGCACCAGTATTATTTTTACTTAAGAAGGATGGAACAGTACGTATGTACATTAATTACAGAGCCCTTAATGCTTTGACTATCAAGAACAAGTACCCCCTATCGCGAATTGATGATTTATTCGACCAGTTGATAGGAGCAGTGGTGTTTACAAAGATCGACTTGAGATCAAGTTTTCATCAAGTGAAGGTGCGAAGAGAAGACATTCAAAAGATAGCATTCAGGAATCGTTATGGTCACTACGATTTCTTAGTGATGCCTTTTGGGCTGACGAATGCACCTGCTGTATTTATGAACTTGATGAACAGAGTCTTCCACCAATACTTAGACCAGTTCGTGGTAGTCTTCACCAACGATATTTTGGTGTATTCGAAGAGCCACAAGGAGCACGAGAAGCACTTGAGACTAGTGTTAGAGACACTAAGGAGAGAGAGGCTTTATGCCAAGCTGAGCAAGTGCGAGTTCCTCCTAGATTGTGTCACTTTCATAGGACACGTTATCTCAGAAGATGGTATTTTAGTAGATCCGGCAAAGATTTCATCAGTAGAGACATGGCCAACCCCTACCAATGTCTCAGAAGTGAGAAGTTTCCTAGGACTTGCCGGATATTACCGGAGGTTCGTGGTAAACTTCGCGAAGATCGCAAAGTTGATGACCCGCTTGACCCGTAAGGAGCAGGAGTTCACCTGGACAGAGGAGTGTCAGACAACATTCGATGAGTTGAAGAAGCGTCTGACTGCAGCACCTAACTTGACCATACCTTCTGGACCCAGAGGATTCGTGATCTATAGCGATGCATCTGGAAAAGGATTAGGATGTGTCTTGATGCAGCATGGAAAGGTTGTGGCCTATGCCTCTAGGCAATTGAGGACCCATGAGAAGAACTATCCCACTCACGACTTCGAGCTTGCTGCAGTGATCTTTGCTTTGAAGCTTTGGAGACACTACCTATACGGAGAAAGAGTAGAGAGATTCACTGATCATAAAAGCTTAAAGTACGTCTATACCCAGAAGGATCTTAACCAGAGGCAGAGACGTTGGCTCAAAGTGATGACAGACTTCAAAATTGAGCTACAGTACCATCCGGAAAAGGCTAACGTAGTAGCTGACCCGTTGAGCAGAAGACCCATGGTATTCTTCTTGACTACCCAACAACATCTATTGAGAGAGCTAGAGCAGATGGGTATAGAGGTTGTTATGCCCGGAATAGGCGAACAGTTGTCGAGTTTCCAGTTTCAATCGACATTAGTGGAGAGGATCAAGGCTGCCTTACCGACAGACACCAGATTCCAGAGGCTTTGACAGAGGACAGAGGCCGGAATACAGACAAGACTGCGTATACATGAAGACGGGACTTTGAGATATGGAGATCGTCTCTATGTTCCAAACGGAGAACTTCGTTAGGAGTTGATGTCATAGGTACACAGTTCAACATACTCTATTCATCCAGGAGGCACGAAGATGTACAGAGACTTGAGGCAATACTACTGGTGGCATAGAATGAAGAGATAGTAGCCCGCTTTGTGGTGAAGTGCCTGGTGTGTCAGCAAGTCAAGACTGAGCATCAGAGATCTGCAGGATTACTTCAACCGCTTCCGATACTAGAGTAAAAAAGGGAGCACATCACTATGGACTTTGTTACTGGCTTTCCGAGGAGTCCTAGTGGTCGAAATGTAGTATAGGTAATCGTAGATAGACTCACTAAGTCCGCACACTTTTTACCTTCAGAGTTGGGCAATCTACAGAGGTCTTAGCAGATATATACATGAGAGAGATTGTGCGACTGCATGGAGTGCCAGTTAGTATAGTGTCTGACAGGGATACGAGGTTTACATCTTACTTTTGGTGGAGTATACAAGTGAGTCTCGGTACCCGTCTGAAGTTTAGCACATCATATCACCCGCAGATAGATGGCCAGTCCGAGCGCACCATTCAGACATTGGAAGACATTTTAAGAGCATGCATGCTTGATTTCGGAGGATCATGGGAGGACCATTTGCATTTGGTCGAGTTTTCCTACAACAACAGCTATCAAGCGAGCATCCAGATGGCTCCCTATGAAGCATTGTATGGAAGGAAGTATCATTCACCAGTATGTTGGAGCGATATAGGCGAGAGACAAATTCTTGGGCCAGAGTTGGTTGTTCGTACAGTGAAGAAGGTGAAGAAGATCTAAGGGCACCTACGAGCAGCACAGGACAGACAGAAGCATTGGACAAATACACACCGACGACCTCTGGAGTTTCAGGTTGGAGATCATGTATTCCTAAAAATCTCACCTACTCGAGGGACTATCAGATTTGGAGGCAGAGGAAAGCTGAGTCCGAGGTACATCGGACCATTCGATGTGTTGGAACGCATCGGAGAGGTTGCTTACAGACTAGCCTTACCACAAACTTTGGAAGGAGTCCATGACGTCTTCCATGTATCTCAGCTAAGGAGGTACATGCCTGATCCGAGTCATGTGCTTGACCATTCAGAGATCAAGTCGGCCCAGGTTTATCATACAAAGAGGAGTCTGTTGAGATTCTGGACAGAAGTGAGAAGGTATTGCGAGGTCAGACATCCCCCTAGTCCGTGTCGCATGGAGGCATCATGCACCAGGCGAGTCGACCTAGGAAAGTGAGGAGGATATTCGACAACGTTATCCCCATCTCTTCGAAAGCATAGGTATGTAGTAGCATTTTAATTTCAGTCAGTAGTTCTTACCATACGTATGTTTTAATTTCAAGGACGAAATACTCTAAGGAGGGTAGATTGTAAACCCCCTCGACCAATTTAGGATTATTTAATTTAAATTGAGAGACTAGGATTAATTTGGATATAATTAGAATTAATGTAAAACAATTATGTGACTTAATATGTCTTACCGTTGCTTCGATGTTTGGAGTGCTACACTAGTAGGTACCCTCAAACTAATCAAATACACATCTCCTGGACATGCCAGACTACCCATCTGACCCTTGTGTAGCTTTTAGATACTCAATATTGTGCTTCATATGAGCTGTAAAATATTCGTTACAAAGGTCTATGTATTATGCCAATAAAACTAATTTCTCATAATTGTCCATTCCCATTTGAATTTGAGGCACAACCACAACCCAACTCCGTATAACCCAAATTAGGGTATTAACCTATTCTGAGCCTGCTACGCCCATGACACTTGTGTCCCACCCAAAGTTAGTTCCATGTGTCTTTAATTCATTAAAGAACGCCTTGCGTATTATTTTTAATCAAATTAAATTAGAAGCAATTTCACCAAAATAGGACCGGACCAAGCCTATTTATACCCTTTTATGTGGACCAGCCCCCACCCCAAAGAGACCAGACAGGCCCAAGTCTCGAGGTTAGCCCATAATTCCCTCCTATATTATTGTACATTTTTCTTATATCGAAATCCTAGATCATAAACACCACCATCACCAAATAACCCTAGCCGACCTCCCTTCCTCTAACCCGAGCTCCCTCCCTTCCCCCGACTTCCCAACGCCATCACCACCTCAGGCCTCCACCCTCCAGCCATCGGATCACCCCCTCGACATCGGACCACCACCCCAGCAGCCTACACAGACCGCTAGCACCTTCATCCATCATCGTCACCATCTCCTTCACCATCACCAACACCCTTCATTAAACCCGACCCCCTTTTCGACTTCCCCCTGCCAACTCCGCCGCCTGAGTACCACCGCCTCCGCCTTCCCACGACCTGGTCGCCATCCCAACACCATCCCAGCCCAGCAACCACCAGCACCCGCCGCTGCCAAGGCAGCTGCTGCCGCTGCTGCAACTACTGCAGTTGCTGCCACTGCCGCTGCTGCCTTGCTGGCCGCCCGACCAAAGCCGTCCCCTCGCCGGAGTACGCACAATCGACGAGCACAGGCCCCTCTCCAGTCAGCAAAACCTAGGTAACTATTGTATTGCCCCTCTTTCCTTCTTGGTATCGTTGGGTATTAATATCATTGTATCGTCGTGTCTTGTGTCGTGTGTCGACACGAGCAAAGTAATATGAAATATATTTGTGTATGTAGGTATGTAATTAGATTAGAATAATAATTAATAAGTTAATAATTAATAAATTAATAAATAACCCTAATAATATGACTTGTTATAAGTATCTAAAAGCTACATTTTGTATGATATCTTGAGGACCCATGTAAGATACCTTGCCATATTTACTATCTAATTTAAATTATGTACATTTTGTATGATATCTTGCTGTTTTATTTTATATGACTGTACGCGTCCGAGATTGACTCGGGTGCAGTCGACAGATGCGTCGATGAGTAGTGTACTAGACCTAGTCATTAGCAGACTAACCCCATTAGAGGATACTCTGATATTTTCTGAGACCTGACACTCATACACGTTTCACGGTGACAAAGTCATATTGGGATGCGGGTTCGCGTACTCGACTAGCTATCGGTGCGTGTGACATGCATCATTGTTAGTACGTAACTTAGGATTATTTGATTTGCAGAGACTTGGCATATAGATACGTGGTATGCACGTCGAGTATTCGATTTGTGTATCTATATTGGGTGGAGAGGACAACTAGTAGGAGTATGGGATACACCCATTGGAATTCATAGTATCCAGAGGAGCCACGGATCCAATGACTCTCTTTATGCAGATTCTACGTTCTTCGGAGCGATATGGACGTTATATTCTATACAGATTCTACGTTCTTCGGAGTGATATAGATGTTATATATACATATTATGCAACTTACACGTTCTACGGAGCGGTATAGACGTTATGCCTATACCTACCTATACGTACCAATGTTGTTCTCATATTGCATTCACTTAGATGGTTAGCACACCCTTTATTGTATTTATTTTATTCAGTATTTATATATATGGCATATTTTTATGCATCTTGTTACGTCCCTCTGAGGACCTGGTACCTTTTAAGATTTAGACGAGGCATATTACCCTACAGTGTACGGCCCAGGACAGGAGACTATGTACGCTACAGCTGAGGAGCTAGAGGTGCTACCGTCAGAGTTTTCATGATCAGTTGGTAGGCCTTCTGCCTAGGATTGGGAGCATCATTATCTAGTCAGTCGATGCCCTAGTTATTACTCTTTTTATCTGTCATTCAGTACTTTTATTCTGTCATAGTAGTGGGTTTGTCCCCACCAGACATTCTTGGTTGTACTATGATAATTTGAGACTGGCGTTTATCTTCCAGCATTTATTATTAGTACATTCTTGCTGTTTATATTATGGATGAGATTGGATTACCTGTTGTTAATTTATATGGGACATTATAGTATTTAGGACAGCGTATCACTCTTCGTTAGGATCCATTAAATTGGGATATCCTCAGAGATGTGACAGCTGGCTATTGCCACGTGGCCTGGTCCCGTATATTTTTGGGACTGGGGTGTGACAGTCGGCCTCTTAGAACCAAGCTCTAGATCATCCTCTGACCATTGTGCCTGTCTCAGAATCTCCTCGAAAGTAGCTGTGGGATATTCATTCGTATATGATTTGACTTCCCTGTTCAGGCCCTTTTGAAACTTCTTGGTTCTTCCTCTAGGATTCTTCCCCTCTATAAAATGGCCTAATCTGCAGTACTCTGCCATATACTCATCCACCGTCATACCTCCCTGAATAAGGTACTGGAACTGGCTCTCTAGAGATATCAGAGCCACATCTGGAAAGAACTTTTCCTTGAAAAGCTCTTTAAAAGCTTTCCAAGTAAATCCTAGTGCTAAGATCCTGGGGTCCGTCCTAAACTAAGTCAACGCAATATCGAACATCATGCTCCCCGCGGCCTCTATCTACAACCTCTCTGGAATCTGTGTTATTTGCAGGTTCCCCTCAATGTCTTTTATCCAATCATCAGCATAAATGATCCCTTCAGTTCCTTTAAAGTCCTTCAGCCTCATCCTCTTGAAGTCTATGATGGTCCCCGGCCTCAGCTACTGCGGGATAAACTGAGGTAGGGCCGTCTGTAGCTGGACTAAAGCGACTCTCTCAACTATTATGAGCTCAATCTGGTAAACATTCTCAATGCTCTACCACATAACCTCTGACTGATGCTGCTATGTCTCCATCATCTATTGAAAGAGCCCAAATATTTGCGTCTGATCGACTGCAGATGGTGGGGGTGGAAGATCCCCTGAAGCTGTCGGTGCTGCCCTCTGTACCAGAGGTGGGGCACCTCCGAAAGCTGCTGCAGAAATGCCCACCTGGATCGGTGAAGCGGACCTCTGGAATGTAGCTGCTGGAACAACGTCTAATGGTGCTGCCTTCATAGGCGATGAAGTGACTGACTATGCTGACATGTCACTTGAGCACTGGGAATGCGTCTTCGGCGGCATCCTGAAGATAGATTGAACAAAGGAATCAATATTGAGTAAGATACGATATCATCAATGAAGGACAAAATTAATTCGAAGTAAAGGAAACATTCAATAGAAAAAGATAGCAAGATAGCAAAACAGATATTTCAAAATGTTTCCTAGTTGTGATTGAGTATACTCTCAGCTTAAATCATATTTCCTAAAGCAGGCTCATAGTAGTACTCTAGGTGCGAGCTACTACGATATCGCTCTAATTGTGACTCCTGACCTGCATAGGCCACCACTAAAAATGTGTCACAACCCACACCCGGATATTCTGGCACGAGTACGTAGGTACGTCCAGCCTACGCCGCAGCATCGGCGGTAGAATATTGTCTGGGTCAACTCTAACTAACTAACATCTCAACAATATATATGGTACCTGTCAATCATCTCAACTCCAAAAGGAGGAACAATATAGTATCTCAGAAATGTAACTATACTCAATCATAATGCAAAAAGGAAGATAGAGCTCGAATGAAATAACAAAGAAAAGAAACAAGATACAATCCATAAGTCTAAAATAATATACATGCCATGAATCTCAATAACAGTCTAATATAAATCCACCAAGATAAACTAAACCTCCTCAGGCTCTGCAACTAAGTCCTCCTAGTCTATAGGAGTATCCTCTAATGGTATGCCCTCCTGCGGTCCGTAGAATATGGGACACTGATCTATGAGCCAATCATCTGGAAAAATATATCCAGTGGGAATTGGAGCAAAGTACATACCTCTGAAATCAGTTTTAAATACATAATCGAGCATATAAAACAGATAATAGAAAAGAATACAAGATATCTAAACAACAGAATGAAATAGACTAGAGTGAACATGTAATATACTGAAATAAAGAATAAGCAATATTAATATTTGTAATATAAAGGAATAACTGAAATCTAACTAATGTGCCTCGGAATACAAGTTCATTATATGATTGGTTTAGGTTGAACACGAATACAATAAGGTAACTCGATTACAAGTGTGGTATGTAATCGACATGTACACGAATACACTGGGGCTTTGATCATATAATCAACTCCTACCCCCCCATCCCCAACTAATACCAATGGATCCAATCACGACACATTACGAACATGAATATGGGCACACTAAACACGAGCATTGTGTATACACGAATATAAGCACACTGAATATGTGCAGTGTGTGAACACAAAATACAATAAATTAATACCTGATACACACGATGAAATATATGTGAAGGAGCACCCGCTGAACACGGTAGGGGATAACATCTCCTGACAGGATCAATGTAGTACCAGTCCATGAAACCACTTTGTCGGAATCAAGTATACAGTTCTAGAACATGAGATATATACACTATTATGAAATAAAAACTAACAAAAAAATATACTCACCTAAGGTCCTGAATAATGTGTGTCTCTCGATGCCTAAGCTGGTGCACACAGACCTATATATGGTATATGCATCAATACAAGATTTTAGAATGAAAATAAGTTAAACTAGTTTAATTCTAGGTCATAAAACCATTTCTAAGTCAAAACAATCAAACTAGGTTAAACTAGCTATTTCTAGGTTGTATGAGTCTAACTCTAGGATATTAGGTCCATACACTATGTAACTAGGCTATACTAGCTATATTAGGATACCAACAAGTACCGTATCATAAGATACATAACTTATTAGATAGGAAAATACTAATATATATATATATATATATATATATATATATATATATATATATATATATATATATATATATATATATATATAAGACAATATATATAGTACTCTTAGTCAAACTAAAGCTAAATGGATACCTTGGCTTTGAACCATTGCGGTATCACACCACCTATACACCCATCATGAAATACAAACTCAATACCTTGAGTATAAACCAATAGCTTGACATTAACTTGGTATCACAAAGTAATCCAAATTCTAATATGTAACCAACTACCCATACCCCTAACTATATACTAACATGCATTTAAAACTTATACAATACTATACTAACTACATACTAGCAACCAATACATGTGTATATATATATATATATATATATATATATATATATATATATATATAACTAGTTAACTATATGTGTATATATATATATAACTAACTAGTTTACCAATACGTCTACATAACTAACTAGACTATCAATAAAGCTAACAAACTTGAGCTATAAGTCAAGCTAACCTCCCCTTTCTCAAGTGTACCACATGTAGTTGCTACTCTAGCTACTCTTTTTGTTGTTGCTGCCCTTGTTCTTGCTGTTGCTGCTGCCCTTGCTACTGCAGTTGATGCTCTTGTTGTTGCTGCTGCAGCTGCTGCTCTTGCTGTTGTGCTTGCTGCTGTAGTTGCTCCTCTTGCTGTTGCTGCAGCAGCTGCTGCTCTTGCTGTTGTGCTTGCTGCTGCAGTTGCATTTGCTGCTGTAGTTGCTCCTCTTGCTGATTTTGCTCTTGCTGTTGCAGTACAGCTACCCGACCCCCTCTTCTCACTGACACTCGAAACTCTACAACACACTCACCCACACACATAATCAATGTTGCACTCCACTAAGACACACGCACACACATGTAAATATATATATATATATATATATATATATATATATATATATATATATATATATATATATATATATATACACACACACATATATATAAATATATATCACTAATATATATTTATATTTATATATATATATATATATATATATATATATATATATATATATATATATGGGTATATATGTATGTAGATAGGGGGTTCAAGTGTGGTTATATATATATATATATATATATATATATATATATATATATATATATATAACTACTAGAATAAGCGGGATTAGCGACGTTTTTTAGCGACGACAAATAAAACGTCGCTAATTTAGCGACTCCATGTAAAACCGTCGCTAATTGGCGATATTTAGCGACGTCTAGCGACTTTTATTCAGTTTTTAAAAGATTAGTCGCTATAAGTTCAATTTAGGTCGCTAAACGTCGCTAATATGTTTTATTTAGCGACGTTTTAGCGATGTATTTAGTGACGTATATCTTTTGGACATTTAGCAACGTCATTACCGATGTTTCATACGTCACTAACTTCGCGACGCCAATAATGACGTCGCTAAAACGTCGCTAAATTTTTTACTTAGGGCTGATTCCCCCCCCCCCTATTTCCTTCGATCTCTCCCTCTCCCTCTCCCAAATTTCAAACCCGCATCCTCCCCCTCCGACTCCCCTCCTCCCTCCGGCGCCCCCTCCTCCCTCCCGGCGACCCCCTCCGGCCGCGTCCTCCCCCCTCCTCCTCCTCCTCCTCCTCCTCCTCCTCTAGGTAAACCCTCTCTCTCTCTCTCTCTCACAGGACACACATGGCACTGACACTGAAATGATACACACACGTGACAGACACTGACACAGACACGACACACACATACGTGACACCAACCCTAACCCAAAACTGACATGACCTGGGATCAGGACCTGGGGTTAGGGTTAGGGTTTATGACCTGAGGTTAGGGTTAGGGTTTTTGACCTAGGATTAGGGTTAGGATTTTTGTACTGCTATGTTGCTTGTTGTGTGTGTCTGGACAGTGTTGATTGTGACTGACTGTGTCTGTGTGTGTCAGGGCAGTGAAGAGTGGGGTGCCTGTGAGGTGTGATAGAGTATGGTGGAGGAATGGTTGTGTGCAAGGAGTTTATTGGGTATACTCTGGGTTCAATTAAACTGCAGGTGAGAGGGCTCGGGTCAATCTAAGGCAAGGGCAAGTGGAGACTGTGGGTTGATATCAGCCAGTGAGGCTTGAGTCAAACATCTTAGTTGCTGCAAGGGACTGTGGCATAAAACAAGTAAATGGGGATATCTGTGTGGGGGGTTAGAGTATCAGTTAAAGTAAGATATAAGGTTGAGTGGTGCTTTGGGAGTGTACTGCAATGTGTTCAGTCGCAGGCTTGTGGGAAGAAATAAATAGGATGGTGTATCCTTGTGAGTTGAGTGATCTCTGTGTACAGATGTTGGAGCCTGAAGAGTGCGCAATGTGACCATTCAGTTTATTGGTAATGGGTTGGAGCATATCAGCAGCAGCATCAAGAGGGGTGTCAGTGTGCAGCAAATTCACACTTGTGTACTGCTTAAGTGTTGCAGCATGTGTGTATACAATATGAGATGGGGAGGCTCGGTTGCAGGCTAGTTAGGAGTGCAGTGTAAGCTTGATTAAGGGCATGGAGGGCTCGGGTATTAGTTCATTTGAGGGGTAGTGAGGTTGTAGGAGCTATTGTTTATGAGTTTAGTGAGTTAGTGCGTAGATGTTCAGGTTAGAGTATCATGTATTGCTTAGTAATTATGATGGGTATCAGAGTTGGACCAGTTAGAGGGGGAAACTGTTTGGACTGCACTGATATGAGTATGCAGTACATTCATGAGTGGCAGCAATAATCTGTAGGTAGAAGCAAAAGAGGAAGGGGCAAACCTGAGTGCTAGTGCATTAGAGTTAGTGTTTTGGTGAGTGTGTGAGTACTTGAGGGAAATGAATGGTATCAATAGTATAGATTAGTGATATATCAGGATATTAGAAGTAGGTAAGTGTTACGTACCAATGTGAAGTAAGGGTAGAGTGTTGGTATATTGAGATACCAAGTATCAAGGTATTAGGGCTTGGGAATTAAGGTAAGATATTTGAGATACCAAGGAACGAGTTCAAGATAGGTATAGAGTGTGGTGTCATTAGGGAAGGGGCAAACCCTAACTCTCTCTCTCTCTCTCTCTCTCACAGGACACACATGGCACTGACACTGACACGACACACACACGTGACAGACACTGACACTGATACGACACACACACACGTGACAGACAATGATACTGACACAGACACGACACACACACGTGACCTGGGGTTAGGGTTAGGGTTAGGGTTTTTGACCTGGTGTTAGGGTTAGGGTTTTTGACCTGGGGTTAGGGTTAAGGTTTTTGACCTCGGGTTAGGGTTAAGGTTTTTGACCTGGGGTTAGGTTTAGGGTTTTTGACCTGGGGTTAGGGTTAGGATTTTTGACCTCGGGTTAGGGTTAGAGTTTTTGACATGGGTTTAGGGTTAGGGTTTTTGACCTCGGATTAGGGTTAGGGTTTTTGACCTGGGGTTAGCGTTAGGGTTAGGGTTCTCTGATAGATGTTGTAGCAGAGATCAATTTCTTTATCAAATACACTTTTCACAAGCAATTAATTATATAGAATTTTCCAGGATGCTGCGTCTATTTTGTTTAAAAAGCAGTAACAAAACCAAACCAAGCCTTTAACCTTAATCATGTTGTGTTCCATCTAGACTCGGTCAGGTTTGTGGATGAGGAAAACATGGAAGACCATCACATGCATCCCAAAGTTAAGATAGATAGTTGTGGCAGAGATCAATTTGTGGTTTAAGTTCACGTCGCTAAAATTTACACAATATTTAATATTAGACAATATATTTATATCTGTTATCAATTATATTCTTTGTTTTAATCTATCTTACCAGATGGCACCCATGACCCAAGCACGTGCACGTCGCTTGAGAGAGACACCTCCTACTGTTAAGGAGGAAGTGATGCCTCCTACTGTTAAGGAGGAAGTGAATGTTAAGGAGGAAAAGATACCACATGTTGTTAAATTGGAAGCAGTTGTTAAGGAAAAAGTTGTGCCTCCTACTGTTGGGCAGGCACCAGCTCAGATGGGGAGTTCCAGTCACCCAGCACCTATAGCGGAGATTGATCACATAGACGTTGTTTATGTGCAGTATCTGAGGGACTGGTATGTGCCCCAGCATATTAGATATCCTCGAGATTGATACTGTGATATTTTATATACTTTTATTGTGGTTATTGTGTGATTGTGATACTTATATATTATGCATTTTGTGTGACTATGATACTTATATATTATGCATTTTGTGTGACTGTGATACTTTTATTTTGTGTATTGGGTGACTATGATATTTTATATACTTTTTGTGTTATTTCGTACGCAAAAAATTCAGTGGAGGGTTTCTCCAGGTCTGTCTATAATATTTATGTGTATTGTGTGACTGTGATACTTTTTAATCATATTAAATGTATGTTAATTTACCGATGTTGAGTATTCCATCGAAGGGGTCGGCGAACCCAGAGAATTCAACGGAGGGTTGCTCCGGGTCTATTTTTAATTAGAAATTCATAAATTGCAGGAGATTGGTAATTTTTAATATTTTATTTTTTATTTTTCACTAAAAATTTAGCGACGTTTAGCGATGTTACTATACGTCGCTGAATACATCGCTAAATACGTCGCTAAATACGTCACTGAATACATCGCTACATACGTCGCTAATTAGCGACGTTTAGCGACATATTAGCACGTCGCTAATTAGCGATGTTGGATCGCTAAACGTCGCTAATTTAGCATCACATTTAAGTCGCTAAAAAATGTTGGTATAGCGATGTTTAGCGACGTTTTTCCTTTCAGCGATGTGCTGAGTTCCGACTTCCGTAAAACGTTGCTAATTATGTCGCTAAAAGTTATTAGCGATGTTTTTTGGTCATTTAGTGACTTTTTATGTCGCTAATTTGACTTTTTCTGGTAGTGTATCATATAATAATATAATTATATCATTCTAATAGCTCTAACTAAGTTATATTGAATCTAAATGCAAGAAACAAACACGTAGAGTTCACCACACCCGTGTCACATACATTCTATGATACGCTAGCGATACTGCTCCACCACACAACCAAACGTATCCCGAAGGACATGAACAAGTCTAAAATCATAATTATAAAAAATACAGAGTTAACTACTCAACTACGTGTCCGTGTCAAAATGTGACATGCTTAAACCCCTGTGTCGGAGAAAAACTACCAAATTAACCCGTATCACAAAATTATCGGGATATGGCCTACACGTATCCAATTGTGAATACGATACAAGTCACACATAATCAAACACATGTCAATTTGGTCTAATTGACCTATTGACAAACACAAGATATGTCAATCTCGAAATTCTCCCAAAATTGACATAAAATATCATATAACTTTCTTCATAGGCCTCCTATGAACCTAATTATAATATCTTTGGTTAGCCTTAGTACATGGGAGGGTTTCTTATTATTAAATACAGATTTAGAACCTAATTAGAGAGTGAAAACTGAATTGTACCTATTGGGAGATGGACTCTCAATAAAATTCCCAAATTGGGTGAAAAGAGCCTCCAACTTGTAAATCATTGCTCCTCCTTGTAGATCCTTGATTCTTCCTTGTAGATCATTATTCTAATAGCCTCCAATGAAGAATATGATAGGAATTGGGAAGAAATTTTAGTAGGAATTTGTGTGAAAATAAAGAAACTGGAAGAGAAAAAAATTCTAGATCTAGATTTGGAATTACAAATGATGAGAGAGAGAGTCTCTCCCCACTCCAATAGGTGGCCGGCCACTACCCCCTCCTCCAAGTTACTATAGAAAGTCCAAAATACCCCTTGGAGCTTGTCGTGAAGAAATAATTAAGGAGAAAAGGTTCTAGTCTAATTGGTTCAACTAATTAATTTATCCTCCTAATGAATGGGCTTACTATTGGGCCCAATTCTAACTAGAATCAAATATTGGTCCATGGATCTAAACTAAACTAGTTAGGTCCACTACACATGTCCAAAATAAAATTTAACATCTAACAATAAGTAAATAATACAATAAATAAATATTTATAACATGCACAATATTAAATATAACCCATGCCCAATTACCAAACTATCCTTAGTTGAAAAAGTGAGGGTGACAATTTAAACAGAAAGTGCAGAACATCTTATTGAACTAAGGACTACGAACGACTTTAGAGGAGAGCAAAAGAGAAGATTTAGGGGCGTCTTATAGGTTTTGTCAACTTAACCCGAAGTATTTCGATGGCACGGAGGATGCCATTACAACGGATGCTTGGCTCCAAGATATCAAGGCAATCATTGCAGCGACAAAGGTTCCAGTAGGGGAGCAGGTTGACCAAGTCCGATTACAACTACAAGATCTTGCTCACGATAGGTGGGCATTAGAGGAGGTTGGCTTGAGGCATCCTTTCTCTTGGGACAACTTCAGGACCAGGTTCAGGGCAAAATAATTTTGGAGTAGTGGGGTAGTATGAACTGCAGCAGAGATGTATTGATCTCAGGCAGTACGACAGAACGGTAGATGGATATGCAGCAGAGTTCTATAGACTGAGCAGATTTACTCCAATGATGGTGATGACGGAACCAGAGAGGGCTATGAGGTTCCTGCAGGGTCTCCACCTCGAGATTTTATATCTGGTAGAAGGGCATGACTACCAGACTTTTGATAACGTACTCATAGAGGCTAGGAGGCACGAGCTTACTATTCAGAGGTTGTCGGCAAGAATTGGAGGACATAAGAGGTCCCATGTCCAGAGTACAGATGCAGGACCAATACTACAGATGTCTGCACTAACCCCTGGCGTTCGAATTTGTCATTTGGCCCTACGGGGGCCAGCAAATTCAATTGTGACGACACCAACTTGGCAATAACAATCGAGGCAGCGACAACAACAGCGTCCGGAGAATCCAGTAGGTTATACCTATTATGACAAAGGAGGTCATACTCGAGATGTGTGTAGGATGGCAAGTGGAAGATGTTTGAGGTATGGAGGTTCAGACCATTTTAGCAATTTTTGGCATTACCAGCTCTAGGGGCAAAGGGCCAGTACTAGCATTAAGGCCATTATCCCAGCGCTCGTTATTGATGCAAGCACATATTTTTCATCAGAGACAGCAACAGATGGGTCAGCAGAGACTGCAACAACAGAGTCATCCTCACGATAGAGCTGCAGTAGTACCAAGATGTGAGCAAACAGAGTTTGGCATATTAGAGAAGATATTGGCTGAGGGCAGTCGAGTCAAGGGTATATTTTGAGTTTCCTGCAGTTATATCTATCTTTTGGGTTCCGTATATTGGGCGAGTAAAGATGATATCCTCATCTCACTCTTCCGCCTTAGTATTTTGTGATACATGATAATTGTCATGTGTTTCTTGATATTTGTCATGTGTCTCAACTACGAAGGTACGTCCTGGGCAGAGTCATGTTCTTGACTGAGTCGTTTGTACCAATTTATCTCAAGGCTTGTTCCTTGTCCATTTTGGGAGTCAACGTAGGCCAGCGAGGACGAGTTCCTATTTTAGCCGACTCAGAAGAAATATTTATTTCGTATGCCTCCAAGTTTCTTCTTTCTTCTGGTTGTGTGATTGCTTGTGCGTTTATTTTATATTGTTGTTGTTTTTATTACCTGTCTATTATCTGTTTTATTTGTTTTCAGCTAGTTGTAGTTTATGAGTTCCCAGCATAGATCATGAGATTTCCCGCTTAATGAGTTATAGCCAATGAGTTTTCTTGCTTGGATATATGCTCGACAAGCCTAGCAAATTTCGAGGATATAATTTTTCTAAGGTGGGTAGAGATGTCACACCCGTTCCCAGATTTCGTATTTTTGAATTTTTGATATTTTTAAAATTTTCTTGACAATGTATTCCTGTTGTATTTTATATGTTGCTTACTGTCATATATGTTGTATTTTATTTTTTTGATTTCTATTTATCAAGAGAGACTACCCGAGGCTAGTAGTGAGCACATTGAGAATTATCATGGACCCATATCGTATTTAGGATGGATACCTGACCTAGTTCTCTCTTTGGACCACTGAGCCTATCTTGGATGGTTGAGATTGCATGAGGATTAGTCATGACTAAATTACCCCTTTCTCCCCACTTGGTGTATATATATATATATACTCACCCGCATTCCTTATTTTATTACTTTACTTCCTTCTTTCTTCTTCCTCTCCTCTCCCTAAGAGCTCTCTTGTCCAACCGAACCCTAGCCCAAGTTGATCTTGGAAGAGGTTTGCAGATCACCAGAGGTAGAGGATAGGTAGCCACAAGGCAAGTACATAATGCTCAAAGTGGTGAAGCCATAATTTTTGGATTTTATGTATATATGTAATAATACAAATGTGTTTGATAAAAAATGTTCCTCTTGATGTTCTCTTTCATTTTAGTTATTGGAGTTTTTGGTTTTGATGGACGGTTTTGAGTAGTTATAAGTTTAAAAGTTAGAGTTTTCATGGATTCCATGAGTTTTTTTGGTTTTGATCTATTAAAACATGTTGTTTCCAAAAACTAGTTGTTCTATGTGATAGAACTTTTTACTTCGACCAATTTAGCTTTTGTTTTACTTGATTTGGAGTTAAATTGAAGATTTTATAGCTAAAACAAATACTGGACTTGTGTTCTCGGACCTGTCTAACAGGGACGATGAACAATGCCGCATGCAGTGTGTCATGAACCTAAATCTAGACACGTGCAGTGCGCCGCGCACAAATTTCTTGCCACTGCATGTGCCGCGTGCAGTACGTTGCGCGCATCACTCTCTTGCCGCAAAAAATGCACCGCGCTTGGAATTCTTGTCCCGCGCAGTACACCGCGCATGGAATTCTTGCTGCAGCATGCGCTGTGCGCATCACTTCTTTGTAACGCGCATCATCTCTTGCCGCACGCAATGGGCCGAGCATGGATTTCGGGCCGCGCGTAGTGCGTCTCACGCATGTAGACCATAATAGTTTTTTTGGCTTGTTTAGCTATTTTTGTAGCTAGAATCATGAAAAACTCAAAACATAAAAGTTGTAAATCTCTATCTTGACTTTCAAAATCTTTTTGAATCGTCTCATTTTGAGTTCGGATGAGAGAGTTATGCCTAATTTTCTAAAATATGTCAAATCTTGATTTTAAAATTTTTATTGGACCTTGTGATTTCATGTGTTGATCTTAGTATTTGCAAGTGTATATAGATTAAGTGTAACTTTGTGCTAGAATTAACCATGTATTAGACCCTACCATGTGAAGACTTAGACCATGCGCCAAGTAGCTATACTACCTATGTGCATTACTTTACTTATTTTGTTCTTTTGCTTGGTTTGGTTGTTTCTTGGATTATTTTGATTCTATGTGTTGACCTGGTAAGTTGTGAGTGTTATTGATTTAGTAGCTGCTAAGTGGACTCGTACTAGTAAATTAATTATCCTTGTTCGTCAGATAGGGTGAGGGGTGTAGTTCTACTCGTGAGACGGTCTACAATCCCAGTACTTATTTGGTTTAAGGATTGTGGACCTGCTCCAGAGTGGTTCACATTTGTCCCCTTACTCTCGTTCGACGACATTATTATAAATTCGAGGATTTTATGTGATACAATTACTATATGTTAAGCCTAGACTATGATCACCTGACTCAACCGACATGACTTGTGATCGAGGATTCCACTGGACTGATTAATGATCTATGTGTCAACTCTATTTGATTTACTATGTATACCCGACTCAACCAATGTGGTCATATATGATGAGAAGACTTCTTGTGACTAATTAATAGGCCCATTAGTCTGACCTGACTAATTGTATCGGTGCTGATATATTTACTAAATGCATTCCTACGTGCTATGTGTTACATGTGCACTGAGATGCGACATATCTTGCTACGTGCTATGTGTTACATATTTTAGGTTATGCATCAAGAATGCCTCATATTCTACGCGACATATGATATTATACGATTTCTCCAGCACATGCTTAGTAGTTAGTCAATGACTTAGTGGTGGCTAGATAAAATTAATTGTTGCATCACGCTTGGGCGAATCCAAATTGATCTATTGACTGGCAAAGTGGATTCATATCAAGCATGCCCGTACTGCGGTATAAAATTTAGGAGGATGATCGTGTGACCATGACATGAGATCTTATACAACCATAGGGTTAATTTGGTAACTAAAAGTTGTAGTAGCATTAGGAGAGAACGGTATCCCGAGATCATGCACATTAGCCACCCCTAGACAATTGCCATGGCATGCAAGTTTGGCCCCCATGGATATTGTGTCACGTCCGCATTAGTGGACGACAATATCCAAATACTATATTGTACAAGTGTTCTACGTGATTTAGCACGGTGGTCTTATGACGGACCGGTGCATATACTACGTGCTACGCGACGATTTCATGGCTCGGCTTGCCTCGCTCGAACAATGCACGATCTAAGGATACCTATATTTTGTATTTCTTTGGGATAACCCAGACACCACATAACAAGCCATAGAAATGATTGGCCGTTATAACTTAACTCTCTGTGCATATGTTGGTAGTTAGGGACATGGAATATTATGATGCGGTAGTTCAACTCTTGTCCTTGTTTGGTTGTAGGGTTATGCTATTGTGTCACAATAAACCATGAACCGAAGCTACATATTATATGTATATGTATACCTATATTCTAGCTTGTACTATGGCATGTGATGATCTTGTTCCTAGTTGTGTTTTGTGCCATCTGATAATAGTCTGGAGACATGGACTATCATGGTATGGTGGTCCAACCCTTGTCCTTGTGCTATGATAGGCTATGGACTGAAGCTATAATGCAAATACTTTGGCATGTCAATGATTAGTGAGTTGTACCCTATCTCGACGTAGTGTGGTACCCATTGTCCTTGTTTGGTTGTAGAGGTGCTTGGATGAAAGGTTACGCTTATGGTTATGACATGGATCTTATTTTGTGTACTTTATTAGTTTTTTCTTCATTCACTTGTGCTCCTTTGTGGTACTTGCTATCGGGGTCTTTCCCCGCTGGTTTTATCTCGCCAGGTTCAGTAGCAGAGCCCGAGGATTGTAAACCCCCTCGATTAAATCTATAGATAGTCAGGTTTTGATTGGGAAAATTTTGGATTTAGCAGCAGATGTTGAGGTTTAGAGTAGAGTTAAGTTGGTCTGGTATTTTAATTCATTTAATTAAAACCCTTGGCGTGCCCTATCATCGTTTAATTATTCGGAGCCCAATATCAGTCCATAAATTCCATTGGATTATTGTACTTCTGACTTGACCCGCCAAATTAGGCACTGGACTTTTCTGTCACTCAAAATCAGATTTCTTTGTGCTCTAAATTAATTGCACCATTTTTCGAAACCGTAATCCATATTTAATTCCGTGTCGGACACCTGTGTCGTTACCCTCAATTTTGAGATACCAACTTAACCCGTTGAGCCGGACCAACTAAAGGGTCCAAGAGTGACTCAAAGCCCCCACCATTTTTGACCTTTGTGTCATTTCCAGATTATGACCCCAAGTGCCCCCATTTAATTCAAAAGAGCGGGACACTTTAATTCTATTTAAATCGGGGATACCAATTTTGTCTAATCCTATTTTAATCCAAAATTAATCTTGATGGCCATTAAATTAAACCCGTGCCAAACCCCCAACACCCCCTCGCCATGCAAATCATCAACCACAATTTTCTCCATAATTTTTGCGTCATTTTATGTGTTCGTGCAATTTCCCGAATTTAAGGGGCTTAGTTGCAATTTATTAAAATAGGTGTCCTAACCTCATTGGCCTAGGCCAAATGGAGAAGCCCCCTCTCCTTTGACCAAGTCAAGCCTCCCTCCCCCTTTTATTTTGGATGAAGAGTTTATTCCTTCATATGTAATCAGCACCACCCATTTTTAATGGGCAAATCCTGACCACACATTCTCATAACACCTCCCCTATTAAATGCCTCTTCAATGCACACATCCCAAGCAGGCCCTAATCCCCACATTTGGGAAACCCCCCCTCTCTCTCTCCTCCCTCTTCCATTCCCAACCGAATTTCTTCTCCTCCTTCATTTCTTCTTCTCCTTCCTTTCTTCTTCTTCTTCCTTTCTTCTTGGAGAGGAACACCCCCAGCCGACTGCTTCGGCTCGACCCCGCAGCGGCTGTGCGGCCACCCCCGACGGCTGACCGAGCCACTGCTCCGGCGTCGGGTCGTCTTCCCGCAGCCAGCCCGGCCTGACGGAGCAGCGCCGCTCCGCCACTGCCCCGGCGGATCCCATCCAGCGGCGTACAGCAACCGCTATACAGTCCTTCATCACTCCGGCTAGCTGTGCAGATCACCCTCCGACGCGAACCGCTCGAGCCAATGCAGCAGCCTCACCTCCGGCTCCGGCCAGTTCGAGCACCCACTCCGGCCGGCCCGGCCTGTGCAGCAAACCCTACTCGATTGTGCACTGTCGGCACCCAAGCTCCGGCGAGCTTCCTCCCCATCCCGAGACTCACTTCACCAGAGCAATGCAGCCACCCGACTCCTCATGTCCAACCACTCTACTCCGACGAACATCGCCACAAGCCACTCCCCACACCACCCTCGTCTGCATCTTCTCTGACGAGGTCCCCATACCGCGACTTTCCCGCCACACGCCACCAGCGCTGCACCCTACGAGCCGGCCACCCGACGTCCCTCACCACCACGACCTTACTCCGGCCAACCTCCCTCGACCGTCCCTGAGCTCCTCCACGTACTGCCGACCATCCTCCGGCCAGAGACGGCCACCCGCATCGTCTCCTCATCGTCTTCACCATCAACTCCAACACCTCTCATACCTCGCTATCGTTTTCCCTACGGGCAACCACTCTGGCGTGCCACCGTGCCGCTGCCAAGGTGAATACTCCTCCTCTCTATATGTTGTATATTGTGTATTGTTATGGTTAGTCTAGTATTATTTTATATTGTTATATAGTTTAGTTAGTTTTAGAGTTGTGTTAAATATGCTATTGAAATTTTAGGGTTATGAATGCATGAGTTTTATGATATATGTTGAGCTTTAGGGTTTTGAATCCATGGATATTTTAGAGTTATTACATTCTTAATAAATGCAAACTAATGGTTGAATGCTAAATAGAGATTTTGGGGTTATTACATGCAAATTGTTGGTATGTGAATGCAATGGATTTTATGGTTTGATGTGACAAAATATTTGCGTTGGTGATTGAAATAATAAATATAATGAGTGGAGGGTTAAAATATCATACGAGACTTTGGGAGTTATTTATTATATACAATTGATTAACGTTGATAAGCGAATTTAATTGTTATGGAATGCTGCTGAGGATAGTAAAACATTGATTGTCATTGAGGGGCAGGTTAATTATTATGAAATTGTAGAGTGACCTTAACCCATGGGTTACTATTGAAAGTCCAATAAATATTAGTTATTTATTTGAGTTGAGGCACGTCAATGTGCATGTTAACATCTGTGAACACTGAGGTGAAACTGAGGATCGGATCGTGTTTTGAACCACGGAATATCATGATGAATAGAGTAAGATTGAGGTTTGGATTGATGAGATTGTTCAGATGATTAATTTGATTGGATGTGACGTACCCCTAGTCAACCTTGGTCAAGCCTCTAGCGTCGTGTCACTGTGAGAGTAGCTGAGTCTGAGCATATGTTTAGACGTGTGTCACATCCCTGTTTGCCACATGATAGTTTATTGATTGAGTTTGTATCTCGTCTCTAGGTACTACGGGACTCGCGGACTTGGACGTTGTACCGGATCCTCGTCATCAGCAGCCAGACGCAGGCAAGTGTACCTTGCCACCCTGTATTTCAGTTTACAGATATTTATTGTTTCGCTATATACATTGTGCATGTATTTATGTTGACGTTCGATACTTCGCGTCCGGTTCACAACCGGGTGAAGACGTATGTCGTAACGTCTTAGAAAGATGGTTGGATGTTTCGTAGCATCTCGATATACGTACCTGAGTATATCGACACCCCAGGACACACTCATACACTATGATCGTGCTAGATTCCTTTATCCTGATACTGACATCATGACCAGAGACTGGGACGACCTTAGGGTCACGTCTGTTGAGTATTTCTGTGTGTCGAGACTGTTAGATAGAGGTTCAGGTTCAGCGCACCATCGTTGACCGCTTGGGAAGGGGAAGACAGTTACTAGACGTTTGGGCTCCTCTGCACGCGCTTATATATATATATATATATATATATATATATATATATATATATATACTATTTCTGTAGTGATCCTGTATCTAGAGTAGTTGTACCACCCGAGTGACTCCTTGCCCGGAGCTGCGGTACGTGCCGTGTGTTTCCGTGTCCGAAGCTACAGTTTTATTTTGGACAGCCCACACGTCGAACATTGTCTTTAAACTGTGTCACACTTATTTGGTTATGATAGAGTACCATGTCGTTGCACTTGTACTTTCTGTTTACTTGGCATGCTGTATTTTTGTACCTTGTTACGTCCCTCTGAGGACCTGGTTCCCTGCCAGTTTTGTAGCATAGATGATTATAGAGCATTTGGAGTTGCTGTTGTAGTCGCATGTCTTGCGAGCATGGTACCAGGTACTCATATCTTATCTACCGGTATTATGGTTATTGTACATTGATTATTCATCTGTTGTTGTAGTCTAGTTTTTATAGACTCATACTTCTTCTCGAGTCTATTCGAGTTAGTGTGTTATTGGACGGCCGACTCTAACACATATAGCTCTTTCTTGTATACTTCTGTACATTATAGATTGAGACATAGAGGTTTACATTTATGGGATATCTAGTTAGTGCCCTTTATATTTTACAGCTTATACGTATTCGAGTCAGACCAGAGTCTGGTCGAATGCGTAGCTGGCGTATCACGGATTCCTGGTCCTACGTATTTTAGGACTGGAGCATGACATATTTTTGTGGTGGCCCATGCAAGTCCGATTTAAATCGTCTTGGTCACCTGACTGTGCCAAGCGAGCCTGCCAATTAGGAATAGATATTATGATTGTTGAATAGGATCTCAATCCATACTTGAATTTAAAAACTCTTTATATGTGATTATCGCCCTTGGACTTCCAATTTACATTCGTTCAATCTTCGTCAATATCGCTATCCTTGTTTCTCGTCCCCTATTGTTCGGGGAGACGAATGCTTGTGACTAATGATTTCCCTCCAGAATAAGATCGAAGACCAGACGACGGAAGACAGAATTAGTATACCTTTCTCGGAGAAGATTGTTACCTTATCAGTATAGATTGATGGGTTCTTTGGATTCTAGAACTAGTGTGGAAGGTTGGCAAGAGAGTTGGACCCAGTAGTACCCTACCCGTGCTTGAGGTAGCAGTGATCTTGGAAGTACTGAGAGCTGGAAGGATTGTTGATCATGACCTAGAATAATTTATGGAAATGCATAGCCTGATGATAGAAACTAGTGGTTGTATATGATAGCAATGCTAGGAACGATGATTATGAGCTAGAGGAGATGAAATTTTAGGATCTCACTTGGAAGATAATGATCGGATTCCAAGAATTCTAGTATGTGCTTGAGTGATACCATCATTGTACTTGTGACTTTGAGAGATGAATAACGAAAAGAAGAAATTCGAGGAATAAAATTTTTGGGAAAACCTTGGGGAGAAGAGAAATTATACATTAGGCAAGGAAACATTTTCTTTTGAGGATTGATGTTGGAAACAGAACGGGGGAAATTATTTTGAGGTTTAGTCTAGACTATGACCTTATCCTAGACATGGATTGGTTGAGCCAATACCATGCAACGCTTGATTGTCGTCGTGGTTGTGTCACCTTTAGACCACCGGATTACCCTGAGTTGGAGTTTTTAGAGAGCCTGGAAGCATGGTGCCCACCTACCTTTGAGGCACACATTGCAGAGGGGGAACCAGTGTACCCCGCATTATACCAAAGTTTAAGGATGTGGTTCTAGAGAATCTTTCCGGCTTGCCACCTGACAGTGAGATAGAATTTGCTATAGAGTTGACTCCAAGAGCGGAGCCAATTATTTTCCCGTCTTCAGACTAGCACTGAAAGAGTTGGTGGAGTTGAAGGTCCATAGTAGAGGATCACTTAGACAAGTGTTTCAGTCGGGCTAGTCTTTCTCCATGGGGAGTACCCATCATATTGTACCGAAGAAGGACGGGACGGTACGTTGCGTATCGATTACAGGGCGTTAAGTGCTATAACGATAAGGAACAAGTACCCTATGTTACGCAACGATGATTTACTTGATTAGCTTAGCATCGCATTTTGTATTCACAGAGATCGATCTCAGATCAGGCGAACATCAGATCAAGGTACGGAGAGAGGATATCCCGAAGATGGCCTTTTCGGACGAAGTATGGCCACTATGAGTTTTTAGTCATGACCGTTTGGTTTAACCAATGCACCAGCAGTATTTATGAACTTGATAAATAATAGTTCCCACCAGTACCTAGATAAGTTTATGGTGGTGTTCATCGACGTCTTGGTATATTCCGAGAACCAGAAGAAACACGAGAGACATCTCAGGATCGTGTTAGAGACGCTGAGACAGGAGAGACTGTATGCCAAGCTCAGCAAATATGAGTTATGATCAGATAGAATAGATAGTCTACGCATCAGGACGACTAAAGGTTCATGGGAAGAACTATCAGACGCTCGACCTAGAACTAGCCGCAGTGATAATTATACTAAAGCTATGGCGACACTACCTTTATGGAGAGCGTATTGAGATTTATACAAAACATAAAAGTCTGAAGTATACCTACACGAAAAAGGAGCTCAACATGAGACAGAGGCGCTGGCTAGAACTCATGACAGATTATAACATTGAGTTGCAGTACCACCCTGGCAATGCGAATTTAGTAGCAGATGCCTTGAGCAAGAAGCCTATGGCATATTTTTATGACTCATCACTAGTTGTTAGAGGATTTTCAAGAACTCTGGATTGAGATTGTATTGCCAGGCATGGATGGACAGATGGCCAGTCTCGAGGATTCAGTCCACATTTATTGAGAGGATCAAGGCAACCTTGCCTACAGATATGGGATTTAAACGACAGCGAGACAGGACAGAGGCCGACATGTAGACGGGACTCAGGATTCATGAAGACGGAACATTGAGGTGTGGAGATCGCCTATATGTTTCGAGTGGCGAACTACGCCAAGAGTTGATGACCGAGGCACATAGTGTCACTACCACTTTTCCAGATAAGGGCATTTGGGTAATTTACTATTTTGGATAATTATGTATTAAATTAATTTGCTGAGTTTTATAAACTATTTATATATTATTAGTGATATTAGATTTAGGTCAAACCCTAGAACTCATTAGGACAAACCCTAATGACTAAGCCTAATTTGAAAACCTAATTCTAGAGAAACCCTAGAATTCAAATTTTAGGGTGAACCCTCAAACCCTAGACTGACTGAACCTTAGTTAATTAGGTTCTACAGGACCTAACCTGGGGGTTTAACCAAAAACTATTCATTGGAAACCCTAACCTAGTTTAATATAAAAAGGGAAGCCTCTCTCCAAGCCATTCTTCAAGTAGAAAGAAGAAACCCTAGCCTCCATAAGAAAAACCACTTGTTCTCCACCCCAAATTCGAGATCAAACCCTAGGGATCCCATTTTCCTCCTTCAAAGCAAAGAGAAGCAAGGAGTTTGGGGTCAAGAAGCCTGGGAGAAGAAGAACCTCCATTGAAGAAACTATCTCCCTAGGTAAAACCCTATTTTATTCAATTGTTATTCTGTTTTTCTTGTTTTTGGCTATTAGAAAACCTACCTTGATGTTTAGGTTTTGATTTCTGAGACTCTACATGAGGCAGAGGAGGTGGTTAGAGTTGATGAAGGACTTTGACATCTCATTGTAGTACCACCCAGGGAAGGCCAACGTAGTCGCCGATGCCTTGAGCAGGTATCCGATGGCTATGTACTTGATGACAGATAGACATTTGTTGGCGGATTTGGAAAGCTTGGAGATTGAGGTATTAGTTCCCGGTACAGAGATTCAGATGTGGGGATTACAGATACAGTCCGAGATGATGGACAGGATCAGAGCGGCGCAGTATGATGATGAGGCCTTGAGGAGTATCAGAGCACATGTTCGGGCAGGATTGTCGGACGACTTTACTATCGCAGAGGATGGCTCCTTACGACACGGCACGAGGATGTGTGTGCCGAGCGGGGAGTTACACGAGGAGATTTTGCAGGAGGCACACCGCTCTCAGTACTCGATGCATCCTGGTGCCAACAAGATGTATCGAGACTTGAGGGAGCACGTATGGTGGTATGGAATGAAGCGCGAGGTAGCACGCTTCGTATCCCGGTGTCTAGTGTGCCAGCAGGTAAAGGCAGACCGGCAAAGGCCAGGTGGTTTGCTTCAACCTTTACCGATTCCAGAGTGGAAATGGGAGCACGTGACCATGGATTTCGTTTTAGGGCTTCCACGTTCTCCAGGAGGGAAGGACGCAATTTGGGTCATCGTGGACAGGTTGACCAAATCAGCCCATTTCTTACCTTTCAAGGTGGGCACGTCGACAGAGAGGCTAGCAGAGATGTACGTGCGTCAGATCGTTAGGCTTCATGGAGTTCCTGTAAGCATCATCTCGGATCGAGATAGTCGTTTTACTTCCCACTTCTGGAGGAGTCTGCAGGCTAGCTTGGGCACTCAGCTCAAGTTCAGTACCGTATACCACCCCCAGACAGACGGGCAGTCTGAACGGACTATTCAGACTCTAGAGGATATGCTACGTACTTGCGTTCTAGATCTCGGAGGTTCTTGGGAGGATCATCTGCACCTGGTAGAGTTTGCTTACAACAACAGCTACCAGGCCAGCATCGAGATATCACCATTTGAGGCTCTTTATGGAAGGAGGTGTCGTACACCGTTATCTTGGGACGACGTTGGAGAGAGAGCCTTGCTAGGACCAGAAATGGTCGTGGATGTAGCAGAAAAGGTGAAACTCATCAGAGACAGACTGCGAGTGGCGCAGGACAGACAGCGGCATTGGGCCGACAGCCACCGTAGACCCCTTGAGTTTCAGGTATAGATTGTTATTTTTTTGGTTTGTGTTGTTTGTTTAGACTGCGTGTTGAGACTGTTTTGTTTTAGGTTGGCGATCTAGTATTCCTACGGATTTCTCCGACGCGTGGAACGATTCGTTTTGGTAGAGGCGGGAAGCTTAGCCCATGCTACATCGGACCCTTTGGCATTCTTGCGAGGGTAGGTGCAGTGGCGTATAGACTGGACTTGCCGCCTGCATTAGAGGGAGTGCATGATGTGTTCCACGTGTCGCAGCTGAGAGGGTACGTGGCAGACCCTAGTCACGTACTTGACCACTCGGAGATTGAGGTTGGTCCGACGCTCAGCTACCCTGAGCAGCCCGTAGAGATCTTGGACCGCAGAGAGAAGGTGTTGCGGAACCAAACTATTTCTTTGGTTCGTGTTGCATGGAGACATCACTCTCCAGGGGAGTCGACCTGGGAGAGAGAGGACGAAATGCGCGAGCAATACCCGTACCTCTTCTAGACTTGAGGTATATCCCTTTCTGGTTTTATTCTTGTTCTGTTCAGTCCAAATTTCGAGGACGAAATTTTTTTTAGGAGGGTAGACTTGTCACTACCACTTTTCCAGATAAGGGCATTTGGGTAATTTACTATTTTGGATAATTATGTATTAAATTAATTTGCTGAGTTTTATAAACTATTTATATATTGTTAGTAATATTAGATTTAGGTCAAACCCTAGAACTCATTAGGACAAACCCTAATGACTAAGCCTAATTTGAAAACCTAATTCTAGAGAAACCCTAGAATTCAAATTTTAGGGTGAACCCTCAAACCCTAGACTGACTGAACCTTAGTTAATTAGGTTCTACAGGACCTAACCTGGGGGTTTAACCAAAAACTATTCATTGGAAACCCTAACCTAGTTTAATATAAAAAGGGAAGCCTCTCTCCAAGCCATTCTTCATGTAGAAAGAAGAAACCCTAGCCTCCATAAGAAAAACCACTTGTTCTCCACCCCAAATTCGAGATCAAACCCTAGGGATCCCATTTTCCTCCTTCTAAGCAAAGAGAAGTAAGGAGTTTGGGGTCAAGAAGCCTGGGAGAAGAAGAACCTCCATTGAAGAAACCATCTCCCTAGGTAAAACCCTATTTTATTCAATTGTTATTCTGTTTTTCTTGTTTTTGGCCATTAGGAAACCTACCTTGATGTTTAGGTTTTGATTTCTGAGACTCTACATGAAGACCTAGGTGAACTTGGATTTTGATGACCTATGGGTGTTTTCCCCAAATTTCTGGAACCCAAACCCTAGGGATCTTGTGTAGGCACATCACCCCTCCTACGTATGAGTTTAGATCTCAGTTTTTAGGTTTTGATTGGGAATTTCTGGGTTTATAGGTAAATTCATTTTTCTGCCCTGTATATGTTCGAGGAAATGTGCAGTCAAGTTCTTGTGGTTGAACTGTGAATGGTTCATTGTGCAGTCGGGTTTGGGAGTGTATGTGTATAACTGTGTGGCTGTGTTTGTGTGTATAGGTAGGTTGAGATGCATTGGGGTATCAGATTTCCTCATGGCACTGTGTAGGATCAAGATTTCTCTTTAACTGTACAGTCGGGTGTGTATTGGGGGAAGTTTCTGAGCAGTGTGAGTTTTAGAGGCTGTGTATCAATAACTTGGGATTAGTGTGTGTCCCCAGTGTGAGGGAAACTTGTGCATGTGTGTTAGGTCCTAGGAGTGTATCAGTTAATCTATTAATTTTCTATGGATCAATGTGTACTTTGTGTTAGATACTGGTGTATGTGACTGTGCTGTGCTGTGCTGTACTGTGCTGTACCGTGTGCACATGTGTGTGTGAATGTGAAGTTCAGTGTCTATGTACAGCAGAGTGTGTGTCTTAGCATTTCCTGTGTGTGTCAGTTAGGTGAGAAACCAGTGTGTATTGCCTAAGGGTATCTAGGTACTATGAGTGTATCTGAGTGAGAGGGAACCTTAGTGTATGTAATCTCAGTATCTAGAACCTGTGTGTGTGTGTGTCCTAGGTTTCTTCAGATTTCGGTACCTGGGTGTGGTAGTATAGGAAGTTGTGGTATCAATGAATGAGGGTTTTAATTGGCTGTGGTTGTGTGAACTGGGTGTGTATCAGTATAAGAGTGTATCAGTTTAGCCCATGTGTGTGTGTGTATAATGTTCAGTGAAGAGTTCACATACATGTGTCTTTGAGTGTCAGGTATTAGTAAGTTTCACTGAATGAACCTATGTCTGTGCACATATGTGTGTGAGGAATTCTCATCTCAGAAATTGTGTGTGAGTGAATACCTGTAAACTTGTGTAGCTGTGTCAGTATGGGTGAATTGGTGCTGTGTTAACCTGTGTGCTGTCTGTGTGCAGAACAGTTTGTGTAGGTGTGTAGATGTGTAGGTCTGTGTATCAGTGAGTACCAGTGCCTATGTGTGTACCTGTGTCCTTGAGTTAATAGTATAGCTGGGTCTCAGTGTATCAGACACTGTGGAGCCACACAACAATAGGTATCAATACCATGTCAGTCTCTAGGTATCCTCAGTGCATAGATATTAGAAGAGTAATGCAGTGTCCAGTTGGGGTTATGGATGGGTTGAGTAGAAACAACAAGTAACCAAGTGGCCTGTGTATGTGCTTGTTATGTATATGTGTGTCTTAAGAGTAGTGTGCAGGAAGTGCCAGTGAATGAACTGTGCCACTGTGAGTGAGTGTTGTGTGTATGAGTGAGCAGTGAGTGATTATGTATCAGCTTGAGTGTTCAGTCATGGGTCTTTGATAGGTAGTTATGTGTCAAGTGTAGGTAAGTAAATAGGATGCATGGGTTCAATGTAAGGTAAAGGTATTAGATGTGGGAAAATACACTAGTACAAGGGTATCAGTTAGCAGTTAGGAAATAATATGGGGTATTGGTGTGGGTTAATATGTAGAGTTGAGTATAGGTATTAAAGTATTAAAACTAAGATAATATTAGATGATAGATTAACTATTATATATATATTGTATCACTTAGCATTAGCTAAGTTATACTTGTAATCACCCTAGAAACTAGATTTGAACCCAGATTGAGGAGTTATGAGTATACCCTAGTGTTTATAACTAGGGATGACAATTAGCTAGTGTTAGACTAGTATTGACCAGTAGGATTTAGAATTGACCTAGAGGCCTCGTGTTTAATTAGTTAAACATGTTTATTCTTTTATTTCAATATTTTGACATTGATATTCCATAAATAGGTCATTTTGATCTCTCCTTGGACATTGATCCTCACACTTTGCTCAGGACCACAGGCGAGTACATTCTCTGACAGTTTTCATTGTTGATTATTTCTATAATGCAATTGTATTACATACTTGATTCCGACACTATGGATACACGGGTTAGCACCCTAGATCCCCATCATGAGGAGTCGTGATTGGAATCCATCGTGCTAGCTGGGGATGGGGAACTATTAGTAGATTATGTGATCATATCCAAATCCTTTACATGCATCATAGCTCACCCCACTTCTCACGTTGGGTGCGGCCTGACCATCTTACATGCATCATAGCTGTTATATATGATTAACCTGACCACTACATGCATCATAGCTAACCATATGGTTAGCCTAACCTACAAGAATCATAGTTAATCATATATAACCAGCCTGATCAAGTCCCAAGCCGATCACATGATAAACTGATAATTCAAACACTTAGCTAGATGTTTATTTTTATTCAGATTCACTTGTTCTAGCATTCACTGTTTATTGTTCATTGCTAGATGCTCTATTGCCTATTTCATTTCTCCTGTACTTCTCATTTTCAGCATATACTTTCATCTTGTATTTCTTACACTGTTTATAGTCTTTGTCAATTTAATGAAACTGCTGTTAGTGCTTGTGCTTCGCTCCAATCCTGACTGGATAACATTTTTCAGAGGACCTGGAGGATCTTTGCCCCACTCATTACGGCCCAGGATTAGAGGGATATTTCACTCCAGAAACCCCAGAGGAGTTGCCTAGCCTAGAGGAGAATGTACCTGAAAATTCTTAGATTATTTTTCTGTATTTATTGTTCTAGACTGAGACTGAGTTGTATTTATTATTCTGTGATTTTTGTGAGGTCATCTAGACCCAAGATTTGAGTTGGACTTATTGTGGTTGATTTTTATTAGAACTCTTTTCTATTCTCATTGTGCCATTATTTCTATTAGCTTGTGATTGAGTATATCATAGAACTGTGGATTTTTATCATTGTCCTCCGTGCGGAGTTGAGACTATTGACAGGATATATTATATGTTGAGACCTAGACAGCGTTCTACCGCCGATGCTGCGGCGTAGGCTGGACGTACCCACGACTCATGCCCAAATTCCGGGTGCGGGTCGTGACACGTTTTTATTGGTGGCCCATGCAGGTCAAGTCCTAGATTCGCATTAGAGCGATATCGTAGTGGTGCTCGCTTAGAGTATTACTACGAGCCTGTTTTAGGAAATAGGAATTAGGCCGAGGTTATGCTCAATCACAATTAGGGAATTCTGAATTCTTATGATACTACTCTTACTGATTTTTCCTTTAGAAATTTAATGTCCTTCCTTGATGATATCGTATCTATTGCCTTAATTAAATCTTTCGATCTGTCTTCAGGATGCCGCCGAAGACCAGGTCCCAGAGACTCGGAGCAGCAGCTTCAGAGAGGTCTGCCACTTCTCGCCCTGTCGGACAGACATCCGCAGCACCTCCTACATCTCCAGTACATGTGGGAGTGTCTGCAGCATTCGGGGGTCCTCCACCACCTGTTCAGAGGGTCCCCTCAGCTACGACGGGGCCTCTACCACCACCACCACCAGTTCAGCATCCAAGAGGTGTGCCTGTCGATGGGGCACAGATGTTCGCCTTGATTCAGGGCATGGTCGATGCCCAGAGGACGTCGGCAGAGGCCCAGAGAGTGCAGGCTGAGGCAAATTAGGCTCAGACAGAGATGATGAGGGTGAACATGGAGAATGCTCATCAAGTGGCTCTCCAGGCTGTGGAGAGAGTTACTCAGCAGCAGCAGCGTCCTGATCAGCACCACCAGAGGCCGGGCACCATTGTGGATTTCAAGAGGATGATGCCTCGGGAGTTCAAGGGGACAGAAGGGATATTCTACGCCGATGATTGGCTAGAGGACATCGAGAGGAACTTACGCTTGGCACAGCTTCCAGAGGCCCTCCAGATCGAGGCCGCTGGCAGCCAGATGTTCGATATTGCCTTGACGTGGTTTCGCACGGAGCCGAGACTCTTGCGCAGGGGACTCACTTGGGAGGATTTCAAGGAGCTCTTCAAGGAGAAGTTCTTTCCTGATGTTGCCCTGGGAGCTTTGGAGAGTCAGTTCCATGACTTAGCCCAGGGGAGCTCGTCCGTCGATGAGTATGCCGCAGAGTTTTCCCGCCTGAGCCGCTTCGCGCCATCGATGATTAGAGATCCGGGGGACAGGGCCCGGAAGTTCAGAAAGGGACTGGCAAGGGAGATCAAGTCTCGCACGTCGGGACGTCGCACAGCTACCTACGAGGGCATATTGATGGATGCCCAGATAGCCGAGGATGACTTGGGCCTCAGGCCCAAGAGGGGACGCGATGGTTCCGGAGGAGCAAACAGTAGTGCGGGACCGGGCAAGCGTCCACACTTTCAACAGCAACAGCAGAGACCCTTTCAGCAGCAGCATCAGGCACCAGCCAGAGGGCAGGTCCAGCAGCAGCAACAGAGACAGACTCAGCCCGCCATCCAGTGTGCGTACTGCGGGAAGATGGGACATACTAGAGATATCTGCAGGAAGAGATTGGGCTCATGTCTGTCCTGCGGATCGACGATACACCAGCTGAAAGATTGTCCTACCATTCGTCCAGGTCAGGGTGGAGCAGCCGCCCAGAAAGGACCAGACAGGGTACCTACCGTACTAGGAGGCCAACAACAGAGGGGACCACTTCCACCATAACATCAGAAGTTTGCCCAGCACCAGCAGCAGAGAGGTGTACCCTAGGGGCGAGCGTACGCCATGGCAGTCGAGGAGATCGAGCCAGCAGGAGACTTGATCACAGGTTCGGTTCTTCTCGATTGTATTCCCGCATTTACCTTATTCGACTCTGGCGCTTTCCATAGTTTTGTGTGTGTATCTTATGCACTTCGACATCATTTAGACACAGAACCATTAGCTAGGACTTGCAAGATCACGACTGGTGGAGGTATTATCCTAGTCCGTGATCACTGCAAGGACCGGAGAGTGTCAGTAGGAGGCCGAGAGTTGAGCGTGAGCTTACTCGTCATGCCACTTCCGGGGTACGATATTATACTCGGAATGGACTGGTTGAGTAGGCATCATGCTACTATAGATTATTATAGAGGCAGAGTATTATTTAGACCACCAGGAGAGCCGGAGTTTGAGGTCGTCCGAGGAGCAGCGGAACAGAGCAGGAGCACATTTTGCAGAGCCAGGGCGGAAGAAGAGGAGTTGCTACATCCTCTGATAGCGGAGTTCCTGGATGTATTTCCAGAAGAGTTGCCAGGCTTGCCGCCAGACAGAGATGTTGAATTCTCTATAGACTTGGTTCCAGGAGCGGAGCCCATTTCACAACATGTCTATAGAGTCAACAACAGTGAGCTGGCAGAACTGAAGAAGCAAGTCGAGGAGCTGCAGGACAAAGGCTTCATCAAATCCAGTTCATCACCATGGGGAGCTCCGGTATTGTTCGTACCGAAGAAGGATGGCACGGTGCGCATGTGCATTGATTATAGAGCTTTGAACAATATCACTATCAAGAACAAGTACCCGCTGCCGAGGATAGATGATCTTTTCGATCAGTTGAGCGGGGCGAGGGTGTTTTCAAAGATAGATTTGAGGTCAGGCTATCACCAGGTGAAGGTGAAGAGAGAAGACACACCAAAGACAGCTTTTCGGACCAGATACGGCTAGTTTGAGTTCATGGTGATGCCATTTGGTTTAACCAATGCACCGGCAGTATTCATGAACCTGATGAACAAGGTGTTCCACCAGTACCTTGACAAGTTCGTAGTGGTGTTTATCGATGATATTCTTGTGTATTCCAAGACCCCGGAGGAGCACGAAGAGCACCTGAGGTTGGTCTTAGAGACTCTCAGGAGGGAGAAGCTGTACAGGAAACTCTCTAAGTGTGAATTCTTCCTTGACAAGGTTAAATTTCTTGGGCATGTGGTATCGGGTGACGGAATCTCGGTTAACCCACAGAAGATCGAGGCAGTGAAGTCGTGGGCTACCCCCAGTTCGGTAGTTGAGATCAGGAGTTTTCTCGGGCTAGCAGGATACTACAGGAGGTTTGTACAAGACTTCTCCAGAATTGCAGCGCCGATGACCCGACTGACTAGGAAGGATGTGGATTTTGTCTGGACGGAGGAGTGCCAGGCTACATTTGATGAGCTGAAGAAGAGGTTGACAACAGCTCCAGTTTTGATGTTGCCAGCAGGGACAGGTGGTTTCACCATCTACAGTGATGCTTCAGGTAAGGGTCTGGGATGTGTTCTTCAGCAGCACGGGAAGGTAATTGCCTATGCTTCTAGGCAGTTACGCCCTCATGAAGAGAACTACCCCACCCACGATTTGGAGTTGGCAGCAGTTATCTTCGCTCTAAAGCTGTAGAAATATTACCTGTACGGAGAGCGTGTGAAGATCTTTACAGACCACAAGAGCTTGAAGTACGTATTCATACAGAAGGAGCTGAACATGAGGCAGAGGAGGTGGTTAGAGTTGATGAAGGACTTTGACATCTCATTACAGTACCACCCAGGGAAGGCCAACGTAGTCGCCGATGCCTTGAGCAGGTATCCGATGGCTATGTACTTGATGACAGATAGACATTTGTTGGCGGATTTAGAAAGCTTGGAGATTGAGATGTTAGTTCCCGGTACAGAGATTCAGATGTGGGGATTACAGATACAGTCCGAGCTGATGGACAGGATCAGAGCGGCGCAGTATGATGATGAGGCCTTGAGGAGTATCAGAGCACATGTTCGGGCAGGATTGTCGGACGACTTTACTATCGCAGAGGATGGCTCCTTACGACACGGCACGAGGATGTGTGTGCCGAGCGGGGAGTTACGCGAGGAGGTTTTGCAGGAGGTACACCGCTCTCAGTACTCGATGCATCCTGGTGCCAACAAGATGTATCGAGACTTGAGGGAGCACGTATGGTGGTATGGAATGAAGCGCGAGGTAGCACGCTTCGTATCCCGGTGTCTAGTGTGCCAGCAGGTAAAGGCAGACCGGCAAAGGCCAGGTGGTTTGCTTCAACCTTTACCGATTCCAGAGTGAAAATGGGAGCACGTGACCATGGATTTCGTTTCAGGGCTTCCACGTTCTCCAGGAGAAAAGAACGCAATTTGGGTCATCGTGGACAGGTTGACCAAATTAGCCCATTTCTTACCTTTCAAGGTGGGCACGTCGACAGAGAGGCTAGCAGAGATGTACGTGCGTCAGATCGTTAGGCTTCATGGAGTTCCTGTAAGCATCGTCTCGGATCGGGATAGTCGTTTCACTTCCCACTTCTGGAGGAGTTTGCAGGCTAGCTTGGGCACTCAGCTCAAGTTCAGTACCGCATACCACCCCCAGACAGACGGGCAGTCTGAACGGACTATTCAGACTCTAGAGGATATGCTACGTACTTGCGTTCTAGATCTCGGAGGTTCTTGGGAGGATCATCTGCACCTGGTAGAGTTTGCTTACAACAACAGCTACCAGGCCAGCATCGAGATATCACCATTTGAGGCTCTTTATGGAAGGAGGTATCGTACACCGTTATCTTGGGACGACGTTGGAGAGAGAGCCTTGCTAGGACCAGAAATGGTCGTGGATGCAGCAGAAAAGGTGAAACTCATCAGAGACAGACTGCGAGTGGCCCAGGATAGACAGCGGCATTGGGCCGACAGCCACCGTAGACCCCTTGAGTTTCAGGTATAGATTATTATTTTTCTGGTTTGTGTTGTTTGTTTAGACTGCGTGTTGAGACTGTTTTGTTTTAGGTTGGCGATCTAGTATTCCTACGGATTTCTCCGACGCGTGGAACGATTCATTTTGGTAGAGGCGGGAAGCTTAGCCCATGCTACATCGGACCCTTTGGCATTCTTGCGAGGGTAGGTGCAGTGGCGTATAGACTGGACTTGCCGCCTACATTAGAGGGAGTGCATGATGTGTTCCACGTGTCGCAGCTGAGACGGTATGTGGCAGACCCTAGTCACGTACTTGACCACTCGGAGATTGAGGTTGGTCCGACGCTCAGCTACCCTGAGCAGCCCGTAGAGATCTTGGACCGCAGAGAGAAGGTGTTGCGGAACCAAACTATTTCTTTGGTTCGTGTTGCATGGAGACATCACTCTCCAGGGGAGTCGACCTGGGAGAGAGAGGACGAAATGCGCGAGCAATACCCGTACCTCTTCTAGACTTGAGGTATATCCCTTTCTGGTTTTATTCTTGTTCTGTTCAGTCCAAATTTCGAGGACGAAATTTCTTTTAGGAGGGTAGACTTGTCACTACCACTTTTCCAGATAAGGGCATTTGGGTAATTTACTATTTTGGATAATTATGTATTAAATTAATTTGCTGAGTTTTATAAACTATTTATATATTGTTAGTGATATTAGATTTAGGTCAAACCCTAGAACTCATTAGGACAAACCCTAATGACTAAGCCTAATTTGAAAACCTAATTCTAGAGAAACCCTAGAATTCAAATTTTAGGGTGAACCCTCAAACCCTAGACTGACTGAACCTTAGTTAATTAGGTTCTACAGGACCTAACCTGGGGGTTTAACCAAAAACTATTCATTGGAAACCCTAACCTAGTTTAATATAAAAAGGGAAGCCTCTCTCCAAGCCATTCTTCATGTAGAAAGAAGAAACCCTAGCCTCCATAAGAAAAACCACTTGTTCTCCACCCCAAATTCGAGATCAAACCCTAGGGATCCCATTTTCCTCCTTCTAAGCAAAGAGAAGTAAGGAGTTTGGGGTCAAGAAGCCTGGGAGAAGAAGAACCTCCATTGAAGAAACCATCTCCCTAGGTAAAACCCTATTTTATTCAATTGTTATTCTGTTTTTCTTGTTTTTGGCCATTAGGAAAGCTACCTTGATGTTTAGGTTTTGATTTCTGAGACTCTACATGAAGACCTAGGTGAACTTGGATTTTGATGACCTATGGGTGTTTTCCCCAAATTTCTGGAACCCAAACCCTAGGGATCTTGTGTAGGCACATCACCCCTCCTACGTATGAGTTTAGATCTCAGTTTTTAGGTTTTGATTGGGAATTTCTGGGTTTATAGGTAAATTCATTTTTCTGCCCTGCATATGTTCGAGGAAATGTGCAGTCAAGTTCTTGTGGTTGAACTGTGAATGGTTCATTGTGCAGTCGGGTTTGGGAGTGTATGTGTATAACTGTGTGGCTGTGTTTGTGTGTATAGGTAGGTTGAGATGCATTGGGGTATCAGATTTCCTCATGGCACTGTGTAGGATCAAGATTTCTCTTTAACTGTACAGTCGGGTGTGTATTGGGGGAAGTTTCTGAGCAGTGTGAGTTTTAAAGGCTGTGTATCAATAACTTGGGATTAGTGTGTGTCCCCAGTGTGAGGGAAACTTGTGCATGTGTGTTAGGTCCTAGGAGTGTATCAGTTAATCTATTAATTTTCTATGGATCAATGTGTACTTTGTGTTAGATACTGGTGTATGTGACTGTGCTGTGCTGTGCTGTGCCGTGTGCACATGTGTGTGTGAATGTGAAGTTCAGTGTCTATGTACAGCAGAGTGTGTGTCTTAGCATTTCCTGTGTGTGTCAGTTAGGTGAGAAACCAGTGTGTCTTGCCTAAGGGTATCTAGGTACTATGAGTGTATCTGAGTGAGAGGGAACCTTAGTGTGTGTAATCTCAGTATCTAGAACCTATGTGTGTGTGTGTCCTAGGTTCCTTCAGATTTCGGTACCTGGGTGTGGTAGTATAGGAAGTTGTGGTATCAATGAATGAGGGTTTTAATTGGCTGTGGTTGTGTGAACTGGGTGTGTATCAGTATAAGAGTGTATCAGTTTAGCCCATGTGTGTGTGTGTATGATGTTCAGTGAAGAGTTCACATACATGTGTCTTTGAGTGTCAGGTATTAGTAAGTTTCACTGAATGAACCTATGTCTGTGCACATATGTGTGTGAGGAATTCTCATATCAGAAATTGTGTGTGAGTGAATACCTGTAAACTTGTGTAGCTGTGTCAGTATGGGTGAATTGGTGCTGTGTTAACCTGTGTGCTGTCTGTGTGCAGAACAGTGTGTGTAGGTGTGTAGATGTGTAGGTCTGTGTATCAGTGAGTACCAGTGCCTATGTGTGTACCTGTGTCCTTAAGTTAATAGTATAGCTGGGTCTCAGTGTATCAGACACTGTGGAGCCACACAACAATAGGTATCAATACCATGTCAGTCTCTAGGTATCCTCAGTGCATAGATATTAGAAGAGTAATGCAGTGTCCAGTTGGGGTTATGGATGGGTTGAGTAGAAACAACAAGTAACCAAGTGGCCTGTGTATGTGCTTGTTATGTGTATGTGTGTCTTAAGAGTAGTGTGCAGGAAGTGCCAGTGAATGAACTGTGCCACTGTGAGTGAGTGTTGTGTGTATGAGTGAGCAGTGAGTGATTATGTATCAGCTTGAGTGTTCAGTCATGGGTCTTTGATAGGTAGTTATGTGTCAAGTGTAGGTAAGTAAATAGGATGCATGGGTTCAATGTAAGGTAAAGGTATTAGATGTGGGAAAATACACTAGTACAAGGGTATCAGTTAGCAGTTAGGAAATAATATGGGGTATTGGTGTGGGTTAATATGTAGAGTTGAGTATAGGTATTAAAGTATTAAAACTAAGATAATATTAGATGATAGATTAACTATTATATATATATTGTATCACTTAGCATTAGCTAAGTTATACTTGTAATCACCCAAGAAACTAGATTTGAACCCAGATTGAGGAGTTATGAGTACACCCTAGTGTTTATAACTAGGGATGACAATTAGCTAATGTTAGACTAGTATTGACCAGTAGGCTTTAGAATTGACCTAGAGGCCTCGTGTTTAATTAGTTAAACATGTTTATTCTTTTATTTCAATATTTTGACATTGATATTCCATAAATAGGTCATTTTGATCTCTCCTTGGACATTGATCCTCACACTTTGCTCAGGACCACAGGCGAGTACATTCTCTGACAGTTTTCATTGTTGATTATTTCTATAATGCAGTTGTATTACATACTTGATTCCGACACTATTGATACACGGGTTAGCACCCTAGATCCCCATCATGAGGAGTCGTGATTGGAATCCATCGTGCTAGCTGGGGGATGGAGAACTATTAGTAGATTATGTGATCATATCCAAATCCTTTACATGCATCATAGCTCACCCCACTTCTCACGTTGGGTGCGGCCTGACCATCTTACATGCATCGTAGCTGTTATATATGATTAACCTGACCACTACATGCATCATAGCTAACCATATGGTTAGCCTGACCTACAAGAATTATAGTTAATCATATATAACCAGCCTGATCAAGTCCCAAGCCGATCACATGATAAACTGATAATTCAAACACTTAGCTAGATGTTTATTTTTATTCAGATTCACTTGTTCTAGCATTCACTGTTTATTGTTCATTGCTAGATGCTCTATTGCCTATTTTATTTCTCCTGTACTTCTCATTTTCAGCATATACTTTTATCTTGTATTTCTTACACTGTTTATAGTCTTTGTCAATTTAATGAAACTGCTGTTAGTGCTTGTGCTTCGCTCCAATCCTGACTGGATAACATTTTTCAGAGGACCTGGAGGATCTTTGCCCCACTCATTACGGCCCAGGATTAGAGGGATATTTCACTCCAGAAACCCCAGAGGAGTTGCCTAGCCTAGAGGAAAATATACCTGGAAATTCTTAGATTATTTTTCTGTATTTATTGTTCTAGACTGAGACTGAGTTGTATTTATTATTCTGTGATTTTTGTGAGGTCATCTAGACCCAAGATTTGAGTTGGACTTATTATGGTTGGTTTTTATTAGAACTCTTTTCTATTCTCATCGTGCCATTATTTTTATTAGCTTGTGATTGAGTATATCATAGAACTGTGGATTTTTATCATTGTCCTCCGTGCGGAGTTGAGACTATTGACAGGATATATTATATGTTGAGACCTAGACAGCGTTCTACCGCCGATGCTGCGGCGTAGGCTGGACGTACCCACGACTCATGCCCAAATTCCGGGTGCGGGTCGTGACACATAGCTCGATTTATTCCATTCATCCCGGGGGTACGAAGATGTAACGAGACTTGAGGCAGCATTTCTGGTGGCATAGGATGAAGAGAGAAATTGTAAGATTTGTGGCAAAATGTTTAGTTTGTCAGCAAGTCAAGGCTGAACATCAGAGGACTGCAGGATTATTGCAGCCGCTTCCCATTCCCGAGTGAAAGTGGGTACACATTACCATGGACTTTGTCACAGGATTCCCGCGGAGCCCAAGCGGGAAGGATGCAGTTTGGGTTGTCATAGACAAGACTCACCAAGTCTGCACATTTCTTGCCCTTCAGAGTTGGGCAATCCACGGAGATATTAGCTGATATGTATATGAGACAGATAGTACGACTACATGGAGTGCCTGTCAGCATCGTATCGGATCGTGATTCCAGATTCACGTCTCATTTTTGGCGCAGTATGCAGGAGAGCCTAGGAACTTGTCTCAAGTTCAGCACTGCATATCATCCCCAGACTGATGGACAGTCAGAGCACACGATACAGATATTAGAGGATATATTGAGAGCGTGCATGATTGATTTTGGAGGATCTTGGGAGGACCGCCTACACATGGTAGAATTCTTCTACAATAACAGCTACCAGGCTAGCATACAGAAGGCACCTTATGAGGCACTGTACGGCAGAAAGTGTAGGTCGCCAGTTTGTTGGAGTGACGTGGGAGAGCGTCAGATACTTGGTCCAGAGTTGGTGACCCAGACAGTGGAGAATGTCAAGCAGATTCAGAGCCACCTGCGTGCAGCACAGGACAGACAGAAACACTGGACAGATGCGCACCGCAGACCATTGGAGTTCAAGGAGGGTGACCATGTGTTTTTGAGGATATCGTCCACTCGTGGTACCATTAGATTCGGAGGCAGAGGCAAGCTGAGTCCGAGGTACATCGGGCCTTTTGACATTTTGGAATGAGTTGGCGAAGTGGCTTACCGTCTTGTATTACCTCCATCATTAGAAGGAGTGCATGACGTATTTCACGTATCGCAGCTGAGGAGATATGTCGTAGACCCCAGCCACGTGCTTGATCATTCAGAGATTACAGTCGGACCCAGTCTGTCTTACGTAGAGCAGCCAGTCGAGATCCTCGATCACAGCGAGAAGACCTTGAGAGGGCAGACGATTCGACTGGTCAGAGTGGCATGGAAGCACCATTCACCAGGCGAGTCTACTTGGGAGCGCGAGGATTCTATTCGGCAGCGGTTCCCGTACTTATTTGAGGAGCAAGGTACGAATTTACGTACGAAAATTTGATTACTAGTTGTTTTTAAATTCTTTTAGCTATTATCGTGCTTTACTTTTAATTTCGGGGACAAAAATTTTCTAAGTTGGGAAGAATGTAAACCCCCTCGATTAAATCTATAGATTGTCAGGTTTTGATTGAAAAAATTTTAGATTTAGCAGCAGATGTTGAGGTTTATAGTAGAGTTAAGTTGGTCTGGTATTTTAATTCATTTAATTAAAACCCTTGGCGTGCCCTATCATCGTTTAATTATTCGGAGCCCAATATCAGTCCATAAATTCCATCGGATTATTGTACTTCTGACTTGACCCGCCAAATTAGGCACTGGACTTTTTCGTTACTCAAAATCAGATTTCGTTGTGCTCTAAATTAATTGCACTATTTTCTAAAACCGTAATCCATATTTAATTCCGTGTCGGACACCTGTGTCGTTACCCTCAATTTTGAGATACCAACTTAACCCGTTGAGCCGGACCAACTAAAGGGTCCAAGACTGACTCCAAGCCCCCACCATTTTTGACCTTTGTGTCATTTTCGGATTTTGACCCTAAGTGCCCCCATTTAATTCAAAAGCGAGGGACACTTTAATTCTATTTAAATCGGGGATACCAATTTTGCCTAATCATATTTTAATCTAAAATTAATCCCGATGGCCATTAAATTAAACCCGTGCCAAACCCCAACACCCTCTCGCCATGCAAATCATCAACCGCAATTTTCTCTATAATTTTTGCATTATTTTATGTGTTCGTGCAATTTCTCGAATTTAAGGGGCTTAGTTGCAATTTATTAAAATAGGTGTCCTAACCTCATTGGCCTAGGCCAAATGGAGAAGCCCCCTCTCCTTTGACCAAGTCAAGCCTCCCTCCCCCTTTCATTTTGGATGAAGAGTTTATTTCTTCATATGTAATCAGCACCACCCATTTTTAATGGGCAAATCCTGACCACACATTCTCACAACACCCCCCTATTAAATGCCTCTTCAATGCACACATCCCAAGCAGGCCCTAATCCCACATTTGGGAAACCCCCCCCCCCTCTCTCTCCCCCCTCTTCCATTCCCAGCCGAATTTTTTCTCCTCCTTCATTTCTTCTCCTCCTTCCTTTCTTCTTCTTCTTCTTCTTCTTCTTCTTCTTCTTCCTTTCTTCTTAGAGAGGAACACCCCCGGCCGACTGCTTCGGCTCGACCCCGAATCGGCTGTGCGGCCACCCCCGGCAGCTGACCGAGCCACTACTCCGGCATTGGGTCGTCTTCCCGCAGCTAGCCCGGCCTGACGGAGCAACGTCGCTCTGCCACTGCCCCGGCGGATCCCACCCCACGGCGTACAGCAACCGCTGTATAGTCCTTCATCACTCCGGCCAGCTGTGCAGACCACCCTCCGATGCGAGCCGCTCGAGCCAACGCAGTAGCCTCCCCTCTGGCTCCGGCCAGTTCGAGCACCCCACTCCGGCCGGCCCGGCCTGTGCAGCAACCCCCCGACTCAACTGTGCACTGTCGGCACCCGAGCTCCGGCGAGCTTTCTCCCCATCCCGAGCCTCACTTCACAGGAGCAATGTAGCCACCCGACTCCTCCTGTCCAACCACTCTACTCCGGCAAACATCGCCACAAGCCACTCCCTACACCAACCTCGTCTGCATCTTCTCCGACGAGGTCCCCGCACCGCGACTTCCCCTCTACACGCCACCAGCGCTGCACCCTACGAGCCGGCCACCCTACGTCCCTCACCACCACGACCTCACTCCGGCCAACCTCCCTCGACCGTCCCTGAGCTCCTCCACGTACTGCCGACCATCCTCCGGCCAGAGACGGCCACCCGCATCGTCTCCTCATCGTCATCACCATCAACTCCAACACCTCCCCCACCTCGCTGTCGTTTTCCCTACGGGCAACTACTCCGACGTGCCACCGTGCCGCTGCCAAGGTGAACACTCCCCCTCTCTATATGTTGTATATTGTGTATTGTTATGGTTAGTCTAGTATTATTTTATATTGTTATATAGTTTAGTTAGTTTTAGAGTTGTGTTAAATATGCTATTGAGATTTTAGGGTTATGAATGCATGAGTTTTATGATATATGTTGAGCTTTAGGATTTTGAATCCATGGACATTTTAGAGTTATTACATTCTTAATAAATGCAAACTAATGGTTGAATGCTAAATAGAGATTTTGGGGTTTTTACATACAAATTGTTGGTATGTGAATGCAATGGATTTTATGGTTTGATGTGACGAAATATCTGCATTTGTGATTAAAATAATAAATATAATGAGTGGAGGGTTAAAATATCATACGAGACTTTGGGAGTTATTTATTATATACAATTGATTAACGTTGATAAGTGAATTTAATTGTTATGGAATGATGCTGAGGATAGTAAAACATTGATTGTCATTGAGGAGCAGGTTAATTATTATGAAATTGTAGAGTGACATCAACCCATGGGTTACTATTGAAAGTCTAATAAATATTAGTTATTTATTTGAGTTGAGGCACGTCAATGTGCATGTTAACATCTGTGAACACTAAGGTAAAACTGAGGATCGGATCGTATTTTGAACCACGGAATATCGTGATGAATAGAGTAAGATTGAGGTTTGGATTGATGAGATTGTTCAGATGATTAATTTGATTGGATGTGACGTACCCCTAGTCAACCTTGGTCAACCCTCTAGCGTCGTGTCACTGTGAGAGTAGCTGAGTCTGAGCATATGTTTAGACGTGTGTCACATCCCTGTTTGCCACATGATAGTTTATTGATTGAGTTTGTATCTCGTCTCTAGGTGCTACGGGACCCACGGACTTGGACGTTGTACCGGATCCTCGTCATCAGCAGCCGGACGCAGGCAAGTGTACCTTGCCACCCTATATTTCAGTTTACAGATATTTATTATTTCGCTATGTACATTGTGCACGTATTTATGTTGACGTTCGATACTTCGCGTCCGGTTCACAACCGGGTGAAGACGTACGTCGTAACGTCTTAGAAAGATGGTTGGATGTTTCGTAGCATCTCGATATGCGTACCTGAGTATATCGATACCCCAGGACACACTCATACACTGTGATCGTGCCAGATTCCTGTATCCTGATACTGACATCATGACCAGAGACTGGGATGACCTTAGGGTCACGTCTGTTGAGTATTTCTGTGTGTCGAGACTGTTAGATAGAGGTTCAGGTTCAGCGCACCATCGTTGACCGCTTGGGAAGAGGAAGACAGTTACTAGACGTTTGGGCTCCTCTGCACGCGCTTATATATATATATACTATTTCTGTAGTGATCATGTATCTAGAGTAGTTGTACCACCCGTGTGACTCCTTGCCCAGAGCTGCGGTACGTGCCGTGTGTTTTCGTGTCCGGAGCTACGATTTTATTTTGGACAGCCCACGCGTCGAACATTATCTTTAAACTGTGTCACACTTGTTTGGTTATGATAGAGTACCCTGTCGTTGCACTTGTACTTTCTGTTTACTTGGCATGCTGTATTTTTGTACCTTGTTACGTCCCTCTGAGGACCTGCTTCCCTGCCAGTTTTGCAGCATAGATGATTACAGAGCATTTGGAGTTGCTGTTGGAGTCGCATGTCTTGCGAGCATGGTACCAGGTACTCACATCTTATCTACCGGTATTATGGTTATTGTACATTGATTATTCATCTACTGTTGTAGCCTAGTTTTTATAGACTCATACTTCTTCTCGAGTCTATTCGAGTTAGTGTGTTATTAGGCGGCCGACTCTAACACATATAGCTCTTTCTTGTATACTTCTGTACATTGTGGATTGAGACATAGAGGTTTACATTTATGGGATATCTAGTTAGTGCCCTTTATATTTTACAGCTTATACGTATTCGAGTCAGACCAGAGTCTGGTCGAATGCGTAGCTGGCGTGTCACGGATTTCTGGTCCTACGTATTTTGGAACTGGGGCGTGACAAGGATCCTGTTATGTATCTGACCATTGGCGCGCACCCGGATGATGGACGCCAAGGGACTTGAGTATATTTCTTCTTCACCACTCTAAGTATCATTTTATTACCTTTTGGCGTTTAGCCGACGACACTTATTAGCCGAATATCTGGACATTAGTTTCTTTACACAATTGTATATTATTCAGACCGCGGCTGACTTACATTTATGTACTCTTGACAATGTGCTAGTTTATCGTTTTGTATAACTAGTTTCATGATCATTCTGATATAGCGTTAGGGACGCCTTACTACTTTATCTTATATGCTCATTCTTAATCTTTCTTGGTTGATTGATTGAGACATAGATGCACTGTGAGACCATAGGAGCCTTGATTGTAGTATACACCCCCTTGTCGTCTTGACAGCCGTGATCGTCGTACGACTTATTATATCTTGTACGGGATAGTTGTCCATGTCCGTCTCCGTATTTCGTTACTGGGGCGTGACATATCGTGACGTGGACGCTGATGTGGCAGATCCGACGGTCATGATTAATTTTTGACTTCTATATGTACTAATTCATTTTTGCTCTACTCTCTCTCTTTTCATTTCTTTTTCTCACTCTTCCCTTTCTCTCTCCTTCTTCATTTTCTCTCAATTTTTTGCGGGTGCTTGGAGCTTGGTCTTGAGGCCTTAGAGTGTGATTTCTGAACCCCTCTTAGTGGTGGAGTTGAAGATTTAGGCTGTAAGCTCGACTGTAGGCAAGTACATCTTGCCAAACTAATGAACGACTATATTTATAGTCATTTTTGCTTTTCCTTGGTATTGATAGCTTAGTTTATTTCAAAACTCGTTTTGTTAAATATGTTTTCTGCATGATTCTTGTTCTGTACATGTTTCTGAATTTTGGTTTGAGCTAAGTTTTGGTTTCCTGTTAGATCTTAATTTTGGCATGGGAGTCGAAATCGATATCAAGAGAGAGATTTGACTTACCTTCATGGAACATAGTTGTATATGCCATGCGACCCTTGCATAACTTGTACCCGACTGATTTTTAGTTTGATGGAATCCGAATCCGTTTAGGTTTCCCAAAAAAAATCTAATTTTATAGTATTTCTCGGAATAGATCTATCAAATCTTAGAATTTGTGAAATCAAAATGCTCCAATATTGTAGAAATTTGATTTTATTCAATTTTGACATTTGAAAATTTAAATTCCGAGTTAAAACAAAGTTTCTAAGGCCGAAAATTCCAAGTCCGGGCTTGTTGTGACCGATCGGATGTTCCGACGGTATTCTACGATATTCCGGCGGATGATCTGAATTTTGGCCCACAAACTTGCTGTGATAAATCGGATGATCCGAATTTGTTTGTTTTGTTTGATTTTGTCTGATTTTATCCTGTTCTTAATTTTTTTTTTTACTTTGTTGATTTCTTAGTATAGTAAGACGGCCTTTTATAGTATAGTATGAGATGATTTACATCCTAATATGATTACATGAGCATTTGACATATGGCCTTTGCTCTAACAAACCTTTTTCAGAAGCAATGAATGGCATCCATCCCACAAAAGTTAGTCTATCCCTCGTGAAGCTTCTTGTAACAATGCGCAGTCCACTCCTCTAAGTGACGTGGCCGCACCATCCTTTAGTTATGAGGAGAATGATTATGCTCATACGAATATACCAAAAGAAACTCAATCACGATTGTGCGTTAACACCATGGGCCTATCATGGATCTCTTGGGTTTGCCCAACTACGCGGTCTCTAACAACAGTGGGCCTTCAATCGACTGTAGAATGAAGTTTAGTTTGTGACTATATATATGTGAAGAAGCGTCGATCTCTTCAAATGACACGTTGGATTCTCCTCTCAGTCAAGGTACAAGGTCGATGGCAGCATTCTCCTCTCAGTCCATTTTTCTACCTCCATCTGAGGAAGAGCCTCTAGATGAATCTTTATTTGAATTAGGAAACTATATGTACGCTCAAGAGCGGACCTACATTTGAGAAGAAGGGTTTTTTTTCTAATTTTATGTTTTTTTTTCTCTGAAATTTTTAATTTTTAATTTTTAAATTTTATATATATATTTACATCATATTTTATCTTTTTTTCATAATTTTTATTTTTTGATAATTGAGTGCAGAGAGAGAAAAGTCACGGTGGAGGAACAAATTTTTTTGATGTAGTGAATTTTATTTAACAAAATTTTAGATTTTCTTTTCATTTGAGGTTGACCTCCTCTTTTTAAATTTCTCTGTCAGTCCCTTTGTACACTTCATCATCTACAGAAGTTTTGACATAGATGTGTCGGTTATTTGCCAACATGGCTGAAGGATGCTCCGATGATATGGTGCAGCATTTGGAAGCCACAGAGCAACGTTATATAGCTTGAGATGCTACCATCAATGAAATCAAGGTCCCATTTGGTAGCAAAGATGAAAAAGTGGAAGGAAGGAAAAAGAGTATGATGTATTTTTCTTCCATATGGAAATAAAAGATAATTTTCTTCCTTTATGTTCGGTAGGAAAGACGAAAAAAAAAAGGAAATAAACTTTCATTTGTTTTGTATGGAACAATATTGTAAGAACCGGACCTAACCGACGGTTGGACCGGGTTTGATCCAATTTTGCCAAAAAATCTGTTCGGTTTGACTTGAAAAATATTTTTTTAAGAACCGATAGTTTTTTCAGAGCCTGGATTTAACCGATGAACCGTCCAAACCGGAGTTTATTTGAACCGATCGGTTCATGTTAAAAAAAAATTGTTCAAGGACCTGTGTTAGGAGAGCGGCTTGTGTAATACTGTTTTCGAAATTCGTAAAATATTTCTTCAATAAAACCAATTAATTTTTTAAACAAATATCAAATTTTAAAATAATATTCTCAAATATAATTTATTTAGACTTCATAGCAAATGGCCGTTAACAGAGAGGAGTGGCAAGAAAGAGGGAAGCTAGTTATTTTCTCAAAGAAGGACATCTAAAATATTTCCTCCAACTAACCTAATTAATCCTCTAAGAAACTCCTAAATAACACGTGTCATCACTAATTATTTTACAGAAAATTTATTGTAGCAAAATAAATTTATATTAAATTCATGCAAACGAAACAAGTTTTCAAACTTAAAAAAAAAAGGCACAGTCCGCCAACAGTGTTGGCGGAAAACACAACAGCTGTACACTTATGCAGCAAAAAAAAAAAAATTAATGTGGGCCCCACTGCCAATTTTCACCAACTGTGTTGGCTGAAATTGGTGGGGGCGAAAATTGGTCGTGTGGCCCACGGTTTATTTTATTGGTTTTGTTTGGTTTGGTTTGTTTGCTTAGTTTGGTTTGATTGGTTTGTTTGGTTGGTTTATTTTAATTAGTTATGTTTTTTTTTTATTTAGTTTTGTTTTGTAATTTGATTTAAAAAAATTTATTTTAACGAAATAAAATTAAAATAAATTAATTGGAAAAAAATATTTGAAAATTTGTTTCCAAAGTATCAAAATTTGTATAAATTTCATCTAAAGCATAAAAGTTTAAAAAATTACGAAAAAATATCAATATTAATTGGACGTTTATATTTATAAATATTATATTTTTATCGTTAATTTTTTCGTCGTTAACATATATGTTACAAAAAAAAAAAAAAAAATCTGCCGTAGAATATTACCTCTGCCGTCGAGCAGACTTCGAGCGGCCATAACTACTTGTTTTGAAATCGTTTTTCGTTAAATAATAAGTCGATTTGTATGTTTTCGACGAGAGTTCCACAAATCGTGTAGAAAAAATTTTTATCCGAAGCAAGACGCACATGTTACAGGCAAAAATATAAAATTTAAAACTTTAAAGTATCATAACTTTTGACTGAGAGATCGAAACAAGCTCCAGTTTGTGCCAAAATGACCGTATCGAAAAGTACTACGAGATAAACCGTTTCACAGTTTTATGGACTTTGAAAATTTTCAGAATCGCAAAAAAACGATGTTTCGAACTCCAAATTTTACTTTAGGTCTTTTTTTCCGAATATTTAAAATTTACTGTAGCGAAATTAATTTATATTGGGTGTGGGGGCCCACGGATTTAAAACGATGTTTCGACTTCCAAAAAAATTAGAAAAATTTAAATTAATTATTTTATGTCTACTATGAAAAAAATAATAAAACAAAATAAATAATCAAATTAAACCAACCAAAACAACCAAAACAAACCAACCCAAACCACCCAACCCAACCCGTGCCCCCCACCCAAATTCAGCCAACATAGTTGGCGAAAATTGGGTGTGGGGCCCACGGGTTCGGTTGGGTGGTTTGGGTCGGTTTGTTTTGGTGGTTTGTTTTTGATTATTTGGTTTTGTTTTGGATTTAGTTTTTTTATTTAGTTTTTTTAGCCAACAATTTCAGCCAACATTTTTTATTTTAGGTTTTTTTTATTTAGTTTTTTTTTATGCTTAAGATATAAACGTCCAATTAGTTTTTTTATGCTTTAGATATACACATTTTTTATGCTTTAGATATAAACGTCCAATTTCAGCATAAAAGTTTTTTTTTAACGATAAAAATATAATATTTATAAATATAAACGTCCAATTGATATTGATATTTTTTTCATAATTTTTTAAACTTTTATGTTTTAGATGGAATTTATACAAAATTTGATGCTTTGGAAGCAAATTTCCGAAAAAAATATTTCTAAATATTTCTTTCCAATTAATTTATTTTAATTTTATTTCGTTAAAATAAAATTTCTTAAATCTAATTACAAAACAAAACAAAACTAAATAAATAAAACAAAAACATAACTAATTAAAATAAACCAACCAAACAAACCAAACTAAGCAAACAAACCAAACAAAACCAATAAAATAAACCGTGGGCCCCATGGCCAATTTTCGCTAACTGTGTTAGCTGAAATTGGCCCCCTACCAATTTCAGCCAACACAGTTGGCGGAAATTGACTGTGGGTCCCACATTAATTTTTTTTTTTTTCCTTTCTGCGTACGTGTAGGACAGTTGTGTTTTCCGTCAATACTGTTGGCGAACTGTGCCTTTTTTTCAAAATTTTACAAACTTGTTTCGTTTGAATGAATTTAATATAAATTTATTTTGCAACAGTAAATTTTTTGATTATTTTATTTCCATTCATTTTTCAGTCCAGCCCATCTTAAACCAGCTGTTCCCAAGCCCACCCATTCCTAACCTAGACTTTCTGTCCTAAATAACACGTGTCTATCTTCAAATCGCTCTCGTCCTTTCCAAGAAACTGTTATTTCTTTTTACCCAACCTCCCTCAGAGCTCGAGAGTGAGACATGGCGGCGCCGGTGAGCCAATTTTTGATGAGATCCACCGCTCGATAATGTTGAGAGGAGATCCGACTAAGTTGTGACAACTTCTCGGCTGCAACGAGCAGCAGTCGGTGATCGAAGGTCCACTGACGATGGCAAGCCGGGGCTGAGCTCTGCCGCGCCGAGCAGTTTCCCGGCGATCAGAACGCTGACCTCGTCTTTGTGAAGATCGACAGCCACCGGTCGATGCGATTTCCACGAGCACGACGACGGCGACGATGATTTCTCCGGTGACGACGGATCTAAACCACTAGATCAAAATGAACTCTGGAACATTCATCTTCGTTTTGAACATCAAGTGTTCGAAGTAATGTCCCAGTGGAGATCTTATCTCTGAACTCTGCGCTGTTTCTCGTTCCGGTCACCGGGAAGCACGCACAAAAGCTTGGATGATCATTTGGGTGATTTGTATCGTTCGATCATGATGACACACTGTCAGCATCAGGACTCCAATTAACTTCATCAATCTCTCTGGCGAGTCCCGATCCATGCGAGTCGCTCGAGCTCCGTAGCTGTGAAGTGACGGTCCTAGTCAAGGATGGCTGGCTCCGGTGATCATCGTTGATCGAAGGTCCAGTGTCGACTGGGAACCTCGATTTCTTCTCTGAACATTGGACGGGATTCAACGTCTTCTCCAACGACTTCACAGTTGGACTTCTAGAAACCGCTATCAGGTGAACCTAAGGGCAACTATCACTTCAGACAGGATCAAGTATTCTATATAGTGCTTATTATTCAATTCCATCTCATTGCAAATTTATTTTGTTGGAGTGGATGGTATTTTCAACTTATGTGGAGAACACCCCAGAGTGCGACGAGCGCCGTCTGTAGTCAAAGAAGTTCGGAGAGGCGACGAGTGCCATTCGAGAGGTCGAAAAAACTCGGGAGGAAGGAGGAGCAGCCCCTGTACAGGGGGAGACAAAGTTCGTGCCAAACTCGGTCCGAAATCGGTCAGGATGTTCCAGAAGTTCCAGAAAGCTGTTGTCTTCGTTTACTCGCAAATCACCGACTCGGCCGAATTTGGTCCGAATTCGGTCGGCGGGCTGGACGAAAATTCGGAGGTGTTTTATACACCGTTGGATCGTATCCTACTATCCAGGATTAGCTGCGTGATTAGGGAGTATATATTAAGTTTTTCTAACCCTAATTTTCAATCTAACCGTAACATATCATCTCAAGAAAGAGAAAAAAAGGAGGCAAGAGTATCATTGCAAACTTTGGAAGGAGAAAGAAGGATTGGAGGCCGTTTTGGAGGATGAGATCATTTTGGATAATTTCTCAATGTCTTCTATCTTCGTGGTGTGATCTATTTTCTATTTCATAAGTGTTGTGGTGATTCGTGTTGGATCGGGATGAGCTTGTAGATGGTTTATTTTCTTTATTCCAATAGCGAAGGTTATTCAGGGTTGGACTCCGATCATCCCGTGGTTTTTTTTTCGTACATGTTTTTTCACGTCAAAATTCTCTGTGTCTGCGTGGATTATTTTTCTGTGGTTTGGTGTTTGGTTTGTGCGTTGTATTGTTCGGTTCTTTCGCAGGTACTCTTTGGTTTGGAAAAATGTTTTTGTGCTTCTTTTCCAACAGTGTGGTATCAGAACCAGGTTCTGGAATTTTCAGAATGGTGTCAGGAGTTGACAGGCAAACCAGGGAGGAAAGATGGAAGCGAAGCTGGTGCGCATGGTAAACCTGAACGATACCAATTATCATTACTGGAGAAGCAAGATGAAGGATCTGTTATTTGTCAAGAAGCTGTATCTGCCAGTATTTGCTTCCGAGAGGCCTAGTGACAAATTCGAAGAGGACTAAAATTTCGAGCATATACAGGTGTGTGGGTACATCAGGCAGTTCGTTGACGAGAACGTGTACAACTACTTTGCCAGTATTGAGCACACGAGGACAATGTGGGATAAGCTGAAATCTTTGTATGCGAAGAAGACCGGGATAAATAAATTGTTCCTGATCCGGATGATGATGGGTCTGCGGTACAAAGATGGGACGTCTATTATGGATCATTTGAGTGAGTTACAGGACGTGGTTGACCAGCTATCCTCGATGTGATTCAAGTTCGACGACGAGGTTCAGGGACTACGGCTATTGTGTAGATTATGAGATTCGTGGGAGACCGTATGAGTGTCTATGATCACTTCTGTTCCGGAAGGCGTAGTCAGTCTGGAGTTTGCCAAGAGCGGGGTACTGAATGAAAAGATGCGGAGACGTTCTCAGGGAACTTCATCCATATCCTACTCAAAGATGTTTGTTTCAGAGAGCCGCGGAAGGGGTAAAAGCAAGGGTCCTGGCGGTGGCAGAGACAAAAGCAGGAAAAGGTCCAATGGTCGATACGAGTACTCGGAGTGTTACCATTGTTGCAAGAAGGGCCACATCAAGCGAAATTTTTTTGCTTGGAAGAGAGAAGAAGGACGACAAGGGGAAGCAAAGTGAGAACACTACAGTGATGGCCTCGACACATGGAGGCGACGTGATCTTTGTTGGTGATGAGGTAGTTATGAATCTTGCCTGTAATGCCAACTCTTGGCTGGTTGACATAGATGCTTCAATGCACGTATCTCACAACAGGACACTATTTGCTACTTATACAACAGGCGATTATGGAGTGTTGAAGATGGACAATGGAGATGTGTCAAAGGCGGTTGACATTGGAGATGTGCATTTGAGGACAAAGACGGATGCAGTTATCGTTCTCAAAGATGTCCGTCATGTCCCTGATATCCGTTTCAACCTGATGTCGGTTGAAAGGTTGGATGACGAGGGTTTCTTCAGTCTCTTCGAGAACAGTCAGTTGGAGCTTTCTGGAGGTTCGATGGTGATTGCCAAAGGAAGCAAGAGGTCCGGACTCTACTATATGGAAGGGAGCTCGCATGAGGTTAATGCAGCTACTGATGCGTCTACTGAGTTGTGGCACAGGCGGCTCAGCCATATCAGCGAGAAGGTGATGAGCTACTTGGTGAACAGGAAAGTGATTCCAGGGCTAAAGTCTACAAATTTGGAGAAGTGCACGCACTGTTTGGCGGGGAAGCAAAATAATGTGTCTTTCCAAAGTCATCCAAGTTCAAGAAAGGCGGCGTTGCTCGAGTTGATTCACTCGGATGTCTGCGGTCCTATGAAGGTAAAATCCATTGGTGGTGCTTCTTATTTTGTAATATTTATTGATGATTGTTCCATGAAGGTTTGGGTCTATACCTTAAAGACCAAGGATCAGGTGTTGCCCACTTGTTTCAGGCCTCCGTTGAAAGGGAGACGGACAAGAAGCTGTTTTGTGTTCGGTCGGACAATGGTGACGAGTATATCGGTCCCTTTGATGCTTATTGCAGAGAGCAAGGGATACGACACCAGAAGACTCCACCAAAGACACCGCAGCTCAATGGTGTAGCGGAGCGGATGAACATGACGCTGATGGAGAGGCTGCGGTATTTGTTGTTAGAAGCAAACTTGCCAGGAAGCTATTGGGGTGAGGGGCTTTACATAACTGCTTATGTTATTAATTTATCTCCTAGTGCTCCTTTGTAGGGTGATGTGCCTAACAAAGTTTGGTACGACAAATAGCCGTCATACAATCACCTACGAGTGTTTGGTTATAAGGCATTCGTGCATGTACCGAAGGACGAGAGATCCAAACTTGAGCCAAAGATGAGGTGGTGTGTCTTTTTCGGCTATGGTCGGGATGGGTTTGGCTATAGACTCTATGATACAGTGAGAAAAAAGCTCTACAGAAGCAGGGACGTGGTGTTCGTCGAGGATCAGACCATAACCAACACTCAGGATTCCGACATGCCTTCTAAGGCTGAGGAATTGCCTAAGTTAGAGTCATTTCTCTTCGAGCAGTTTTCAGAGGACATCGCAGAGGATCCAATTATGGGGGAGCCAATACATGGAGTTGCTACCAAACTTGATCGTCAACCTGCTGATGGTGGTCAGGGTGACCCTCAGGAGGATGTACATGTCGAGGAGGTAGTTCCTAGTGGAAAGGAGGCTGTAGATATACTTTCATGCCCTGGTCCCGCAGGACGTCGTTCGTCCTCGCATAGGTCCTTGCAGGACCGATTCGTCCTCGCTTGGGGTGTGATGTCATGCAAGCCTAAGCTGCGCTTGCACAAGGCCAAAGCTTTGAACAAGGACAAGTAAGCTTTTCAAGACGGGAGCAGCGGCACAATATTGCAGAAAAGTAAAGAATACAATGGCATACGAAAACAGACTCTTTATTGATAATCAAGATGTGTTACAAGCGGCGCTTGGCCGAGATTATAATTCGCTCAAGCTCTCTTTCTCTCGATTACAATGACATCGTTCCATACATTACATTCCTTTATACAAAAGCAGCTCAAAGCAATCTCGATACGGCTCAAGGCATCGACTCTAGATTTTCGGGTTATGGGGATGAGGCACGGCTATCGCTTCCTCGGATGATCCAACACCTGCGAACAAGCAAACTGTTGGTGGGTCAGCACTTTGGAGAAAGTACTGGTGAGTATACAATTAACGAACAAAAGCAACATTCACTAAAACCAACACTAAGTAAGCATGTGGCAAAATATTACTTTACTAGTGATCTTTCTAGTTTTACCTAGGTTTGTTTCATGCAGTACAAGAACAGAGTCATATTACTTCTTTTTGGAAAAATCTTTGAAAATAGAGTTCATGTTCGATATAAAGGCAAGCAGGCAAGGCAAGCAGTTTATGCACGATATGCAAGAATCAATTACTATCTCTAGTGCGCAGCGTGTCTCGTGAGTCATATGCATTCTCTAAAGACTCTAGCATATGCATCTAGTGGACTATCTTCTTAGCATCTCTCTCTTTCTCTTATCATAAGTTAACATCTTATTGTGGGCACGAGATAGAAGCATATACAAAAACAAGACTTCTCTATGAAAGCATTTAATAGAAGAGAGCATATTCGATAACATGAATATCACTTATTCAGTGATTCTTGCTCTTTCGCTGAACGGTTATCCCTGCAGCAGACATACTATATGTATAAGGTTCTATTTTTCTGTCCATCTTTGCATCAAACAGTTCGGTATGCAAGAAGGCTAACCTAGCATGCGACCTAACTACATGATGGTCCATGGAAAACACATGCTCCATAGACGTAAACACCCCCTGATCGCGATGACTTCATTGCCTTAGGGTGTTCCTCTGATCCTCCCTAGGGTGAACGATCCCCAGTGCCCCGGAAATCGTTCGTGGGATTACCCTTATGCACAAATTGTCTAAAGACCGATGCATGGAATGCAACTCTATCATATAAACTCTTACTATGCAGCAGTTCAATAAAGAAGCATATAGTCAATCTCTTCTGTCTCCGTCTCCGTCTCCATCTCCGTGCGGATAGGCCTCCATCTCTATCTCTTATGCAGACTGTCCGCCATCGCTCTGATACCGTTCAAGCATTTCAATAACTTCTAGGGAAACATGTAAAAGTCTCTATTTAAGCAAGCAAGCATTGAAACAGTTCTCTATCTTTTTTAATTAAGCATGCAGTTCTACTTTTGTTTAGCATACGATGGAAATATATGAACATTCTTTTACTCTTGTTTATTAGCATGGCAACGGTTCATTCGATAGCGGTGTCCGTATAACTAAGCATGCAACATTCTATTCTTTAACTAGCATGACACTCGTTCTATCTCTTTTAGACAAGCATTCAAGTTCTCTAGTTAGGCAAGCAGATTCGTTTCAATGACAAGCTATACTAGTTCTCTTATTAAGCATGCAGAGTCAGGTTCTATCATTCTTCTTATGAAACTATCTTCTTAGAACAAGCAGTAGAAAATTCAGATTCATTATTAAGGTGTGCAAGAATCAGAGAATGAAGTTCTACCCACTCATTTAGATCAATCGTCTTGTGTTTTGATCGGAAAATCTACGAGAAGACTTCCACTCGAGTCAGCAAACCGATATCTCTTATACATAGTCCCTACGTGGAGCGGTACACTACATACATACCTACCAAGAAAAAGTTTCGTCATCGAAGCTTCAATAAGAAACTTTCGATATCCAGAGCAATGATAGTCCTCATCCCTCATCATCCTCAATCGAAAATCTAGCTATAAAAAATGATCACTCAAGCAAACATAAATCATAAGCCCTAACTCTCAAGAGATAAATCAAATCCAGAAAACTTTTTGCTAGCATCTTTGAGAATATCTATGGACTTATTGTATGGAACATTCATTGCAGTACAATATCTGGGACATCTCAGAGTTGAAGGCAACAAAATGGGAAAATAATCGAGTAGCTCTGATACCATTATGTCATACCCCGGTCCCGCAGGACGTTGTTCATCCTCGCTTGGGTCCTTGCGGGACCGATTCGTCCTCGCTTGGGGCGTGATGCCTTGCAAGCCTAAGATGCGATTGTACAAGGCCAAAGCTTTGAACAAGGGCAAGTAAGATATTCAAGATGGGAGCAGCAGCACAATATTGCAGAAAAGTAAAGAACACAATGGCATACGAAAATAGGCTCTTTATTGATAATCAAGATGTGTTACAAGCGGCGCTTGGCCGAGATTACAATTTGCTCAACCTCTTTTTCTCTCGATTACAATGACATTGTTCCATATATTACATCCATTTATACAAAAGCAGCTCAAAGCAATCTCGATACGGCTCAAGGCATCGACTCTACAAGATTTTCAAGTCCTGGGGATGAGGCACAACTATCGCTTCCTCGGACGATCCAACACCTGCGAACAAGCAAACTGTTGGTGGGTCAGCACTTTGGAGAAAGTACTGGTGAGTATAAAATCAACGAACAGAAGCAACATTCACTAAAACCAACACTAAGTAAGCATGTGGCAAATTATTACTTTACTAGTGATCTTTCAAGTTTTACCTAGGTTCGTTTCATGCAGTACAAGAACATAGTCATACTACTTTTTGGAAATATCTTTGAAAATAGAGTTCATGTTCGATATAAAGGCAAGCAGGCAAGGCAAGTAGTTCATACACAATATGCAAGAATCAATTACTATCTCTGGTGCGCAGCGTGTCTCGTGAGTCATATCCATTCTCTAAAGACTCTAGCATATGCATCTAGTGGACTATCTTCTTAGCATCTCTTTCTTTCTCTTATCATAAGTTAACATCTTATTGTGAGCACGAGATAGAAGCATATACAAAAACAAGAGTTCTTTATGAAAGCATTTAATACAAGAGAGCATATTTGATAGCATGAATATCACTTATTCAGTAATTTTTACTCTTTTGCCGAACGGTTATCCCTGCAGCAGACATACAAGTTAGCAATATTTGCATATATATGTATAAGGTTCTCTTTTTTTGTCCGTCTCTACATCAAACAGTTCGGTATGCAAGAAGGCTAACCTAGCATGCGACCTAACTACGTGAACACCCCCTGATCGCGAGGATTTCATTGCCTCGGGGTGTTCCTCTGACCCCCCTAGGGCGAGCGATCCCCACTACCTCGAAAACCGTTCATGGGATTACCCTTATGCACAATTTGTCTAAAGACCGATGCATAGAATGCAGCTCTATCATATAAACTATTACTATGCAGCAGTTCAATAAACAAGCATATAGTCAATCTCTTATGTCTTTGTCTTTGTCTCTGTCTCTGTCTCCGTCTCCGTCTCCGTACGGATAGGCCGCCATCTCTATCTCTTATGTAGATTGGCCGCCATCGCTCTGATACCGTTCAAGCATTTCAATAACTTCTATGGTAACATGTAACAGTCTCTATTTAAGCAAGCAAGCATGGAAACAGTTCTCTATCTCTTTTTACTAAGCATACAGTTCTACTCTTGTTTAATATACGATAAAAATATATGAACATTCTTTTACTCTTGTTTATTAGCATGACAACGGTTCGTTCGATAGCGGTGTCCGTGTAACTAAGCATGCAATATTCTATTCTTTAACTAGCATGTCACTCGTTCTATCTCTTTTAGACAAGCATTCAAGTTCTTTAGTTAGGCAAGCATATTCGTTTCAATGACAAGCTATACGAGTTCTCTTATTAAGCATGCATAGTCAGGTTCTATCATTCTTCTTATGAAACTATCTTCTTAGAACAAGCAGTAGAAAACTCAGATTCATTATTTAGGCGTGCAAGAATCAGAGAATGAAGTTCTGCCCACTCACTTAGATTAATCGTCTTGTGTTTCTATCGGGAACTCTCCGAGAAGACTTTCACTCAAGTCAGCAAATCGATATCTCTTGTACATAGTGCCAACACGGAGTGGGACACTACGTATACAGCCAACACCAGTGGTTCCGTTGAGGAGGAGCGATAGAGAGCGTCGACCATCTACGAGATACACACCGGGTGAGTATGTGCTACTTACTAATGGGGGAGAACTCGAAAGTTTCGTAGAGGCTATGGAAGACGAACACAGGCAGGAGTGGATGGAGGCCATGCATGAGGAGATGAGTTCCTTAGAGGCCAACTCTACTTATGATCTGGTGCAGTTGCCAAAGAAAAAGAAGGCTTTAAAAAATTGATGGGTGTTCAGAGTGAAGCAGACAGATAATGCTACTCGTCCTCGATACAAAGCGAGGATAGTAGTTAAAGGCTACAGTCAGCGAAAAGACGTAAATTATGGTGAGATCTTTTCGCCAGTCGTCAAGCAGTCGTCTATTCGGGTGGTGCTAGCTTTGGCAGCCAGTTTCGACTTAGAGGTCGAGTAAATGGATGTGAAGATGGCATTCCTCCACGGTAATCTTGAGAAGAAGTTGTACATGGAGCAGCCAGAGGGATTCTGTAAGAAGGGCAAGTCACATTTAGTCTGCCGGTTGAGGAAGAGCTTGTATGGTCTGAAACAGGCTCCGAGGCAGTGGTACAGGAAGTTTGAGTCGTTTATGAGAGAGCATGGCTATGCACAGACGACGTCGGATCATTATATATCGAGGTTGATTTCATTATTTTGTTGCTTTATGTTGATGACATGTTGTTGGTGGATCGGAATACCACCAGGATAGCAGAGTTGAAGCGCCAATTGGGCGCGACCTTCTCTATGAAGGATTTGGGCACAGCGAAGACTATTCTTGGGACGAAGATCAGCCGAGAGAAAGAGTCCAAGCTGCTACACTTGTCCCAAAAGAAGTACATTCACCGGGTACTTCAGCGTTTCAGGATGGACGGGTCGAAGAAAGTGAGTAACCCCTTACGGCTCACTTTATGTTCACTGAGGAGCAGTGTCCATCTACCGAGGACGAGAAAGAAGATATAGAGTGGGTTCCATATGCCTCAGGTGTTGGAAGTCTTATGTATGCTATGGTATGTACGAGGCCAGACATTGCTCACGCAGTCGGCACAGTTAGCAGGTACACTTCCAATCCTGGATGGGTATATTGGAGTGGGGTCAAGTGGATTCTACGATATCTTCAGGGCACTGCCGATTGGAGACTTTCATTTGGTGGTGACGAGTCGAAGCTGGTTGGGTATATCGACGCTGATATGGCTGGAGATGTAGACACGAAATGATCGACTTCGGGCTATGTGATGATGTTTGTTGGTGGATCAGTATCGTGGCAGTCGCGTTTGCAGAAGTATGTTGCCTTGTCGACGACAGATGCAGAGTATATTACGGCGACGGAGGCTTGCAAGGAGTTGCTGTGGATAAAAAAGCTGTTACAGAAAATTGGGCTAAAGCAAAAGCAGTATCATTTTCTTTGCGATAGTCTCAGTGCTATTCACCTTGTGAAGAACCAAATATTTCATAGTCGGTCCAAGCACATTGAGACCCGGTATCATTAGATTCGGGATGCTGTTGAAAAGAAGGAAGCGGTGCTTGAGAAGGTTCATACAAACGACAATGGAGCAGATATGTTCACAAAGATTCTTCCAAGGAAAAAGTTTAAGTACTGCAGGCAGATCGTCGGGATAACGATCCCCTCCATATAGTTGTGAAGAGAAAGATTTGTTGGAGAGGGTGGATTTTCCAACCTATGTGGAGAATACCCCGGAGTGCGACGAGCGCCGTATGTGGTCAGAGAAGCTCGGTGTGGCAACGAGAGCCATTCGAGAGGTCGAAAAAACTAAGGAGGAATGGGGAGCAGATGTTGTACAGGGGGAGACAGAGTTTAGGCCGAACTCGGTCCGAACTTGGTCCGAGTTCGGTCAGGGTGCTCCAGAAGCTCCAGAAAGTTGTTTTCTTCGTTTACTCGCAAATCACCGACTCGGCCGAATTCGGCCCGAGTTCGATCGGCGGGCTGAACGAAAATTCAGAGGTATTTTATACACCGTTGGATCGTATCCTACGGTCCAGGATTAGCTACGGGATTATGGGGTATATATTAGGTTTTTTCTAACCCTAATTCCCAATCTAACCATAACATATCATCTCAAGAAAGAGGAGAAAAGGAGGCAAGAGTGCCATTGCAATCTTGGGAAGGAGAAAGAAGGATTGGAGGCCGTTTCGGAGGAGAAGATCATTTTGGGTAATTTTTTATTATTTTCTATCCTCGTGGTTTGATTTATTTTCTATTCCTAAGTGTTGTGGTGATCCGTGTTGCATCGGTAGAAGCTTGTAGAGGGTGTATTCTCTTTATTCCATTAGTGGAGGTTCTTCAGGGTTGGACTCCGATCATGCCATAGTTTTTTTTCGCAAGAGTTTTTCTATGTCAAAATTTTCTGTGTCTGCGTGGATTATTTTTCTGTGGTTTGGTGTTTGGTTTGTGCGTTGTATTGCTCGGTTCTCTCGCAGGTACTCTCTGGTTTGGGGGAAGGTTTTCGTGCTTCTTTTCCAACATATTTCTGAATTCCAGTATTTCGTAATTTTATTGCAAAAGTTCTATATAGTGTTCATACGTCAATTGTTCTAATTTTATTGCAAGTTATCTCTTGGTTCCATTATCCGATCTCTTGGCATATTTTGTGACACAGTAGGACACATGATGATTCTCGTGTCATGTGCCATATTTATTTCGTCTTGTGTTGTTTCCATTATTATCGTATCTTGTGATCGTTATTGTGTGTCAAAAAAGGAATAACAGAGTCATGTGTGGATGACCTTGTTCTCAAACCATGTTGAGTAGCGGTCGCACATCACATGTGGGGCGCCAGACCACTTCTACTTGTCCACCAAGACAAATGTATTCAAATCATGTAGTATATATGTGTTGTCTCTCTGTTGAGCATATTGTTCGTCCTTTTACTCATTCATTATTTCTTGCCTATTTTGTGTGCATTTTATTTCATATTAATACTTCTAGCATTGTATATATTTACTTGCTCCAATCTTGACTGGATGTTGATTAACATATTAGGCCATTGCAGGGCATGATAATGACATAGGATTTGGACGACGACTCTTGGAGAACTTAGCGTAGGATATTTTTGATGTACCATTTAGTGTGTTGATGATGTATCATTATGTTGTATATTATTTTGGTGATTTACCGAATTTGTCTCCGAAGAGAAAGGGATATGTTTGATGTATCAAAAAGACTACTAGTGGATGTGGTGATCGTGTGTGTTTTTGTTCTTGTCTTTATATATCGTGCTTTAGTTTATGTGATTGAGCAAAGATCGATTTTTATACGACATTAACAATTATTGAGGTATATAAAACTGCTACTACCGATACCGTGGCGTAGGTTGGACGCGCTCACAACTCGTACCCGATATCAGGGACGCGGAGCATGACAGGAAGAGCTGCGTCGACATCGAGCAGCACATGGTAGTGTCTGCACCGTTCCTCACCAAGACCTACCAGCTCGTTGACGATCCCTCGACCAACCACTTTCCCATGCCAGAAGAACAACAACATCAGTCTTTACAATGGCAGGACTACGCCTCCCCAATATTGGTAGCAGTCGGGTCGAGGAATGCGTCGGCGTCGCTGCTGGAGGAGAATGAGAGGCTGAGGAGGACCAAAACTGCTCTGCTATTGGAAGTGAGGCACATGAGGAAGGTCTACAATGATATCATCTACTTCGTTCAAAATCACGTGAGACTGGTGGCTCCGAGTTCGTTGCTCTTGGCGCCGAGCAGCTTCTACCAGAGGAACAAGGCTCCTGGATTGAACTGTGGAAGCACCACATCAAGTAGCTCGCTCTCCATTGCCGAGGAACCGACTCATTCTCCTCGAACAACAACATGAACCGAGCAAAGGAATATAGTAGATCGGCCAGATCTGGTTGAACTCGGTTATACCCCGATCAGACCTTTACTAAAGATTTTTCGGTTCGATTTTTAAAACATTGATATGAAAGAAAAGGTAATATATATATATATATATATATATATATATATATATATATATATATATATATAAGTTTTACCAATTCTATCATCAACTAAAACACTTATTTACCATTTTACTACATGAATAATTTTAAATAATACAATTCATAATAATTTTTAAATAATATAATTCATATGTGGATATAATTATTAATTAATATAAATATTCACTTTTTCTTTCATTTTTTCTGCTACTTTTGGAGGGATTGAATTTCTTAGGTTAGAAGGAAAAAGTAATCCCTCTACTTTTTCTTCTTTCCAATTTTTCTTCCATAAGACACAATAGAAAATGAATCATTCCTTCCCCTTTTTTTTTCTCCATTTTTCTTCCTCCCACTTTTCTCCTACCAAACACACCCTAAGGGACATATTATGAAAACTCCTTATCAGCGCAACACTACCGAGAGAGCTCATCCTCCTCCATCGATAGAACCCAGTGCTTTAGTGTCCATACATCCAGGGCCTGAAACCACAGCTCCAGAGCACAAGCGAAACACCATTACCATAGTAGTAGCACGACTCGCTTCATTTGATCACAAGAACAAATTTTTATATTACATATTTAAGTATTAAGAACAAATGAATTTGATAAGTCGATGTGTGAACGTGTTAATTAATTCTATACCAATTGAAGAACATTTTTTAGATTTTTTAAATGTTGACGATACATCTAGACTTGGGTTGCTTAATGAATTTCATGTTGTGCTAAAGTCTCTTCATCTTGAAGATAATAGCATAAATGGACAAGGTTATAATAACGGATATAATATAAAAGAAAATCACCAAGGTGTGCAAAAAAGATTACTTCAAATTAATCCTAGAGCATTATATTTGCTACATGGCTGTCATAGTTAACAATTTGTGATATGACAAACTCCTTCCAAATCAATATCATTTTTTGTAGTAATACAACGTACATATTCGGTGTTTTATAATTCTACAAAGAGATGGAAAATCTTAGAAGATAATGTACCATGATTAACTCTTAAAAGGATATCATCAACACATTAGAAAAGTTGCATAGATGGTGTTAAAGTAATATCATTTCAACTTCAACAAATTAGGGAAGCTTTACTCAAAGTAGCACTAGTAATGAACCTAAAAAAAAAGCGAGGCTAAATGTTTAGCAACATATGAACTTGAAATTTTTGTAGTTTTATTATGCATGCTTATTTATATAAGATCAACATGATTAGTAAAATATTGTAAAGTAAAGACATGTTCATTGATGTTGCGATAGAAAAATTGGAAGGACTCATTTATATGTTTAGAACATATAGAGAATATAGATATATATCTATCATGATTTCGACTAAAGAGAAAATTTGGTACATGTTTTTCAAATTCATTTATTGTTTATAGAATACTATTAACTATTATTGTGACCGTTGCTTCTGTAGGAAAAAGTTTTTCAAAATTAAAATTTAAAATCTTATATGCAATCAACCATGTCACAAGATAGATTAAATGGATTAAAAGTTTTATATATTGAACAAAAAATGGTAGATAACCTTGATTTGTAAATTTTGATTAAGGATTTTGCTTCTGGAAATCCAAGAAGAACACATTTTTAGTGATACTTTATCTTCATTGATTTTTAAATTTATATTTCAATTTATATCTCCAGGTGATACATAATAGTTGAGGACGTTGAGAAAAAAATGTTTGACAAGAAGTTGATATTGAGAAGAAATATTTGAGACAAAATTTTGCATAAACAAGTTCATTTTGCAACTTGAATGAAAACAACATACATTGTGTATGTTATTTATTAAAATATTTTTTATGTATTTTTATTAAACTTCATTTCATCAAGCGAGACTCGGAAAGAGTGACGTTAAAGCTGTTGAAGTGGAAAGAATAAAAAGAAATAGGAACGGAGTCGGGGAATTAGAACTCTTAAGTCTTGACGACTGATTTTTTTCATTTTGTAGGACATGCCAACGAGATCTCATGAGAGCACGATAGAATTATGTCATTTAAAAATTAATAAAATTATTAAATTCAATATTTCTAGAAGGAAAAATTATGAGGATCCACATGTTTCCAAAGTCTTGCCATACATATTACAACAGTCCACTCCGTTTCATCTTTGACATAACCAAATGCAAGAAAGTCTGGAGCTGTTGGGCGCAAGGCAAAAATAGACCCAGAAAAATCAAAGAAATACCTCAGAGAAAGTTCACAACCACAAAGACAAGTATTTATGTGGTTCGGCCAAGATGCCTACTTCCACGGACGAGGGTGATTCAATTCCACTATGAAGAAGAAAAATAATTACAATTGCTCTCAACAATTCTCTCATTTCTCTCAAAAACTCTCTACAAAAAATTCTCTCAAAAACTTTTGTGTTGAACTTATTCAACAATTTTTTTCTCTCTTATGTTGAACTTATTTAACAATCATTGAGCACAATTTGAGAGATACTATTGTGTTGAACTTATTCACCAACTTACATGAGCACTCTTGAGATACTCTTGGAGAAATATTTGGCCCCTTTATATAGCATGTCACATGTCTATACATAAAAATCCAACATTATATAGGAATATGAATCCAATATTATGTAGGCTTAGGAATTCAATATTATTCTTATCAAAGATTTGGTAAAGGTCAAAGTCAATCTTCTTCAAAAGATATGGTCAAATATATCTTTCTTCATATCTCCACCTTGTCAAAGATTTGTTCTTCTTCAAAGATATGATCAAAGATCAAAGTCAATCTTCTTCATAGATATCTTTCTTCATATCTCCACATCGGCAAGATTTTGCCACAAAACCAAAACAACACACTTTTCAACTACACAGCTTCACCAAATCAACCACTCGTCAATCCCGCCCCTAAGGGATCTCATGCAACACTTCTCCACTTGACTGTGGAGAAGCATAATTTTTCTTGTATACCCACTTCCATCCTATAGCTTGTTTGGCCTTGGGCAATAAAATCAAATCCCATGTACAGTTATTGTGTAGAGATTCAATCTCTTCATGCATAGCTGCAATGAAACTCTCGTTGTTAATATTTTTGACAACCCGTCTGAAGGTGATAGGCTCGTATCCTCTATTGGTAGTGCATATGACACCACATTGAACTGTCCATAGTGCTTGATCGGTTTATCAAATCCATACATGTGTACTGGCATGACCGGTCTCCTTGGCCTAGTAGTAGCCAAAGAATCTTGTTGTTGGTGTTGCTCTTTCTCTGGTTCTTGTTCTTATGAGGCTTGATGAACATCTTCAGAAACATCCACCTCATCTGATGCATCTTCAGATGACTCAATCTTAACAGTTTGAGATTTGCTAGATTTACCACTATCCTTATCAGACTCACTCTTCTTGCTCGAAGTCAACACTAAAGACTCATCGAAGGTGACATCCCTGCTGATTAAGAACTTCTTATCCTCCAGACAGTACAGGCAGTATCCCTTCACTCCTTGTGCATATCCCAAGAAAATAGCCATCTTGGCTCTCGGATCTAACTTACTATCATTGACATGATAGTAAGCTTTGTATCCAAACACGCGCAAAATGCTGTAATCTGCTGGTTTGTCGGTCATCTTCTCATATGGAGTCTTACAGTTTATAGCCGGAGTTGGTGGTCTATTAATCAAGTACCCCACCATGTGTATAGCATTTGTCCACCATTTCTTCCCTAAACCAACATTGGAAAGCATACATCTTGCTTTCTTAAGCAAGGTTCGGTTCATCCTCTCTGCTAACCCATTCTGTTGTGGCGTGTTCCTGACAGTCCAATGTCACATGATGCCTTCTTGAGCACAAAAATCTTTGAAAGATCTATAGGTATATTCAGTACCATTGTCAGACCTTAATGTCTTTACCTTTCTGCCTGTTCTATTCTCTACCATCGCTTTTCACTGCTTGAACTTTTCGAACACTTGATCTTTGGTTTTAATAAAATACAACCAAACATAACGTGTATAATCATCAATAAAAGTAACATAGTACCTCTCTCCTTTCTTGGAAGGAATCATACTAGGTCCCCATAGATCTGTATGCACATAGTCGAGAATACCTCATGTCTTCTGCTTGCTTGTACTGAAGGTCACCCTGTGTTGCTTGCCATAAACACAATGCTCATATAAATCCATACTTGGTTTTTTCAAGTTCTTCAGTAACCCCTGCTTGCTTAGTAAGGTTAGCCCCTTCTCACTCATATGCCCAACCTGCATATGCCAAAGACGTGTGCTATCAGACGAATTCGATGTACTGACTGCTAAAGTCCCAGTCAAAGTGCTTTCCAATAATATATAAAGGTTACCATGTCGGTGACCTTTCATCACCACCAAAGAACCACGAACAATCCGCAAGACTCCACCCTCGGCAACAAACTTGTTACCATTCGAGTCAAGCATACAAATAGAAATAAGATTTTTCTTAAGGTCGAAAACATGTCTGACATTTGCCAAAGTTTGCACAATTCCATCATGCATCTTCACCTTGATAGACCCAATTCCAACAGCTCAACATGTGTTGTTGTTGCCCATCAACACGGAACCACCATCCGTCGCCTTGTAGGAAGAAAACTACTCCCTTTTTGGGCACATATGGTAGGAGCATCCAGAAACGAGAATCCAACGGTCACTCATGTTGTCATGTGCCACTGAAAACAGACTCTGTCACTATCGGCTTCTGAAGCGCAGTTTGTTTATCATCTTCTCTTTATGTCTTATTCTCCTTTTTCTTGTTCTTTTTCTTTGGACGAGTACACTTATTTGCATAATGTCCTTTCTTATTACAGTTGAAGCACTTCACCTTCTCAATAGGTATCTTAAACTTGGATCTTGACCTTCTGCTGGAAGATGCTCTATCGTTTGTCCTCCCTCTTACCATTAAACCTTGGGCCCGCTCTCTACTGTTTTTGCCATTAGAATCCAACCTTCGAACCTTATTAGCCAATAAGGCACTTGTAGCTTCTTCTATGGAAATTTAGTCATTCCCGTATAGAAATGTTTGAATAAGATTCTCATAGGAATCGGGCAAAGAAAACAATATGATTAGTGCCAAACGATCATCATCTTCATATATGTCTGTAAACCCACTCAACAATTTTTTTTTAGGTAGACTGGATATAGTAAGAATTTTGGTTTAGTTTCAGGTTGTTTAAGAATTATAAATTAGGGTTATAAAGACTGGTTTTTTAATTTATAATCTTGGTGTACCTTACCGTTGCTACAATATTTAGAGCATAATAATAGCCTTTACCTCCCAATAAATTTTGCACTATTGACTTGACGAGCCAACCTAGGCATTGGATATTTCTGTCACTCACAAACATACTCCTTTGTGCTATATTTTAGTTTCACAACTTTCTAGTTACAAAATTTAATTTAAATTCTATGCCTTGTACCTATATAGTTGCCATCAATTTTTGGGGCACAAACTCAACCCATTTTGCCTAACCAATTAAAGGGCCCAAGACTAATACCAAGCCTACAACGTCCATGATATTTTTGTCACTCCCAATTGAGACCCCATGTACTCCCATTTTATTTAAGAACACCTATGACACAATATTTATTTAATTTGGTGAAACCGACTCAATTTAACCCCAACTAAACCCTCAAACCAAATCTTGAGACTCATACAAAATACCCAACACCCACTCCATCCTAGAAAATACCAAACATACTTTTTCCCACAACAAATTCTTATTTTTTTTATTTGTAAACCCCAAACTCTTAAGGACCCAAATGCAAAAGTAATGCAAGGTGTTAACCTCATATTGGTGCAAATCAAATGGAGAAACTCCCTTAGGTCATCTGACCAGTCATCTCACCATCTCTCTCTCTCTCTCCTTTATTGTATGACACTATTTGTCATTATCTACTCACACTTAATCCTAGCCATTGATTCATTCCTCCATCAACCAAAACCACTAATTCCCCCTGTTAAGGACACACACATCCCTAGGTAGCCGGCCCTAACCCCAATGAGAGCCCCCATCATCACTCTCTCCTCACTTCCCTCCCTCTCCTCTCCACAGTCGAATTTCCCATTCTTCTTCTTCTTCTTCTTCTTCGTTGTCTTCCTCTCCTCTCTCCTTGAAACCCTAACCAGCACAAAACCACCACCAACGCCATCACCATTTCGTCAACACCACCACCAGCAGCAACTACACACCGCCATCACCATTCCTCCAAACCCCCAGCTGCAATAACAACAACTATACACCACCACCGCATCCATCACCATTCCGTCAATACCACCACCAGCAACTACACACCACCACCACCACCACCGCCATCACCATTTCCCCACATCCCCAGCTGCAACATCAGCAACTACACACCACCACTGCCGCCATCACCATTCTGTCAACACCACTACCACCACCAGCAACTACACACCACCACTACCGCCATCACTATTCCGTCAACACCACCACCAGCACAATATCACCACCACAGTAGTCCGGAGTTGGGCACTGCGAGGCATTCTAGTGGCGAGTTAGAAGGTGGTTGGCGAGTTTCTCTCGTCGTTGACGTGGGGTTCGACGAGCAGCAGTTCTCCCTCTCCCTTGGTTCTTTGGGCTCTTTAGACGTTGGCGTTGGACCAGTTTCTCATCTTCAGCATCCGGACCCAGGCAAGTGTACCTTGCTATACTGTAACTCAGTTCCAGTTTTACTTATTTATTTCATCTATACATTGTGTGCGCTTTGGATTAAAATTGTTACTTAGCGTCCGAGTCATATCCGGGTGTGGACGTTCGTCCGTAACGTCTAGTATCGATTGTTAGATATTTCTCGATACCATTATGACCCTACTTGATTACATCGGAACCCTAAGACACATTCAGACACTGTCATCGTGCCGGACTTTCTGTATCCTGATAGTGTCAGCATGACCGGAACCTGTGATGATTATAGGATCGTAATTGGTACTAGTTACTTCAGTATGATAAGACTGTTTAGATAGAGGTTCAGGCTCAGCGAGGTGCGGATGCGTCTAGTTGACCGCATTGGGAGGGGAAGATAGTTATCAACATTCATCTGGGCAATACCCATTCTTATGTTGACCCCAGCTCCCAGGGACAGTCATCTGGGCAGCCAGAGGTGCCTCCGGAGGGGCACCAATCTCTGCACCGGGCAGATCATGAGGGCCAGCGGGTCGCAGAACAGGAGGAGCAATAGTTGCCCCCACCACCTCTATTTTTCCCACAGATGCCATACATGCCCTTCCCACCAGGGCAACCCATGGACGGCCCGCAGATGTTCCAGATGATCTACGCTATGATGCAGTCCCAGCAGCAAGTCCAACAGCAGGATCATCAGCAGGCCCAGCAGCGCCAGGCTGAGTCTTTGAGAAAGATTATTGTGACGGCTTTGGGCCAGGCGCCACCACCAGTTCGCCAGTCGACGATGGGGTCTGTCATAGACTTTCGTCGTATGATACTGATGAGACATAAAATGTCATATTTTTATTCCTTAATGTATACTCCTTTATGCTCATTTAAAGTCTAAAGATACTCATTATTTTTATATTTTGATTTAGGATGCAATTGGAGTCACTAAATACAAAATGGAGCAAATTATCAATTCTGGACAGTTTTGACACCTTTAGAAAAATGGTCATAACTTGCTCATACGAAGTCCAATTGAGCTAATGCAAATTGATTCGGAAATCTAAGTGACAGAGGTACAATTTTTCTGTTTTGAGTTTTCCGATATTCTGGCTACATCATGGACCAAATCTGGCTTGAAGTTGAGTCAACTATGCTATACACAAAAAATGGAGCTGAATTAACCATTTTCCTACTTCTTCAAAGATTTTATTTTATTGTTTGGGGTGTTGTAACTTCTAGAGAATTTTTGGAAAGATATTGTGGGCTTCAAACAACTAATTTAGAGTGTATAAAAGGGGTAAAAATCAGAAAAAAATGGAGAACAACACACAACTCTTCTTCCTCTTCTCCAATATTCTTTTGAAGTTTTTATGAACGTGCGGAGCTAAAAGTCTTGTTGGTCGAAGAAAACAGAAACCTTAGAATCAATAAACTTGTGAGATCTAAATTATTTTGATATGTTTGATTTATGCTTTGAGTATTGAATGTTTTTCTATGCCTACTTTCATGATTGTTTTGTTTAATTACTAGAAGGCCTACTAGTCTATTATCCATTTCAATCTACTGCTAAATTAGACATCAAATTCGTAAATATTTTATTTTTCTAATTTGTGAAGCAACCAAGATTTAATGAAATACTTTGTTTTATTAGATCTTAGAAGAAAAACTTTTGACTAAATTAAATGCAACCGCTTGTGCTTGTGTTGTTTTGCTTCATCGATCTCTTGGTTCTTTAAGAAATTACTTGATTAAATCTTCAGTGCTTGTCTTGGATTATTTAGTAATTAAAGCTAATTAGATCACTTGTTTCTAATTATCTAAGCCTAAGAGAGATAGGAAATACTTCCAACGGTGAATATTGAGTTAACTTATGTTTGCATCAATGATTAATTTTAAGATTCCAATGGTGGATGTTGACTGAGACCAACATTTGTTCCTTTGATTGATTTTAGCTCTTCTTAATTTGATTTTATTCAAAACTTTACCCCCATCCTATTTCACATAGCATAAAGATTAACTAATTACTCTCCGTGGGATCGATCTTTACTCTCACTACTATAAATAATTTTAAGAGTAAATGTTTTATAATTTGGGTGCCTACGACAGCACAGCAGATACCACTTCCATTTGCTGGAACAAAGGAGTCGACGGAGGTACACACATGGCTTACCAACATTCAACACCAGTTGGAGGCCACCAATCTCCCGAGACATAGATGGATGACCGATGTCAGGATGCAGCTTACCGGCAACGTTCATCACTGGTGTCTTCCAGAGAAGGAGCGTTTAGGGTCCGATCGGGTCACTTGAGAGGAGTTCTCTAGGCTCTTCAAGGAGATGTTTATTCCTTCTACTGCCAGTGCAAAACTTTGGGACAAGTTCCAAAACCTTAGGCAGGACAGTTCGACCATTGAGGAGTACAATGCTGAGTTCCTCCGCTTGAGTTGTTTCACCCCGTACTTGATTTCGACTAAGGAGAAGAAGGCCAAGAAGTTCTACGAAGGCCTGAGTTTTGAGACACAGAGGTTTATTGGATCTATAGCCCCCACCTCCTACTTTGAGGTTCTGTTAGGAGTTCGACGCCAGGATCATATCAACAAGATGGAGACCAGTATGAAGCGCTCATATGCATCATCATCGTCAGTTCGAGTATCGCAGGGACGATCTATGAAATGTTCTATGGTACCACAGCAACAAAGAGCAGCACCCTTGTAGGGACCAGTGATTCCCACTTGCCATTACTGCGGCAAGAGGGGACACAGGTTGAGGGATTGTCGACGGAGGTTGGGAGTATGCATGAGATGTGGATCTGACCAGCACGCAGTCAGGGATTGCCCAGAGTAGAGGGTTCCAGTACCGATGGTTCATCGACCAACCTTACCAGCACCGAGACCCTACCAGCAGCCTCCCAGGCCAGTCTTTCCAGGACCGAGGTCGCCCTACACAGGAGTCGGGGCGACGCAACCACCGGCACTAGAAGGAATTTAGAGGAGGTTACCCATGGCCCCACAGGAAGTCCGTTTCCAGCAGGCTCGATAGCAGCCGAAAGCACCAACACCAGGACAGGGCTAGGTCTTTGCGATGACCATTGAGGAGGCAGAGACCGCTGGTGAGGTGATCACAGGTACTATTTTGGTAGCTTCAATACCAGTTGTAGTATTATTTGATTATGGTGCCACACACTCTTTCATAGTTGCTAGTTTCATGGCCACCCATAGAATAATAACTGTACCCCTTCCGAAGATTAAGAAGATTCTTATGGGAGGTAAAATAGTATCGGTTAGCGACACTTGTAGATCTTGTTCAGTAGTTGTTTGCCGGTGAGAGATGCATGCCCAATTTTTAGTCTTCTCAATGCCAGACTATGACATTGTCCTAGGCATGGATTGGTTGAGCCAATACCATGCGACGCTAGATTGCCGACGTGGATGCGTTATATTTATATCACCGGATCACCCTGAGTTTGAGTTTCTTCGGGGAGCCCGAGAGCATGGTGTCCAACCTACCTTCGTATCACACATTACAGAAGGTGAACCAATGTAGCCCGTATAATATCGGAGTTTAAGGATGTATTTTCATAGGATCTTCCAGGCCTGCCACCTAACAGAGAGATAGAGTTTACTATAGAGTTGACTCCCGGATCTGAGCAAATTACTTCCCCCGTCTACAGACTAGCGCCCATCTTATTTGTGCCGTAGAAGGACGGGACGTGACGTTTGTGTATCGATTATAGGGCACTAAATGATGTAACAATAAAGAACAAGTACCATCTGCCACGCATCGATGATTTATTTGATCAGCTAAGTGGCGCATGTGTATTCTCGAAGATCAATCTCAGATCCGGCTATCATCAGATCAAGGTGAGAAAGGAGGATATTCCAAAAACAGCTTTTTAGACGAAGTACGGGCACTATGAGTTTCTAGTCATGCCGTTTGGTTTAACCAACGGGTCAGCTGTGTTTATGAGCCTGATGAACAAGGTTTTTCACCAGTACTTGGATATTTCATGGTGGTATTTATTGACGACATCTTGGTATATTCCAAGATCCAGGAGGAACACGAGGAGCAACTCAGGATCGTGTTGGAGACGTTGAGGCGGGATAGGCTGTATGCCAAGCTCAACAAGTGCGAGTTCTGCTTGAATATGGTACCATTTCTTGGTCACATAATCACTGAAGATGGACTATCAGTTGACCCGGAGAAGATTGCCGCATTGGAGATGTGGCCTACCCCTACATCAGTTACGGAGGTTAGGAGTTTTCTCGGACTTGTCGGATATTATCGGAGGTTCATGGAAAAACTTCTCGAGGATCGCCGTGCCTAAGACGCGGTTGACGCGTAAAGGCGAGGAGTTTATCTGGACTGAGGAGTGTCAGATGGCTTTCGATGAGATAAAGAACCTTCTGAGGATAGCACCGATCCTGATACTTTCTTCTGGATCTGGAGGATTTATGGTGTATAGCGATACGACTGGGAGAAGAGTAGGGTGTGTACTGATGCAACACGAAAAGGTGATAGCTTAAGCATCGAGTCAGTTGAGGGTTCATGAGAAGAATTACCCGACACATGATCTAGAGCTAGCTGCGGTGATATTTGCACTAAAGTTATGGTGGTACTATCTTTATGGAGAGTGGGTTGAGATTTACACAGATCATAAAAGTCTTAAGTATGTCTATACTCAGAAGGAGCTCAACATGAGACAGAGGCTTTGGCTAGAGATGATAACAGACTATGATATCGAGTTGCAGTACCACCCTGCCAAGGCAAATATTGTAGCAGATGCCTTAAGCAGGAAGCCCATGGAATACTTCTTGATGACTCAACTCCAGTTGTTAGAGGATCTCCAGGAGCTCGGGATAGAGGTTTTATTACCAGGCATGGATGGACAGTTGACCAGTCTAGAGGTTCAGTCTACATTAGTTGAGAGGATCAAGGTGACCTTGCCTACCGATGTGAGATTTCGGCGACTGCGAGAGAGGACAGAGGCCGTCATACAGACGGGACTCCGGATTTACGAGGATGAAACGTTGAGGTATGAAGATCTCCTATATGTTCTGAGTGGCGAGCTACACCAGGATTTGATGACCGAGACCTATAGTTCGATATATTCTATTCATCCCGGGGGTACGAAGATGTATCGAGATTTGAGACAACACTACTAGTGGAATGGGATAAAGAAAAAGATTGTGAGATTCGTGGCAAGATATTTGGTCTTTCAGCAAGTCAGGGCCGAACATCAGAGGACTGCAGGACTATTGCAGCTACTTCCCATTCTTGAGTGGAAGTGGGAGAATATTACCAAGGACTTCGTCACGGGATTTTCGAGGACCCCTTGCGGGAAGAATGCAGTCTAGGTTATCGTAGACCGACTCACCAAGTTGGTGCATTTTTTGCCCTCTAGAGTTGGGTAGTCCACGGAGATATTGGCGGACATGTACATGAGGCAGATAGTACGCCTACATGGAGTTCCTATCAGCATTGTATCGAATCATGATTCCAGATTCATGTCATATTTCTAGCAAAGTATGTAGGAGAGTCTAGGAACTCGCCTCAAGTTCAGTACTGCATATCATCCACATACTGATGTTCAGTCAGAGCGCACGATTAAGATACTATAAGATATATTGAGAGCGTGCATGATCGACTTTGGATGATCTTAGGAGGACCATCTACACTTGGTGGAATTCTTCTATAATAACAGCTACAAAGCAAGCATCCATATGACACCGTTTGAGGCACTGTACGGTAGGAAGTGCAGGTCTCCAGTATGTTGGAGTGACGTAGAAGAATGCCAGATACTTGGTCCAGAGGTGGTGACTCAGACAGTAGAGAAAGTAAAGCAGATTCAGAGCCATCTCCATACAGCACAGGACAGGCAGAAGCATTGGGCAGATGCACACAGTAGACCTTTGGAATTCAAGAAATGTGATCATGTGTTTTGAAGATATCACCTACTCGTGGTACCATCAGATTTGGGGGCAGAGGCAAGCTGAGTCCGAGGTACATCGGACCTTTTGAGATATTGGAGCGTGTTGGCGAAGTGGCTTATCGTCTTGCATTGCCTCCGTAATTAGAAGGCATGCACAACGTATTTTATGTATTACAGTTGAGAAGATACGTGACAGACCCTAGCCACGTGCTCGATCATTCAGAGATTACAATCGGGCCCAGTTTATCATATATGGAGTAGCTAGTAGGGATACTCGATCGTAGTGAGAAAGTTTTGAGGGGGCAGACTATTCGACTGGTCAAGGTTGCATGGAAGCATCATTCGTCGGACGAGTCTACCTTGGAGTGCGAGGATTTCGTTCGACAACGTTTCTCTCATTTATTTGAGGACCAAGGTACGAATTTACGTACTGTGTTTGAATTACCTGTTAACTTTTTAATTCTCGCAACTCTTATTTGTGCTTTACTTTTAATTTCGAGGATGAAATTCTTCTAAGTTGGGAAGGATGTAAACCCCCTCAATAATTTTTTTTAGGTAGATTGGGTATGGTGAGAATTTTGGTTTAGTTTCAGGTTGTTTAAGGATTAGAAATTAGGGTTATGAAGACTGGTTCTTTAATTTATACTCTTTGTGTACCTTACCGTTGCTACAATATTTGGAGCACAAGAATAGCCTTTACCTTTCAACAAATTTTATACTTTTAACCTGACGAGCCAACCTATTCTGTCACTTACAAACATACTCCCTTGTGCTCTATTTTAATTGCACAACTTTCTAGTCACAAAATTTAATTTAAATTCTATGCCTTGTACCTATGTAGTTGCCATCGATTTTTGGGACACAAACTAAACCCGTTTTACCTAACCAATTAAAGGGTCCAAGACTAATATCAAGCCTACAACGTCCATAACATTTGTGTCACTCCTAATTGAGACCCCATGTACTCCCATTTTATTTAAGAAAACTTATGACACAATATTTATTTAATTTGGTGAAACCGACTTAAATTAACTCCATCTAAACCCTCACACCAAATCTTGAGACTCAAACAAAACACCCAACACACACCCCATCATATAAAACACCAAACACCATTTTTCCCACATCAAATCCTTTTTTTTCTTTCATTTGTAAACTCCAAACACTTAAGGACCCAAATGCAAAAGTAATGCAAGGTGTCAACCTCCTATTGGTGTAAATCAAATGGAGAAACCCCCTTGGGTCATGTGACATGTCACCTCACCCTCTCTCTCTCTTTCTCTCTCCTTTTTTGCATGAAACTATTTGTCATTATCTACTCACACTTAATCATAGCCATTGATTCATTCCTTCATCAATCACAACCACTCATTACCCCTATTTAAGGAGACACACACACACACACACACATCCCTAGGTAGCTGGCCCTAACCCTAACTCTCCTCACTCCCCTCCCCCTCCTCTCCACTGCCGAAGTTCCCATTCTCCTTCTTCTTCTTCTTCTTCTTCTTCTTCTTCTTCTTCTTCTTCTCCTCTCTCCTTGAAACCCAAAACCAGCACAACACCACCACCACCGCCATCACCATTCCATCAACACCACCACCAGCAGCAACTATACACTACCACCACCACCATTCCCCACACCCCAGCTGCAATAGCAGCAACTACACACCACCACCACCGCCATCACCATTCCGTCAACACTACCACCAGTAGCAGCAACTATACACCACCGCCATCACCATTCCTCCACACCCCCAGCTGCAACAGCAGCAACTACACACCACCACCACCGCCATCACCATTCCGTCAACACCACCACCACCAGCAGCAACAACACACCACCACCGATATCACTATTTTGTCAACACCACCACCAGCACAATATCACCACCACGCCAGTCTAGAGTTGGGCACTGCGAGGCGTTCTAGCGGCGAGGGAGAAGGTGGTTGGCGAGTTTCTCTCATCGTTGACGTGGGGTTCGACGAGCAGTGGTTCTCCCTCTCCCTTGATTCTTTGGGCTCTTCGAACGTTGGACCAGTTTATCATCTTCAGCATTCGGACCCAGGCACGTGTACCTTGCCATACTGTAATTCAGTTCCAGTTTTACTTATTTATTTTGTCTATACATTGTGTGCGCTCTGGATCAAAATTGTTACTTAGCGTCCGGATCATATTCGGGTGTAAACGTTCATCGGTAATGTCTAGTATCGATTGTTAGATGTTTCTCGATACCATTATGTACTGACTTGGTTACATCGGAATCCTAGGACACATTTAGACACTGTCATCATGCCAGACTTTTTGTATCCTGATAGTGTCAGCAGGACCGTAGCCTATGATGACTATAGGATCGTGATTGGTGCTAGTTACTTCAGTATGACAAGACTATTTAGATAGAGGTTCAGGCTCAGCGAGGTGCGGATGCGTCTCGTTGACTGCATTGGGAGGGGGAAGACAGTTATCAATATTCATCTGGGCAGTACCCGTTCTTATATTGACCCCAGCTCTATAGGGACAGTCATCTGGGCAGCCAGAGGTACCTCCGGAGGGGCACCAGTCTCCGCACCGGGTGACTCTATCCGTATTATATTATGATATATTTTCAGACTTATTTTCTTTCTGTACATTAGTAGACTTATTTTTTTTATGTGTTTCATATTCTTATGTCTGTGGATGAGATTAGTTACATTGCTTATGTTTTAAATGTTGGGTTATATTATTGTACTTTACAGCTTAGGTGCACTCAATCGGGTCCATTAGATTGGGATATCCGTTGGAGTGTACCCGCTGGCCAATGCCACGTGGATCAGTTCCTTATATTTGGAACTGGGGTGTGACAATGTCAACATCCTTTAGGTCAGAAATAATTTGATTGAATTTAGAAATATGATCTCGAATTGACGTACCTTCCTCCATCATCGGTATGTAGAGATACTTTAACATATAAAGTCAGTTGGTGAGAGTCTTCTTCATGTTGAGTGATTCCACTTTAGCCAGAGCCCAGTGACGGTGGTTTCGTCCTTCACAGAGTAGATGATATCTCTTTCCAAACATAGGCGAATAGTGGCATATGCTTCGATATCCATGCCTTCCCTATCATTATCGATCATGTCAGCGAGCTTCTTCGACTTTCCACGTAAAGCCTAGCGAAGATTTTGAGATATAAGAACGTCATTCATCTGGCTTTTCTAAAGGCCAAAATCATTCTTTCTATTGAACTTCTCAATTTTGTACTTTCCAATCTTGTTTGACGGAGCCATCTCAAGAATCTATCTAATTAAGTTTCTCTGAGAACTCCAAAGCTCTGATACCAATTATTGGGCGCACATAGAAAATAGACCCAGAAAAAATAGAGAAATACCTCAGATAAAGTTCACAATCACAAAGACAATTATTTACATGGTTCGGCCAAGATGCCTACTTCTACGGACGAGGGTGATTCAATTCTACTATGAAGAAGAAAAAGAACTACAATTGCTCTCAACACTTCTCTCCTTTCTCTCAAGAACCTTCTACAAAAAACTCTCTCAAAAACTTTTGTGTTGAACTTATTCAATAATTTTTTTCTCTCTTATGTCGAACTTATTCAAAAATTATTGAACACAATTTGAGAGATACTCTTGTGTTGAACTTATTCAACAACTTACATGAGCACTCTTGAGATACTCTTGAAGAAACCTTTGGCCCCTTTATATACCATATTATATGTCTATACATAGAAATCTAACATTATGTAGGAATATGAATCCAATATTATGTAGGCTTAGGAATCCAATATTATTCTTGTCAAAGATTTAGTCAAAGGTCAAAGTTAATTCTTTAAAAAATATGGTCAAATATATCTTTCTTCATATCTCCACTTTGTCAAAAATTTGTTCTTCTTCAAAGATATGGTCAAAGGTCAAATTCAATCTTCTTCAAAGATATGGTCAAATATACTTTCCTTTAGAAGCACTTTCCTAATTAGAAAACTTGTCATTGATTAACATCAGTGTGCATTTCAATTTTGATCACAATTGTTATCCTCATGACCTAGAGACAATGAAATTTCTCAATCAATAAATTGTACAATTGAAGAAAATAAAAGCTCTTAAATGAGTTGGATAAGTCATATACACACCTAGGAGTGTAGCAAGAATTTTCATCTAGAGGAAGCGATGTTTACTATTAAAAAATAATAAATTAAAATAAATACATTTATAGTTCCAGAAATATTATATATTAATATCAAATATCATAAATTATTACTGGATTAATATGAATAAGAATATTATGATTCACCTATCAGTTTAGGTTAAGTGATCTATTAAATGGGTTGGCTTCGAGCAAAGAACGTGTTGCCACTATAAGTAATTGGAGTCGAAGATTTTTCGGGACGGAGAGTACTATACGCAAACCTGGCTCTGAACTTGATCGAATTTTATTTTAATCCCTCTCCCCGCCTCCGTCCTATTTTTAAATCTCTAAACCCTTCCTCATAAAAAAGAATACCATATCTTCGTCAGTTTCAGAGAAAATTGATATTCCTAATGACGTCGTCTAATACTTTGAAGTTTTAAAATACCTACAACTACCTAAATTGTCCTTTTTCATTGTAAATGAGCTAGGAGGCTTTGACATTGTATATAAGATGGTGATAAATTATTGAGTGTTGTTAATTTAGAAATCTATCTTATGAACATTATTCTTTTAATGATGTATATACTGCTTTACTAATTCTCTTTTTATTACATATGATACTAAAGTAAATCTTCAGAAAACCAACATATTTAAAAGTTTTCTTACACTTTAGAATTTTGTTCATTGTAGACGTGTTCTCGAAAGTATAATGATATGATTAGTTGATGTTCTACTAAAAAATTATCACTTAAATATATTATTTCACTGATCTGCCATTACATGGTTGTCGTAATGGAACATCATTATAGTTTTTTCTATACCCTTGATCCTTATATATATATATATATATATATATATATATATATATATATATATATATATATATATATATATATATATATATGTATATAAAATTATTCTAGGAGCGCAGGACCCAGGCGATCCAGGCGGCGATTTGCTAGGCCATCAATATGCGAGGGCTGAGCGGGCCTCTACTTCCAATTTGGATTCAATAAAGGAGGCTAGAAAGGATGATGAATCTACAGGCTGGCAAACTGTAGAAAACAGGAGGAAATGAAAAGAAAGGGTAGACAACCCCCAAAATCGGACGACTGAAGATCTGAATGGCTCCAGTTGGGTGGGAGGAAGGTCAAGGAAAAATGGTATGGAAAAGAAGGTAAACCTAAGAAAATCTACCCAAAGGATGTATGACGGGCAGAAGCGTTCGGTTCGCTTGGACCATCAGCCTGTAGCTCCGGTAGCTCCGAAGGGGGCCAAAGGGGGTGCAAATGGTAGGCATAAATTTGAGCTCAAGTGGGTTCCACCTCCAAATCTAAGACTATCGGGGGAGAAGCCTGAATCCTGGGCTGACTTATATAAATCCCCTTCTATTAGAGTCTAATTCACTCCTAAATTCGTTGTCCGAAGATGATTGGAATTCGCAAAGGGGCAACGATCTCTCGGGAGGACTAGGATTCTACTACGGAGGCTTGGACGAACACCATCATGTTATGGAAAGTAGGCCATACTTTGGTCACTTATGTAATGACCTGTTCCGTTCAAGCGGACAGCCGATTCAAATGACAAAAGTGCAACGATCCGACCAACTTTGCTCAGCGAGAATACTCGTTTAAGGCAAAAGAATTTCCAGACTTGGCCCTTCATGAGTTCTGGCTTAGGCTTTCAGAGGCTCGCTCAGAGTATCCCTCGACCAAGACAAATCATCGCCAAGGTGGGTGGCTACGATGAACTTGTCTTTGCTTAGCCAGCACACTTAAAATATGGACGATACAACATAGTCGCTAGGTAAATCATCCCATGCATGCTAATAAAGAATACAACGCACCTAGCTAAGGGAATAATTCCAACTTGTATTGCTTGTGTTAGAACTTGGAAATAAAACTTTGCTTATATATGGACCCTCGCATGCTACCTTTGTCTTGTGCAAGTTGACCCCGCTATGCCTCGAGTAAAATATTATACTCTTCGTAGTACACTTCTTCATTTTCTGTATGACCCTAGATTATGTTGTTCGGTATGTCCCTTACGGTTTTACTCCTCGCTTACCCTTGGACCCATGCCAACGCGAATGCTTAAGTTTCAAATATAAATGCATACTTACCTGCTTAGTGTAGTTTGTACTTGTTGCCTCATTTTAAAGTTTGCTACACGAAATCATGCCACAATCAAGTAACGCTATACATATCGTGTATGCATCTAGTTAGCCAGGAGACTATCAAATAGCTCTTCTGTACAATATGATCCTGCAAGTATCCAGGACCGTTAGGTCGCCAAGGCAGTCCCCGAACTAGGGGAATGCATCAAGTCAAGTTGAACTATGAACGAGAATCATGTCAAGCAAATCAAGAATCACAGCTCGTGGAGCAAATGCTCGTTCAGAACATGAATCATGGATTGTCTTGTCAAGTTGTGAATCTGGAATGACCTAAGACTTGCATGGTCACGGACAACTCGTGCACGAGGTATCTGCTTCCTCGGACGATTACCGGGGCACTAGGATCGTACCGGCCTAGGAGGATGATCGGTATATTGCGGTGCCAAATTTGGGCCCAAAATGCTACCCGGTCTTTGTGGGTTGGCAATACACGGTATTCGGCCTTAGTAGAGCATACTACATTGGACTCTCCGTCTACCCATAATATTTGCCTGTTCTGGAGGGATGGCATGCAATGGCTCTTCTGTATCACCCATTCTCCCTGAATTGATTGACTTGTACAAAGCGTTGCACCCTATTCCTCAATTGAGACTAAAAATAATAATCCTTTATGGCTATGCCAGTGACCTCATGTTCATATAAATAAGTCATCATCGCTTAGCGGTAATCCGCGTGCGAGTCATTGCATCGCATCTAGTGAATCAAAAATACCTGAGCGATCATGGGTATAAGATACTTTTACATACAATGCAACACACTTAAGAAATCCTTATAACTCGTGCACCCGAAAACGTAACCTCGCTCATGTCACTTGTGTTTGCTTATGCAACTGCCCCTGGATTTTAATATATGCTCGTGCTTGATTTAACTTGGTTTGGCTTGGACAGGAAAGGATGGATGGTAAGTTGGCAAGTCTCGCCGTGTTCCTTATATCGCACGACATACTGCCACACGAGTTTGGCTTTACATCATTGCCATAAAACTGATCCAAAGGCAAGAGAAAGATAACTTAATAGATGGTGCTCGGAACCTATATACTGTGTTTGGATTTGTCAAGCGGGCGAGTAGCCTCCCCACCAGTGCATTTATGTACTGATAACACACCAGATTGCTTTCAGGGTACGAAAGAACCTCGTTCGGTGCGGATGCCTCCTTCGTGTGTACTATGGCGTGAAGTTCACTCTGGGGCCTTAGAGCGTTGCGTCCAAAATTGAAGCATATATACAAGACATAATATTGAAATATCGCCTATATATCATTCCACAAATATAGCCACTTGGCATGCTTTTGTTGTTTCAGAGAGAGAGGCTTGAGCGACTTGTAATCTCTACCTAGCGCCGCTTGTAACACTTGTTCAATATCAATAAAGAGTTTATTTTACTTCAATACTTGTGTTATTCAATGCTTCCGCTATTGACGACTCTGTAAACTTATTACCAATCACCTGTGCGTTTATTATTTCGCTGCACTCGGATAATTTGTACGACTCTGTGGCTTAGACCTCTTATCGCCTGCATGGACCATGGCCTTGCACGAGCGTGGCTTATGCTCGTGCGGTATCACGCCCAGATGGGTCAAGCGATCATCCCGCGGGAGCGCTGGAGCGGTGATTCGTGCCTAGCAGGGACGGTCGATTATCCTGCGGGAGATTGGGGTGTGACAAATTGGTATCAGATCATGGCTTTACACCTTTGGACTTTATTTCGATTTTTTCAGTTTCGACATCTCGTTCGTGGGTTATGTACATACGCTCTCTCTCAATGTTCCATCAGAATGTTCTAAATAATAAGTCAAAATACTTTCAAAAGTGCATGTGAATGATGTGATTGCTTATACAAAATTGTGATACAAAGGCCTTTGTGCCAACCTGTGCTAGGCTTTGTGGAAATAGACTCGTGCTAGAATCTGTAAATTATATGCAAACCTGAATATCATACATGATTTCCCAGCTGGTTAGTATACGGAATAGAATATCGTTCAAACAGTTAGCTATGCACACAGCCTTTTGGCTAAGTTGTGCAGAGTATCGTGCGCTAAGACCCTATGTTGCAAGCTAAGTTACAACAAGATCGGGATATCGTTCAAATAAGAAACAAGTTAGACTTAGAATGGCAATCAATAAAAATATTATCAGATTATCGCTAAGACGAACATAGAGAATCGTGCTTGAATTTTTGGGAAATAGCTCGAACGGTATTTCGTGTTGGAAGATACAAATCGAATATGGTTTACTTGGATGACTATCAATAAGAATATATATATACGAGACTAAGACTTATCAGGCGATGCTTAAGTATCGTGCATGAATTCTAAGGAATGACTTCGTGAATATGTTAGCGATTGGTGCGAATACGATTGAGGATTTGATTGGGTGACTCGATTCCGAGTGGTGTATGGATCATTTAGAAATATCCAAACAGATTCATAGGTCTCGTGCGATAGTTGGATTGAACAAATTGAGAATGTCTTGAATATATAATAAGGCTTATATTGATTAGGTATTCAGGGAAATGGAAATCAATATCTTGGTTAAAGGAAATTTATTGGAAACTTGAAGTATCGTGCGAGCGATTTTGGATTTTAATTAAATGGGTTGAACTTGAATACAGTATCGCTCGAATAGAAGTGTGAGCGATAACAGATTTGACTTAGAGTTTGGAGAACGATCTTGAAATCTAGTTCGAAAAGATAAATTTTAAAATCAGTCCCAACGAGAACGATTATCCTGTAGGAGCGTCGACGTGGTGATTTCACGTACGGCGGAGATGATCGAAACTCACGAGAACACGTTCGGTGATTATTCCAAACGAACTCGATGTATAGAGCGTATCAAAAAGTATATAGACTTGGGCTTGAATATTTGAAGCTAAGTTTCTTAAGGAATGCCAGAAGTAGACCATGGATTACCGAACGGTAATATTGAAGTTGGATGATTTTGCTAGACGAATTATAATCACTGCATGGACGAACATGACTTGGTGGATTTTATATATAACTTGGATGAAGAAAAAGTAAAATGATAAGGTGTCTCGATCGTTTCGAAGATAACCATATTGTTCGACGTTCTTGTCTTGTACGAGTGTAACTCTATGCTCGTGCATGCGTCATGCCAGGATTAGGACGATTATCCAGCGGGAGCGTTGGCGTGGTGATCTCACGTCCAACGAGGGTGATCGAACTTGCGAAAGATCGATCGTGACAACTAATGGATCGTCTTGACTTTTGGTTCGACACGATAAGACAAAATTGGGAATGCAAGTGAATCGAAAGCGTTTCGAGGATAAGTTAGCCTAGAACCTGGAGTAAATCATGCTTGATAGTTTCATGAACGGATACATAAATTGTGTTGGACGACTTGGATTTATAAACAAAGGTTTAAAATTGAATCTTGGCTTGGTGGTTTAGACTTGGAATGTATAGGGATTCTATCAAAACATGTTTGGACAGATAGACTATACAAATCACTAGGCTTGTCCTACATCTTGGATATATCATGGATTTGAATGAATGGACTCGAATTGTGTACAAACGAATATGCTATTAAGAGTAGGATGATCTGTGCTCGATGTTTAAAAATTTGAGTAAAACGAGCTTGGGTAGAATATCCCGTACAAATGAACAATGGTTTGACCCTAGGAATTAGGGCGAGCATCGTACGATGAATTTGCACGATGAATCATGTGCTTGAACTTATACCTATGACCATGTGAGCTGACCTAGTAATTAGGCAGACAACCCTGTACCGAGTGAAGAACCTGTGTGACTGACTTTAGCATATTGCTTGAACAAAGCTATAGAACTGGGACAGCAAGACTTAGAGTTAGACTTGGAACAGTAACGTGTGCTATGTTTGATCCGAACGGATGGATGCTAGTCGGTAGACCGAATAGTTTGTGCTTAACTGTACTGCAAATACTTGGTGGGATTGGAATGGCTTGGAATTTGATTGACTCTGTCGGAAGTATCCTTGTAATTTATAAACGAGAACCCTTGAGATTTTTGCAAGTAGCTTGTCCGATTTTACCATCTCTAAGTTTGGTTGAAAGTATATATTTAAGGGATGCCTTGAGCGTGTGCATGATCCAAGACTCAATAATATGTGAAACTCGAGTGCTAAGACTTCGCTATCACCAAGTTGGTGACATGTATATGTTTGAAGGACGCTTTGAATATGTGTACGATCCAGACTCGCGATGTGATGATCTCGAATGCTAGTACAAGTGAATATCCGCATGGACAAGTATAACGACTTGTATAAGTTTGCATCAGCCTAAGATCATCTTTCAAGATGGATTGTAACGTACCCCGCGTTAAGCAATATATGTTCTGCGCTAAGGCGCAATAGAGGCCGAGTCAGGACTTGGATTTGATGATGGATTCATTCAATGAGACCGACCCAGCATACACACGACATGGTATAAGGAATGAGTAGGAGATTGTGTTCAAACTGATCTAGTGGTACCGATTGCTACACTTGAGATAGATTCGATAGTGTGATAGAATGGTTTGCGCTCAGGAAGTCTCGAGGACAAGACTTTTTTTGAGTGGTATATAATATAACGACCCGTTCTGCTCAAGCGGACAGCCGATTCAAATGGCAAAAGTGCAATGACTCAACCATCTTTGCTTAGCGAGAATACTCGTTTGAGGCAAAAGGATTCCCAGACTTGGCCCTTCAGGAGTTTCGGCTTAGGCTTTCAGAGGCTTGCTCGGAGTATCCCTTGACCGAGGTGAATCATCGCTAAGGTGGGTGGCTACGATAAACTTGTCTTTTCTTAGCCAGCATACTTAAAATATGGACAATACATGCTAGTCGCTAGGTGAATCACCCCCTGTATACTAATAAAGAATACAACACACCTAGCTAAGGAAATAATCCCAACTTGTATTTCTTGTGTTAGAACTTGGAAATAAAACTTTGCTTATATATGGACCCTTACATGCTACCTTTGCCTTGTGCAAGTAGACCCCGCTATGCCTCTAGTAGAATATTATACTCTTCGTAGTGCACTGCTTTATTTGCTACATTGCATGACCCTATATTATGTTGCTTGGTATGTCCCTTACGGTTTTACTCCTCGCTTACCCTTGGACCCGTGCCAACGCGAATGCTTAAGTTTCAAATATAAATGCATGCTTGCCTGCTTAGTATAGTTTGTACTCATTACCTCATTTTAATGTTTGCTACACGAAATTATGCCACAATCAAGTAATGCTATCCATATCGTGCATGCATCAAGTTAGCTAGGAGAATATCAAATAGCTCTTCTGTGCAATATGAACCTGCAAGTATCCGGGACCGTTAGGTCGCTAAGACAGTCCCCGAAACAGGAAAATACATTAAGTTAAGTTGAACTCTGAACGAGAATCATGTCAAGCAAATCAAGAATCATAGCTCGTGGAGCAAATGCTCATTCAGAACATGAATCATGGATTGTCTTTTCAAGTTATCAATCTGGAATGACCCAAGACTTACATAGTCACGGACAACTCGTACACGAGGTATCTGCTTCCTCGGACGATCACCGGGGCACTGGGATCGTACCGGCCTAGGAAGATGATCGGTGTATTGCGGCGCCAAATTTGGGCCTAGTATGCTACCCCGTCTTTGTGGGTTGGCAATACACGGTATTCGGCCTTGGTAGAGCATACTACCTTGGACTCTCCGTCTACCCATAATATTTGCCTGTTCTGGCGGGATGGCGTGCAATGGCTCTTCTGTATAACCCGTTCGCCCTGAATTGCTTGTCTTGTACAAAGCGTTGCACCCTATTCCGTAATTGAGACTATAAAAATTGGTCCTTTATGGCTATGCCAGTGACCCCATGTTCATATAGATAAGTCATCCTCGCTTAGCGGCAATCCGCATGCAAGTCATTGCATCGCATCTAGTGAATTGGAAACACCTGAATGATCATGGGTATAAGATACTTGTACATAATTGAACGCTTGAACATACAATGCAACACACTTAAGAAATCCTTATAACTCGTGCACCCAAAAATGTAACCTTGCTCACGACACTTGTGTTTGCTTATGCAACTGCCCCTGGATTTTAATATATGCTCGTGCTTGATTTAACTTGGTTTGCCTTGGACAAGGAAGGACGGATGATAAGTTGGTAAGTCTCGCCGTATTCCTTATATCTCACGGTGCACTGCCATACGAGTTAGGCTTTACATCATTGTCATAAAACTGATCCTAAGATAAGAATACAAAGATAACTTAATAGATGGTGCACGAAACCTATATAACATGTTTGGATTTGTCGAGCGGGTGAGTAGTCTTTTCGCTAGTGCATTCATGTACTGATAACCCACCAAATTGCTTGCAGGGTGAGAAAGAACCTCGTTCGGTGCGGATGCCTCCTTTGTGCATGCTAAGGCGTGAAGTTCACTCTGGAGCCTTAGAACGTTGCGTCCGGAACTGAAGCACATATACAAGACATAATGTTGGAATATCACCTATGTATCATTCCACAAATGTAGCCACTTGGCATGCTTTTACTGTTTTAGGGAGAGAGGATTTAGTGACTTATAATCTCGGCCTAGCGCAGCTTGTAACACTTGTTCAATATTAATAAAGAGTTTGTTTTACTTTAATACTTGTGTTATTCAATGCTTCCACTATTGTCGACTCTGTGAACTTGTTACCAATCACCAGTGCATTTATTATTTCCCTGCACTCGGACAATCTGTGCAACTCTGTAGTTTAGACCTCTTACCGCCTACATGGACCACGGTCTTGTACGGGCGCACGGCTTATGCTTGTGCGACATCACGCCTAGATGGGTCAAGCGATGGTCCCACGGGAGCGCTGGCGCGGTGATTCGTGCCTAGCAGGGATGGTCGATTATCCTGCGGGATATCGGGGCATGACAACTTACAAGCTTATATAAATAGAGTATGGAAACCGATGAGGAACCTTGATATTTATGCTCGGGAGAACGAATATTATCTTAATCGGTTTGAAAGGCACGAGCATATGGACAAAGTTATTCAACAAGGTCTGTGGATGTTTGATGGTCGTTTAATTATAATGAGACGATGGATTTTCAATTCGAAATTTGAAAGGAAAAGACTGATGTCTGTCCCTATCTGGATCCGATTTCCTAACCTCCACCAGAGACTTTGGAGTGTCCCTGCCCTCACAAATATTGCTAGTGTTATTGGAATGTCACTAAAGATAGATGAAACAATGGCGTCTCAGGCGAGATTATCCTATGCTCGAGTTTTTGTGGAAGTTAAGGCCACCGATGTATTGTCGTTCTCGATGCCTATTGAAATCCCTAACAGGGAAATCTTGGAGAAAAGGGTGGATTATAAGTGGGTTCCTCCCCATCGTGTTCCATATGCCACTGCTTTGAACATACAAAAGATATTTTTATTAAAAATGGCAACATGGAGACGAATACTAATAATGGGAATGTGGAGCAACACTCCCAGGATGAAGATAGGGGAGGGAGCAAAAATAAGGAAGTGGACGTGAGCATTCAAGAAAGCTCAAAAGGAGGAGGGGGAATGAACATAGAAGGGGATCAACCAAGTATCCTAGGTAAAAGGCCAGGGACAGCGGAAGAAAGCGATATCCAGCAATTGGGCAACTCTTCTGGGGCTGTCTTAGCTCCCAAAGAAGGAAATGGACCGTCTATTCCGATACAAGACCTAAAGGAAAAAACTCAGCAGTGACCAAACAAATTACTAACTAGCCAAGCTCCCAATTAGTTGTGTTCACGACTGAAGGGAAGGAAAAAAATCTGGTTCCTAGTGGTAACCTGAGTTGCTCTGACTAAGATACAGTGGGATACTAAGATCAGACGTAAAGTTACTAAGCTGGAGAGGCAGAATGCACAAGTAGTAGGGAAGGGTCCAGTCACAACATCAGACCATAAAAATAATACAGAGCCTTTAACTGAAGATAATCCAGATTTGAAGCTTCTCCTCCGACAGGAAGACGCGGGAGTTGATTTTTCCCAATTTGGCAGACAATTTAGAAAAGATGGCTCACTCATCCCTCTATAGGTGAGTTCGAGGAATTCTAGAGAAAACTCTAAATAATTTTATGTTAATTATGGCCTGGAACGTCCAGGGAGCAAACTCCTCGAGTAGGTGGAGTTCGATAAGGGATCACTTGTTTAAGCATAAGTGCAATATAGGCATTATCCTTGAATCTAAAGTTAGATCGGCAAAGATTATTACATCCCGCACCCTAAATAACTGGGTCTCGACACATAATCTTCTATTGTATTCCACGGCTCATAACTAGATGAAGTAGGAAAGCAATACGTGTTGGCCCAATGTTTATGTTGAGTTTTTGAATATGGCTAATCGATTAAGTTTAACATTTTGGTAATCAATCAATCACTATAGTATCTTCTACTTAAACTCAACATTATCTAGATATGTAATATTTGATTCTGTATATTTCCTTATTCGTCTAACATGTACTCGCAGAAAGTAATAAGCAATGGACATATGCTATATGACGATGAGCCAAAGACGACGTTATATCAGAAGATTTTATCCAACCGCCTACGACTTATTTGGAGCCTCGCACCCGAGGGTTCCGCTGCCCAGTCAGTGGACGGGGGTCGAGGGGGCAGTGCCCCTCGTGGGGGTTCAGGGGCGAAGCCCTTGATAGGTATTCAGATTCCCAGATCTGGTTATCTTTGGACAATTATCGTCAAGGAAAAAAATATCTTCAAGTCAGCAGATGTTTCAGGAGTTTGGTTTCATCAGTCCTCTTGATTTTTATATATAATTTGATATTTTATTTGAGTCTAGGAATGTTGTAAGCTGAGTCACACTGGCAAATCTAAGTACCTATACCCAGATACCTAGTCCACTCAAATAAACCAAAGAACCTATCTACCAAATCAGGCCACATTCATTAACAAAGTCTACCGTACTTAAAAACCGAACTCGGGCCGAACTCGTGCCAAACTCGGTTACCCTTTTGGTATAAAATCAACTAGTTCAATAAGCTCTTGATTTTTTGGCCTAACGGTTGGAAATTTGCATTAAAAACTATCCGAATTCTGGCCAAATTCTGTTTGCCAATACCCTATAAATAGGATTGGATTTCCATATTCCAACTCACTCAACCATTCTCTATCTTTCTATCCTATAGTAAGTAAACCCTCAGAGCCTAAACTTTCTTATCTCCAAGATCAACTCCCTAGCCTTCTAAGGGCCAAGTGTGGTCTCGGTCTAGAAGTCTACAAGAGTTGTAAAGAGCTTGGCTCCATCAGTTTTCTCTTTTCTTCTGTGTGAAGTCTGCGTGCCCTTCGTATCAAACGCATGTGTGTGAAGTTGCGAGACTTCGGATCAAATCTTGTGGTGTAAAGAAGTCGGCAAACCTTCGGATCAAATCTTGTGATTCACTATTGGTGATTATAGTGGATAAAACTCCGAGCTTGAGTTCTCGGGACTGTACTAGTCCTCTCAGAGAGAAACCAGTATATATTGCAGTATTTGTGTTTGCTCTCTCTTTCTCTTACTTTATTATATTGCATATACACAGCTAGTTAATAACCGCCTTCACTCTGCTTAATTTATAATTGGGTAGATTATTCTGTTGCACTCTATTCACCCCCCTCTAGAGTTGCTGTCACGCCCCGAGGCGTCCCCGGAGTCGTGATCGCCGTGCGGGCCTGGGGTTGCTCCCGCACAAGGCTAAAGTATTTTGCATAGCAAGCACATATTCAGAGTACGCAGATAAATTGAAACACAGATTTGAAACATGGAAAAGTTCTCTTTATTGATAATGAACATCTATTACAAACTCTTGAACGAGTTAGCTAATATGCCGAACGGCTTACAAAAGAGATGACTCAAAATGAGATAGCAGTCCTGTACATTACATCCCTTTATAAACTCAAAATGATAAGGACCTCCAGGCTGGAGGATAGCTTTGCCACGGAGCTGTATTTGTGTATGAAGAGTTGCAAGCTCCTGACTCTAAAATGCTTCGAGGGCGCGGTGAAGATGCGCCAACAGCTGGACTGGATCGGGAAGACGACTTCGGCTCCTCGCTCGGTTCGCCTTGGTGCGGAGAACCTGTTTCAACGAGGGTCAGCATATCAAAACATGCTGGTGAAGGCGAGCTAGCCTGACTATACCAGTCAACACGTTATTTTAATGAAGCATGCATATTTGTGGGTTTCTATCTTGCCTTAGTTCATTTACAAGTAAGCAGCATATAGAATTTATTGAAATGAACGTGCCACCGTTCGATGAATTTTACCTGACCGTCTGAATTACCTGCACAATACTTACCATGCCTTCTCTGCCACGAAGACACAAGTTAGTTTGCAATAGGTTTAAATATACACGATGATCACTGGCTAGGTGCCATAACGGACGATAGTCTTTGACGAGAATGGTTTGCAACGAAAGTACAAGAGGTGCTGCAAGCCATTCCGGCGAACAAGAGACTAGAACAATATGTCTCGCCCGGACCGGATCGATGCCAGTGCCCCAGCATCGTCCGCGAGACGTTACCCTGTACACAAGTTGTCCATGATCGAACAATATACAAGTAACAAGTTATTGCAGTTGAGGCAACAAGAGTACAAGACAAGCAATTGTACAAACAAGCAATAATTCGTGGTTTATTCCCAAGCGAACAAGCATGCCATTAAGTATCCGTTCGTGCAGTTTATTGACAAGCATATATACCAAGTCTATTCTCTTTTATCTTGGTTTCTTTTATTATTACTTGGTATCGTTTGATCGGGGCAAAGGAGATTGCAGATTTATTAGATGTGAAGCTTGGAAGCAGGGCTAGCTAATCGGGTTGGTAGTCACTCACTTAGATTATTGGAAGGGAGATGGAAAGAGGCGCTTCACGACTCCGCTCGCAAGCCGCCTACTGCTCGTTCACCTGCACACGAACAGCTCGATTAATACTTCTTCCTCTCTTTCCAATCTCGGAATAGAAGTGCAAGTCGATGAACGAAAACAATGAAAACCATCGAAACCGTTCAAGGAAAACAAGCAAATCCCAAAACTAACTCAAAGCACGAAAGCAACAAGCGACATCGAAAACCGAGGCAATAAAAGATAGCAGCGGAGAGGTCCCTCCTGACTCTGCCGCTAAGCCGATCCTTGGGGCACGGTCCACTGAATATGGGAATCGATTCCGAAGAAACAAATCCATAACGAGGACGAGTTCTTAATTCAATCTATCCCGATCGAACGATACCGTCTTGTGTTTTTTAGCCGCGCTCTCCGCACCGAGAGAACGGGGCGCTACATCCTACCCAACTAATTGGAAGTTTTGTCCCGAAACTTAGGAATAGGGCTTACCGTTAGGGAACATTATGTTGGGGATGGCGATCATGACTCAAGGAACAATCACGAACAGAATGGTTTGATTCACCACAGGCTAGGCATAATCCAAGTTTCATACGACATTTGTCGATTGTATGCCCTGACTTTTTACAGAATTTACAGTAGGGCATTGTGTTCCCTTTGTGTGAACCACCGTCGTTTCGTTGCTTTGCCGCGTTGTTTCCTCTCTCGTCGCTTTGGCGTTTGTGACTGGATGTATGCACAGCGCCGACAGGAACGTGAGGATAATGTGGTTCGAGCGACAGGGCGTGATTCATGACTTCACATATTATCCGATACTGAGGAACGGCTACGTGCGAATGGATGACAGGGCGTAGTCCACCTTCAAACCTTCTAGCTCGACTCGCTACATCAGGTAAATAGGCCCTAAAAAATTTGGAGAGTCGGTTGAATTCGGCGGAGTACTCTTTAACTGTCATGCTGCCTTGCCGCAGCTGCACGAACTCGTTCTCCATCTGGCGTTGGACTGGAAGGGGTACATACTCCTCTTCGAACATGGCACGAAAAGTCGTCCACGAGATCGCCTCCTCTCCATGATCAAATTGGAGAGATCGTCGATGCACGTCCCACCAATCGTGCGCGTTGAGGCGGAGCTGTAGTTGCGCGCAGGCGACGCGCTTCTCTTTCGGGGACCTCTAGCAGAACGAAGTGATCTTCAAGTTCGGCCAACCAATCTAGAGCTACGACTGGGTCCTCAGTCCCGTTGAATGGGGTGTTGCAGACTTTCTTAAAGTGGCCAAAGTCGAAGGCAGTCACGTCCCTCGTCCTTGGAATTTGCGGCGTCTCTACTTCAAGCACGGGCTGTTCCACCGGAGTCGCTGGCTTTGCCGCGGACTGGTTGGATGCCAAAGTCTGAACGATCTGCTGCAGGGTATCTACCTGCTTCTGTTGGACTGAGAATCGTGCTTCTATATTGTCTTGAAACTTGAGCTGACTCTCTTCCGCTTGCTTCTCGGCCCGTTCATGGCGAGCCTCGTCCCTTTGTTGGTTTTCCCCTAACATCCGCAATATTTGCTGAACGGGATCGATGCTTGGCATGGCTCGCTGGCTTCTTGAACTTCCCGAAGTGCCCGAACTACTCTCTTGGCCTTGCGTTTCGTTCGGTGTTTGCGCTGCAGATTGCGCTGGAGCCACTCCTTCAAAAGAAGGTAAATTACATTAGGATCATAATGTATTATGGACTTATTGCATGAATGTATCTCATTTTGGCCTAGCGAGTTCAAGAGTTCGCACAGAAATTTGATCGTTAAAGGAACTTTTCCAGCACGAAGTCTAAGGAACTTTGAATCTGTGCTCTGATACCACTATGTCACGCCCCGAGGCGTCCTCCGAGTCGTGACCGCCGTGCGGGCCTGGGGTTGCGCCCGCACAAGGCTAAAGTATTTTGCATAGCAAACACATATTCAGAGTACGCAGATAAATTGAAACACAGATTTGAAACATGGAAAAGTTCTCTTTATTGATAATGAACATCTATTACAAACTCTTGAACGAGTTAGCTAATATGCCGAACGGCTTACAAAAGAGATGACTCAAAATGAGATAGCAGTCCTGTACATTACATCCCTTTATAAACTCAAAATGATAAGGAACTCCAGGCTGGAGGATAGCTTTGCCACGGAGCTGCATTTGTGTATGAAGAGTTACAAGCTCCTGACTCCAAAATGCTTCGAGGGCGCGGTGAAGATGCGCCAACAGCTGGATTGGATCGGGAAGACGACTTTGGCTCCTCGCTCGGTTCGCCTTGGTGCGAAGAACCTGTTTCAACGAGGGTCAGCATATCGAAACATGCTGGTGAAGGCGAGCTAGCCTGACTATACCAGTCAACACGTTATTTTAATGAAGCATGCATATTTGTGGGTTTCTATCTTGCCTTAGTTCATTTACAAGTAAGCAGCATATAGAATTTACTGAAATGAATGTGCCACCGTTCGGTGGATTTTACCTGACCGTCTAAATTACCTGCACAATACTTACCATGCCTTCCCTGCCACGAAGACACAAGTTAGTTTGCAACAGGTTTAAATATACACGATGATCACTGGCTAGGTGCCATAACGGACGATAGTCTTTGACGAGAATGGTTTGCAACGAAAGTACAAGAGGTGCTGCAAGCCATTCCGCCGAACAAGAGACTAGAACAATATGTCTCGCCCGGACCGGATCGATGCCAGTGCCCCAGCATCGTCCGCGAGACGTTACCCTGTGCACAAGTTGTCCATGATCGAACAATATACAAGTAACAAGTTATTGCAGTTGAGGCAACAAGAGTACAAGACAAGCAATTGTATAAACAAGCAATAATTCGTAGTTTATTCCCAAGCGATCAAGCATGCCATTAAGTATCCGTTAGTGTAGTTTATTGACAAGCATATATACCAAGTCTATTCTCTTTTATCTTGGTTTCTTTTATTATTACTTGGTATCGTTTGATCGGGGCAAAGGAGATTGCAGATTTGTTATATGTGAAGCTTGGAAGCAGGGCTAGCTAATCGGGTTGGTAGCCACTCACTTAGATTATTGGAAGGGAGATGGAAAGAGGCGCTTCACGACTACGCTCGCAAGCCGCCTACTGCTCGTTCACCTGCACACGAATAGCTCGATTAATACTTCTTCCTCTCTTTCCAATCTCGGAATAGAAGTGCAAGTCGATGAACGAAAACAATAAAAACCATCGAAACCGTTCAAGGAAAACAAGCAAATCCCAAAACCAACTCAAAGCACGAAAGCAACAAGCGACATCGAAAACCGAGGCAATAAAAGATAGCAGCGGAGAGGTCCCTCCTGACTCTGCCGCTAAGCCGATCCTTGGGGCGCGGTCCACTGAATATGGGAATCGATTCCGAAGAAACAAATCCATAACGAGGACGAGTTCTTAATTCAATATATCCCGATCAAACGATACCGTCTTGTGTTTCTTAGCCGCACTCTCCGTACCGGGAGAACGGGGCGCTACAGTTGCCTCCCGATCCTTCAATTGGTATCAGAGCAGGTAGTCTCTTATTTACTTTCGGATCCTAATTTCTTTTTCAATTGGTATCAGAGGAAGTTCTCTTGATATTTGGCTTAACATCCTAAGAGACTTATGGCAACTATTAGATCTAGCCACACCAACAATGGTGAAGGCCAGTGTCCACAAATATGCTACCTCTATTTGATGGAACCAACTACACTTACTGGAAAACACGTATGGGTTTCTATCTTAAATCATTAGACTTTGACCTTTGGTTAATAGTTGAGGATGGCTACAAAAAGCCTGCTAAGATTATTATAGATGGTAATCTCATAGATAAGCCTAACGATAAGTATACTGATATAAAAAAGAAATAATCTAGTCTTGATGGTAGAGTTGTTAATGCTTTATTTTGTGCCTTAGACAGTACAGAGTTCAACAGAGTATCTACATATACCACTTCGTATGAGATCTGGAAACTTATCGAGGTGACTCATGAAGGAACTACTCAAGTGAAGGAGTCTAAGATAAGCAGACTGACACAAGAATACGAGATATTCAAGATGAAGTCAAATGAGACCATCACTCAGATGCTCACAAGATTTCTTGACATCGTCAATCCTTTATCCTCTCTGGGCAAGGAGTGCAACAATCATGAAAATATATGCAAGGTGCTTAGAGGGCTTCCGAAGAACTGAAAGCCAAAAGCAACGAGGATCATTGACGGAAATGACCTTACTACAATAATGCTGGAAACACTCATGGGGAAGATGATGACACATGATCTGGACCTCAACGACCTCGAAGAAGAGTCAACTCCCAAAGAGAAGGCCATCGCACTCAAGACGCATCATAAAAGATCCTTCGAAGATGCTTCTGAAGTTAAAAAAATCGACGATGATTCAGACAATGAGGATCTGGCCCAAATTTCTAGGAACTTCGTCAAACAATTCTTGAAGTTTGTAAAATCAAACCAAAAGAAGAAATATCTTAAAGAAGAACCAATTTTCTACAACTGCAGAAGGCTAGGCCACATGATGAAAGATTGATAGAAAGCAAAAAGGAAGAATCAATATGAACGATCAAATAGAGAAGAATCTTCGTCTCACAAATATGCAAATATAAGCATCTGGTGTGAAAGTAAAGCTAGCGATTCGGAAGAAGAAATCCCTTGACATGCTACAAAAGTATGCTTTACGACATTAACTAATGAGGTAAAAGATAATCCTTTTTTTGAAGAGGTTTCTTATAATGAAATATCTGATGCTTTCAATGATTTATTTAAAGATCATAAGAAGCTTTTGGATAAGTATAAGCAAGCCAGAAAAGATATTAAATCTTATCAGCTTGAGAATGAAAAGCTTACTTATCTACTAAATGAAGCTAGAGACTATTCCTCTTCTGATGATTCTGTTTATATCTCCAAACTTAATCTTAGCTTACAAGAAGCACTTGACTGCTTTGATGAAAGTAATCAAGAAAATGCTAAACTTAAGGAGGACTTAAAATAGGAGAAGGAGAAGTACTCTAATGCATCACTTAGAATTGATGCTCTTACTACTAAATATGATAATTTATATGCTACCTCTAAAAAGTTAGAGATTAGATTAGAAAAATAGGTCATACAACCTACTACTCAGTCTAACACGAGACACGTTGTCATGACACACACCTGGTGAAGGAACACAAGTACGTGGGTACGCCCAGCCTACGCCACAGCATCGACGGTAGAACGCTGTCTTGGTCAACTATACTATCTAATTATCTCATAATAATGCATAAACCTCCAATAATATCTCAACTCCAAGAAGAGTGTAATAAACTTAATTCAACACAATACCCAATGACAAATCTAAAGCACGATAAGATATCAAGGAAGTCTAACATAACTATAAAGTCAAAAATATATAACAACAACAATAGAATAATATTCAAATCTTAAACTATATGTCGGAAACAAATTCGGTACCAAAATTCTAAAGAAAACTAACTATGAAAGACTAGTAATCCTGATAAACCTCCCGAAAATCACTCCAGAACTAATGGTCCAAGTCTGCATCATCTATAGGTCGAAGTCCATAGTATGACCAATCTCCCGGATCCTCTGAAAAATATTTTTAAGTCAGGAATGAAGCGAAGTACATCTCTAACAGCAGTTCTAATCAATGATATAAACTATGTAACAGTAAATATATGTGAATATATAAGATGACAATATACATATACAAGAGATACGCAATAAAGAAAATACTAAAAATAAATATAAGAATAAGCAATATGGAATGAACAAGAAATACTAATGACTAAGTGAGTGAGTACCAGCTTTAACATGTGATCGGCTTGGGAACTTGCACAAGAGTAAATGGCCTGGTTAATCATACTGGGGTGTATGACCAACACTCACAAGGAACAAGACATGCACAAGGAGGGTATGATCACATATCTACACTACATACTCTCCGCCCCCTACTGGTATAGTGGATCCAACCATGGTACGTCATGACATAGGTTTCCATAAGAAGGGCGCTACTCTTCTCATGAACCAATGTCTGTACATGTACAAGAAGAACAATGAACAAGGCTTGCACAAGATATACCATAAATATCAAGTAATAATATCTCATGATGAGATCCGGATATACTAATCCGTGTAACCATCGTGTCAAAAAATCAATGATATCTACACTAGATACAAGAGACATAGAGGATATCATAAATAATAAACTATCAGATAATATAACCGCCTGCGGTCCAGAGCAATGAATGTCAAACTATGTCCGAACTGGTGTCACACAGACCTATATGGAATATTACATTAATAAAAGGTGTTGGAATGAAATTAAGTTAAACTAGTTCAATTCTAAGTCATGAAGCCATTTCTAAGTCAAAATAGTCAAACTAGGTCAACTCTAGGTCAAACTTGTCAAACTTGGTCAAACTGGCTATTTCTTAGTTTTATGAGTCCAACTCTAGGATATTAGGTCCATACACTATGCAACTAGGCCATACTATCTATACTAGGATACTAGAAAATCAACAAGATACCGTATCAAAAGATACATAATTTATTAGATATGAAAATATTATAATATATATACAAACAATAATATATAATACTTCTAACTAAACTAATGCTAAGTGGATACCTTGGCTTTGAACCAAAAGCGGTATCACACCACCTACACACCCATCTTGATATACAAACTCAATATCTTAATTATAAACCAATACCTTGACATTACCTTGGTATCACAAGGAAATTCAATATCTAACATATAACTAACTACCCATACACCTCACTATACACTAATATGTATTTAAACTTATAACAATACTATACTAACTAATATACTAATATACCTCATGATATTTAATACCCGTACCCAAGATACCTCACTCTCATTACCTTGATGTAATCTTCAAGGTAATCTAAAAATAATACTAACCAACCAATGCTAACTAGTGCTTATATATATATATATATATATATATATATATATATATATATATATATATATATATATATATATATATATATATATATATATATATACTAACTTATTAATATATACATAACTTACTAACTTATCAAAATATATAATTCACTTATCAATATATACAACTAACTTATCAATATATACACTAGCTTATCAATATGTACAACTAACTTATCAATATATACACTAACTTATCAATATATACAAGTAACTTATCCATATATACAATAACTTATCAATATATACAACTAACTTAGCAATATATATACTAACTTATCAATATATACACAAACTTATCAATATATATAACTAACTTATCAATATATATACTAACTTATCAATATATATAACATTAAGCACAGCTTACTGCAGCTTACTCCAGCTTATCACTGCTTACTGCTTCTGCTGCAGCTGCTTACTACTACTGCTTTTGCTTCTGCTTTCTGCTGCTTCTTGGCTTACTGCTTCTTGCTGCTTTTCAGCTGCTTCTCTCAGCTTTTCTTCCACTGCTTATCATTGCTTGTCTTCACTGTTTTTATTGTTTTCTCACTATTTTTTCCATTGTTTCTTCTCCCCTCAAGCTCACACCCATAAATACACACCTCATATATATATATATATATATATATATATATATATATATATATATATATATATATATATATATATATATATATATATATATATATATATATATATATATATATATAACTATAACACTATAATACATATATATATACATATAGCTATATTAGAGAAGCACATGAACTTCCTACTCTCCAATGACTACCAACATATCACAAAAAATATAGAACATACACATAATTATATATATACATATATCTCACATAATAATTATATTTATAATATTATAATAGTTATAACCAAGGTAAATTAAAATAGAATGCAGAGAACAAACACGTGGAGTGCACCGCACCCGTTTCATACTATATCTATGATACGCTTGTGATACGGTCCCACCACACAACCAAATGTATCCAACAGACACGAGCAAGTCTAAAATAATAATTATAAATAATACGAAGAGCTAACTACTCATCTACGTATCGTGTCAAAATATGACATGCTCAAACCCCCGTGTCAGAAAAAACTCTCAAATCAATCCATATCTCCAAATTATTGGGATACGGCCTAAACGTTTTCAATTATGGACCCAATACTAGCCACACACAATCAAACACATATTAATTTGGTCTAATTGACCAATTGACAAACACAAAATGTGTCAATCTCGGAATTCCTCCAAAATTGACACAAAACACACCATAACTTTCTCCATAGGCCTCCTATGAACCTAATTCCAATTCCTATGAGTAGCCTTAGTATATGGTGTGGTTCCTAATGATTAAATCATATATTCAGAATCTAATTAAAGAGGAAAAACTGAATTATACTTATTGAAAGATGGATTCCCAATACAACCTCTAAATTGGGTGAAATGGGCCTTCAACTTGTAGATTCTTGCTCCTCTTTGTAGATCCTTACTTCCTTCTTGTAGATCCATACTCTGATAGCCTCCAATGATTATTTGGGAAGGAATTGGAAAGAAATTTGGTAGAAATTTGATAGAATTTTGTTGAGAAAAATTATAGATCTAGATTTGAAATAAAAAATAAAGAGAGAGAGTTTTCACCCCCTTTATATAGGCCTCTCTTGCCTCCTCCCTCAAGCTACTATGTAAAGTCTAAAATACCCCTTGGGGCCTCTCATGAAAAAATTAATTAAGGAGGGAAGGTTCTAGTCTAATGGATTTAACTTAATTAATCATCCTTCTAATGAATGGGCTTATTATTAGGCTCAATTCTAACTAGAATTAAATATTGGGTCCATGAATCTAAACTAACTAGTTAGGTCCACTACACAAGTACAAAAATAAATCTAGCATACTAATTAATAAATAAATAATACAATAAATAAATATTCAATATGTACATTATTTAATTAATTACCAAATGACCAAAATATCCTTTCCTAGAAATGTGGTAGTGACAAGTCTACCCCCTTAGCAGAATTTTGTCCTCAAAATTAAGACCCTCACCCCTCTCTCTTAGGCCAGTCATAACATATTCATACAAATTTTACTATGGTCAACCCCATCAATCACAGTCTAAAATAGTCCTATCATATAACATACAATCCTACCATTCTACTGAAAGATGAACCATACTTGGATATAGTCTCTAACTATCATAAATTTCAGTCTCTGTCTTGCTATGGTGTCTCCCTCTACTGGTATGGGATAATTTGCTATGCCACATGTGGCTTATTCTATCACACACTGAGCATTCACTAATCATCAACCTAGTCAAAATATTCTTAATACTGAGGGTTACCAAATACTAGTGATATACTATAGTTCTAGATCATGCTTCACTCACTGGCACTTGCTACCTAGGATACTATACAAAATACCGCTAAGATACTACCTCATTTATCTATTTCAGTTCTTGTAATCACCAAAATTTCTTAACCGTTTTCTTGCAAGGAACACTTGTATACTTTTTCAATCATGTATTTTATTAGCACACCCTTGTCCAACTTAAATACTCCCAATATGATGTCTTACTCAAATCTTTTTACTGTCTACACAAGGTACCAACTCTTATATGGCACTTTAGATGACATCCTCATACCAAGTTACTCATGTCTCACCTCTATACTATTATACTAAAATACTTGTACCTAACTTTCATAATACTTGAGGTACTTCAGCTCTTGTTACTAGGGTATCTCTTTCTATCTGAAACTTGGTGCAACTCATCCTCTAACATTTGTTAATCATCCTAAGGTTCTTATCTATACATTAGTATCACAATACATACACAATTACCTTCTAGCCATTACAACACCATGACATCTCACGGGTATCCTTATACCCCTCGTACTATTCCCTGATACATACCTCTAAACTCAAAATTAGCAAGGTACTATACCTAATAAACTTATATATATATATATATATATATATTTTCTCTCTCCTCTACTGTTTGGATCACTTGTACTATTACTTCCAAATAATTTTCTATCCATATTAACTGATATACCAATCTAATATTATCACACAAGGTACTTACTGTTACTAGCACATTACTCAACTAATCCCTAATATAGAAACACTAGCACTCTTGATATAGTAATACTAGCTTCCTAACTACACAACATATGCCCTTAATATTCTAGGATACTAGCTTCCTCATTAAATCACCTTATCACACTTACTAGAACTCATGATCACTTGCATCCAATGCACTAGTTATTAATTTCTATAATAAACATGTTTTACTTCACTCTCAAAGGCAGGCATATGGTTCCATATTTTTATTAATGTATATGTATCTCTCGTTAAACCTTTTACAGACTGATACACTAATAAGTGATACACTACATATTTTTCATGACCAATCTTAATATTTCTCAACCCATGACACACTATTAAAATTTTCTAATACTCAGGCTTCCACTTTCTAATACCCATGAACTTCTACACTGACACTCATTACCCACTGTATATTCTGTACATAATTTCTAGATACTTCTTCCACCTATTGCTTCCAACACAACACTAGCCTCAATATCAGGTGATATACATATCACTAGTCATATACTGGTATACTCCTATCTACTCACATCAACCTGTAATACAAGTCCTACTACTTTAGCATAATGTATTCTTATTCCCACACACTCTCTCTATACTTATTAGTACCACTCTACTATGGCACACTCAAGCGTCAATCACCCAATAGAGTGTCATGCTCCATTGATATCCAACACAAATCTCGTGATACTTAATTATTACATAGCTTACCCAACTACCTGAATTCATGACTATCCAGAGCATGCATGATGATACTGATACTAACTCATGGAACCACCACTGATACTCTCTACTCCCATTCTACTTATAATACTAACTATAATGACACCTATCATAAACTATTGCTATAAGGTACTACGCTATGAGTTATCTCTAGATTGATGTCTATTGCTTACATGCCCAACCAAGAACCACTTACAGACTCACAAGCCACACTCCCAATAGTCAATACTGATACTCAAGACACAGACCTAATTGCAAATCACTAATTATCACACTAACAAGGAACCCTAATGGAGTGAAGCTCTATAAGAAACTGGACTAAAGAACTGAAGGTATCTCTACTGCTGCTAAAGAATGATGGAACAAAGTCCTATAATAACAGAAGTAGATAAGTATTGAGATGATACTTTAAGAACCAATTTAAGATACAATCTAATAATCATACACGTTTGTCCGAAATTATGACACTCAGAATCCTCGCCACGCCAGTAAGCATAGCTGCGATAAACGTTAGATTCTATAACTTAGGTATGCACCTCTATAATCATGTTGTCTAGAATCCTCGCTGTGTCGACTAGTATAGCTGCGAAAAATTCTAAATTTTATAGCTAAGATATTTTTATTTAAAGTCAGGTCCCTATATTTTTGCCATGCCAGCTAATATGGCTGCGATAAACTCTGTGCTCCATAACCAAAGCAGACGTTTCACCTTTCTCACTGTCCTCATCAACATATGTCATCAGATGATACCTTAATTTAGTCCGTAAAATTTATCTCGATATGAAATCAAACTCAACAACAAACACCAAGAATTAAATTTAACAACCGATCACCAAGAATCAAATACAATAATAAAAAGTGAAAGCGGACGAAAATAAGAGAAAGATTTGAATTAGAATTTATAATAAGATTCTCAAGGGTCGTCCTAGGAATCTTTCAAGAAATTATAATTGAGTATCCTCTCTCATCCTAGTATCTTATATCCTATATCCTATCACAGGCTCGCAGTAGTACAACTAAGTTGTCGTACTACCATGATATCGCACGACTTGCGATGTCTGACCTGCATGGGCCACCACTAAAAATGTGTCACAACCCGCACCTGGTGAAAGGACACGAGTACGTGGGTACGTCCAGCCTACGCCGCAGTATCAATGGTAGAATGCTGTCTTGGTTAACTATACTATCTAATTATCTCACAATAATGCATAAACCTCCAATAATATCTCAACTCCAAGAAGAGTGTAATAAACTTAATTCAACACAATACTCAATCACAAATCTAAAGTACGATAAGATATCAAGAAAGTCTAACATAACTATACAGTCAAAAATATATAACAACAATAATAGAATAATATCCAAATCTCAAACTATATGCCGAAAATAAATCCGATACCAAAATGCTAAAGAAAACTAACTATGAAAGACTAGTGATCCGGATAAACCTCTCGGCAATCACTCCAGAACTAATGGTCCAAGTCTGCATTATCTATAGGTCGAAGTCCATAGTATGACAGACACTAATCTCCCGGATCCTCTGAAAAATATTTTCTAGTCAGGAATAGAGCGAAGTACATCTCTAAAAGCGTTCTAATCAACGATATAAACTATGTAACAATAAATAGATGTGAATATACAAGATGTCAATATACATATACAAGAGATACGCAATAAAGAAAATACTGAAAATAAATACAAGAATGAGCAATATGGAATGAACAAGAAATACTAATGACTAAATGAGTGAGTACCAGCTTTAACATATGATCGGCTTGGAAACTTGCACAAGAGTAAATAGCCTGGATAATCATACGTGCAGTGTATGATCAACACTCACAAGGAACAAGACATGCACAAGGAGGGTATGATCACATATCTACACTACATACTCTTCGCCCCCGACTGGTATAGTGGATCCAACCATGGTACATTATGACACAGGTTTCCACAAGAAGGGCGCTACTCTTCTCATGAACCAATATCTGTACATGTACAAGAAGAAAAATGAACAAGTCTTGCACAAGATACACCATAAATACCAAGGAATAACATCTTATGATGAGATCCGGATATACCAATCCGTTTAACCATCGTTTCAAGAAATCAAGGATATCTACACTAGATATAAGAGACATAGAGGATATCATAAATGAGAAACTATCAGAGAATATACTCGCCTGCGGTCCAGAGCAATGAATGTCAAACTGTGTCCGAACTGGTATCACACAGACTTATATATGGAATATTGCATTAATACAAGATGTTGGAATAAAATTAAGTTAAACTAGTTCAATTCTAGATCATGAAGCCATTTTTAAGTCAAAATTGTCAAACTAGGTCAACTCTAGGTCAAACTTGGTCAAACTGGCTATTTCTAAGTTGTATGAGTCTAACTCTAGGATATTAGGTTCATACACTATGCAACTAGGCCATACTAGCTATACTAGGATACTAGAAAACCAACAAGATATTGTATCATAAGATACTTAATTTATTAGATATGAAAATATTATAATATATATACAAACAATAATATATAATACTCCTAACTAAACTAATGATAAATGGATACCTTGGCTTTAAACCAAAAGTGGTATCACACCACCTACACACCCATCTTGATATACAAACTCAATACCTTGAGTATAAACCAATACCTTGACATTACCTTAGTATCACAAGGTAATTCAATATCTAACATATAACTAACTACCCATAAACCTCACTATACACTAATATATATTTAAACTTATAACAATACTATACTAACTAACATACTAATATACCTCATGATATTTAATACCCGTACCCAAGATACCTCACTCTCATTACCTTGATGTAATCTTCAAGGTAATCTAGAAATAATACTAACAAATGCTAACTAGTGCTTATATATATATATATATATATATATATATATATATATATATATATATATATATATATATATATATATATATATATACTAACTTACTAATATATACATAACTTACTAACTTATCAATATATACAACTAACTTATCAATATATACAACTAACTTATCAATATATACAACTAACTTATCAATATATACACTAACTTATCAATATATATACTAATTATCAATATATATAACATTAAGCATAGCTTACTGCAGCTTACTGTAGCTCACTGCAGCTTATTGTAGCTTACTACAGCTTATCACTGCTTTCTGCTGCTTTCTGCTTCTGCTGCAGCTGCTTACTGCTTACTGCTGCTTTTCAACTGCTTCTCTCAGCTTTTCTTTCACTGCTTATCATTGCTTTTTTTCATTGTTTTTATTGTTTTCTTACTGTTTTTTCTATTGTTTATTCTCCCCTCAAGCTCACACCAATAAATACACAGCTCATATATATATATATATATATATATATATATATATATATATATATATATATATATATATATATAATACTATAATATATATATATATATAGCTATATTAGAGAAGCACATGAACTTCCTACTCTCCAATGACCACCAACATATCACAAAGAAATATAGAACATACACATAATTATATATATACATATATCTCACATAATAATTATATTTATAATATTATAATAGTTATAACCGAGGTAAATTAAATTAGAATGCAAAGAATAAACATGTGGACTGCACCACACCCGTATCACACTAGATCTATGATACGCTTCCGATACGACCCCACCACACAACCAAATGTATCCCAATGGACACGAGCAAGTCTAAAATAATATTTATTAATAATACAAAGATCTAACTACTCATCTACGTGTCTGTGTCAAAATATGACATGCTCAAACCCCCGTGTCGGAAGAAAAACTCCCAAATCAACCCGTATCTCTAAATTGCTGGGATACGGCCTAAACGTATCCAATTATGGACACGACACTAGCCACACACAATCAAACACATATCAATTTGGTCTAATTGACCAATTGACCAATTGACAAACACAAAATATGTTAATCTCGGAATTTCTCCAAAATTGACACAAAATACACCATAACTTTCTCCATAGGCCTCCTATGAACCTAATTCCAATTCCTAGGAGTAGTCTTAGTATATGGTATGGTTCCTAATGATTAAATCATATATTTAGAGTCTAATTAAAGGGAAAAACTAAATTTTATCTATTGGGAGATGGATTCCCGATACAACCTCCAAATTGGGTAAAATTAGCCTTCAACTTGTAGATCATTGCTTCTCCTTGTAGATCCTTGCTTCCTTCTTGTAGATCCATGCTCTAATAGCCTCCAATAATGATTTAGAAAGGAATTGGAAAGAAATTTTGTAAGAATTTGATGGAATTTGGTTGTGGAAAATTCTAGATCTATATTTGGAATAAAAAATGAAGAGAGAGAAAGTTTTTACCCCCTTTATATAGGCCTCTCTTGCCCCCTCTCTCAAGCTACTATATAAAGTCTAAAATATTCCTTGGGGCCTCTCATGAAGATATTAATTATGGAGGGAATGTTCTAATCTAATGGGTTTAACTTAATTAATCATCCTCCTAATGAATGGGCTTATTATTGTGCTCAATTCTAATTAGAATTAAATATTGGATCCATGGATCTAAATTAACTAGTTAGGTCTACTACACAAGTCCAAAAATAAATCTAACATGCTAATAAATAAATAAATAAATAAATAATATAATAAATAAATATTCAACATGCACAATATTTAATTAATTACCAAATGACCAAAATACACTTTCCTATAAATGTGGTAGTGACACACTTGGCTAAACAAAAGAGCACTCACAATAAGACGCCAGCAAGCAAACCAAATACTTCATACTATCATGCATGTAGAACATAACATACTTCACATAATCATGCATTTTAATATAAATATCCATGCTAGACACGCCACACCACTTCACATACTCATCCTTCTATATCCAACACAAATACATATGCTACATGTCATTACTGTGGTTTAAAAGGACACATTTTACATCAATGCAAGGCTAGAAAATTGGTTGATATAAATATGTATAAGTAGGTTTCCAAAGCTAACAAATATGGATCCAAATTTTGGATACCAAAGTCTCTGCCTAATGATGTAGGTAGAACGCTTTGTGTCAGAATTTAGCACCAAGAAGAATGTTGGTGATTGCAAAGCTACAAAGTTCATCTTCCAAGCAATTGTACCAACATAAGTATGGCCACTTGAGCCACTTTGGTAACGTGCTAATTGATTTTCTTAAATTGCTATAATTAAAGAATCTAATATATCTCTTATTAATATCTTTTAGTTAGTATTTATTTAAATTAATGAGAGATGTGATACTGGCATATTTGGTTAATTTTCTTGTAATTATTTCTATTTAGCATGACTAGTTGATTAGCCTCAGTAATTAGTTCTCACTATAGAGTTATTTAATTTCTATTAGTATGACACAATTGTCTATGCATGCTTTATATCTTTTAGTAAATTTTATTTGTCAAGAATTATGATTCTAAATTTCAATGTTGTATGAGGTTATAATTAGCACATATACCTATTAAATCTAAGTTCTTTAAAGTTAAGATTACTTTTGGTTATAAGCCGAAAGGGCCTTCTGTCAAAAATATGTAAATAGCCTAAGCGACATAGTACTTAAGTGTCTTTGGACCACCGCTAAGGGCATAAGATAGTTAAGTGTCACGGTGTAAATAGTCTAAGTCGAAATAGCCTTCTGTCAAAAAGGTGTAAATAGTCTAAGCCCCGTTCGTCCTTGTTTGGGTCTTTGCGGGACCGATCGTCCTCGTATAGGCGTGATGACATGCAAGCCTAAGCTACGCTTCCACAAGGCCAAAGCTTTGAACAAGGACAAGTAAGCTATTCAAGACGGGTGCAGCGACACAATATTGCAGAAAAGTATATAACACAATGGCATAAGAAAATAAGCTCTTTATTGATATTCAAGATGTGATACAAGCGGGGCTTGGCCGAGTACAATTTGCTCAAGCTTTCTTTCTCTCGATTACAATGACATCGTTCCATACATTACATCCCTTTATACAAAAGCATCTTAAAGCAATCTCGATACAGCCCAAGGCATCGACTCTAGATTTTTGGGTCCTAGGGATGAGGCTCGGTTATCGCCTCCTAGGATGATCCAGCATCTGCGAACAACCAAACTGTTGGTGGGTCAGCACTTTAGAAAAAGTACTGGTGAGTATAAAATTAACGATCAGAAGCAACACTCCCTGAAACCAACACTAAGTAAGCACTTTGGAAAACTTCTTAAAAATAGTTTGCATAATCAATACGTTCAAGTAAGCACTTTGGAAAACTTCTTAAAAATAGTTTGCATAATCAATACGTTCAAATATACAATAGTGGCAGTGTTCTATCGTACGGTGCGCATCATGTATCGTGAGCCATATTCATCTCTCTTAGGAACATAAGCTATCTCTAGTATTTTAATTCAAGGCAACAACGTATTCAAGTTTAACATGCAAGTCTAGGAGCAATACAATAAAGCAAGCACAATGCACTAATGAGTACATCACTTATCGGTGATTCTTACCCTTCGTCGAACGGTTATCCCTGTAGCAGACATGCAAGTTAGCAATAATTTGCTTATATGACCAAGGTTCTATTTCATGTTCGTCCCTGCATCAAACAGTTAGGTATGCAAGAAGGCTAGCTTAGCATGCGTCCTAACTATATGATGGCCCCATGAAAACCATGATTAGCAATTGGGACATACAAGCCTGTAAACCCCCTCATCCAAAATAGGTATTTTGTGTATATTTTATATTTATTGTATTTACTTCAGTTTTATTTTACTATTTATTAAAACTCAAGTATTTTATTAGGATACTTCACCATGGTTTGGACATTAGTGATATAGGACGACCCCAAAATCTACATCGTTCTTCGTAGGAAGTAGCCTACATTGGAGACACTACCCGTAGGATCTTTCTGCGAAACAAAATTTGAGCATTTAGCATTAGTATAACACTGGTGTAAAAATTATAGTTTCTTGTATTTAATATTAGGTACTTTTATATATGATTTATTTATGGTTATTTTCCTATCCCGATTTCCTACAATTAGCAACCCATAATTTCCCATGCCAAATTAGGCAAAATTTCTTTTTGTAAGATCTGCATATTATCTACCATTATCTTATTTGTTGGATATTTATTTAGTTATTTACTTAGTTAATTAGATAATATAGTTATTTGATTTATTATGACTATATAAATATCTAATTATTAATTACAAAATATTTCATAAAATATTTTGGGTGTAGTATTTTATTAAAGCTTTAGAAAATAAAATTTTCTAGAATTTATTTTGTGTACAAATATTTTTTTTTTCGATTTTATGTAGCCTTATATATATATATATATATATATATATATATATATATATATATATATATATATATATATATATATATATATATATATAGTTATTAAAAAAAATAAAATACTTATTTGAAATTATTTTCCCAAAAATATTTTGACTACTATTATCTCTTGTTTAAATATAAATATTTTTAGAATTTATTTCATGAGCACATATTTATATATATATTTGGATTTTCGACATACATATTTACATAAAAGTATATATATAAATATATTTGTCAATTTTGGTATATTACTTATATAAATATTTATTTAAAAGTATTTCACGTAAACTATTTTTATTTTAAAATTATTTGTTAAAATAAAATAATTATTCTAAGAAAATATATTTTTGTATTTTTATATTCTCAATTATATGTATAAATAAATATGCTTATAGTTTCTTTTAAAAGAAATAAGAAAAGAAAAAGATAAGGAGTTTTCAAATCCTATTCAAATCCTTAAACATATTCCTAAAAGAACCCTTCCCCCTAGACCCGCATGTACAGGCTGAACCCCCGTTTCTCTTTCTCACGTTCTCTCTCTCTCTCTCTCTCTCTCTCTCTCTCTCTCTCTATATATATATATATATATATATATATATATATATATATATATATATAGTGAGAGAGACCTAACCCTACCCCAGGCGACCCCCCCTAACCGCCGTAGCCGAGGGGCAGCGCGCCCGATTTTAGCAATAGCCACGACAGCAGCAGCCTTCCCTCGATCCCATCTTTAAGGTACCATATCTTCCCCATCTCTCAATCTTTTCGCGGATGGCTTGTCCGTACATGATCACAACCTGACTCCCAAGGAATCCCTTAAAGTGGAACTAATTTGGAGTCCCGGATTGATCGAAAAATTGACCGAAAGTTGGCCCAACAATTGTTCAAAAATAGTTCAGAAATTCAAATCAACCACCCCTGTGCATGTCCAATTTTCTACCAATCCGTTTAATATTTTCAAAATCTAATTGAAATAACTTCTTTCCAATATGACCAAGATCTTTACTATTCTTTTAGTTTTTATTAGTTTGCAATATTTGTTTAATTATTCTGATTCCAAAGCGACCAAAAACTTGTTTTCTAAAACCACAAATCTTATGATACGGAGTGCGACCCATCAAACGGGACTACCACATCGTGTACCAATTGCACCGAAAGGGGCATATCATATATCCAGACGTGTGGGCTTTCACGAAAGTTGATTTGGACGTGTGTGCACGCCAAAATCAATTCATATCAGTTAAAAGTTCTCGTATTGCGACTTTTGCAAATAACCTCCATACTTTGTGTGCGCTCATCGGATCGCCATTAAACTTATGCCATTGGACTCACAGCATTTAACTTGTCCTGTGATCCAAGTTTCGCTGGATTCTGAGTTAGTCGACGGAACGTCGTATCGCGGGCAACACAATTCGACTTGACAAACAATTTTGTGATACAGCTCACCGGAATCCAAAACTAGACATACCGTTGAGTTAGTATATACGTTTAGAATTTGTTTGACCTATAATTTATCTCATTTAGATACCTTTACCCTTGGCATGCTTTTCGGTGCAAAGTTGTCCATAAGTGGACCCCGCTTTGGCCCTAAATTACCGTTTTAGCCTGTGTGTCCAAATTGGATTATGGGTAGTCAATCCAAGCTATTTTATATATTTTGGAAATATTGGTGATATCTGTTGCAGCATCCAAATACGTTTGTTCAGCTTCCATATTTTCTAGAACGTTGTATATGTTCCCTTGCATTGTTCCAGCATCAAACTATTGCCAGACAATGTAAACCCCCTGATTTTTCAAAATTTTCAAAACTGGATTTTTCACAATTTTCTGGAATTTTCTGGGAATTTTCTGTAATTTAAAAACAGGGTTTTAATTATTCAATAATTTTTAATTGATATTAAACAGTATTAAAATATTATAAAAATAATATTTTTGGATGTAAAATGAAAAACTGGACTTAGGGCAATTTTTCTGGAATTTATCGGACCCCGGACCTATTTTTAAATGCCTAATAAGTATTTTATTATTTATTTAATTATTTAATTAATTACTGATTTTTAAATATTATTATTATTATTATTATTATTATTTTTATTTTTTAAAATTTTACCGGCCCGCGGCCCGTTGGGCCGGCCCAGCCCAACCCGGCCCAGACTCCCCAGCGGGTCGGGTCGGATCCGCCGCCGCCCGACCCGACCGCACCCGCCGACCCGCTTCTCCCCAGCCCCCCCCCACGATCCGGTCACCCGAGTTTTCCGCCGCCCGCCGCGCGCCCCGTCGGCCACGACCCCCGCGCCGCGCCTGACCGCCCACGTCGCCCTCGTCCCCGCCCATCTCGGCCCCGACCCCCCTCCGGCCGCCTATAAAATCCCCCCCGTTCAGACCCTCCACCACCACCTAGCCCTAGCCATCCCCTCGCCGGAAACCCCCTCGCCGCAGCTCCTCACCGCACCGGCGCCTCCTTGTCCTCCGCGAGCCTCCGGCGAGCCGCCCCGACGCCGCCCCACTGTCCAGCACCTTCCCTCTTCCCCTACGACTCTCTCCCGGCCCAGCCATCACCCCACTGCAGTGCCGCCGTCGACGACCTCGGCTGCCCCGCCCGGCTGCACCTCCTCCGGACTCCGCCTCAGCCGACCCTGCCTCGCCGACCTCCGCCTACTCCGTCGTCAACCACCCCGTCCAGCACAGCCTCGGACACGGACACAAGCGCCTGAACCCTAACCCTAGTTCTGGACACGGTTGGGAACAGTGTCGGACACGACACGGACACGGAGATACGCTGTTCATTGAACCCTGTTCAGGTACTTCCAACTTTTGATTCGTAGCTCCGTTTTCGATTCCGCAAATTGCGTTGCGAAGCCTGTATGACCCTCTCGGTGTCCGGACAAACTGTTCGGGGCATCGCGTCCTGTGGTGATCGCACACCGCGATCCAAAAACAGGAAAAACCCAGACCCTGTTTCACCCCGGAACTGAGTACGCCCCGCCAAACGGGACGACTTGGTCGCGCGCGGTCTTCACAGATACATGCGCCTCGTCGATACGGACGTGTGGGTTTTCGCGGAAGCTGATTCGGGTGTGCGTGCACACCGGAATCAACGCGTATCCGCGGACATCGCCCCGTATCTGCCTTTTCTGCAATTCGACCTAACTTCATGCACACACGTCGGATCGAGACGAAACTTGCGCCATCGGACTCGTAGCGATACGCTGGTCCTGTGGGTCAAGTTTGGTCCGATTCTGAGAACGTTGACGAAATCGCGTGTCGTGGGCCCCACAAGCCCCGCTCGACGGGCAATTTTGTGTTCGGCTCATCGGAATCCAATTCTGGAAGTTCCGTTGGGTTCGTATCAGCGTTCCTGACCTGTTGACACTAAGTTTGGTGAATTTGGAGACCGTTGACCCTGACGCGTTTTTCGGTGCAAAGCGGGCCCATCGGTGGACCCCGTTTTGGCCCGAAACTGCCGTTTTTGCCCTTGTCTCCAAATTGGACTCAAAGACAGGCGTTTCTAGCTGATTGATATTTTCTGGATCTGATGGTGATGTTTGTTTCAGCAACCGGAGTACCGCCTGCAATTTCCGCCGAGGTCAGAACTGCAAACATAGCCGGAACCACAGGCAAGTGTACCTCGCCAAAACTTGCAGCTTGCTACATATTTCCTGAACTTGGTTGTACATCAGTGGGCAAGTAAAGCTTGCCAATACTCAGATATTTCTGGTTATAGTATTTTACTTGATTTTCTGGTAGCTTTTTATGGAAACTTGTTTAACTGCTCAACCCAGGACACCTGACACTATCATGGAACGGAATTGCCTGAGATATACCTGGTGATTCCGTATAGGTTACATTTTCATGACATTTACAGTTTACATGCTTAGATTCTATCCTGACTCATTGCATTAGTTATAACTTGCGTGACTTGTACCTGATATTCTGGAACTGTGACGTGAGATTACATGGGGTGGGGAGAGGATTATCATATCAAGGCTGAAAATAATATAATGAAAACATGGTTATCTGGAGGTGTCTTAGTCTCTGATACAGAGCTCTGGCACAAGTACTGGCCCTCTCGAGAAATACTGCTATGGTTTCTCCAACACTGATCCTGTAGTAGTCTCAGCCTGAGTATGACTAGAACTCTCACTTGCATATCACTTAGCTGGTTTACATAGTTACCCTGCTGTTTATTTCATTTGCTGCACTGATATTCATTATGGCTTGAGATATTTCTGTACCTTGCTATGTCCCCTGAGGACCTGGAATGGATGATGTCCCCAGGTACCGCTGAAGAGAACTACCCAGAAGTGTACGGTACCGGAGCACTCCTCGGAACAGAACCAGAAACAGAGGACGAAGTAGTGGCCGAAGACTTCTCCTGAGCACCTGCTTCAGCTACACAGTATTTCCATTTTCCAGCATTTTATTTTCCTGTCTTTTCTTAATTGTAACAGAATAATTCTCGGATTTGTTTCCCGAGATAACCTTATTTCATATTGCTTATTTAATTCTAATGCATTATTTCCGGCATTAATCTGTGTTATCTGTGGATGAGATTAGAAATACCTGAGACTGTAACTTAGTATTGCTAGACTACAGCTTAAGCATGCCCTGATGGATCCATTAAATTGGGTTGTCCATCGGTGCGTGCTGCTGGCCATTGCCACGCCTCTCCAGTCCCTCGTCATTTTGGGACTGGGGCGTGACATGGTTTTTGTGGTGGCCCATGCAGGTCAACGACTAAATCGTTCGGTTTCAACTTAGGGACCGAACAGGCCTGCAATAAGAATAGGTTAAGTTTTAGGATCTCATCCACTTGCTTGAATCGTTTTTGATATCTGTATCGTATTCAAACTAATTTGAACTTGCATCTTGCCTTGATTCCGGTGCGCCTCTTATTGGGTATTTTGGATACAGGGAAATGGACCCACAAGAATGCAACGAGACTCCCGTCAGAACACCACCAGCTACAGGTGTCACCTACGACGACGAAGTGACACCAGTCGGAGGAATTCCCACAACTCAACAGAGCCAGCCGGCAGGTCAACCTACCTCCCGATTCCGGCGCGATGACATCCCGCCTCCGCCGCAGTTCGTCCCACCAATGCCCGTGTTCCCACCAGGACAGCCGATCGACGGGCAGCAAATATTTCAGATGATCTACGCGATGATGCAAGCTCAGCAGCAAGTCCAATACGAGGCTCAGCGTCGCGAAGCTAACTTCTTGAGGGACAGCATCGTAACTGCACTGGGGCAGGCCAACCTACCAGCTCGACGGCCAACTACAGGCTCAATCACTGACTTCCGCCAACTGAAGCCCCGCACTTTTTCTGGAAAAGAGGAGCCCACAGAAGTGCACGAGTGGCTCACCAACATACGGCATCAACTTGAAGCAGCTGAGCTTCCCCGAGAACGCTGGATGACCGCCGTCCGAATGCAATTGACGGACAATGCCCATCACTGGTGGCTATCCGAGGAGACGCGACTCGGACCAGACCGAGTCACTTGGGAGGAGTTCTCCAGACTCTTCCAAGAGATGTACATTCCTGCCATCGCTCGATCAGAACTGCGGGACAAATTCAACCGCCTCACTCAGGACTCCATGACGGCGGAAGAGTACAACGCAGAATTCATCCGTCTGAGTCGCTTCGCCCCCACCCTGATCCCGACCGAGGAAGAGAAGGCCGAGAAATTCTTCGACGGACTGAACATTGAGCTGCAGAAACTGATTGGGTCCGTCGCACCAACATCATACTCGGACGTTCTTGCTGCGGCTCGACGCGTGGAGCGCGTCACCAAGAGAGAGGTCAGACTGAAGAGGTCTTCCCCATCATCAACCTCCAGAACACCACAAGAAGAATCTGCAAAGAGACCGCACCAACAGCAGAAGGCACCTGCACCACAAACGGTAGTCCTCCTTACTTGTCACTATTGTGGCAAAGCAGGCCATATCGCCAAGGAATGCCGACGCAGACTAGGATTGTGTTTGGCATGCGGATCCCGTCAGCATTCAGTAAGGGATTGCACTCAACGTGGAGAAGGAGCACCAAGGGCGAACCAGCAAACTCAGCAGCAGTAGAGGAATCTACCTCAAGGACGAGAGCAAGCTTACGCGATTGCTGTGCAGGAAGCCGATGCGAGTAAGTGATTTATAGTTATCCGTTTTTAGTCTTGTTGTATTTCGTGCTCGTTGATTCGTGATCTCAGCCCCAACCTAGTAAATTGCAACTTGTTAATAACAACCTGGTTTTATAAAGGTTATAAGTTTTAACTAAATTATCCTGGAAAGTGTAAACTTTCAAATTTTAGGGAAACGGTATTTCCCTGAAGTATCTTGTGATGTATTTTCAAACGATGCTTGCGACCGCGTCATCTCTGTTGACCGGTTATTCTTTGATTGCGAGGACGCAATCTTCTTAAGGGGGGTAGATTGTAAACCCCCTGATTTTTCAAAATTTTCAAAACTGGATTTTTCACAATTTTCTGGAATTTTCTGGGAATTTTCTGTAATTTAAAAACAGGGTTTTAATTATTCAATAATTTTTAATTGATATTAAACAGTATTAAAATATTATGAAAATAATATTTTTGGATGTAAAATAAAAAACTGGACTTAGGGCAATTTTTCTGGAATTTATCGGACCCCGGACCTATTTTTAAATGCCTAATAAGTATTTTATTATTTATTTAATTATTTAATTAATTACTGATTTTTAAATATTATTATTATTATTATTATTATTATTTTTATTTTTTAAAATTTTACCGGCCCGCGGCCCGTTGGGCCGGCCCAGCCCAACCCGGCCCAGACTCCCCAGCGGGTCGGGTCGGATCCGCCGCCGCCCGACCCGACCGCACCCGCCGACCCGCTTCTCCCCAGCCCCCCCCCCCCACGATCCGGTCACCCGAGTTTTCCGCCGCCCGCCGCGCGCCCCGTCGGCCACGACCCCCGCGCCGCGCCTGACCGCCCACGTCGCCCTCGTCCCCGCCCATCTCGGCCCCGACCCCCCTCCGGCCGCCTATAAAATCCCCCCCGTTCAGACCCTCCACCACCACCTAGCCCTAGCCATCCCCTCGCCGGAAACCCCCTCGCCGCAGCTCCTCACCGCACCGGCGCCTCCTTGTCCTCCGCGAGCCTCCGGCGAGCCGCCCCGACGCCGCCCCACTGTCCAGCACCTTCCCTCTTCCCCTACGACTCTCTCCCGGCCCAGCCATCACCCCACTGCAGTGCCGCCGTCGACGACCTCGGCTGCCCCGCCCGGCTGCACCTCCTCCGGACTCCGCCTCAGCCGACCCTGCCTCGCCGACCTCCGCCTACTCCGTCGTCAACCACCCCGTCCAGCACAGCCTCGGACACGGACACAAGCGCCTGAACCCTAACCCTAGTTCTGGACACGGTTGGGAACAGTGTCGGACACGACACGGACACGGAGATACGCTGTTCATTGAACCCTGTTCAGGTACTTCCAACTTTTGATTCGTAGCTCCGTTTTCGATTCCGCAAATTGCGTTGCGAAGCCTGTATGACCCTCTCGGTGTCCGGACAAACTGTTCGGGGCATCGCGTCCTGTGGTGATCGCACACCGCGATCCAAAAACAGGAAAAACCCAGACCCTGTTTCACCCCGGAACTGAGTACGCCCCGCCAAACGGGACGACTTGGTCGCGCGCGGTCTTCACAGATACATGCGCCTCGTCGATACGGACGTGTGGGTTTTCGCGGAAGCTGATTCGGGTGTGCGTGCACACCGGAATCAACGCGTATCCGCGGACATCGCCCCGTATCCGCCTTTTCTGCAATTCGACCTAACTTCGTGCACACACGTCGGATCGAGACGAAACTTGCGCCATCGGACTCGTAGCGATACGCTGGTCCTGTGGGTCAAGTTTGGTCCGATTCTGAGAACGTTGACGAAATCGCGTGTCGTGGGCCCCACAAGCCCCGCTCGACGGGCGATTTTGTGTTCGGCTCATCGGAATCCAATTCTGGAAGTTCCGTTGGGTTCGTATCAGCGTTCCTGACCTGTTGACACTAAGTTTGGTGAATTTGGAGACCGTTGACCCTGACGCGTTTTTCGGTGCAAAGCGGGCCCATCGGTGGACCCCGTTTTGGCCCGAAACTGCCGTTTTTGCCCTTGTCTCCAAATTGGACTCAAAGACAGGCGTTTCTAGCTGATTGATATTTTCTGGATCTGATGGTGATGTTTGTTTCAGCAACCGGAGTACCGCCTGCAATTTCCGCCGAGGTCAGAACTGCAAACATAGCCGGAACCACAGGCAAGTGTACCTCGCCAAAACTTGCAGCTTGCTACATATTTCCTGAACTTGGTTGTACATCAGTGGGCAAGTAAAGCTTGCCAATACTCAGATATTTCTGGTTATAGTATTTTACTTGATTTTCTGGTAGCTTTTTATGGAAACTTGTTTAACTGCTCAACCCAGGACACCTGACACTATCATGGAACGGAATTGCCTGAGATATACCTGGTGATTCCGTATAGGTTACATTTTCATGACATTTACAGTTTACATGCTTAGATTCTATCCTGACTCATTGCATTAGTTATAACTTGCGTGACTTGTACCTGATATTCTGGAACTGTGACGTGAGATTACATGGGGTGGGGAGAGGATTATCATATCAAGGCTGAAAATAATATAATGAAAACATGGTTATCTGGAGGTGTCTTAGTCTCTGATACAGAGCTCTGGCACAAGTACTGGCCCTCTCGAGAAATACTGCTATGGTTTCTCCAACACTGATCCTGTAGTAGTCTCAGCCTGAGTATGACTAGAACTCTCACTTGCATATCACTTAGCTGGTTTACATAGTTACCCTGCTGTTTATTTCATTTGCTGCACTGATATTCATTATGGCTTGAGATATTTCTGTACCTTGCTATGTCCCCTGAGGACCTGGAATGGATGATGTCCCCAGGTACCGCTGAAGAGAACTACCCAGAAGTGTACGGTACCGGAGCACTCCTCGGAACAGAACCAGAAACAGAGGACGAAGTAGTGGCCGAAGACTTCTCCTGAGCACCTGCTTCAGCTACACAGTATTTCCATTTTCCAGCATTTTATTTTCCTGTCTTTTCTTAATTGTAACAGAATAATTCTCGGATTTGTTTCCCGAGATAACCTTATTTCATATTGCTTATTTAATTCTAATGCATTATTTCCGGCATTAATCTGTGTTATCTGTGGATGAGATTAGAAATACCTGAGACTGTAACTTAGTATTGCTAGACTACAGCTTAAGCATGCCCTGATGGATCCATTAAATTGGGTTGTCCATCGGTGCGTGCTGCTGGCCATTGCCACGCCTCTCCAGTCCCTCGTCATTTTGGGACTGGGGCGTGACAGACAAGTACACCTTACTTGATTTTATTGTTCAAATTACATATGCCTAGTTTTTATTGGTTTAATTGTGTGCACGCATTTTAGAGTAGCAGACTTATCCAGTATCTTGTGAAGATACGAGGTATCTTCTGACCTAACACATGGTATGGTAGTCCAACCCTTGTCCTTGTCTTGTTGTGGGGTTGGATTATGGTGAATGTACGAGGTATCTTCTGACCTGACACTATTTTAAACATGTTCACTGTCTGAGTGAGTGAGTGCATGGACTAGCGTGTCGACTGATTATCGATACGGAAGTTCGAGTCTTGTATTAGTAGTTGGTATTTGTTTAGTTTTCTAGATATTATTTGACGTCATTGCATTATATCTGCACCGCGTATACGGTTCAGATAGTTCATTGAGAGGGAAGAATCTACTAGTGAGTGTATGAGATTTCTGTTTCTTATGGTTTATATGGTGTAAATAGTGTACCCTCGAGTTCTATCGAACGCCTGGTGGGATAACGAATTCTTCTATTTCTTCCCCCTCAAGCGCCACTAAAGATGTCTCGAGTGTATTTCGCATAGATGGTTTAGTTACCCTATTTATTGTTTACTACTTTACTTTCATGCTTGTCGATTCTTGTGTACTTGTTATGTCCCTCTGAGGACCTGGCACCCTTTTCAGGTTTGGATGATCATGATTATTTGTAGGAGCACGAATCAGGAATTGCTACTACTTTCTCGTTCGAGGAGGTTAGAGGTTAACAATTGCTACTACGCGGGAAGATGTCGCAGGCTTGTGTGCTGGAAGAGAACTGCCACTCCTTTATTGACCACGTGAATGGTGATTGGATTGATAATAAAATAGAAGGCTGTCCAGTTCCTATCACCTATTTATGCACCTTCGAGCCTCTCTGATCTTTAGATGATGTACTCATTATATTTTATTTCATATTCTAGTTTGGTAGTCGATCTGTCTCCACCCGACTGTAAACTCCCTCACCCAAAATAGGTATTTTGTGTATATTTTATATTATTATATTTATTATATATGTTGAATTTATTTAGAATATGCTCTTAGTTAATTAGAAAATAAATTTCTTGATATATTTACTTATATAAATATTCATTTAGAATTATTTTAGGTTATTTTAGATTTTTGGAGTTTTTTCTAGAATTTTTGGTAATTAAAACTTAGAAAACATAAATTTCTAGGACTTCTATGATTTACTATACGACCATACTTGCATGTCGTTCCTACCAAATATTTATTTTAGTTTAAAATATTTAATTATATTTTTTGTAATTTATTTAGAATTTTAAAAAATTTATTTAGATTTTAAAATTATTTAGGATTTATTTGGATATATATAGTCTTAATATTAGATAGATACTAATTTAGTGTTAATAGATATTAATAAGATATTATAAATTATTTGTATTATCTTTAATTATATTTAAGATTATAAATTATTGAGATAAATTCAAACTCTATTTTAAATTAATTCAAATCCTGAACCTACTAGGAAATCAACTTCATGCATATCCTATCCTTATTTAAATTCATCATAATCCTATCCAAATTAACCAATCTTAGTCGTATTTAATTAAGTAGTGTCCACCATTATAAATACCTCATCCTTCATATTTTTTTTCCCCAAATTCCTCTCTTTTTCGTTCAAAAAATAGTCAAAATTCGTCATAAATTCAGCCTCATTTTCTACTAGTTATGACGAATTAAAAAGACGATATCTCCTAGCTCCGGACTCCAAACACGCTCTAGTTTTTTTTGTTAGAACGATAATAAGGTTAGCTTTTTGATAACATAAATTGTTTTTCTAAATTATTAGTATTAAATTCTGGAAAATTCGTAGAGCACAGCATGTCCAAAAATAGACGTGTTTCGATGTTTTCGCGATTCCGGGAGAACCAGGAATCAAAATCATGAACCGTTTAAAGTTTCTTAAAGCTAATGTCGAGATCATCGAAATATATTTTTCCCAGAATTTATTTCAAAGTATTTCATACTTTTAATTCTGTAGAACTTCTAGGTTAGAATTTAACCATCGGTGCACAATACAAAATTTGTATGTGCCATAATTCCCAAACGAATTTGAATTCAGATGAGCCGTAAATTCTAGTATATTTTTGATGCTGAAATCTACAGGAAATCATGTATGAAAGTCGAGTTTGTATCGGTTGACTTTTTGGTCAACAGATCGCCTCGATTTGCGTGCCATGAGTCTCGAGTTGATAAAATTCAGTTTCTTTGGACAAAATTTAGGAATTAACATAAAAATCAGAAATAATAAGATTAAAATAGGATTTTAGAGTAATTATTCCAGAATTAAATAAATTAAAATAAATTAATGGTTATATTATTATATAGTTATATGAATATATATGTAAGTAAATGCTAATTGATAATTATGACTAAATATTCAGACTGTATGACCCTAGGACATCGTGGACTATCCCATACTTACCTTGACCATGTTGACCCTAAGAACTTGTGAATTTGTCTGCCTTACGTACACTAACGTACTGGCATAGACACCTGTCAGTTGACTGACTGATTTCGTACAGTACTTGAAGATACGACACCCGCGTAATTCAACGCATAATTGACCGTGTTAGATGACTAGTGTTACCCCTAGTATACCCCCTGAGTCCAGTGTAAATGTGGTTGTGTATGTGCTAGTGTAAAGACTAATGATTCTATTGTATTATATTTATGTATACATAGGATATTGGATTTATTCTGCACGATTTCTGGAGCAGGTTATTGGTACATTGCAGCTTCCTTACCAGGCAAGTATACCTTGCCATTGTACTGTTATTTATATTCCATATGTTGCATGCATCTTTATTTTCTGTCTTTAGTTCATATATTTTAACTATATATAAATGTGCGTGACGGTATCGTCGCGATATATTTTTATTTATGTATTGCATTGACCATGTTCATGAGACTACCCCATTATCATGTATCATTATTAGGTTCATTGGCCGTGACAGAGTTGTTACACGAGTGTGAGTCTCATATAGAGATCACGGACTGCGTGACAGGTCTGGCCTCCTGTACGTATGGGCCGTGCGTTAGGAATAACTGCTGTTAGAAACTTTGCATGCTAGTAGACTTGGCAGTTATTAGAGGTATTATCGTGTCATGGACATGACATGCTTAGAGCATTGGGTGGGGAGAACAACAAGTAAGGCATTTGGGCTCCTTTGCACTTTTCTTGTGTAACCCGTACGCTCCGCCGGAGATGCGTGGTCATGATGACACCTATACTACTTGGCGGGCCTCCGCCGTTCAAAAGACGACGTGCCTTTGTAGGCCCCTGGATCTCCAAAAGAACCATGCCAATCCTATTTATGGTCAGATAGCCCACTTGTTAGAAAGTTGTTCTTAACTGCATTCACTTTAGACGGTTAGGCGACCCCTTTGGATATTTATTTCAGTACTTTATTGGCATGTGTTTAAGTATCTTGTTATGTCCCTCTGAGGACCTGGTCCGCTACCAGGTGTATCTGTTTTTGAGTATTTGTAGCAGCGCAGATTTGGATGGTTCTATATGCTTCGTGGATGACTTCTCTTCGAGCCGTGATTGATAGCTGGTATTCCTATATCGTGTTTGTTGTGGTATACTTATATTGTATTTACTCTTATATTTGAGTTGGTAGTGGATTTGTTTCCATCCAACTATCATCCTTAGATACTCCTTATTGAGATCTAGTTTCATAGATACTGGTTATTTATTTCTATATGATTTTGGTGGATGAGATTTAGATTATACCCTGTGACTTGTGATAGATTTATACCACATGTGGATTTGATATTCATATTACAGCGTATGTATAGATTTGGTTTCCATATATTGGAGTTGCTATATCCATGCGGCTGGCATGCTTACGTGTTCCTAGTCCTAAGTATTTTGGGACTGGGGCGTGACATATTTTTGTGGTGGCCCATGTAGGTCGAGAGCATATTGTCTCGGTTACGTTACTGTACCGAACAAGCCTGCACCTAGGACTAGAATATAGGATCTCATCCACAATTGACTATGATCCATCTTTCTCCTCTCTGCTCTATTCGAACAATTGTATCCTGCTTGATTCTTGTACTTCCCTAATAAGTTTCTTGAGTATATATAGCCTTCCGCTAGAATATAGGAACCCCTGTTATTAGGATGATAATTAGAGTAGCACACCTATTAAGAATACAACGAGAATATAGACACACCACTAAGTTTAGAATATCTAGTGAACCCTAGAATTCCTTATCTTTAGATTGCTATACCATTACCCCTTGATGTATTAAGAAGACTTGAGAGTAGTATAGACACTACTAGAGATAGTTAGAAGTTTTACCATAATGATTGCCCCTAGTATTGAGGAACCAATAGGACTGCACCTAACCTTCATAGTTAGATAGTATTAGAGAACTATAAACTTAGATCATTGTCTTATTATTAGTAGACAATATCTTAGGAAGCCTAGAGGAATGTAGTCAACATTTTTCCTTCATCATGCCTCGAACATAGCAACTAGCACCCCATTCCCCTTTAGAAACCATGATGCTATCTAGAGCCCTATTTTAAATTTCATATATTGTTCCTCTGAAACCCTAGCGCTCGCCACTCGCGCGACGACTAAATTATGTTCTTCTTTTCTCCATCTTTCAATTCATGCCAATCTGACGCTTTTGATTATAGACCAAGCAATTGTATTCTATGATAGGATATATGGTTGTTAAAGTGATAGTCGTGATCTTGAATTTTGAATTGTGTACCTTGTCGTTAGAACCTGATAGTGGAGTTGTTCAATTAGATTGTGATGATTACCCCTAGTTGTAGACCACGTAATTTGTACCCTCACCTCGATACAAGTTAGACCCTTCCTCCTTAACGGCCAGTAACTCTTCTATCTTTACCATTGACACTTGCTTATAAGTGCTATGACTAAGACTTAGGATGACCATTACCTATATAAAAAGGATATCCTAATCAGTACCAAGATCTTTTCTCATATACCCTAATAAGAGTTTCAGCTCTATTTACATGTGCAAGATTATTTTCTAGGACCATCATAAGACTGTCACAGTATTAGTTTAATTATTTTAAGTTGGATAGTATACCTCACAACCTAGTATCTCATAGCCTTTTGACCCATTATTGAAGTGTAACTGAATGACATTAATTGTATTCTAGCATAAGATGACAGTGTTTATTCAGACGATAGAATTTAGAGGTCCATGTCCCTATTTGGTCGACTAGCGACTTAGACAAGGAATTAGTATGACAACTGTAGAGATTGTGTAGTCTTTCATTATTATTGCTTATTTTGCTTTTGTTTTTGTGAACTTGAATTGTTATGAACCTTCTATCATCATAATCTAGCGTATTCATATTTGCTGTACTACCTTGACTTATGCTGCTATTATAGCCTAGTTTTTGCAAGCTTATTCCTTATCGAGCTTGTTATGACATATGTATTATTGGGCGCGCACACTAATACATTTCAGAATCAGTATATTAAGGTCTAGCTAGCCTTAGTACGCTTGGTTCGCCCTTCGCATAATTACTTTACGTGGATTGAGATATGTAGTGATTAGTAGACGAATATACTTGCCCTAGACATGTCTAAGCGTATCGTATCGGTTACATAACTGTACTAATACGAGCATGCGAATACGGATTTACCAAATATGATTTCAGTCCACAACTGCCTTGACAATTTCTATTGGATTCCTTGAAACGACTTGATCCCTATACTTGCATTCTATTACTTCTCCCTTGAACTATGATTTATTGATCTACGTCTTTCCTTATTTCGAAAAGACGAAACATCTTGCTTGGTATAAGTTTGATATATAGATAGTACTAGATATCCCCCATAGGCCAATCACATTGTTTGGTGACTATCTTTTATAAATAATTAAGGGCATATCATATAGGATATGTTTAGTATTAAAAGACTTTGAGGATTCAATAACATGATTAAATAAATTGGGACATAGCCTTCTTAGATGTATAACCTTAAATGATAGATGGGTAAATTCTAAGTTGGGTAGAAATTGCAGTATTAAACTTGAGGAGAATTCTTTTAGATTGTGATCAAGTAGGATTAGATTGAGAGATTAAGTCCTTTTAATGTGGAGAATTTTAACAGAGGGATTAAGATAATGAGGATTTAATGAATTTTAAAAATCTTGATATTGAGGACCCAATATTTATACTTTGAGCACATGATTTAAATTTTGAATATTGAAGGATGAATCGTCGATTTAAATTTTGAGGATAAATATAGAATTTTAGACTTGAACAATTGGTTAATTAGATTTAAATTTTACAATTTGATGATTTGAATTAAAAGTTCAATTTTGATTGTTGGGTCACCTATTTGAAATATTGAGGATGTAAATTGAGTTTAAATATTTGAATAATACAAAATTCTTAAGTTAAGAATAGGAATAAGATTTGATTAAAATTGTTTATTGTTCAAAGTCTAGAGGAGATTATGATAGTTGGAAATTATGATATAAATTTTGATGTGGGATGTCATATAGACTTGAGTCAGATTTGGATGTTGATTATTTAAAAATCGAGAAAAGATTACGACAGGTTGAATTTTGATTTAAACAGTGGTTATATTAATTTTGAAGTAATCACGATAGATTCGAATAGATTTTGTTATTTAAATTTTTGAAAGAGATTGCGATTGACATACCTTATGTACGAATGTGAAGGATTTAACAAATTATGTCTTATTTTAATTTCGAGGACGAAATTATTTTAAGTTGGGTAGATTGTAAACTCCCTCACCCAAAATAGGTATTTTGTGTATATTTTATAATTATATATGTTGAATTTATTTAGAATATGCTCTTAGTTAATTAGAAAATAAATTTCTTGATATATTTACTTATATAAATATTCATTTAGAATTATTTTAGGTTATTTTAGATTTTTGGAGTTTTTTCTAGAATTTTTGGTAATTAAAACTTAGAAAACATAAATTTCTAGGACTTCTATGATTTACTATACGACCATACTTGCATGTCGTTCCTACCAAATATTTATTTTAGTTTAAAATATTTAATTATATTTTTTGTAATTTATTTAGAATTTTAAAAAATTTATTTAGATTTTAAAATTATTTAGAATTTATTTGGATATATATAGTCTTAATATTAGATAGATACTAATTTAGTGTTAATAGATATTAATAAGATTTTATAAATTATTTGTATTATCTTTAATTATATCTAAGATTATAAATTATTGAGATAAATTCAAACTCTATTTTAAATTAATTCAAATCCTGAACCTACTAGGAAATCAACTTCATGCATATCCTATCCTTATTTAAATTCATCATAATCCCATCCAAATTAACCAATCCTAGTCGTATTTAATTAAGTAGTGTCCACCATTATAAATACCTCATCCTTCATATTTTTCTTTCCCAAATTTCTCTCTTTTTCGTCCAAAAAATAGTCAAAATTCGTCATAAATTCAGCCTCATTTTCTACTAGTTATGACGAATTAAAAAGACGATATCTCCTAGCTCCGGACTCCAAGCACTCTCCAGTTTTTTTTGTTAGAACGATAATGAGGTTAGATTTCTGATAATATAAATTGTTTTTCTAAATTATTAGTATTAAATTCTGGAAAATTCGTAGAGCACAGCATGTCCGAAAATAGATGTGTTTCGATATTTTCGCGATTCCGGGAGAACCAGGAATCAAAATTATGAACCGTTTAAAGTTTCGGAAATCTAATGTCGAGATCATCGACATATATTTTTCCCAGAATTTATTTCGAAGTATTTCATACTTTTAATTCTGTAGAACTTCTAGGTTAGAATTTAACCATCGGTGCACAATACAAAATTTGTATGTGCCATAATTTCCAAACGAATTTGAATTCAGATGAGCCATAAATTCCAGTATATTTTTGATGTTGAAATCTACAGGAAATCATGCATGAAAGTCGAGTTTGTATCGGTTGACATTTTGGTCAACAGATCGCCTCGATTTGCATGCCATGAGTCTCGAGTTGATAAAATTCAGTTTCTTTGGACAAAATTTAGGAATTAACATAAAAATCAGAAATAATAAGATTAAAATAGGATTTTAGAGTAATTATTCCAGAATTAAATAAATTAAAATAAATTAATGGTTATATTATTATATAGTTATATGAATATATATGTAAGTAAATGCTAATTGATAATTATGACTAAATATTTAGACTGTATGACCCTAGGACATCGTGGACTATCCCATACTTACCTTGACCATGTTGACCCTAAGAACTTGTGAATTTGTCTGCCTTGCGTACACTAACATACTGGCATAGACACCTGTCAGTTGACTGACTGATTTCGTACAGTACTTGAAGATGCGACACCCGCGTAATTCAACGCATAATTGACCGTGTTAGATGACTAGTGTTACCCCTAGTATACCCCCTGAGTCCAGTGTAAATGTAGTTGTGTATGTGCTAGTGTAAAGACTAATGATTCTATTGTATTATATTTATGTGTACATAGGATATTAGATTTGTTCTGCGCGATTTCTGGAGCAGGTTATTGGTACATTGCAGCTTCCTTGCCAGGCAAGTATACCTTGCCATTGTACTGTTATTTATATTCCATATGTTGCATGCATCTTTATATTCTGTCTTTAGTTAATATATTTTAACTATATATAAATGTGCGTGAAGGTATCGTCGCGGTATGTTTTTATTTATGTATTGCATTGACCATGTTCATGAGACTACCCCATTATCATGTATCATCATTAGGTTCATTAGACGTGACACAGTTGTTACACGAGTGTGAGTCTCATATAGAGATCACGGACTGCGTGACAGGTCTGGCCTCCTGTACGTATGGGCCGTACGTTAGGAATAACTGCTGTTAGAAACTTTGCATGCTAGTAGACTTGGCAGTTATTAGAGGTATTATCGTGTCATGGACATGACATGCTTAGAGCATTGGGTGGAGAGAACAACAAGTAAGGCATTTGGGCTCCTTTGCACTTTCCTTGTGTAACCCGTACGCTCCGCCGGAGATGCGCGGTCATGATGACACCTATACTACTTGGCGGGCCTCCGCCGTTCAAAAGACGACGTGCCTTTGTAGGCCCCTGGATCTCCAAAAGAACCATGCCAATCCTATTTATGGTCAGATAGCCCACTTGTTAGAAAGTTGTTCTTAACTGCATTCACTTTAGACGGTTAGGCGACCCCTTTGGATATTTATTTCAGTACTTTATTGGCATGTATTTAAGTATCTTGTTATGTCCCTCTGAGGACCTGGTCCGCTACCAGGTGTATCTATTTTTGAGTATTTGCAGGAGCGCAGATTTGGATGGTTCTATATGCTTCGTGGATGACTTCTCTTCGAGCCATGATTGATAGCTGGTATTCCTATATCGTGTTTGTTGTGGTGTACTTATATTGTATTGACTCTTATATTTGAGTTGGTAGTGGATTTGTTTCCATCCAACTATCATCCTTAGAATACTCCTTATTGAGATCTAGTTTCATAGATACTGGTTATTTATTTCTATATGATTTTGGTGGATAAGATTTAGATTATACCCTGTGACTTGTGATAGATTTATACCACATGTAGATTTGATATTCATATTACAGCGTACGTATAGATTTGGTTTCCATATATTGGAGTTGCCATATCCATGCGGCTGGCATGCTTACGTGTTCCTAGTCCTAAGTATTTTGGGACTGGGGCGTGACACGACTATTTGTTTCTTCTCGACTATTTCATACTTGGTTAATTGTCATATTTGGTTATTTATTACTATTTAGTTTTTTGGATGAGATTAGTATTGCCTGTGACTTGTGTAATTATATACCACTTGTGAATTATTATTCATAAAACAGCGTATGTATGTGTATGTTTTTCATATATTGTAGTTGTCATATACATACGGTTGGCATGCCCCCGTATTCCTAGTCCTACGTATTTTGGGACTGGGATGTGACATATTTTTAATGGTGACCCATGCAGGTCGAGAGTATATTATCTCAGTTACGTTACTGTAACGAGCAAGCCTGCAAATAGGATTAGAGTATAGGATCTCATCTACATACTTGACTTTCCTCTTTATTTTTGTTCTGAATTCTTGAACTCACCTACCTTCCTCGACCCTTCGAAATTATACTCGCTTAATTCTCTAGACATCGGTATCCTTGTTTCCTTACCTCTCCCTATTTAATGTACTTCCCTAATAGTTCCTTGAGTATAGCCTTCTGCCAGAATATATGAATCTTTGTTGTTATGGTTAGAAGATAATGATGATAGCATACCTACTAAAAGCCCAATTAGAATATTGGCACCTCCCAAAAGTTTAGCATACCTAATGAACCCTAGCATCCAACACCTGTAAATTGATTGACCATTATCCCCTAATATATTTAGGAATGACTTGAGAGAAGTATAGATACTACTAAGTTTAGTTAGAAATTGACCGTATTGTTTGACCTTAGTATTGATGAACCAATAGAAATTTAGGGATAAAAATTACTATTAAACGTAACTTCCATAGTAAAAAACTATAGGAGCTACAAGGCTTATAAATTGGGATTCATACCTTGATAGTTAGCAAAGCATTATCTTAGGAAACCAAGACGAAAGAACCAACACCCTAGTATGACAGAAGTACCCTATCTTTAGCTTAGCGTATCACTTAGCACCCCGATCATTTTACTCATGTTCGAGTGCCCATAAGCCATCGACCGAGTCATACCCTTCATCCTTGAGTAACATTTTTTTTATAATCCCATTGGCATTGCTGTAATCATTCGACCTTGCAATTGAGTTGAATCTTTTCTAATCGTGCCAACCTAGGAGACCATCATGCTCTATTGAAACCCATCTCCTCTTAGGAACCCATGTGATTATCTGACTATCTATGAGTTACTTACCATTTTCTTCAAACGTAGATCCATTGTCAATACTCTATAATCATTAAAACATATTGAATGATTATAACCCTTCTCTTGATCATACCTCGAACATAGAGACTTGCATACCACCTTCCTTTAGGAAACCATGATATTATCAAGAGTCTCTCTATTTACTTTCATATCTTGTTTCTCCGAAACCTTCACGTTCGTTATTTGTGCGATAACAAAAAAAAATTCTTCATCTTTCCAATCGTGCCACCTTACCCTTATAATGGTAGGCCAAGTGATTTTTTTTATGTTAGGATATATAGTTTGGTAGGATTGTAGTTTGTTAATCTTGAATTTTAAAAATTTTTGTGCTTAGTAGATAGAACTTGATAGTTTAAGTTATTCATTTAGATTATAATTTTATAATTATCCTTTAGTTTCAAATCAAGTTATCTATTCCACATATCTCAATACAGGTTATATTCTCTTTCACTTGAGAGCCAGTAACTTCTCCATTCTTAATATTAACACTTTTATTCTATAAGCACTATGATTAAGACTTAAGATGACTATTACCTATGGAGTTTTATAATGCAATATGATATCCTAATAAGTACCAAGATATTTCCCTTGTATACCCTAACAAGAGTTTCTACTTTATTTACAAGAACAAGATTATTTTATAAAATTCCCTTAAGGCAGTTTCAGTATTAGTTGATTCTCGTAAGTTAGGTAGCATGCCTCATAACCTAGTATCCCATAGTCATTTTGATCCATTAATGAAGTATAATTGAATGACACTAACTATATGCTAGCATAAGAAGATAGTGTATATCCAGACTGTAGAGCTTTAGAGGCCATACCACCATTTGGTCGACCAGAGACTTAGACAATAAGTTAGTATGACAACTGTAGAGGCACAATATTGGACGAGTCTTAGCTTCTTGGTGAACTTGAATTATTTTGTACCTTTCTTCATCATAATCCCAAGTGCTTATATTTTGGACTATCTTGACTTATGCTGCTGTTATAGCCTAGTTTTGTAAGCTTATTCTTCTATCGAGCTTGATAATGACATATATATTATTGGGTACACACACTGATACATTTGTCTAATTAGAATCGGTGTATTATGGTCTGGCCAACCTAAGTGCGCTTGGTTCTCTCTTCGCATGACTACTTTACGTAGATTGAGATATAGTTGACTCAGTTTGTTAGATGAATATACTTGCCCCCCTAAACAAGTCCGAGCATATCATGTCGGTTACACAAATATAATAATATGAGCCTATGAATAAGAATTTACCAAAAAAAAGGATTTCAATCCACAACTGCCCTGAAAACTCTCTTTTAAATTCTTCAATCGCCTTTGAACCCCGTACTTGTATTCTATCACCTCCTCCTTGAACTCTTTATTATTGATTTCCGTTTTTCCCTATTTTGGAAAGACGAATGCTCGTGCTTGATATAAGTTTGACACACGGATAGTACTAGGTATACTCCATACGCCAATCATATTACTTTGTGACTATTTTTTGTAATTAAGGGCATATCGCAGGTGATATGCTTTGTGTTAAGATTTGAGGATTAATAAGCACTATTAAATGATCGAGGAAAAATTTCTTAAGGGTATAGTCTTGTGTTTATGAAAGAATGGTATATTCTAAGTGGGGTAGAAGACGTATTGGGAAATTCATAATTGGAAGGGTGAAACTCTTAGCAGCCAAAAGGATAGTTTATTTTTTTTAACTAGATGACATACCCACAAAGCTGATTGATGACTGTTTGTGGTATTAAACGAAAGAATGAAAGTGTATTTCAATGACGGGATTTATAAAAGACCCGCGCCCTTTGGTTTACAAACAAACTTGTACAATGTAATCCTATACGAGGATGTGAGAGTACAATTTATTTAATCTGGGTATAAATTGCTATAGGTGTCTGATCTGCGGTCGATCACTTTAGCCCTTGGACTACACGATGTTGAAGAAGTGCCGTGGAAGACAGGATGCTGCCTCGGAGGTTGCAGAAAAGGGTGGATGCACGATGCCCTGGTCGCCGATCCCTATCCTTTGCCTGAGCTCCGGGTTCCTCTCTCTCTCTCTCTCGATCTCTTCTCTCCTTGCTCGATCTTCAATTGTTCGACCTCTTCTCTGAGTCTTCAATTGTTCGATCTTTTAATTTTTCGACCCCTTTCCCCATTGATAGGGGTATCTATTTATAGAGTTTTTGTGACAGTGACCACTCAGTTGGTGTAAAAACCGAGGAGCGGACAACACAGCACCCTTTTACACGACGGTTAAAGTAACCAATGCCTGCGTATGGATGATCTTTTGAATGAGCGTGTGACGCGGGTCCAACTAAGGGACACAACGCGTACAATTGCTACGAAGATCACGGCGTAAAAGCCACGTAGGTAGGTATCCCCCGTGTAGAAGAGGTGGGCGTAAAAGCCAATGTCTGTCATCGTGGCATAGAAGCAAAGTAGGCATAGAAGCCGGGTGGGCGTAGAAGCCGAACAGGCATGGAAGCCGAACAGGCATAGAAGCCGAGCAGGCATAGAAGCCGAGCAGGCATAGAAGCCGAACAGGCGTAGAAGCCGAGTGGTCGTAGAGACTGAGTGGGCGTTGAAGCCGAACGGGCGTTGAAGCCGAATAGGCACAGATCCTGGGTGTAGAAGCCGCTGCGTACCGTGCCAAAATGCTGATGTGGACGTCTTAGCCGGAACCTGACAGGCTGATGTATGAAGTCTGCATGAACCTGACAGGCTCTGCAATGCTTTGCATACTGTATTGCATCTGCGATCATGGTCGGCCAGTAATAGCCCATTCTCCTGATGCGATCCTGTAGCTTAGGCCCGGGTTGATGCGCTCCGCATACGCCGTCGTGAGCTTCACGGATAATCTGCTGTGCTTCGGCGCCAGAGAGACACCTCAACAGCAGTCCGTCGTAGGTCCGGCGATACAGGCATTGTGAAGATGCATCGAAGTAGAAGCGTAGCGATCATCTCTTGACGGATACTGCTTACTTGGGGTCCTCCGGTAAGATTTCGTATGCCACGAAATCTATGAAAGGACTTGTCTAATCTCTTGTAGGAGGATCGGTGTTTACAGCGTAGCTGCGTTCTATGTGACAGCTGTTCTTCACACAGAATAAATCTCTATTAAGAAGGATTACCGAATCTTGCCTTCTTATAGGAGTAGCTAAGTCTGCAGCTAGGCTGGCCAGGGCATCAGCTTTCAGATTCTGAGATCGAGGTACGTGCTCTAGGAAGAACCCTTTGAACGTCATGGCTATCTCGATTGTCGCCTGGTGATAGGGGATGAGGTCTGGATTACGGACTTCGTATATTCCCCTGACTTGATTGACGATGAGCAGAGAATCACCGAAAGCTTCCAGGGATTCTACCCCCAGTTCTGTAGCAACTTGGAGCCCAATTAGTAGAGCGTTGTATTCTGCCACGTTGTTGGAGCAGGGCTCGCTAAGAGAGTATGCTCGGTAGATGACGAGTTAATCCGGGGTAACTAGGACGACTCCCACTCCTGAAACGACGTTTCCTTTAGGACCGATTCTGGAGGCGCCATCAAAGAACAGTTGCCATACGTCACTTTTTCTTGCGAAGTTACATTCTGCAACTTCATCAGGGATATCTTCATATAGCTTGGAGGTCTCCGGGATCGGATGAGCCGCTAGGAAGTCGGCCAGTGCTTGGCCTTTGATGGACTTCTGTGGGATGTATACCATGTCGTATGGTGTTAGCAGCATCGCCCAAGTTGCAAGTCGGGAGTTGAGGGCACTTGGCTTGCTCATCAGCACTCGGAGAGGGTTGATCCTGGAGATGATATGAATAGTCTGGCCGGTGACATAGTGCTGCGTTTTCTGGACAGCGAACATCAGAGCCAAGCATTCCTTCTCCACTGGGTTGTACCGGTGCTCGGCCCCGACCATCATCCTGCTGAGATAGTAGATAGCCTGTTCATGACCCGCATCATTTTTCTGTGCGAGGAGAGCTCCTAGCGAATGATCCATTGCCCGAACGTACAGCAAGAACGATTTTCCCATGACGGAAGGCACCAGAACTGGCGGACTGGTTAGGTAGCGTTTGATATCCTCGAACGCTTGCTGACAGGTTTTGTCCCATATGAAGGATACACCTTTCTTTATTAGATGAGAGAAGGGCTGACATCTCCCCGAGAGGTTGGATATGAATCGCCGAATATAAGCCAGACGTCCTTGGAACCCCCTGAGTTCCCTCAGATTACGGGGCGGTCGCATTGCCGTGATCGCCTGGACTTTGTCAGGGTCTACTTCGATGCCTTTGGTGGTAATGACAAATCCCAGGAATTTGCCACTGGATACACCCAGAAAGGACTTTGTAGGGTTCATCTTGAGTTGATGCTGGCGCATTAATTCGAATACCGCCCTCAGGTCTCGGGTGTGATCACCTTTGAGGCGACTTTTGACAGCTATGTCGTCTACGTAACATTCTACTATTTTGCGTAAATGCCCACGAAATATGTTACTCATAGCCCGTTGGTATGTAGCCCCAACGTTCTTTAATCCGAAGGGCATGACCGTATAGCAATATACCCCCAGTGGTGTCCGGAAGGCAGTGTGCTTCTCGTCTTCAGGATGTATCTTGATCTGATTGTATCCTGAGAACCCGTCCATGAAAGACATGCGTTCGAAGTCGCAGGTGTTGTCGATCATGATGTCCGTGATGGGAAGAGGGAATTTATCTTGGGGCAGGCCGCATTCAGATCTCGATAGTCGATGCAGATACGTACCTTCCCATTTTTCTTCATGACTGGGACCACGTTAGCGACCCAGTCGGGGTGTTGTTCCTCCTGGATGAAACCGCAGGTTATCAACTTCTTGACTTCAGCCTCGATGGCGTCCATCATATCGGGGCGGAACCGTCGTTGGTGCTCCTTTACCGGCTTCGAATTGGTCAATATATTGAGCTTATGAGTAGCTACCTTCGGGTCTAGGCCTGGCATGTCCTCATAATCCCACGCAAAGACGTCAATATATTCCTTTATCAGCTGTATAACTTCTTCCCTTTCAGGTGGGGGAAGATTGTTACTGACAAATATTGGCTTTGGTGAGAGCTCACCCCCAACATTGATCTGGATGACTTCGTCCTTGGTGGGAGGTTCCCTCTGCTCGAAGCAGAATTCCCACTGCGTATCCATCTGTTGAGCCCAGGGGTCATCCTCGAATGGCTCCGTATCCTGCTCCTCGGCTTCTGAGGGATTTGTCATTATCATATTCACTGATAGTGCTTGTTCGAGAGCATCTGGCGAGTTGGAGGGCGATGAGCTGTTCTAGGAGGAGGAAAAGGGGTCCTCTTTTGGCTCGAAAGTCACGAGGGAGGTGGCATACCCTAACCCGAGACGAGTTTGTCGATTGCGGGGGTTGCCGCACGGTGGCGTTCGTCTACCTCTTCCGTAGTTGAGGCCTGGCTTTCGTTTCAAGTCGTAGCCCATGTTTTGCATGATCTTTAGCGCTTGCGGGCTATAACAGTAAATCTGTATTTTCTCGGTGTCGTCATCGAAGGGATCTTCTTGGGCAGTCGGTTAATTCTGCCTGCGACCGAAGACTATTGAGTGCTGACTGCTGCCGGTAGGCGGGACGATGAAGATAGAATCCTCATGTGGCCCATATGTCGTGACGACGTTGGATGGCGATGCTACTTCCCAGACATATGGGCGGTAGGAGTTTATAGCTTTCAAGAATTTTTGTGCTATGGGTTCTACCTCGTCATGTGGAGTGGGTCCTTGTTTTGGAGCTCGAGCATAAATATACTGGAAAAGAGGATGTTTATTATCATCTGGAATTTCACTCCTGGTCACCTTTACACCAGTCGACTGCCTGTTGCGTCGAAGGTTGATGACCAAGGGTGGAGGCTTTCGGTTCAAAGTGATCACTAGAGGATCACCCCATTCTCCCGTCTTGGTCTTGTCCAGGTGGATAGCCAAAGGTTCTATGGCTTTCGGACGAGTGGTTCGTCCTTTCACTTTGATGGACAGCGGCAGTGTGGCAGAGGGCTCTTCTGCTCCCGGTAGGATTCCTCCTTTGCCTCGCCTGACCCTTCTTCCACGTGGTCCTGGGAGTACAACACGGCGTCGGAGTAGTACGACTCTATTCCTTTGAACGGGTTTAGGTCAGCCACCTCCGTCTGTACTGTTCCTTGTGCGTCTACATATAAGGCATTGATGTAGGGTTGAAGGAATGATGTTGTGGTCGTGAATCCACGGTCTCCCTAGCAAAATGTTATAGGACACCTCTGAATCGATGACGTAACATGTGGCCACCGATCTAAGGTTGCCGATCTGGATTCTCAAGCGAATTTTCCCCAATGGCTTACTTTTTCCAGCATTGAAACCCACGATTGTAGTGGTAGTGTAAGCCAGTTAGCTGGTAGGAATTCTCAGTGGCCTGAGCAGACCGTGAGGGATGATGCTGATCGATAATCCCGGATCTATGTGAATCCGGTCGACTTCTATGGAACCGACGTACCCGGTATAATAGAGGGGCCTGTCATGTCTGTTATGTTTCAACAGCATGTCGTCTTGAGTGAAAGTGATATTTGGGACCACCTCCATTACGCTGTGGCACTGAGGACATGCCACTGGTTCCTCGTCGGGGGACTTGAGTTGGGTCAAGTACGCCTCTGCCTGCATCAGCGCTTCACTCAGGGCTAGACGAGTGTCAGGGGAGAGCCTGAGTAGCTCAAAGATGGACAATCTGGCTGGCGTATTGGCTAGTTGGACCAGGATGTCAAATTTGTATGGCTTCTCTAAACCTTTGCTTGGAATGTTTTTTACAGGTTTTTCGAAGCGTATTTCTTTCTGATTTCCCTTTTCCGCCGGAGTAGGTTTCGCAAGGCTGACGTTTGGCACGACGGGACCTTGCTCAGAAGGTTTGGTAGCTGGAACGTCAGCTGGCGCGCCTTCCTGGTTTGCTCCGTTGTCGTCGAGGTAGGCCCTCCCTGAACGGGTTGCGACAAGTACCTCGTCTTCGTCTGATGCAGAAGAAGTTGTGATCATGTGGCATGATCTGTATTTGGTACTCTTCTTGGAGGTAGGCTTGATTCCCTTGGTCTCCCTCTCGAGCTCTGGCACCAAATCCTGGTGAACCCACATAATCTCGCCCTGTCGGGTAGTTAGGGGCACCAGGTTATGATTTTGACCCCTAGCCGGGGGGAGGTTAACGATGTTCATCGTTGCCCAGGATATAGGTGCAACACCATTAGGGACCTTTTGGGGAGGCAGATTGCCAAACTGCAGAGAGATCATGTTGGCCGCGACCGTCTTCTCGGTGCTGTGCAGAGTGATGGCCTTAGCATCAATTAATCTCTGGATCTTCCGTTTTAATACATAGCACGCCTTTGTCAGGTGGTGTACGTATCTGTGGAAGATGCAGTATTTGGGGTCGTCGGTATTGCCAACTTCCTGGGGCCGCCTTAGCTCCGGGAGGGTGATCTTGCCACTTTTGACGAGACACTCAAAGATACTTGGGATATCGTCGTCGTCAAAAGAGTAGACTTCGACGGGCCTAGAAGTCCCGGGTTTTGCTTGCGTGGTTGCCGCAATCTTTGGTCTGGCCGTGTTGATTGTCAGGGCTTCTTTCCCTTTGGGACCACGAGGATGGTCACTGCTGGGAGATAACCTCTTGCCTCTGTCAGAGGCGGAGATCATGATGCCATTGTCGTGCGCCTTGCAACTGTTGTCTTCAGCGGCTACTGCCGAGATGATGAACGAGGGCCAATCATGGAACTGATATGGTCCTGTGAACACCGAGACCACGGGAAGGAGATTTTTCCTGCAAATGTCCACCAACGCAGAGTCTGGAACTCCTGGAGGCATCTGTAAGGTGGCCTGACGAAAGCGTTCAATGAAGATGCGAACGTCCTCCTTTTCCTTCTGTTTGACTTCGATGAGGGAGGATATAGACATGTCCATTCCTCCCTCGTAGAATCGTGTGAAGAATAGAGCTTTGAAGTCCTCGAAGGAAGTAATGCAGTTGTCCGCCAAGCTACGGTACCACTGATAGGCTACTCCTGAGAGACAGCCTTTGAACACCCGAGTGAGGAGGGCATCGTTCCCTTGTAGCAACACCGTCATCATACTGAAATAGTTCATGTACTGACTTGGTGATATTTTTCCCTCGAACAGAGCCATAGTCCGAGGTTTGTATCTCGGAGGGAAAGGGACCTCCTCCCAGACAACTGGGTAGGGCTGGTTGATTTACAGTTTCTTGAGCTGATCTTTGTGCTTCAAGGCGTCGAACTGGGCTTTCAACTCTCGCACTGCCTGCATCGGATTCTCAGTCGAAAGCGGGGCTACTGAGTGGTGCGGAGTCAATTGTATTATAGCTCCAGCGGGAGGTAGAGCATTTTCTAGGTGAGGAAGCGCAGGAACTGTTGACTCTTGATCCAGCGTAGGCTCTTGGCTTGGATTGGATGGTGGTGAGTCTACCCCCGCGCGTATCTGAGTTGGCGGGACCGACGCTTGAGCCATGGTAGTTGCGTGCTGAGCGAGCATCATCTGGTGCATGTTTTCCATTACGGACTGCATTTTTTTCAGAGATGTCTCCAGTATAGTGATGCGTTCCGCGTTTCCTGATGGCGAAGCTTTCTCGCGCTCATCTCCAATGGCGTAAGCTCCCATTTCCCTGAGGGTTATTGAGGGATTAGTATAGGTCGTTATAGAAGTCGACTCCATACTTTCTGCCTCTGATTCGGGAACTTGGCGACCTTCGGTGTCGGAATCAGAAGAAGATGACGCTGGTTGTTGTGACCTTGCGCGAGTGTTTTGGAACACCCCGGCTTCAACGTCTCCGAGGGGCTTACTAAACCTCCTTCGGCTCGGAGGTCTAGAAGGATGACGTCTTGAGCTCGACCCTCCTCTAGGTATGTGTGAAGCCATGTTCACAGATGCATGCGCGGGTTCCCCTTCCTGGAAAGACAGCGAGTAGCTCAACCGATCGAAGACCGATCGTTTTGCCTTGGAGCAGCAGCAATTAATCACAACTTTATGACTATTACAATAGTGTTTGCCAGGAGGCGAAATAGACATGTTGGAAGGTCCCCTTTCTTTACGCCTCCTGATTAGATACTTGCGTAGGTTAGGAGGGCTTCTTTCCGCCGTCTGAGTTTATTTTACGCCGAGGGACCGTGCTTGGCGTAATCTGGAGGTTCACTCAGTCTGGCGTGAGGCTGGAGAGGCCCTCAGTTGGCCATTAGCTTCTCGCATAATCCGGAGAGTAGGCAGATCATTCTTTTGCTGGCGTAAAGGCCCAGTAGTTGAGTATTCACCCGCTTGCTTCCCCTTGCGGAGATCGCAGCGCTCATCTGGTTCACCGTAAAGGTCAGATGTCGTTTTGCGCGTAGAGTGTGATCTGTACTTCTGATTTGGTATTGAGGCGCCATCAGCGGTTTCGTCTGTACCGCGCATAGCGGGAGACTGATTTCTGCGCGTAGAGCGCAATGGATACTCCTGGGTTAGCGCTGAGGCTTTGCCAGAAGCTTTGTCTGTACCGTGAGTAGCGGAAGACTGATTTCTGCGCGTAGAGCGCAGTGGATACTCCCGTGTTAGCGCTGAGGCTTTGCCAGAAGCTTTGTCTGTACCGCGCGTAGCGGGAGACTGATTTCTGCGCGTAGAGCGCAGTGGATACTCCTGGGTTAGCGCTGAGGCTTTGCCAGAAGCTTTGTCTATACCGCGCGTAGCGGGAGACTGATTTCTGCGCGTAGAGTGCATAGGATACTCCTGGGTTAGCGCTGAGGCTTTGCCAGAAGCTTTGTCTGTACCGCGCGTAGCGGGAGACTGAATTTTACGTGCGGGGCACGGAGGGAGCGATGCTACCACCTCATTGGTCGGAGAGATCGGAGAGATCGGAGAGTCCACAGGAACGGCGGAGGATGTCTTGGGCATCCACACTTTGCGTAGCTTCCTGCTGTCTTGGACAGAAAGAGAGTGAGAGCTACCCCCAGTCCGAAGCATGTCTTCGTAGGCAGACTGGTCGAACTGAACGACCAGTGTCTTCTTCACGGTTCCTACAGATACTGCATCGTGTTGAGCAATTACTTCCTCGTTAGAAGAGAAAGATGTCCCCAGCAGAGTCGCCATCTTGTTTGTGGTATTAAACGAAAGAATAAAACTGTATTTCAATGACGGGGTTTATAAGAGACCCGCGCCCTTTGGTTTACAAACAAACTTGTACAATGTAATCCTATACGAGGATGTGGGAGTACAATTTATTTAATCTGGGTATAAATTGCTATAGGTGTCTGATCTGCGGTCGATCACTTTAGCCCTTGGACTACACGATGTTGAAGAAGTGCCGTGGAAGACAGGATGCAGCCTCGGAGGTTGCAGAAAAGGGTGGATGCACGATGCCCTGGTCGCCGATCCCTATCCTTTGCCTGAGCTCCGGGTTCCTCTCTCTCTCTCTCTCGATCTCTTCTCTCCTTGCTCGATCTTTAATTGTTCGACCTCTTCTCTGAGTCTTCAATTGTTCGATCTTTCAATTTTTTGACCCCTTTCCCCATTGATAGGGGTCTCTATTTATAGAGTTTTTGTGACAGTGACCACTCAGTTGGTGTAAACACCGAGGAGCGGACAACACAGCACCCTTTTACACGACGGTTAAAGTAACCAATGCCTGCGTATGGATGATCTTTTGAATGAGCGTGTGACGCGGGTCCAACTAAGGGATACAACGCGTACAATTGCTACGAAGATCACGGCGTAAAAGCTACGTAGGTAGGTATCCCCCGTGTAGAAGAGGTGGGCATAAAAGCCGATGTCTGTCATCGTGGCATAGAAGCCAAGTAGGCATAGAAGCTGGGTGGGCGTAGAAGCCGAACAGGCATGGAAGTCGAACAGGCATAGAAGCCGAACAGGCGTAGAAGCCGAGTGGTCGTAGAGACTGAGTGGGCGTTGAAGCCGAACGGGCGTTGAAGCCGAATAGGCACAGATCCTGGGTGTAGAAGCCGCTGCGTACCATGCCAAAATGCTGATGTGGACGTCTTAGCCGGAATTACGGCTTTCGAAGATATAATCAAATCTTCTACAGAGATTTGCCATCATCTTGTGTATTAAATGCGGAGACGTATTTTGAAGGTCTGCAGCCCTTCTGTGCATCCGTCGCAGAGACGTGCCTTGAGGGAAACTGTCACTGCTCTGTGTAATTAGACGTAGAGACGTGCCTCGAGCCCCGTATGAAGTACAGCTTTTGACGTGGCAGCGGTTTGTCTTACCGTGGAGCGCAAAACAGCTCACGTTTGCCTGTGTAAAGCAAGGCAGCGTATTCTCTTGTACGCGAAAGAGCGGTTTACGCTGGGGGGACTTTGGTAAACGACGGTTTGGTGATATTTTAACCAAATCCTCTGCATTAAATGCAGAGATCCGCCATCATACTATGGGGTACGTCCCGAGGGGTCTGCCATCGTTTCCAGCCGTCGTCTGGGTAGCCGTGCAGCACTTTTTGTCAGGAGTCAGAGGCCAGGTTCACCGCGTGACTTGACAGGTTCATTTCGGGGAAGACGAAGCGTTCCTCGTACGCATTAACGCTGCTTTGAGAGCGACTGAGTTTTACGCCATGGAGGCGATAAAGAACTCTGTTTATGCTGGGGCGGCCTGGACGTACCGTACTTTACGCGGATGGTCCTTTAAGCTCATATTTCACGCTGTATTTGGCGGAAGAGCTCTGTTGCATGTTCGACGGCTCTGGAGGCCTCTGCTTACGCTGCCCTGCATTAAGATGCCGCGTGGATCCTCCCAGCGTATTTTTCATGCTTCTACAATGACATGAGTAGCAGTAGTAGTATTATCTTTCCTAATCAACCCCCCCCCCCGCTCTCTTGGGTTACTCATCTCTTTTATCGTACCCTTTGTATCCTCAATTCCTTGTGCGAGTTCTTCTCGTATTAAAATTTATTCGTGCCATATCACCTTACATAAAGCAGACCAGACCATCCCTTAGAAGTAGTGAATGATTTATATTTTTTCTTCCCAAGTTGTTATATGATATTCCGTACTTGACCATTTCTACCTTTTTGCTTTCTCTTATTTAGGAACTGTGTCGTATTTTTAATTTGGAGGACAAAATTCTTGTAAGTTGGGTAGATTGTAAACTCTCTTACCCAAAAATAGGTATTTTGTGTGTATTTTATATTTATTGTATTTACTTCAGTTTTATTTTACTATTTATTAAAACTCAAGTATTTCATTAGGACACTTCATCGTGGTTTGGACATTAGTGATATAGGAAGACTCCAAAATTTACATCACCCTTCGTAGGAAGTATTCTACACAAGAGATACTATTAGTATGGCACTAGTGTAACAACCATAGTTTCTTGCATTTAATATTAGATACTTTTATATATGATTTATTTATGGTTATTTTTCTATCCCGACTTCCTACGATTAGCAACCCATAATTTCCTATGCCAAATTAGGCAAAATTTCCCTTTTTGTAAGATTTGCATATTATCTTCCATTATCTTATTTGTTGGATATTTATTTAGTTATTTACATAGTTATTTAGATAATATAGTTATTTGATTTATTATAACTATAAAAATATCTAATTATTAATTATTAAATATTTTATAAAATATTTTGGGTGTAGTATTTTATTAAAGCTTTACAAAATAAAATTTTCTAAAATTTATTCTGTGTACAAATATTTTTTTTGGATTTTATATAGCCTTATATATATATATATATATATATCTATATATAGTTATTAAATAAAATAAAATACTTATTTGAAATTATTTTCCCAAAACTATTTTTACTACTATTTATCTCTTGTTTAAATATTATAAATATTTCTAGAATTTATTTATGAGCACATATATATATTTAGATTTTATACATACACACATATATATATATATATATATATATATATATATATATATATATATATATATATATATATATATATATATATATATATATATATATATATATATTATATAAAAATACAAAAATATTTTTTTTTTAGAATAATTATTTCAATTTAACAAATGATTTTAAAATAAAAATAGTTTACGTGATATACTTTTAAATAAATATTTATATAAGTAATATACCAAGAATTCACAAATATATATATATATATATATATATATATATATATATATATATATATATATATATATATATATATATATATATATATATATATATGCGTTAGTTTCTTTTAAAAGAAATAAGAAAAGAAAAAGAAAAAAAAAAGAAAAAGAAAAAGAAAAAGATAAAGATAAAGATAAAGATAAAGATAAGAAGGAGTTTTCAAATCCTAAATTCTATTCCTAACAGAACCCCCCCCCCCCCACCCCGACCCGCGTGTACAGGCTGAACCCCAATTTCCCTTTCTCATGTTATATATATATATATATATATATATATATATATATATATATATATATATAGAGAGAGAGAGAGAGAGAGAGACCTAACCCTACCCCAGGCGACCCTCCCCACTGACTGTCGCCGCAGCCTCCGGACTGTGCGTACGATTTCAGCAATAGCCGTGTAAGCCCCCTGATTTTCAGGAATTATTAATTTAGATTTTTCACAATTTTCTGGGAATTTTCTGTAATTAAAACCAGGGTTTTAATTATTAAATAATTTTTTAATTGATAATAAATGATATTAAAATATTATGAAAATAATATTTTTGGGTGTAAAATGAAAAACTGGATTTAGGGTAATTTTTTGAGAATTTATTGGGCCCCGGACCTATTTTTAATCATCTAAAAATATTTATTTATTTAATTATTTAATTATTTATTTAATTAACCCTGGCCCAAAACCGAGCCCAGCCCAGCCCACCTAACCCTAGCCCGGCCCATTGGGCTATCGGGTCGGATCCGCCCGACCGAACCCGACCCGTACCCGCCCGCGAGCCCCTCCCCTGACCCGGTCGAACCCCCGCGTCTCCCGCCGGATCCACCGGCCGCTCCGCTCCGCTCCGCCCGCCGCTCGGCGCGGCCCCTCCCCGCGACCTCCACCCACGACCCCCTCTCCTCCGCCTATAAAACCCCGTGCAAACCCCTCCCTCCGGCCGCCGCACCCCTCTCCGCCCCGACCACCGCCGCCAGATTCCGGCGCCACCCCGCGAGGCCGCCCAGCCGCCCGCAGCTCCCTCCTCCGCCTCCTCCTTCTTCCTTCCTCCTCCTTCCTCCAGCCGCAGTGGCCCAGCACCCCGCAGCAGCGGCTGCGCCGCCTCCGGCAGCCGCCGGCGTCCCCAGCCCGCTCCGGCGCTGCCGCCCTAGCCCCCGGCCGGCCTCCCCCGCCACAGTGCCGCCTGCCCGCCTCCGTCCGCCGGAGAACCCTAACCCTAAATCCTAGTTCTCTTGTGTCTGACACGTGTCGGACACGGCCCTTCGCGTCGTGTCGGACACGAGATTTTTTGGGTTTTCGGACCCTGTTCAGGTATGCGTATCTTTCTGCTCGTAATCCCGTTTTCGATTCCGTCAATTGCGTTGCGAACCCTGCATGACCCTCTCGGTGCCCGTGCAACCCGCTCGGGGCATCGCGTCTTGTGGCGATCGCGAACAGCGATCCAAAAACAGGAAAAACATTGACCCGATTTACCCCGGAACTGGGTACGTCCCGCCAAACGGAACGACTTGGTCGCGCGCGGCCTTCACAGATACGTGCACGTCGTTGGTACGGACGTGTGAGATTTTGCAGAAGCTGATTCGGGTGTGCGTGCACACCGGAATCAACGCGTATCCGCGGACACCGTCCCGTATTTGCCCTTTCTGGAACGTGCCCTAACTTTGTGTACACTCGTCGGATTGAAACGAAACTTGTGCCATCGGACTCATAGCAATATGCTGGTCCTGTGACCCAAGTTTGGTTCGAATCTGAGAACGTTGACGAAATCGCGTGTCGTGGGCCCCACAGGCTCCACTCGACGGGCGATTTCGTGATTGGCTTATTGGAATCCAATTCTGGAAGTTCTGTTGGGTTCGTATCATCGTTCCTGACCTGTTGACACTAAGTTTGGTAAATTTGGAGATCTTTGACCCTGACACGTTTTTCGGTGCAAAGCGGGCCCACATGTGGACCCCGTTTTGACCCGAAATTGCCGTTTTTGCCCTTGTCTCCAAATTGGACTCAAGGACAGGCATTTCTAGCTGATTGATATCTTCTGAGCTTGATGGTAATGTTTTTTTCAGTATCCGGAGACGTTTCTGGAAATTTCTCGAGTAACAGAGCAGTAGTTGGAATTCAAACATCAGACAAGTACCTGCACTTCAAGTTTAATCTTTATATTGTGATAATTAGTTCCTTGCTCTACTAGTACCATTGGATGATTACACTTAGTGTTAGGATTTGGATTTCATGTCTTGCTTTTCATGTCGGGAGGGAGAATACTAGGAGGCATGTAGTTTACCCTTCCCCCTGTCCTGACTGATAGCTGTTGGTACGCAACTGTACCATCAGCCGGATACTCGATTATTCCTGACTGATAGCCGTCTATGACGTGCCTGATTAGCCTTATAACCCCCTATATGCCAACTATGTATTCTAAATACACAATCACACACACATAGTTTCTTTATCTTGTTGCAGTTCCATTTTCTTGTCTCATTATAATCCTGTTTTACTCATGTCTCTGACTTATAGCATTTAACTCTTAGTTAATTTTACTACTTATTATGCATATTCTTATCATGATACTTAGTCTGTTTTCACTACTTGTCATAAATATTTAGTTTAAGCTTTGTTGTGTATTGGTACTTTGCTCCTTTCCTGACCGGATCCGTTGATATTAGGCGATGATGAGGACTATGCCCCCACCTTTTATGGCCCATATGGCGTAGCATATGATACATTTGAGGAGCCGGTTCCTACTCAGGAGACTACTTTTGAGGAGTAGTTAGCCAGTTAGGTAGTATTTTCTTTCAGCATAGTACTCGGGTTTGTCCCCGATTTATCTTCTGGTTCTGTATTAAACTGTGGATTTGGATGTCACAAAATTTGTCTTATGAAATCTTAGCATTCCTATTTCCTGTTATTATCCTTGCCTATTTATTCTTGTGAATGAGCTAGATTTTAAATTACCTGTGAATATGATCTAGACAGCGTACTACCGCCGACACTGCGGCGTAGGCTGGACGTACTCACGAACTCATGCCCGAATATCCGGGTACGGGTCGTGACAAGCCGCGATAGCAATAGCTGTTCCATGACCCCATCTTTAAGGTATCATATCTTTTCCATCTCTCAATCTTTTGTTGGACGGTTTGTCCGTATACGCTCACAACCAGACCCCCTAGAAATCCCTTCAAGTGGAACAAATTTTGGAGTCCCGGGTTGATCGAAAAATTGACCGAAAGTTGGCCAAAAAACTGTTCAAAAATAGTTCAAAAATTTAAATCAACCGCCCATGTGGATGTCCAATTTTCTACCAACCCGTTTAATATTTTCAAAATCTAATGGAAAGAACTTCTTCCCAATATGACCAAGATTTTTACTGTTCTTTTAGTTTTTATTAGTTTGCAATGTTAGATTAATTATTCTGATTCCAAAGCGACCAAAAACTTATTTTCTAAAATCCAAAATATTGCGATACGGAGTGCGCCCTGCCAAACGGACCACTACATCATGTACCAATTGCATCGAAAGGGGCGTATCATATATTCGTACGTGTGAGTTAATTTGGACGTGTGTGCATGCCGGAATCAACCCGTATCAGTCGAAAGTTCCGTATCGCGACTTTTACAAATAACCACCCTACTTTGTGTGCGCTGATCGGATCGCCATGAAACTTGCACCATTGGACTGGCAGTATTTGACTTATCATGTGACCCGAGTTTTGCTCAATTTTGAGTCAATCGACGGAACACCGTATCGCAGGCCCAACGATTCGACTTGACGAGCAATTTTGTGATCGGCTCACCAGAATCCAAAACTGGACATACCGTTGAGTTTGTATCATCGTTTATAATTTATTTGACCTATAATTTATCCCATTTAGATACCTTTACCCTTGGCACTCTTTTCGGTGCAAAGTGGCCCATAGGTGGACCCCGCTTTGGTCCGAAATTACTATTTTAGTTCTGGTGTCCAAATTGGACTAATGGGTAGTTAATCCTAGCCATTTCTTATATTTTAAAAATGTTGGTGATATCTGTTGTAGCATCCAAAGATGTTTGTTCAGCTTCCATATTTTTTAGAGCGTTGTACCAGCATCAAACTATTGCCAGACAAGTACACCTTACTTGATTGTATTGTTCAGTTTACATATGTCTAGTTTTTATTTGTTTTGTTTTGTGCACACGTCTTAGAGTAGTAGACTTACCAAGTATCTTGTGAAGATACGAGGTATCTTCTGACCTGACATATGGTATGGTGGTTGGACCCTTGTCCTTGTCTGGTTATTGGGTTGGATTATGGTGAAGGTACGAGGTATCTTCTGACCTGACACTGTTTCAAACGCGTTCACTGTATGAGTGAGTGAGTGCATGGACTAGAGTGTCGACTGATCATCGGTACGAGAGTTCAAGTCTTGTGTTAGTAGTTGGTATTGGTTTATTTTCTAGATATTATTTGACGTCATTGCATTAGGCCTGCACCGCGTATACGGTTCAGATAGTTCATTGGGAGGAAAGAATCTACTAGTGGACGTATGAGATTTCTATTTCTTATGGTTTATATAGTATAAATGGTGTACCCCCGAGTTCTATCGAACGCCAGGTGGGATGACGAATTCTTCTATTTCTCCCCCCTCATGCGCCACTAGAGATGTCTCTAGTATATTTCACATAGATGGTTTAGTTACCCTATTTATTGTTTACTGCTTTACTTTCATGCATGTCGATTCTTGTGTACTTGTTATGTCCCTCTGAGGACCTGGCACCCTTTCCATGTATGGAAGATCATGATTATTTGCAGGAGCATTGATCATGACTTGCTACTACTTTCTCATTCGAGGAGGTCTTTCCTTCGAGCCTCTCTGATCATCAGTTGATGTACTCATTATGTTTTCTTTCATATTCTAGTTTACTAGTGGATTTATCGCCACTCGACTATTTGTTTCTTCTCAACTATTTCATACTTGGTTAATTGTCATATTTTGTTATTTATTACTATTTGGTTTTATGGATGAGATTAGTATTACCTGTGACTTGTGTAATTATATGTCACGATCCGCACCCGGGGTAAGGGTACTAGTCGGAAACAACGCCCAGCCTACGCCGCAGAATCGGCGGTAGAACGCTGTCTAGAAAGTCTATCTAATATAATGAACTACCAAAAGATAGTGTACTCAATCACAGAACTAAGATAGAATGAACACGAATCAGATAAGAATAGAATAGTCACAATACAACTCATGAGTCTAAAATAATACATCAATGAGTCTGAAGAAAAATACAGAAATATGTTGGAGACAAATCCAGTACAAAAGAATACTACAAAACTATAAAGCTACAACTCCAGGGTCAACTGTCTCAGTTGGGATAAGTCCCTCTTGAGCCAGGGTCTCAGAATCTAAACCCACAACATCCTGGGGTCCATAATAGGTAGGGTACTCCTCAGTGTCATCTGGAAAAATATATCCAGTCAGGAAAGGAGCAGAGTACAACCCTAACAGCAGTTCTCAAATAATGATAAAAACTATGTAACAGTAAGTAGGTGTGGATAAACAAGATGCATAAATAGATACAAAAAATGTATAGACAATAAGGAAGTACTGGAAAGAAATACAATAATGAACAATATGCTGATAGAACAAGAATACTAATGACTAAGTGTGTGAGTACTAGCTTTAACATGTGATCGGCTTAGGAACTTGCACAAGAGTATAATGGCCTGGCTGATTATACGTGCGGTGTATGATCAACACTCACAAGGAACAAGACATGCACAAGGAGGGTATGATCACATATCTACACTAAAATACTTTCCACCCCGACTGGTATAATAGATCCAACCACGGTACGTTATGGCACTAGATTCTCCAAGAAGATAGCTAGTCTCCCCGAGAATCGGTGTCTGTACATGTACAAGATAACTAATGAAACAATACTTGCACCATATACACCATATACCAAGGAATAACATCTCATGACAAGATCCGGATATACCAATCCGTGTAACCATAGTGTCAAGAGAACATGTATATCTACACTAGATACAACGAACATAGAGGATATCATAAATGAGAAACTATCAGAGAATGTACTCGCCTGAAGTCCAATGAACAGTCTCACAAATGTCTGACTCGGTGCCTCGAAGACCTAGACATGGAATACCACATTAATTCAAGGTCCCGGAAAGAGAACAAGTCAAACTAGGCAACTTCTAGGTCAATAAGTCAATTCTAAGGTAAAAGTCAACTATGGTCAACTCTAAAGTCCACTAAAGTCAAACATGGTCAAACCCAAAGTCAACCTCACAAGACATCTATAAAATAATATAGAGATAAACTACAATAATTTAGGAATCAAATTAGATTCAAAAAGAACTCACACAAAGTATACTAATAATACAATTAATATATACCCTAAAATAATATATACAACCCAACATTTATATAAATATCATAATATATTATTACAATTATTATTCCTCACAAAACACATATATATATACATATATATATACAATTATAATATATAATATATACATTAAATCTGTCAAAGCGTCATTGAAAAACAGTGAATAAAATAGGATTAAATCAAAACAGTTTAAATAGTGATAGTCGGGACTGTCACCGAAGGACTGTCACCGAAACCCAAATAATAAACTGCCACTGCTTTGGTTTTCGCTGACAGTTAAACTGTCGCGGAAAAGCGTCGCAGAAAAGCTGCTGTTTCCCGCTGCTGCAATTAATGACAGGTTTGTCATTAATTGCCCGAAGGCTACAGCGGCTGCTATTAGTCGGCTAATTAATGACAGTTTTTACTGTCATTAATTCACTGTCACTAAAACAAGTTATATATATATAATTATATATATAAAAACAGAATATATAAAACAATATATATATATATATATATATATATAAACAGAATATATAAAACAGTATATATATATATATATATATAAACCATTAATACAAAAATGTACATATATATATTAATATACACATAAACTTATACCTTCAAATATTTAACAAAGAACATATAATTTACATGGCTAGAAGCACACCTAAAATATTTACATTAATATCCAAATAATTACATAATAATTATAAATAATATAATTACACAATTAAACATACAAATATATTTTATAAAATATTTTATGTATAAAATATATTATTTAACAAGTAGTAACATATATATTTGCATGCAAGAAAGCTACATATTATATTGTACATTATATTAGCACACCCAAAATATAGATCTATGCTACAATAATTACTATAATAAATACAAAAAATAAATATTTAATATCCATATATATATACTAATTATAAATGAAGAATTGAACCACAATTAATTAGATCTATACAAAAATACACACAATTGGAGAGTATCTCACCGTATCCCACTAGATCTAGGATACGCATGCGACACGAGTCCAACACACAACTAAATGCACCCCGAAGGACACAAACAGATCACAAATAATATTTATGAACAAATCAAAGCGTCAAAAGTAGATCTATGTGTCCGTGTCAAAATACGACATGTTTAAAGTCCCGTGTCGGAGGAAAACCCCCAAATGACACGTATCACCAAATAGTTGGGATACGAACCACAAGTATCCCAATATAGACACGACACTAGCCTCAAACACAAATCTCATGTCCAATTGATCTATAGGATCAATTGACACACATAAAAAAATGTAAATTCGGAATTCCAACAAAATTGACACAAAAAGCACCATAACTTTCTCCATGGGTCTCCTATGAACACAAAACAAAGTCCTATGGGTAGTACATACATATAGGTTGATTTTACATGATTAAATCTCAGATTTAGAAGCTATTTAAATGGGAAAATCTGAATTATACCTATTGGGAGATGGATTCCCAATGAAACCTCCAATTGAGATGAACTTGCTTCCAAATTGTAGATCCTTGCTCCTCTTTGTAGATCCTTGCTTCCTTCTTCTAGATCCTTGCTTTCTTCTTCTCTAATGGTGAATTGGGAAGAATTTAGAATAAATTTGGTAGGGAATTGGATTGAGAATGGAGGGAATTTGGTAGTGGAAGAATTCTAGATCTAGATTTGGAATGAGATGAGAGGAGAGAGAAATTTCCCCCCCCCTCTTTAATAGGCCGGCCATAGCCCCTCCCCCAAGCAATTATAAAATGTCCAATGTACCCCTTGGGGCCTCTCATGAAGAAATAATTAAGGAAAGAAGCTTCTAGTCTAATCATTTAATTAATTTAATCCATCTTCTTAACTATGGGCTTTCTAAATGGGCCAAGTCTAACTAATTAATTCATGTTGGTCCATGGGTCCAAACTAAACTAGTTGGGTCCACTAAAATAAGTCTAAAATAATTAAATAATAACTAACAACAATTAAATAATACAACAAATAATTATTTACCATGCACAATATTTATTTAAATAGGAAATTACCAAAATACCCTTTCCTAGAAAATGTGGTAGTGACAAGTCTACCCTCCTTAAAATAATTTCGTCCTCGAAATTCAAAGACGAAAACTACCCCCAGAAAATCACAGAACAGAACTAAAGAATCACAACTAACTAATGAACAGAACATAACAATGAACAGAACATAACTAGAAATAACATACCTCAAGGTACAAACAAATATGGATAACGCTCTCGCATTTCATCCTCTCTCTCCCAGGTAGACTCCCCCGGAGAGTGATGCCTCCATGCGACGCGCACCAAAGGAATAGTCTGGTTCCTCAGCACCTTCTCTCTCCGATCCAGAATCCCAACTGGCTGCTCTGGATAGCTAAGAGTAGGGCCCACCTCTATCTCTGAGTGATCCAATACATGACTAGGATCTGCCACGTATCGTCTCAACTGCGACACATGAAACACGTTGTGCACTCCCTCCAATGCAGGTGTCAAGTCTAGTCTATAAGCAACTGCACCGACCCTCTCTAGAATAGTGAAAGGTCCAATGAATCGCGGACTAAGCTTTCCGCCTCCAACGAAGCGAATCGTGCCTCGTGTCGGAGAAATCCTCAGAAACACCAAACCACCCACCTAGAACAAAACACCACCTTAAGAACTTATCTATAACAAACAACCAAGAACAAGCACACAAAATAAAATCTAAACTATACCTCAAACTCCAAGGGTCTCCGATGGCTATCGGCCCAATGCCGTTGTCTGTCCTGTGCCACTCGAAGTCTGTCTCTGATCAACTGAACCTTCTCTGCTGCATCCACAACCATCTCTGGCCCAAGCAAAACTCTCTCTCCAACATCGTCCCAAGACAAAGGAGTACGACACCTCCGACCATATAGAGCTTCAAAAGGTGACATCTCTATACTGGCCTGGTAACTGTTGTTGTAAGCAAACTCTACCAAATGGAGATGGTCCTCCCAAGAACCCCCGAAATCTAGTACACAAGTGCGCAACATATCCTCGAGAGTCTGAATAGTCCTCTCTGACTGCCCATCTGTCTGGGGATGATATGCAGTACTGAACTTGAGCTGAGTGCCCAAACTCTCCTGCAAACTCCTCCAGAAATGAGAAGTGAAACGACTATCCCGATCTGAGACTATGCTGACGGGAACTCCATGTATCCTAACGATCTGCCTCACATACATCTCTGCCAGCTTCTCCGTAGACAAACCCACCTTGAAAGGCAAAAAGTGGGCCGACTTGGTCAATCTATCAACAATGACCCAAATCGCGTCTTTCCCTCCTGGAGATCGTGGTAGTCCGGACACAAAATCCATAGTAATGTGTTCCCACTTCCACTCTGGAATGGGTAATGGCTGAAGTAAACCTCCTGGCCTCTGCCTCTCGGCTTTCACCTGCTGGCACACTAAGCATCTGGATACAAACTGTGCCACTTCCCTCTTCATGCCATACCACCACACACTCTCTCGCATATCCCGATACATCTTGTTAGCACCTGGATGTATGGAATACTGAGAGCGATGCGCTTCCTGCAATATCTCCTCACGCAACTCCCCACTAGGCACACACAATCTAACTCCATGCCTCAAAGATCCATCCTCTGCAATAGTGAAATCATCCTCCAATCCTGCTCTCACCTGAGCTCTGATACTCCCCAAAGATACATCATCATACTGTGCTGCCTTGATCCTGTCCATCAAATCTGAGTGTATCTGCAATCCCCACATCTGCATAGCACTACCAGGAACAATCACCTCAATGCCCAAGCTCTCCAAGTCCTCCAACAAATATCGATCCTGCGTCAAGAACATAGCTACCGGATACCTGCTCAAAGCATCGGCAACTACATTGGCTTTCCCAGGATGATATTGCAAAGAGATATCAAAATCCTTCATCAGTTCCAACCACCGACGCTGCCTCATGTTCAACTCCTTCTGCGTGAAGACGTACTTCAAGCTTTTGTGGTCTGTGAAGATCTCCACACGCTCTCCGTACAAATAATGTTTCCACAACTTCAGGGCGAATATGACAGCTGCCAACTCCAAATCATGGGTAGGATAGTTCTTTTCATGAGGACGCAATTGCCTGGATGCATAGGCAATCACTTTCCCATGCTGCTGAAGAACACAACCTAAACCCTTTCCTGATGCATCACTATAAATAGTGAAACCTCCGGACCCTGATGGCAATGTCAAAATAGGAGTAGACGTCAACCTCTTCTTCAACTCCTCAAAAGCGGCCTGGCAATCTTCCGTCCAAACAAACTCCACATCCTTCCTTGTGAGTCTGGTCATCGGCTCGGCAATCCTCGAAAAATCTTGCACAAACTTTCTGTAGTAGCCTGCCAATCCCAAGAAACTCCTGATCTCTGCTACCGAACTCGGAGTCTTCCAAGATTCCACTGCTGAAATCTTCTTCGGATCCACTGAAATACCATCACCAGTCACAACATACCCCAAGAATTCCACCTTGTCCAAGAAAAACTCATATTTGGACAACTTTCCATACAGCTTCTTCTTCCTCAGCACATCCAACACAATCCTTAAATGCTCCTCATGCTCCTCCGGTGTCCTCGAGTATATGAGTATGTCGTCAATGAACACCACCACGAATTTGTCAAGGTACTGGTGGAACACCTTGTTCATCAAGTTCATAAATACCGCCGGTGCATTAGTCAAACCAAACGGCATCACCATAAACTCTAATTGACCATACCGAGTTCTAAAAGCAGTCTTCGGTATGTCCTCCGGCTTCACCTTCACCTGATGGTAGCCTGATCTCAAATCTATCTTAGAAAACACCTTCGCACCACTCAACTGATCAAACAGATCATCAATCCGTGGCAAAGGATACTTATTCTTGATAGTGAGATTATTTAAAGCCCTGTAATCAATGCACATACGCACCGATCCATCCTTCTTCGGTACAAACAATACCGGGGCTCCCCATGGTGAAGAACTCGATCTGATAAACCCCTTATCCTGCAATTCGTCCACCTGCTTCTTCAACTCGACCAGCTCGCTGTTGTTTACTCTATAGACATGCTGCGAAATCGGTTCTGCACCAGGCACCAAGTCTATAGAAAATTCAACATCTCGATCTGGCGGCAATCCTGGCAATTCTTCAGGAAACACATCCAAAAATTCTGCTATCAACGGATGTGGCAACTCCTTGTCTTCCACCATAGCTCCACAAATAATGCCTTCTTCCTGCTCCGCAGCTCCTCTAGCAAACTCGAACTCTGGCTCTCCTGGCGGACCAAACAAAACTCTACCTCCTCTACAATCTATGCTAGCACGGTGCCTACTCAACCAATCCATCCCGAGTACAATGTCGTAGCTCGGAAGTGGCATTACAAGTAGACACGCACTCAACTCCCGGCCTCCCAGAGTAACTCTCCGATCTTTGCAAATATCATTAACCAGGATAATGCCTCCCCCGGTCATGATCTTGCAAGTCCTAAGCAAAGACTCAGCTACCAAACCATGCTTTAGAGCAAAAAAAACAGATACAAAACTATGGGAAGCACCGCTATCAAACAAAGCTAAAGCTGGAATGGAATCAAGAAGAATAGAACCTGCGATGACATCTCCGGTGGGTTCCTCCTCTTCGACTGTCATAGCAAACGCTCGTCCCTGCCGAGCACCTCCCTGCTGCTGATGCTGGACAAAACGTTGCTGCTGTGTCGGAAGCGGTCCCCTCGGTTGTGCTGCAGGTGGTCTCATCTGTGCCCTCGGAGCTGGAGCTGCTCCCTGAACTGCACGACGAGGACACTCCCTCAATTAATGCCCTTCAGTACCACAATACAAACAAACTCCTAGCCTCTTTCTGCAAACTTCCCAGATGTGGCCGGGCTTCTTGCAGAAGTTGCATAGAGCTTGCTGTAACTGCCTCTGCTGCTGAGGTGCCTGGTGAAAAGGCGCTCTAGCTGGAGTCTGGTTCTGCTGTGGCTGCTGGAAAGGTCTGGACTGGAAATGAGGACGTTTGGCAGATACTGCACTGCCGTTGGCCCCCAGAAAAGAATCACGGTCTCTCTTGGTCTTCAAACCCAGATCCCGCTCAACCTTGCGTGCCTCCGCAAGTATCTCCGAGTATGTCTCATAAAAAGACGGAATGAGAATCTTCACCTCCCAGTTTAGACCCTCTCGGAAACGAATAGCTCGAACCTCCGGCTCCCTCACCAGATACTCTGCAAATCGGCTCAGCCTACCGAACTCTGCAGCGTATTCCTCCACAGACATGCTTCCCTGAATAAGACTCTCAAATTGTCTCCCCAAGTCAAGCCTGTCTATCCGGGCGAAAAACTTCTTCTTGAAAAGGTCCCTGAATACCTCCCAAGATTGTCCTGCATCAACTAGAACCGGCTCATTCCTGAACCAGGTACGAGCGACGTCGAACAGTTGAAGTCCTACCGCCTCAACCTTCAGATCTTCAGAAAGACGGGACACCCTCATAAGACGCTCAATGTCCTCGAGCCAATCATCAGCATAGACGATGCCCTCCGTCCCTTTGAAAACCCTAGGCTCTAGTTTTTTGAAGTCCTGAATGTTGCCTGGCCGAAGCTGAGCAACCTGAGGAACAACCTGCTGCTGGACCGGAACTCCTCTCTCAACTACAGCACGAGCAAGCTGATGAGCACTCTCGATGCCCTGCCGTAGAACGTCGGTCTGCCTCTGATGTGCCTCCGACTGAGCCCTCTGTGCCTCGAGCATCTCACGAAACAGAGTAAACATCTGTGACGCCTCTGCTGGCACAGGAGGTGGAGGTGGAAGCCCCTCAGATACAGCTGGCACAATCCTCTGAGTGGGTGGTGGACCTCCGAAAGCAGCTGACACTCCAATCACCGGAGAAGTGACTAGTGCAGGCTCTCGGGATGTCGCAGACCTCTCAGAAACTGCTCTCCCTTGCTGTGATCTAGTCTTAGGCGGCATCCTGAGACAAAGCGAAAGAAAGAATCAATATGGCACAAGATGTAAGATATTCAAGGAAAGGACAGTTTAAGAGATCAAGTATCAATGTCAAAGGAGAATAGTTGAATCAAAAGAATTTTCCTAGATGTGATTGAGTATCTCAGCCTATATCCTATATCCTATCGCAGGCTCGCAGTAGTACAACTAAGTTGTCGCACTACCACGACATCACATACTTGTGAAGCTAGACCTACATGGGCCACCACCAAAAACGTGTCACGACCCACACCCGGGGTAAGGGTACTAGTCGGAAACAATGCCCAGCCTACGCCGCAGAATCGGCGGTAGAACGATGTCTAGAAAGTCTATCTAATATAATGAACTACCAAAAGATAGTGTACTCAATCACAGAACTAAGATAGAATGAACACGAATCAGATAAGAATAGAATAGTCACAATACAACTCATGAGTCTAAAATAATACATCAATGAGTCTGAAGAAAAATACAGAAATATGCTGGAGACAAATCTAGTACAAAAGAATACTACAAAACTATAAAGCTACAACTCCAGGGTCAACTGTCTCAGTTGGGATAAGTCCCTCTTGAGCCAGGGTCTCAGAATCTAAACCCACAACATCCTGGGGTCCATAATAGGTAGGGTACTCCTCAATGTCATCTGGAAAAATATATCCAGTCAGGAAAGGAGCAAAGTACAACCCTAACAGCAGTTCTCAAATAATGATAAAAACTATGTAACAGTAAGTAGCTGTGGATAAATAAGATGCATAAATAGATACAAGAAATGTATAGACAATAAGGAAGTACTGGAAAGAAATACAATAATGAACAATATGCTGATAGAACAAGAATACTAATGACTAAGTGTGTGAGTACTAGCTTTAACATGTGATCGGCTTAGGAACTTGCACAAGAGTATAATGGCCTGGCTGATTATACGTGCGGTATATGATCAACACTCACAAGGAATAAGACATGCACAAGGAGGGTATGATCACATATCTACACTAAAATATTCTCCACCCCGACTGGTATAATAGATCCAACCACGGTACGTTATGGCACTAGATTCCCCAAGAAGATAGCTAGTCTCCCCGAGAATCGGTGTCTGTACATGTACAAGATAACCAATGAAACAATACTTGCACCATATACACCATATACCAAGGAATAACATCTCATGACGAGATCCGGATATACCAATCCGTGTAACCATAGTGTCAAGAGAACATGTATATCTACACTAGATACAACGAACATAGAGGATATCATAAATGAGAAACTATCAGAGAATGTACTCGCCTGAAGTCCAATGAACAGTCTCACAAATGTCTGACTCGGTGCCTCGAAGACCTAGACATGGAATACCACATTAATTCAAGGTCCCGGAAAGAGAACAAGTCAAACTAGGCAACTTCTAGGTCAATAAGTCAATTCTAAGGTAAAAGTCAACTATGGTCAACTCTAAAGTCCACTAAAGTCAAACATGGTTAAACCCAAAGTCAACCTCACAAGACATCTATAAAATAATATAGAGATAAACTACAATAATTTAGGAATCAAATTAGATTCAAAAAGAACTCACACAAAGTATACTAATAATACAATTAATATATACCCTAAAATAATATATACAATCCAACATTTATATAAATAACATAATATAATATTACAATTATTATTCCTCACAAAACACATATATATATACATATATATATATACAATTATAATATATAATATATACATTAAATCTGTCAAAGCGTCATTGAAAAACAGTGAATAAAATAGGATTAAATCAAAACAGTTTAAATAGTGACAGTCGGGACTGTCACCGAAGGACTGTCACCGAAACCCAAATAATAAACTGCCACTGCTTTGGTTTTCGCTGACAGTTAAACTGTCGCGGAAAAGCGTCGCAGAAAAGCTGCTGTTTCCCGCTGCTGCAATTAATGACAGGTTTGTCATTAATTGCTCGAAGGCTACAGCGGCTGCTATTAGTCGGCTAATTAATGACAGTTTTTACTGTCATTAATTCACTGTCACTAAAACAAGTTATATATATATAATTATATATATAAAAATAGAATATATAAAACAATATATATATATATATATATATATATATATATATATATATATATATATATATATAAAAACAGAATATATAAAACAGTATATATATATATATATATATATATATATATATATATATATATATATATATATATATATATATATATATATATATATATAAACCATTAATACAAAAATGTACATATATATATTAATATACACATAAACTTATACCTTCAAATATTTAACAAAGAACATATAATTTACATGGCTAGAAGCACACCTAAAATATTTACATTAATATCCAAATAATTACATAATAATTATAAATAATATAATTACACAATTAAACATACAAATATATTTTATAAAACATTTTATGTATAAAATATATTATTTAACAAGTAGTAACATATATATTTGCATGCAAGAAAGCTAAATATTATATTGTACATTATATTAGCACACCCAAAATATAGATCTATGCTACAATAATTACTATAATAAATACACAAAATAAATATTTAATATCCATATATATATACTAATTATAAATGAAGAATTGAACCACAATTAATTAGATCTATACAAAAATACACACAATTGGAGAGTATCTCACCGTATCCCACTAGATCTAGGATACGCATGCGACACGAGTCCAACACACAACTAAATGCACCCCGAAGGACACAAACAGATCACAAATAATATTTATGAACAAATCAAAGCGTCAAAAGTAGATCTATGTGTCCGTGTCAAAATACGACATGTTCAAAGCCCCGTGTCGGAGGAAAACCCCCAAATGACACGTATCACCAAATAGTTGGAATATGAACCACAAGTATCCCAATATAGACACGACACTAGCCTCAAACACAAATCTCATGTCCAATTGATCTATAGGATCAATTGACACACAAAAAAAAATGTAAATTCGGAATTCCAACAAAATTGACACAAAAAGTACCATAACTTTCTCCATGGGTCTCCTATGAACACAAAACAAAGTCCTATGGGTAGTACATACATATAGGTTGATTTTACATGATTAAATCTCAGATTTAGAAGCTATTTAAATGGGAAAATCTGAATTATACCTATTGGGAGATGGATTCCCAATGAAACCTCCAATTGAGATAAACTTGCTTCCAAATTGTAGATCCTTGCTCCTCTTTGTAGATCCTTGCTTTCTTCTTCTCTAATGGTGAATTGGGAAGAATTTGGAATGAATTTGGTAGGGAATTGGATTGGGAATGGAGGGAATTTGGTAGTGGGAGAATTCTAGATCTAGATTTGGAATGAGATGAGAGGAGAGAGAAATTTCCCTCCCTCTTTAATAGGCCGGCCATAGCCCCTCCCCCAAGCAATTGTAAAATGTCCAATGTACCCCTTGGGGTCTCTCATGAAGAAATAATTAAGGAAGGAAGCTTCTAGTCTAATCATTTAATTAATTTAATCCATCTCCTTAACTATGGGCTTTCTAAATGGGCCAAGTCTAACTAATTAATTCATGTTGGTCCATGGGTCCAAACTAAACTAGTTGGGTCCACTAAAATAAGTCTAAAATAATTAAATAATAACTAACAACAATTAAATAATACAACAAATAATTATTTACCATGCACAATATTTATTTAAATAGGAAATTACCAAAATACCCTTTCCTAGAAAATGTGGTAGTGACATTATATACCACTTGTGAATTATTATTCATAAAATATCGTACGTATGTGTATGATTTCCATATATTGGAGTTGCCATATACATACAGCTGGCATGCTCACGTATTTCTAGTCTATATATTTTGGGCCTGGGACGTGACAAAGTCTGTCTCACTAATAGACAGATCGGCTAATAGCTGCTGAGACGCATGGTTTCTATGCACTAAAATACGCTCAAAATAGCAGTCGTGACTCATGGTTCAGCACTATACTAAAAGCCACACCCTTCCGCAAATAAGGACTTATAGCCTCAGGATGTTCCAGATCTCTCCCAGGCCGAACGATCCCCAGTGCCCCAGGAACTGCTCGAGAGATAAACCTTGTACACATGTTGTCAGACCGATGAATGAATGCATTTTTATCAAACAAAGACTATATGATGCACATGTTCATGAACAAGCAATCATTCAATCAAGCAATAGAGCCAGATCTCTCAATTCTCTTGCCTAATAGCCACACCCTCCCCTAAATAAGGACTTCTAGCCTCAGGGTGGACTATTAGTCTCAATGCAGCAGTTCAAGCTATTCATACAGGTCTATCTCTTTATAATGCGATCAATAAAACATGTTCAAGTAATCTAGTTCTTTTAACAAGTAACAGACAAGAATAGTTCTATAAATCTAGAATGCAATTCTATCTCTTTTCAGTACGGTAAGGAACAAGCAAGTAGTTTTTATTTAAACAAGCATGGCAGCAATTATTTTATCTCTTTTATAACTAAGCATGCAAATACTACCTTTACTTAGCATATACAGAAGGAACATGTTCAACATCTTTTACTCTTCTTATTATCATAGCAATGGTTCGTTTGATAGCGGTGTACGTGTAACTTAGCATGCAATCATTTCTATCTTGACTTAGCATGACAAGGGTTATATCTCTTTTAGGCAAGCATATGAGTTCTCTAGTTAAGCATGCAGGTTCTCGTTCTATCATTTCCATGCGAACATTCTCTACTTAGCAACAAGCATTATAAAACTCAGATTCATTATTAAAGTGTGCAAGAATCAGAGAATGAAGTTATGTCCACTTACTAAGATCAATCTTCTTGTGTTTCGATCGAAAAACTCTTCGAGAAGGCTTCCGCTCAAGCCAGCAAAGCGATATCTCTTGTACATAGTGCCAACGCGGAGCGGAGTACTACAGATCGTATCTTATGATTCAGGTTTGTTGCGGGATTAGGGAGTATAATTTTGATTTTTTCTAACCCGAACATATACAACGAGGAGAGAAAATGAGGCTAGAGAGTCATTGCTACTTTGGAAAGGAGAAAGAAGGATTTGAGGCCGTTTCAGAGGAGAAAATCAATTTTGGGTAATTTATCATTGTCTTTTATCTTTGTGGTGTAATCTATTTTCTATTCCTAAGTGTTGTGAAGATCCGTGTTGGATTGGAAGGAGCTTGTAGAGGCTGTATTCTCTTTATTCTATTAGTGGAGGTCATTGAGGGTTGGACTCCGATCGTCCCGTGGTTTTTTCCATCTGTATTTTCCACGTAAAAATCTCTGTGTCTGTGATTTGTGTTTGACATTTTTGGGTTTATGCATTTTGTTCGGTTCTCTCGCAGGTACTCTCTGGTTTGGAAAAATGTTTTCGCGTTTCGTTCCCAATAATTGGGAGAAGCTATCACCTTTTATTGGGAACTTTTCAACCAGCATGATTACCTAGTAGAATTTCCCAAATTGATCTGTAAGAACGTTGTGACGACGGTAGGTAACGTTTCTCTTCGGCATCCTATTACTTGTCTGAAATCGAAAGCATAGTAAAATTGTCTAATCCGAACAAATCTTCGGGGCCAGATGGTTTCAATGCTAAGTTTTTCCAACTGCACTGGAACATTCTCAAGTTCTTAATCCTGGAGGATGTTAATAAATTCTTTTTAAATGGAAAGTTACTGAAAGAACTTAACCATACTTTTCTGACTCTGATTCATAAGAAGGAGGGGGCCACATCGCTTTCTGATTTTCGACCGATAGCGTGCTGTAATTTTATTTACAAAGTTATTACACATATCATGTGTAACAGGATGAAAGACATGATGTCGGGTCTGATTTCCCATAATCAGTCTGCGCTTGTTCAGGGAAGAGCTATTTTGAGAATTGACTTCTTGCTCATGAGTTTGTAAGGGTCTTTAACAAACCCGAGGGAGACAAAGCATGCATTAAGCTTGATCTTCGCAAGGCGTATGACATGGTAAACCGGAACTTCTTATGTCAACTGATGAGAGATATGGGCTTTGATGACTGGTGGGTTCAGAGGGTTAAGGAATGTATCACGACGCTGACCTTTTCTGTCCTTATTAAACGACATCCTTGTGGTTTCTTCTCTAGTAATAGAGGATTGAGACATGGGGATCCATTATCCCCCTTCCTCTTCACTATCGTGATGGAGTATTTCACTTGTCTTATGGATCGGGTGGTGCACTATAGACATATTACCCCTTTTTTAAGAGAGTGGAGCCTACTATTTCTTATCTTATTTACGTCGATGGCATGTTGGTATTCATGCACCCGACCGAGAGCAGCATAGGCTATCTCAACTCGATCATCGACAGCTTCGGGAGGGTGTCGGGTTTACATCTAAATGAAGATAATAGCAGGGTTTACTTCAATAGGCTGTGTCAAAACAGGGATAGCTTCAAACGGCTCCTGGACATTGAAGAAGGGTCACTTCTTGTCAGATATTTGGGCCTTTCTCTCTTCATATCGTATGCCAAAGACTGTGGGAGAATTCTGGAAGTGGTGCAAAATCGGTTAGAGGGCTGGCAGGCCAACCTCCTCTCGTTCGGGGGATGGATTGAATTGGTTCGAACTGTGATTGGCTCCATTGTTAGCTATTGGATGCAAGCGATTATGATCTCAGTATCTTCAATTAAGAGAATTAAACATGTATGTTTGAATTTTATTTGGCGATTGGGTATGCATGCTATAGCATTGATATGCAGGCCGAAGGAAGAAGGTGGAGTTGGGCTGAAAAGTTTGGTGACTCTAAATGATGCTATATATGTTTTATAAGCTTACATGGTGTCTGTTGGATGAGAGGTCATTGTGGGCCACTTTGGATGAAAAACAAATACGTCAGAAACAAAAAAATTTGGGTGTTGCTAATCGACAATAATTCATCATTAAGAACACCTTCGAAGGCGTAGTAGGCTGAAGAGGCATATATCTAGAGTGATTGGGAATGAATAGGATACATATATCTTGGACGACCCCTGGCTCAATCATAAATCTACACACGACTGGAGCGGGATGATGCTTCTTTGTCGGGCCAAAAATTTGGACAAAGTCGCCAAGTTGATTAAGGTTTATGATAAGGGCACTATAAAATACAATCAAGACTGCCCATTCCTCTCTCACTAAAAAATACAAGTTTGCTACTCCTCAAACTTACTTAGGGTTGCCCACACCAACCTATATAAGTAAAAATTATTTCTCTTCTTTCTTTTTTCACCTTCACATGAAAAAATCTCTCATTCTCTCAAATCCTAAAATCTAAACCTAACTTTGGAATTTGATAGTTGTGGTACCAAGTGGAAGAAATTTCTGATTTGGTGATTGTCCAACAAATATTCTTTCGATATGTCTTCGACAACATACGATGAATAAGTTTTGCGATTGTCACCAAAATATTTAGTTTTATTCGACTATTGTAGGAGCGATGCATGAAATTATCTTCGATGAAGAGGTCAGATCATGCAATCTATTAAATATGCACTCCGCTCCTTCCGAAGAATATGTCGGTTGTTCCGAAGCACCTACGGTACGTAAAATGATAACCCTATTTCGACAGTCATTGTGTAAGGACTGTATAAACTACGACAGTCCTATATAAATATAGGACTGTCAATAATTCGATAGTTCTATATAAATATAGGACTGTCATAATTTTGACAGTCCTATAGACTATGTGGACTGTCAAAATAGTGAAATCCTGAAGATAAAATGGTGACCAACGTATTTTCTTAAAGACTATGAAATTTTTGATAGTCTACTCAATACATTAGTCTGTACAAATTATGTCAGTCCTAATTTGGACTGCCAATTATTTGAAGTTATTAATTTTTAGATTATTTTATATTAGTTATAGGACCAACCTCGTATAGTGCTGTGGTACATCCTGCTATTGGGGTTGATGTGGAGAACGTATTCTCAACGGATATTCGATTTGCATCCCATGAAGAAGTATTAGATTGGTGCAGAGAAGTTGGAAGACGACATAATATAGTCATTGTCATTGCAAGATCGATCAGATCTCGATCGGGCCAAAAATATTTAGAGCTGGGCTGCGAAAGAGGAGGTGTGTTCAGGCAGCATCGAAAAAAAGTTGTTGAAAAAAAAATCGCCAAAAAAAAATGTTGGGACGAGAAAATATGGTTGTCCATTTAAGGTATTGATTATAAAAGTAGAAGATATGAAGTGGATAGTCAAAGTTAAGGATGGAATACACAATCATCCTATTCCAGAGACACTTACGGGTCATGCCTACGTGGCACGGTTGAACAAGGATGAGAGAAAATTGGTTGAAGAACTGCTCCTTTTCGGAGTTGCATCCAAACAAATTTATTCTGCCGTACGACAAAAAAAAGATGAGAATAAGTCAACCATGAGGACGATCTATAATAGTTTGGCGAGAGCGAAATATAATAGTATGAAAAAAAGAATGGCGATGCAGCAAGTATTGAAGTTGCTTGGGAAGCATCACTACGTAGAGTACCATAGAAGACATCCATAAAATAATAAACTCCTTTCATTGTTTTGGGCTCATCCTGATTGCACGCACTTGGCTAGGTCCTTCGCAGACGTGTTGGCCCTTGATTGTACATATAAGACCAACAAGTTGAAGATGCCTCTTTTTCACATTGTTGGATTTACGTCTACGGGGAAATATTTTCAGTCGCTTTTTGTTTTATGAAGAGTGAGAGAGTAGAGGATTACACTTGAGCATTGAGGAAACTACAATCCTTTTACACAGGATACAAAGAACTCTCTATTTTTGTTACCGACAGAGAATATGCGCTGATAAATGCTATAGATATTATATTTTCTCATGTGCATAGACTACTATGCACTTGGCATATAAATCAAAATATCCAAGCTCAATGCAAGAGAAAATTTAAAAATGTGGACGGTAAAATCGACAAGCTTCGCTTCGAAGAATTCTACAGTGATTGGAGTCTTGTATGGCGAGCAAGTACTAAAGACAACTACGACACAACATGGTACATGTTCAAACAAAAGTGGAAGATGAGTAACCCGACATGCATTTCTTATATCAAAGATACTTGGCTAGAACTACATAAAGAATAATTTGTCTTAGCATGGACGAACATGGTGAAGCATTACGGCATAATCACTACAAACCGGGTCGAAGGATCACACTCATGTTTAAAAAGATATCTACGGTCATCGGTCGATAATTTTGTCTCCGTTTGGCAATCGATTCATTTGATGATTATTTCCACGGTGAACGAGATTGTAGCATCATTTGAGACGAGCCTCAATATTGCAAAGCATAAATACAAGCATGAACACCTCTTGGATGCTTTAACCCATATTGTATCTCACAAGGCCTTGGGCTTATTGCTTGAGGAAATTGGTAGGTCAAAGTTTGTTGGTTATGATCCCGAGGTTTACGGTTGTTCATATCGACATTTACTTGGCCTTCCTTGTGCATATGAGATTAACGAATATCGTCGTCAATCTATACATATTCCAATAGATGTTGTTAATCAACGTTGGAGACAGTTATCGATTATGCCGATGGTGGAAGTTCACGATGATTTCTTTTCTTTGCCACAAGTGAAACTCCTTCATGCAAGGTGGTGTGTCGCATCAGAACCGGCGAGAAAATCCATTTAGGTTAAAATCCAAGAAATTCTAGTCCCGACAACAACTCGATTGCAAGAGATATCTGTCGTTCGAACTCCTAAGGAAAGACCACACTCAAGAATGAGTAAAGTAAAAAAAAGGAAGTGAAGTCAACTAAAAGAGATCCATCCTTATTTGAACATATTGAACGCAATTTAGAGCAAGTTGAGTCAAAGTCGGTTATCGAAAGTGTGGTAATTTTGAAGAAAAAGAGTAAGCTTACTATTCGAAGGGGGAAGAAACAGAAAATGGATGATGTAGTCACGGCACAGGGTTTAGATAACTTCTCTGATTCATATAGTCTATACATTCAAAATTTCCTACCTGAGATATGGGATTTCATTTGGTCTATTGTTGATGTTCCTAAGGATGGCCATTATGGATTTTATGCACTCGCAAGACATCTTGGTATTCAGTTGAAGCAGGATGGAGATAGGTTAGGGAAGAGCTGTACGAGGAGTTGGAGTCTCGTCTACCCTTCTATAGGCAGATACTCGGTGAAGAAATTATTGGAGATTTGTTTGCAAGCATACCTTGTACAGACACAGTTACCAGACTAGACCATTACATGGATGTCCCGTCTGCTACATACGTATTCTCTAATAGGTATAAGATACCTATTGTAATTATCTCACAAGGCATTAACAATACTTTCTTTCCAATATGCGCTCCCCCGGTCGAACACAGACTATCCAATCTATGTTCGATAGGGCTTGTTGGACAATACTTTGTCATCCCAATATTGATCGGTCATTCTCCTATTCCTCCAACTTCTACGCTTTAGTATAAATATGCACCGGAGGAAGCGATCGCATGGACGACACCCTACATGGATAAAATTGTTGGCTATAAAAAGATGATAAAGATGGAGGATCCCAAAATCTTGCCTAAGGACTACATTGATATTCTAATCGACTGATACATCTTATACTTTTGTATCATTTTGTAATTAAGTATGCGATAGAAATAGAACTTAACATCTTGTACTTTTGTAGCGTGATAGTGCAATAGTTAGTGACTATGAAAGAAATAAAATGAAGTACTGTATGTTGTGCAATGAGTCATGTATGTTGAGCTTTGGTATCTTTTCCAATATATATATATATATATATATATATATATATATATATATATATATATATATATATATATATATATGTCTAAAGTCCAATTTTTTTTGAAAAATGTAGGACTGTGTGGGTTAAAACTAGGACAGTCAAAATTTTGACAGTCATGATAACTTATGGGACTGTCAAAATCCTGACAGTCCTAGTTTTATATATGTCGATATGCAGAGACAGTGGGTTAAAAATAGGACTGTCTGTCACTACCGTATCCTAAATAGGGGTATTTTTATCATTTTATTTATTATAAGTATTGTGTGTATTTATTTTAAATAATTGCATGATATGTGTGTATATATATATATATATATATATATGTTATATATAGTGTTCTTTAATGCATGAGATAGTAGACTAGGCCTAGAAGCCCACTAGATGAACCCCTGACCAAATATAGGGTTATGAATTAAGTTTTTATTATTTCGGGATTAATTATTGATGTTGTAATTTACTATTATGATTTTATTTAATTGTTGTACCTTACCGTTGCTTCGATATTGGGAGCGCTATACTAGCTTTTGTATTCCAACAAATTATACACCCTTGTCCTAGACGTGCCAGTATTCTATTCTGACCCTTGTGTAACTCATAAACACCCTCTCTTGTGCTTTATTTTAGTCGCACAATATTCATTACGGACGTTTATTTTTAATTCCAAATAAATTTGACTTTGTATCTTTGTGCGTTCCAATCAAAATTGGAGACACAATCTCGACCCATTTTGTGCAATCAAAATTATTATAATATTTTATTCTGAGTCTTCTATGTCCATGACACTTGTGTTCCACCTAATTTTAACCCCATGCACTCCAATTAATTTAAGAACACCATTTATATTAATTTTAATTAAATTGGTGTAAGGACCCAACTCAACCCAAAACTAGACCCAACACCAAACCAAACCCCCATTCACACTCTCAAGACTCATACTAAACACCACACACCCTTTTTAGCTACTACATCACACCAAACATGGTATTTTCCCTCATCCAATCCCAATTCTCACTTTTTGTGCAATTTTTTAATTTTTGAGGGCTTTTATGCAAATGTGCAATAAGGTGTCACCATCCTATTGGCCAAAGCCAATGAAGAAACAACCCCCTCCCTCTTTGACCGGTCCAACTCTCTCTCTCTCTCCCCTTTTTGTTTGTACACTTCCCTTCATGTTAAATCTTGGCCCTTCATTCAAAATGGAGCATCATCCTCACTGCACACACATTGTCACGCCCCAGTCCCAAAATATCGAGGGACCATACACGTGGCAATGGCCAGCAGCACACACCGATGGACAAACCTAATTTAATGAATCCATCGGGGCATACTTAAGCTGTAGTACAACAATTAATAGGTCCAATGATATAAGTCACAGTCTATTCTAATCTCATCCACAACAGATAATCACAGATCAAATGCCAGAATAAATATAAATAAATATAAACTAACAAGTCTCAATAAAAGTATCTCGGAGAACAATTCAAGAACAAGTCTGATACATCAATGCAATAGACTGGAAATAAAATAACTAAAAACAGAAATAAATGAGTATCTCAAGCCAATACTCAAGAGAAGTCCTCTGGTACGATCTCGTCCTCAGATCCTGGTTCTGCTCCAATGTATGCACCTGCTTCTGCTAATGCGAATGCTCCGGTCCCGTATACCTCGGGATATATCTCGTCAGCTAACCCTGGGGACATAATCCGAATCCAGGTCCTCAGGGGACATAGCAAGGTACAAAATAACTCAAGCCAATATAAATGCAGTACAAAAAATAAATGACTAAACAGGGTAATACTAAATAACCAGCTAAGTGAAATGCAAGTTGAGAGCATCACTAAAACTCAGGCTGAGACCACTACAAGCTCTGTGTCGGGGAGCCGATAGCAGTAATATCACTAGTAGAGTGCCTAGCTCTAATGTAGAGTCTAAGGCCTCACAATAATATCTCACTAGTAGAGTGCCTAGCTCTGATATAGAGTCTAAGGCCTCACCATAATAAATATATATATAAATCAGCCTATAGCCTGTGTGTCTCTCCCTACCCAATGTAATCACACGTCTCATGTCCATGACACGCAAGATCAAAACTAATGCAGCAAGTCATATAACGTCTATGAATATAATGTCTATGTCATAAAACCTGTATCCTATACAGAATCACCATAAATATCTCAGGAAGATTCTGTCTCATGATTATTGTCAAGTGTCCTGGGTTATGATGTACTTGATAAGACAAGTACGAGAATGTAAAGGGTCACGATATCCATATCTATGTGACGTTACACAATTTCGCGTACGGGGTTGGCACCCGACTATTAATCGGACGCTAAGTAAGTCACACGGTCCTAGGTCAAGCATGTACAACAATATATAAATAAGTCAAGGAAATATGTAACAAGAACTGCAAGTTTTGGCAAGGTACACTTGCCTGTGGTTCTGGCTCCAATTGTAGCTCTGATCTCAGTGTGATTTGTAGGTACTACTCCGGTTGCTGAAATAAACATCACCATTAGATTCAGAAAATATCAAATAGCTAGAAATGCCTGTCCTTGAGTCCAATTTGGATACAGGGGCAAAAATGACAGTTTCTGGTCAAAGCGGGGTCCACATGTGGGCCGCTTTGCACCAAAAACCGTGTCAGGGTCAAAGGTCTTCAAATTTGTCAAACTTAGTGTCAACAAGTCCAGAACGATGATACGAACCCAACGAAACTTCCAGAATTGGATTCCAATGAGCTGATCCCAAAATCGCCCGTCTAGTGGAGCCGCGGGGCCCACGATACACGATTTTGTCAATGTTCTCAGAATCGAACCAAACTTGGGTCACAGGACCAGCGTATTGCTACGAGTCTGATGGCGCAAGTTTCGTTTCGATCCGACGTGTGTACACGAAGTTATGACATATTCCAGAACAGGCGGATACGGGGCGTTGTCGGCGGATATGCGTTGATTCCGGTGTGCACGCACATCCAAATCAACTTCTGTAAAATCTCGCACGTCCGTATCAATGGCGCGCACGTTTCGGTGAAGACCGCGTGTGACCAAGTCGTCCCGTTTGGCGGGGCGCACTTAGTTCCGGGATGAAACAGGACGTAGGTTTTCCTGTTTTTGGATCACGGTTCGCGATCACCACAGGACGCGACGCGCCGAGCGGGTTGCACGGGCATCTAGAAGGTTACACAGTCTACGCGTAACAACTGACAGAACAGAAATTGGAGCAACGAGGAGGGAGAACGGGTTACCTGAACAGGGCTCCGTGAAGACCGATTTCTCGTGTCCGTGGGTCGACTTGACACACCGACACGGGACTGCTGTGTCCGGTACCGTGCTGTGTCCTGTACTGTGCTGCGGTTAGGGTTTCGATGCTGGGATACCGGGGCTGGCCGGAGGAGGGCGAAGACGGCCGGGCTAGGGTGTCGCTGGGGTCGACGAGGTCCGGCTGAGGGGGTTCGATGGGGGAAGCTGCAGAGTCGTGTGGTGGTGCCGGTGGTGGGAAATGAAGGAGATGGTGGCTGCGGGGTCGGTCGGGGATATTGGTGGTGGAGCGGGGGAGGATTGAGGATAGCTGAGGCGGAGGAAGATGGTGCGGGGAGAGGGTCAAGGTCGGGGCTCGTCGACGGAGCGGGGAGGAGGTAGGCGGAGAGGTGGTGGTCGGTCTCGATGCAGCGGCGGGGTATCGACGGGGCTGTGCTCGGGTGTTCGATGGTGGTGCGACGGGGTGGAGAGGTGCGCATGAGGAGGAGAGGGTGGCTAGGGCGCTGCTGTGGCGGAGCGGGGCGAGTCTGGGCGGAGGAGAAAAGGGAAGGCGGAGCGGGGTGATTAGGGTTCGGGCAAGGGGGTTAAATAGGCGCCTCCAGGTCGGAATAGTGTTTCCGGATAGAATTAGGATTAGGGTTTCGGGTTTGGGTCCGCGGGTCGGGTTCAACATGAATCCGGCCCGACCCGCTAGTATTTAAGTATGGGTTCGGGTAGGCGGGTTTTGGGTCGGGTTTATATCCGACCTGTCACGACCCGCACCCGGTATAAGGGCACGAGAGCGTGGGTACGTCCAGCCTACGCCGCAGCATCGGCGGTAGAACGCTGTCTAGGTCACAGTAATACTATATAACTAAACACCTGTCAATGATATCCATCTCCATAAGTAGGTCAATATACATCTCACAATAATCTCAATCACAACAACTATAAGGCACGATAAAAGATAAAAGGAAATGACATAGTTAAACACCATGTCTCAAACATAAAGATAACTCACAGTCTAGCTGTCCAACACAAGTCTCCAATTAAACTTAACATAAGTCTAACATAAACTAAAACAATCTCCATAAGTCTCAAGCATAAATAAATACTATCTAGATAGCTGTAGGCAATGTCTCATCTAGAAGCATAGTCTCCTCTAGGATCTCTGGTACATAGTCTGCATCTATACCTGGTCCGTAGTGCGTGGTACAGAAATCCTTAAGATTCTCTGAAAAAAATATCCAGTCAGGATTGGAACGAAATACACCTCTAACAGAAGTTCCACTTATATTGACAAAAACTATAACACAGTGTAAAGAAATACAAGACGGAAATGAGCAACTGGCAATAAGAAATACTGGAATAAAAGAAATGCTGGAATAAAGTACTGAAACATCATCATCAATATGCATCTGACAAGGAATAGAACTACAAGTGTATGCAAGTACAAAGAACTGGTATGTAAGTGTGTATAAGAACAACAACTAGAACATATGGAAATACAAGATTAATCTATCAAGATACATGTCAAGAAATCATCTATCTAAGTGTGTGAAATATCAGTATATCATGTGATCGGCTTGGGACTATATGACTCATTACATAGATTAGCGATCATCCCCAATAGGTTAGGCTAACCAGATGTATCAGCGATGAGGCATGTAAGGGTAAGGCTGCACCAAAGTGAGATGTGGGTGAGCTAATGCTGCATGTAAGGTTGGGTATGATCACATAAGCTACTAATATTTCCTCGTTTTCCCCAGCTAGCACGATGAATTCCAATCATGACTCCTCATGACAGGTCTTAATGATGCCAACTCGTGTAAAGAACAGTGTCAGAGTCATGTACGCTATACAACAAGAATTATAGAGATAATCAACATAATGGAAACTGTCAAAGAATGTACTCGCTTGGGGTCCTTAGCTGGCAATACCACTGTCCGATTTCCAAGGTATCGTTTGGATGATCCAACAGTCCTATAAATATACCATATAATACAATACTTCATCAGACACTACTCTAGCTCACAATCAACATAATGATCTCAACAGGCTACGCTAGGGGTGGTCACGTCTGTCGTTGCTGTGAATAACAGACAGTCAATAGTATGGTCTCGCCAGTACGTCAGTGTACATTTGGCAGCCTGTTATCATGCTATAGGGTCACAGTCGATGTACTACAGGATATCCTTGATTACATTCAAGTCATCTATAATATGATCTAACATACATAAATGTCTATTAGTTACCATTATATTAGATATTTGTATATACATATACTTTAATAAAATTTATATCTTGTATCCATATTAAACAGGTACTAGGGAGATATACACAATACATATACCATCACATTTAATCCTATTCTAATGCATGTACCCTACGTATATACTAATTAGATTCGCATACGTTATGGTTATACATATATATATCAAAGTACACATAGTAGCCATATACGTATACCAAATACCCATACGTACTTACGTACGCATCAAGTTTATATGTCTATATACTAGTATTCAACGTAGCAAGTGCGAAGGTCTCCAAGGGATCTATATGTATGCGTACACGTATAAGCAAAAAGGAACTCGAACCTGTGCGCGGGAATGAGACGTGCGTGTCGCGGCATCGTCGAGTCGAAGGGCTGCTCCGGTCGGGTACAGCGAGGTCAGCGGCGTACAGGCGAGTCGTCCGGCGTCATGAAGCTCTGGGCAGCGTCGTGCGGGCTCTGGGCAGCGTCGTGCGGCGCTCGACGGTGCAGCGTGCTCTCGGTAGATGGGATCCAAGCGGCTCAGGGTCAGCAGGTCTGACCGGTCTCCGGCGTGCAGTCGCGGAGGGTCGTCAGTCGGGTGGTGGTTGGCTCAGACCGCTCGGCTCCAGCGAGTTCACGGTGGCGGATCCGAACTCCGACGAGGGAAGGGTGGACGTGAACAGGAAGATGGGAAGAAGGATTAGGCTGGGGTATTAGGTTTTTAGGTTTTAAAGATAAGGAATAAATAGGATGATATATATATATATATATACAAGGGTGTGGGTTTGACCTAGAATATGTTGACTTTGGTCAATACTAGGAAAAGGCCTTGGCTTATTATGGAGATATTCCAATGGGCTAGGGTTCGAATGGTTTAGTAAAATTACGGAAATTGCATGAATAGGTTTATTGCTTGCTTAATTAAAATTAAATGCAAGGATACGTTCTACAATTATATAGAAGTACAAAGGGATGGATTTACGTGGGACACAAGCATTGATTAACGGTCTGGCATGTCTAGGACTAGGGTGCGAATCTGATGGAAGACAAAACTAGCGTAGCGTCCTAGTTATCGAATAGCGATAAAGTGCAACAATCAATTAAAGTTACTGTAAATTAAATAGAATTGATTACCATGAAATCATTTACTCATTAATTATGAAAAGACGAAAATACCCCTAATCCAAAAAGTGGGGGTGACAAGTCTACCCTCCTTAAAGAATTTTGTCCTCAAAATTTAAAATGACTAACACAAGAACAAGCAATCAATTAATGAATTATACCTCAAGTCTCGAAGAGATATGGATACCGCTCGCGCATTTCATCCTCTCTCTCCCAAGTTGAATCTCCTGGAGAGTGATTTCTCCATGCAACACGAACCAAGGGAATAGTCTGGTTCCGCAATATCTTCTCTCTACGATCCAAGATCTCCACCGGTTGTTCAGGATAGCTGAGTGTCGGTCCAACTTCGATCTCCGAGTGATCTAATATATGACTAGGATCTGCCACGTACCGTCTCAGCTGCGACACGTGGAACACGTTATGCACTCCATCTAGAGCAGGCGGCAAGTCAAGTCTATAGGCCACTGCACCGATCCTTGCAAGAACACTGAAGGGCCCGATGTATCGTGGACTAAGCTTTCCTCCTCTGCCGAAACGAATCGTGCCCCGTGTCGAAGAAATCCGTAGGAACACCAAATCGCCAACCTAGAACAACGATCTTAACATGCAACCTAAACAAAGCAATCATAAACCAAACAAAATAATCAAAACAATACCTGAAACTCTAGGGGTCTACGGTGACTATCTGCCCAATGCCGCTGTTTGTCCTGCGCCACTCGCAGTCTGTCTCTGATAAGTTTCACCTTTTCTGCTGCATCCATGACCATTTCTGGTCCTAACAAGACTCTTTCTCCAACATCATCCCAAGATAAAGGGGTACGACACCTCCGTCCATATAAAGCCTGGAATGGTGATATCTCAATGCTGGCCTGGTAGCTGTTGTTGTAAGCAAACTCTACCAAGTGTAGATGATCCTCCCAAGAACCTCCGAGATCCAATACGCAAGTGCGTAACATATCTTCAAGAGTCTGAATAGTCCTTTCAGACTGCTCGTCTGTCTGAGGGTGATATGCGGTACTGAACTTGAGCTGAGTGCCCAAGCTAGACTGCAGGCTCCTCCAAAAATGGGAAGTAAAATGACTATCCCGATCTGAGACAATACTCACAGGAACTCCATGTAATCTGACAATCTGCTGTACGTACATCTCTGCTAGCTTCTCCGTCGATGTACCTACTTTAAAAGGTAAGAAGTGGGCTGATTTGGTCAATCTATCCACGATGACCCAAATTGCGTCTTTTCCTCCTGAAGAACGAGGAAGTCCCGAAACGAAGTCCATAGTCATGTGCTCCCACTTCCATTCTGGAGTGGGTAAAGGTTGAAGCAATCCCCCTAGCCTCTGTCGATCTGCCTTCACCTGTTGGCACACTAAACATCGGGATACAAAGCGTGCTACTTCGCGCTTTATACCATACCACCATACATGCTTCCTCAAATCTTGATACATCTTGTTGGCTCCGGGATGCATCAAGTACTGAGAGCGGTGTGCCTCCTGTAAAACTTCTTCGCGCAGCTCTCCACTTGGCACACACATCCTCGTGCCATGTCGTAAGGATCCATCACCCGCAATAGTGAAATCGTCTATCAATCCTGCCTGAACTTGTGCCCTAATATTCCTTAGAGTCTCATCATCATACTGCGCAACTCTAATTCTGTCTATCAACTCTGATTGAATCTGCAGTTCCCACATCTGAATCTCAGATCCTGGAACTAATACCTTAATTTCCAAGCTCTCAAGATCAGCTAATAAGTGTCTATCCGAAGTCAAGCACATAGCCATTGGGTACCTGCTCAAGGCATCCGCGACTACGTTGGCTTTCCCTGGATGATACTGTAATGAGATATCAAAGTCTTTCATCAATTCTAACCACCTTCTCTGTCTCATATTCAGCTCCTTCTGTGTAAACACGTACTTTAAGCTCTTATGGTCTGTGAAGATTTCCACACGCTCTCCATACAGATAGTGCTTCCACAGCTTTAGGGCAAAGATAACTGCCGCTAACTCCAAATCGTGAGTGGAGTAGTTCTTTTCATGAGAGCGTAATTATCTTGAAGCATAGGCAATTACTTTCCCGTGTTGTTGAAGAACGCATCCCAACCCTTTTTCTGAAGCATCACTGTAGATAGTGAATCCACTTGTCCCTGAGGGCAATGTCAAAACTGGCGCTGTCGTCAATCTCCTCTTCAGCTCATCGAATGCGGCTTAACATTCTTCTGTCCAGATAAATTCCACATCCTTCTTGGTCAGCCTAGTCATTGGCTCTGCAATCTTGGAGAAGTCTTGTACAAATCTTCTGTAGTATCCTGCTAGTCCGAGAAAGCTCCTGATTTCAGCTACCGTACCGGGGGTAGCCCATGACTTCACTGCCTCTATCTTCTTTGGGTTAACTGAAATTCTGTCACCCGTTACCATATGTCCAAGAAATTCAACCTTTTCAAGAAAGAACTCACACTTTGAAAGCTTCCCGTATAATTTCTCTCTCCTGAGTGTTTCCAAGACTATTCTCAGGTGCTCTTCATATTCTTCTGGGGTTTTTGAATATACTAGAATATCGTCAATAAATACTACTACGAACTTGTCAAGGTACTGGTGGAACACCTTGTTCATCAAGTTCATAAATACTGCTGGTGCATTGGTTAAACCAAACAGTATTACTGTAAATTCAAACTGGCCATATCTGGTTCGAAAGGCGGTCTTCGGTATGTCTTCTTTCTTCACTTTCACCTGGTGATAGCCGGACCTCAAGTCTATTTTTGAAAACACCTTCGCTCCGTTCAATTGATCAAAAAGATCATAAATCCTCGGTAGCTGGTATTTGTTTTTGATAGTGAGGTTATTCAAAGCTCTATAATCGATACACATACGTACCGTGCCATCCTTCTTTGGTACAAATAATACCGGTGCTTCCCATGGCGATGAACTGGACCTAATAAAACCTTTGTCTTGCAGCTCCTCAACTTGTTTCTTTAGTTCTACCAATTCGTTGTTGTTAACTCTATAGACATGTTGTGAAATAGGCTCTGCTCCTGGTATCAAGTCTATAGAGAACTCAACATCTCTGTCTGGCGGCAAACCTAGCAACTCCTCTGGAAATACATCCAGGAACTCCGCTATAAGTGGATGCGGTATCTCTTCTTCTTCCACCATGGCTCCGCAAAAAGTGCCTCTGTTCTGCTCCTCTGGCAATCTCAAACTCTGGCTCTCCTGGTGGTCGAAATACTACTCTACCTCCGTGACAATCTATAGAAGCATAGTGTTTACTTAACCAGTCCATTCCGAGTACAATATCGTATTCTGGAAGTGGCATGACGAGTAAACTCACGCTCAATTCTCGGCCTTCCAATGACACTCTCCGGTCCTTTCAACAATCACGGACTAGGATAATGCCTCCTCCTGTCGTGATCTTGCAAGTCCTATCTAATGGTTCCGTTTCTAAATAATTTTTAACGACATAGGATACATATACGAAACTATGGGAAGCGCCAGAATCAAATAATGCAAGTGTTGGAATAGAATCAAGTAAAACTGAACCTGAAATCACGTCTCCAGCTGGCTCCGCCTCCTCAGTGGTCATGGCGTAAGCTCGTCCTTGTGGTGATCCTCTCTGTTGCTGCTGCTGCTGAGCAAACCTCTCCTGCTGCGATGGAAGTGGTGGTCCTCTCTGCTGGCCTCTGGTACAATAGGTGCTCTGGCTGGTCCTCTCTGAGCGGCTTCTCCTCCTTGGCGAGTCTGAATAGTTGGGCAGTCCCTCAGCTGGTGTTCTGCTGATCCACACGATAAGCAAGTGCCCAACCTTTTTCTGCAGATGTCTCTTGTATGTCCAATCTTTCCGCAATACGAACATGGGGGCAACGAGTTGATTATGTCTTTGTGGTTGCTGTTGTTGAGCATGTCCTCGAACTGGTGCCTGTTGCTGGTGTTGCTGCTGGTGTTGTTGCTCGTGCGGCCTATTTTGTTGTTGAAAGTGTGGGTGCTTGGCTGGTCCTGTGTTACCTCCTATTGTTCCGGATGTATCGCGTCCTCTCTTGGGCCTGAGGTCCAAGTCGTCTTCGGCAATCTGGGCATCCATCAGAATACTCTCAAATGTAGCAGTACGTCGTCCCGAAGTACGAGACTTGTTCTCCCTATTTAATCCCTTCCTGAATTTTCGTGCTCTGTCTCCTGGGTCTCGAACCATCTATGGTGCAAATCTACTCAATCGACAAAACTCTGCAGCATATTCGTCGACTGACATGCCTCCTTGGACTAAGTCATGGAACTGACTTTCTAATGCTCCCAAGGCTACGTCAGGAAAGAATTTCTCTTTGAAGAGTTCCTTAAAGTCCTCCCAAGTAAGTCCTTCAGCGGCGAGTCTCGGCTCTGTACGATACCACGTCAGTGCGATATCAAACATCTGACTGCCAGCGGCCTCTATCTGAAGAATCTCTGGAATCTGTGATAAGCGCAGATTCCTCTCTATGTCTTCTAACCATTCGTCGGCATATAGTATTCCTTCTGTGCCTTTGAACTCTCGGGGCATCATCCTCTTAAAGTCCACTATAGTACCGGGCCTCTGTTGTTGTTGACCTTGATGTTGCGGTTGTCGTGCTACTCTCTCCACAGCCTGGAGAGTCAGCTGATGAGCATTCTCCATGCTCTCTTTCATCAGTTCGGTCTGCGCCTGGTGTGCTTCTGCTTGCATTCTCTGAGCCTCAGCTTGAACACGTTGAGCCTCTGCTGTTACTCTCTGGGCCTCTAGCATACCCTGCATCAGTGCGAACATCTGTGCCCCGTCAGTGGGCACTCCTCCAAAAGTCGGTGTTGGTGGTGGTGGAAGGTTGTATGTCATAGCTGGGGCAATCCTCTATATAGGTGGAGGAGGAATCCCGTTAGTTGCAGACACTCCCACACGAACAGGAGATGTAGGAGGATCTCCAGGTATCTGTTCGTCAGGTTGAGAGGTGACAGTCCTCTCTGAATTGGCTGCTCCCATTCTCATGGATCTAGTATTCGGCGACATCCAGAATATAGATCAAATAATCAATTAAGGTGATAGATATGATATTATCAAGGAAGGACACTAAAGTGCTAAAGGAAGCAATCCATTAGAATAGCAATAAGAAGTTTATAATTTCCTAGTGTGATTGAGCATATTCTCATCCTAGATCCTATTTCCTATATCCTAGCACAGGCACGCAGCAGTACAACTAAGTTGTCGCACTACCACGTTATCGCATAACTTGTGAAACTAGACCTGCATGGGCCACCACTAAAAACGTGTCACGACCCGCACCCGGTATAAGGGCACGAGAGCGTGGGTACGTCCAGCCTACGCCGCAGCATCGGCGGTAGAACGCTGTCTAGGTCACAGTAATACTATATAACTAAACACCTGTCAATGATATCCATCTCCATAAGGAGGTCAATATACATCTCACAATAATCTCAATCACAACAACTATAAGGCACGATAAAAGATAAAAAGAAATGACATAGTTAAACACCATGTCTCAAACATAAAGATAACTCACAGTCTAGCTGTCCAATACAAGTCTCCAATTAAACTTAACATAAGTCTAACATAAACTAAAATAATCTCCATAAGTCTCAAGCATAAATAAATACTATCTAGATAGCTGTAGGCAATGTCTTATCTAGAAGCATAGTCTCCTCTAGGATCTCTGGTACATAGTCTGCATCTATACCTGGTCCGTAGTGCGTGGTACAGAAATCCTCAAGATTCTCTGGAAAAAATATTCAGTCAGGATTAGAACGAAATACACCTCTAACAGCAGTTCCACTTATATTGACAAAAACTATAACACAGTGTAAAGAAATACAAGACGGAAATGAGCAACTGGCAATAAGAAATACTGGAATAAAAGAAATGCTGGAATAAAGTACTGGAACATCATCATCAATATGCATCTGACAAGGAATAGAACTACAAGTGTACGCAAGTACAAAGAACTGGTATATAAGTGTGTATAAGAACAACAACTAGAACATATGGAAATACAAGATCAATCTATCAAGATACATGTCAAGAAATTATCTATCTAAGTGTGTGAAACATCAGTATATCATGTGATCGGCTTGGGACTATATGACTCATTACATGGATTAGCGATCATCCCCAATAGGTTAGGCTAACCAGATGTAACAGCGATGAGGCATGTAAGGGTAAGGCTGCACCGACGTGAGATGTGGGTGAGCTAATGCTGCATGTAAGGTTGGGTATGATCACATAAGCTACTAATATTTCCTCGTTTTCCCCAGCTAGCACGATGGATTCCAATAAGGACTCCTCGTGACAGGTCTCAATGATGCCAACTTATGTAAAGAACAGTGTCAGAGTCATGTACGCTATACAACAAGAATTATAGAGATAATCAATATAATGAAAACTGTCAGAGAATGTACTCGCCTGGGGTCCTTAGCTGGCAATACCACTGTCCGGTTTCCAAGGTATCGTCTCGATTATCCAACAGTCCTATAAACATACCATATAATACAATACTTCATCAGACACTACTCTAGCTCACAATCAACATAATGATCTCAACAGGCTATGCTAGGGGTGGTCACGTCTATCGTTGCTGTGAATAACAGACAGTCAATAGTATGGTCTCGCCAGTACGTCAGTGTACATTTGGCAGCCTGTTATCATGCTACAGGGTCACAGTCGATGTACTACAGGATATCCTTGATTACATTCAAGTCATCTATAATATGATCTAACATACATAAATGTCTATTAGTTACCATTATATTAGATATTTGTATACACATATACTTTAATAGAATTTATATCTTGCATCCATATTAAACAGGTACTAGGTAGATATACACAATACATATACCATCATATTTAATCCTATTCTAATGCATGTACCCTACGTATATACTAATTAGGTTCGCATACGTTATGGTTATACATATATATATCAAAGTACACATAGTAACCATATACGTATACCAAATACCCATACGTACTTACGTACGCATCAAGTTTATATGTCTATATACTAGTATTCAACGTAGCAAGTGCGAAGGTCTCCAAGGGATCTATATGTATGCGTACATGTATAAGCAAAAAGGAACTCGAACCTGTGCGCGGGAATGAGACGTGCGTGTCGCGGCGTCGTCGAGTCGAAGGGCTGCTCCAGTCGGGTACAGCGAGGTCAGCGGCGTACAGGCGAGTCGTCCGGCGTCGTGAAGCTCTGGGTAGCGTCGTGCGGGCTCTGGGCAGCGTCGTGCGGGCTCTGGGCAGCGTCGTGCGGCGCTCGAAGGTGCAGCGTGCTCTCGGTCGATGGGATCCAAGCGGCTCAGGGTCAGCGGGTCTAACCGGTCTCCGGCGTGCAGTCGCGGAGGGTCGTCAGTAGGGTGGTGGTCGGCTCAGACTGCTTGGCTCCGGCGAGTTCACGGTGGCGGATCCGAACTCCGGCAAGGGAAGGGTGGACATGAACAGGAAGATGGGAAGAAGGATTCGGCTGGGGTATTAGGTTTTTAGGTTTTAAAGAGAAGGAATAAATATGATGATATATATATATATACAAGGGTGTGGGTTTGACCTAGAATATGTTGACTTTGGTCATTACTAGGAAAAGGCCTTGGCTTATTATGGAGATATTCCAATGGGCTAGGGTTCGAATGGTTTAGTGAAATTACAGAAATTGCATGAATAGGTTTATTGCTTGCTTAATTAAAATTAAATGCAAGGATACGTTCTACAATTATATAGAAGTACAAAGGGCTGGATTTACGTGGGACACAAGCATTGATTAACGGTCTGGCGTGTCTAGGACAAGGGTACGAATCTGATGGAAGACAAAACTAGCGTAGCGTCCTAGTTATCGAATAGCGATAAAGTGCAACAATCAATTAAGGTTACTGTAAATTAAATAAAATTGATTACCATGAAATCATTTACTCATTAATTACGAAAAGACGAAAATACCCCTAATCCAAAAAGTGGGGGTGACACGACCCGACCCGATAAGGTTGGGTTCGGTTCAGTTGAACCGGGTCTGGGTTGGTTTGGTTTATTTTGGAAATAAACCAGGTTTATTTCTAGGGTTTAATTCGGTTTAGTTATACGTTGATTTTTTTAGGGCTTTAAAAAATGCTTCCGGAGTCCAATAAATTCACAGAAAATTACCCTATGTCCAGTTTTACATTTTACACCATAAAATATTATTTCTATAATATTTTAATATTAATTAATATTATTTAAAAATCATTTAAATTCAAAATACCTAGGTTTTAATTACAGAAAAATTCCTGAAAATTCCAGAAAAATTGTGAAAAATCCAAATTAAAATTCTTGAATCAGGGGGGTTACACACATTCCTATATATAATCCCTCATACTAAACCCTTTCCCGAAAAGTTATCCCCCATCCCAATGAGCACATGGCCGGCCCTAATCCCTAGGTTGTCATCACCCTCTTTTTCCCCATGCAAAATACTTCCTCCATTACTTTTCTACATCATCACCACCATCCCTCTACAAAGCAAACCGAAACCTAAAACCCTAGACTGCACCCTCACAAACTTCGGCCTCTTCCCCGGCCATCTCCTCCGGTCAGGACCACCGAAATCCCATCATTTCCCGCCCAACTCCGGCAGTCCGCCTGTCAGCCAACTCCCTCAGCACCACGACATCCCCGCCGGACCTCCCTGACCGTCGAGCAGCAACCTCCATTGCCACTACCAACACCACCGTTCACAGCCATCTCCACCCGAGCCACCCGACTCCCTCGACCCCTCTTTCCTCTGTTCACGATCGTCCTCCGCCTGAGCACAGCCACTGCCTCCATCATCCCCGACTTCCTTTATCCCCTCGATACCGCCACCGTCGACCAATCATACCACCGACAGCAGACTCGACCACAGCTCCACCACCATGAGTTCCCGAGTGCACCACCTTCTTCTCCGATCCCCGCTGCCAGTCTTCACCACTGTCCCGTCCTCCGCCGACTGCGACACAGCAACAACCCCGACCACCGCCGGGTTACCTCCAACTCCACATCATCATCATTATCATCACCATCATCATCATCACCATCATCATTATCATCATCATCATCGTCGTCATCACCATCATCTCCACTACCTTCACGACCCCTCGACTTCACCTTCATCAGCCCGTCGACCCCGTGCATGCCCATCAAGGTTCGTAGCTTACCCTCTTTCGTGATTTTGTGTGTACATGTGTGATTAGTAATTAGGGCTAAAATATTATTTCGTGAAAGTTAGTTGATGTGCGTTGTGTGACCCTGTGTTAGTGAACCTAATAATTAATATGTGTCTGTGCATGTATGTGTGTATGATAATTAGGTTTAAATATATGTATATACTTCATGGGGAAATTGATTTCTAGTGTCACATATGTTATGTGACCATATGTATTAATTGTGGGTATCCCATATTTATATTTGACTGTATGATCCTGAGTGCTTGTGAACTTACTACCTCGTGTATGTAACCTACTAGGCCATGTGTAGCGCAACACGAGATTTGGAGAATTGGATATTGTGTTAGTGAGTTGACTGTCTGATTATGCACTGTATTTGAGGACAGGACATCCGTGCAGTTACACGCACACTTGACCCTGTTAGTTGACCTATATCACCCCTAGCGTACCCTCTGAGTTCAGTATAATTATGTTTGTGTGTGTGCTAGTATAACAAATAATGCTATATTATTATTATATTATGTATATAGGACTGCTGGATCGTTCTGCGAGACTTCAGAAGCAGGATATTGGTATTGTCCGCTCAGGACCTCAAGCGAGTACATTCTCTGACAGTTTTTATTATGTTGATCATCTCTATGATTCTAGTTGTATAGCGTACATAATTCTGATACTATGGATACACGGGTTAGCATCATCGAGACCTGTCACGAGGAGTCATGATTGGAATCCATCGTGCTAGCTGGGAACGGGGAAATATTAGTAGATTACGTGATCATACCCCACTCTACATGAATTATAGCTCACCCCATACCTCACATCGGGTGCAGCCTGACCATTACATGCCTCATAGCCTGTTATATATGATTAGCCTGTCTATTACTCGCATCATAGCTAACTGGATGGTTAGCCTGACCTTACATGAATCATAGCTAATCATATGTAACAAGCCTGATCTGTCCCAAGCCGATCACATGATAGACTGATGTTTCACACACTTAGCTAGATATTTATTCCTGTATTCCCAGTTTATTGTTCTAGCATGCACTTGTATTTTTGTTCATTGCTAGTTGTACTATTGATGATGATATATTCTCCAGTATTTCTTATTCCAGCATTTCATACTCACCAATATTGTTTATTTTCAGTATTATATCCATCTTGTATTTCTTTACATTGTATTATAGTTTTTGTCAATATACATGGAACTGCTGTTAGTGCTTATACTTCGCTCCAATCTTGACTGAATATTTTTTCCAGACTGCGACTTAGAGGACTTGTTTCCGGCATACTTGGATATTTGGATGTTATTGTTTGTAGGTTAGACTATTTCTGTTGTTTAGACTTGTGTTGTATTTTGTTTATTTTCTCTGATATCTTATCGTGCTTTAATTCTGTGATTGAGTATTTTTATATTTTATTATAATATTTGTGTCTCCTTATGGAGTTGGATATTCGTGTGAGATTGATTAGATAGTATTGTGATTAGACAGTGTTCTACCGCTGATGCTGTGGCGTAGGCTGGACGTACCCACGTACTCGTGCCCCTATATCGGGTGTGGGTCGTGACACATTTTTAATGGTGTCCCATGCAGGTCAGGCTTCGCCAGTAGTACGATATTGTGGTAGTACGATATCTTAGTTGTACTACTGTGTGCCTGCGATAGGATATAGGACATAGGATACTAGGATGAGAGAGGATACTCAATCATAAATTTTGAGAGATTCCTGGGACGACCCTTGAGAATCTTATTATAATCTCCAATTTAAATATTTTCCTTGTTTTCGTCCGTTCTTACTTGTTGTTATAGAATTTGATTCTTGTTGATCAGTTGTTAAATTTAATTCTTGGTGTCGTTGTTGAGTTTAATTTTATATCGAGATAGACTTTACGGACTAAAATTATGGTATCATCTGATGACATATGTTGATGAGGACAGTAAGAAAGGTGAAATATCTACTTTAGTTATGGATCCTAGAGTTTATCAAGCTACATTAGCTGTCATGACGGAAACGTAGGAACCTAACCTTGGATGTACATATCTTAGTTATGAAATTTAGAGTTTCTCGCAGCCATACCGGTTGGCGTGGTGAGGATTCTAGATGACATAATTATAGAGCTATATACCTAAGTTATGGAAACTATCGTTTATGGCAGCTATGCTCACTGGCGTGGCGAGGATTCTTAGTGTCATGATTTTGGACAGACGTACATGATTATCATATTGTATCTTAAATTGGTTCTTAAAGTTTTATCTCAATACTTATCTACTTATGTTATGATAGGACCTTGTTCCATCATTTTCTTTGCTAGCAGTAGAGATACCTTCAGTCCTTAGTCCGGTTCCTTTTTTAGCTTTATTTCTTTAAGGATCCATGTTAGTGTGATAATTAGTGACTTGCAATTAGATCTGTGTCTTGAATATCAGTGTTGACTGTTGAGAGTGTGGCTTATGAGTTTGTAAGTATTTCTTGGTTGGACATGTGAGCAATAGGCATCAATCTAGAGATAACCCATAGCGTAGTACCTTGTAGCAATAGTTCTATGATAGGTGTCATTATAGTTTAGTATTGGTACTATAGGTAGAAGGGGGAGTAAAGAGTATCAGTGAGGGTTCCAGGAGTTAGTATCAGAGTCAGCATGCCAGTCCTGGATAGTCATAAATTCATGTAGTTGGGTAATCCATGTAAATAATTAAGTATCAAGAAAATTTGTGTTAAAAATTAATGGAGCATGATGTTCAATTTGGTGGTTGATACTTGGGTGTATCAAGAGTAAAGAAATATATTTACTTAAAGGGTATTAATGAGTGTACCATAGTAGAAGGGTACCCATACGTGGATAAGAGAGTGTGAGGGAATAAGAATACATTGTACTAAGTAGTAAGACTTGTGTTACAGATAAAAGTAGGACCTTGATGTAATTAGATATGAGTGTACCGGTATATGACTAGTGATGGATGTATTACCTGATATTGAGGCAAGTGATGTGTTGGAAGCAATACGTGGAAGAAGTGTCTAGAAATTGTGTACAAGATGCACATTGGGTGTTGAGTGTCACTACAGAAGTTCAAAGTGGAAGCATGAGTATTAGAAAATTCCAATAGTGTGTCATGGGTTAAGAAATATTAAGATTGGTCATGGAAGGTATGAAGTGTATCACAGATTAGTGTATCAGCCTGTAAAAGGTTAAAGGGAGATACTTATACATCAATCGAGATATGGAACCATATGTCTGCCTTTGAGAGTGAAGTAAAACATGGGTGTTATAGAAAGTGCAAGTGATCATGAGTTCTAGTGAGTGTGATGAGGTGATATAATGATGAAGCTAGTGTTACTATACCAATAGTGCTAGTGTTTCTATATCAAGAATTAGTTGAGAATTATGCTAGTAACAGTAAGTACTTCGTGTGATAAATATTAGATTGGTGTATCATTTAATATGGATAGAAAATTATTGGAAGTAATAGTACAAGTAATCCAGGCAGTGCAAATTTCAGTACACAGTTGAGGGGTATAGACAATTGGTGTATTTATGTGTACCTTGAGTGTTAGAGACTGTGAGTATATATATATATATATACTTAGATAGATGTGGGTTAGAAATGTGTATTAGTATATGAGTGGATGATGTGCATGTGTAAGGATCTATTGGCTTGAGCATGTCTGAGATGGCACTGCAAACTGACTTGGGTGTCCATCTAGAGTTGTATTAGCTAGAGGGAGTAGTACTTAGTGTGGTATGTTGCACTTGGTGTGCACTTGAGTGATAAGAACAACTAGTATAAACAATTATAATAGGTAAGAGAGCTAGCAGTGGGTGTGCTAGTAGTAGAAATAGTGGTACCTAAAGGGATAGAGATATCAAACCTTGGATGCATTATTAAACCTATGATTGTATTAGAGGTTCTTAGTGTCAAATTTTGGTATCAATAGACATGTATGTGCAATGTGGATGTATCCATGGATATCTTGTGGACTAGTGATTAGTTGATATGGGTATCAGTGTATAGGGATAGAAATTAGTGAGTGAATGTGCCAGAGTTAAGTGTATATTAGAGGATGAAGATGTCCAGGTGATGGGTTAGCAGGCTCTGTTCTTTTCTTTTTTTCTGTTCCTTTTTCGTCTGTTTGATTGATTGATTGATTTCTTAGTACCGTAGCTTGTATCAGTAATTTTCTTGCTAAGAATGTAATTAGTAGTACACCCTGACAGAGACTGCAAATACCATGACAAAATAGACCATAACCATACATGTTTTCTCTAGATTGCATGTTGTATGACTGTAGGTAGGATTTTCTTAGACCTTGATTGTTGGGGGTTTGACCGTAGTGAAGATTAATGAAGAGGTTATGACTGGACAGAAAGAGACAAGGTGTCTTAAATTTTGAGGATAAACATTAATTTAAATAAAGAGTTGAGAACTTAATATGGCAGAATTGACGATTTTGTTAAATCATTAATTTTTATGAAGATTACGATATGATTGAATTTGTCATTAAATTTTGAGAAATTTAAGAAGATTATCATTATATTTATTTGACTGTAAGATATAAATTTTAAAACTTATACTTTGAATGTTGTATTTGAAGACTTCGTAAGTATTATAGTATTTGAGTATTGTGTGGAAAACAAAATCGAGGAATAAGATCACTAATGGATTAGAGTTTGAATTCAAATTTTTGGGATGAGATTTTAAATTTTATAAATATGCATTGATTGGATTTAAATTAGAGGATTGGACACTAAATTTCTTTTTTGAGTATTTAGTTATTAACTTAAAATTTTGGAGGAGATTGTGATAAGAATGGAATTTAATTTTAAACTTGAAGATTTCAGGAATACGATATTTATAGAATTTTGAAAATTTTGTGAAATGACAATATGGATTTACTTCATGATTATATAGTTTGATGAATTTAAATTTTGATGGTAATAAATAAATACAATTATTGAGGATCTTAAATTTCGAGGACAAATTTTTTTAAGGAGGGTAGACTTGTCACTACCACATCCTAAATTAGGGGTATTTTTGTTATTTTATTTATTATAAGTATTGTGTGTATTTATTTTAAATAATTGTATGATATGTGTATATATATGTGTTATATATAGTGTTCTTTAATGCATGAGATAGTAGACTAGGCCTAGAAGCCCACTAGATGAACCCCTGACCAAATGTAGGATTATGAATTAAGTTTGTATATTTCGAGGATTAATTATTGAGGTTGTAATTTATTATTATGATTTTATTTAATTGTTGTACCTTACCATTGCTTCGATATTGGGAGAGCTACACTAGTTTTTGACTTCCAACAAATTTCACACCCTTGTCCTAGACGTGCTAGTCTTCCATTCTGACCCTTGTGTAACTCATAAACACCCTCTCTTGTGCTTCATTTTAGTCGCACAGTATTCGTTACGGACGTTTATTTTTAATTCCAAATAAATTTGACTTTGTATCTTTGTGCGTTCCAATCGAAATTGGAGACACAATCTCGACCCATTTTGTGCAACCCAAATTATGACAATATTCTATTCTGAGTCTTCTACGTCCATGACACTTGTGTCCCACCTAATTTTAACCCCATGCACTTTCAATTAATTTAAGAACACCATTTACATTAATTTTAATTAAATTGGTGTAAGGACCCAACTCAACCCAAAACTAGACTCAACACCAAACCAAACCCCAATTTACACCCTCAAGACTCATACTAAACACTACATACCCTTTTTAGCCTCTACATCACACCAAATATGATATTTTCCCTCATCCAATCCCAATTCTCACCTTTTGTGCAATTTTTAATTTTTGAGGGCTTTTATGTAAAAGTGCAATGAGGTGTCACCATCCTATTGGCCAAAGCCAATGAAGAAATAACCCCCTCCCTCTTTGACCGGTCCAACTCTCTCTCTCTCTCCCCTTTTTGTTTGTACACTTCCCTTCATGTTAAACCTTGGCCTTCATTCAAAATGGAGCATCATCCTCACCGCACATACTTTCCTATATATAATCCCTCATACTAACCCCTTTCCCAAAAAGTTATCCCCATCCCAATGAGCACATGGCCGGCCCTAATCCCTAGGTTGTCATCACCCTCTTTTTTCCAATGCAAAACACTTCCTCCATTACTTTTCTATATCATCACCACCATCCCTCTTCAAAGCAAACTGAAACCTAAACCCCTAGACTTCACCCTCACCAACTCCGACCTCTTCCCCGTCCATCTACTCCGGTCAGGACCACCGTAGTCCCATCCTTTCCCGGCCAACTCCGACAGTCCGCCTATCAGCCAACTCCCTCACCACCATGACATCCCCGCCGGACCTCCCTAACCGTCGAGCAGCAACCTCCATCGCCACCACCAACACCACCGTTCACAGCCATCTCCACCCGAGCCACTCGACTCCCTCGACCCCTCTTTCCTCTGTTCACGACCGTCCTCCGCCTGAGCGCAGCCACCGCCTCCATCGTCCCCGACTTCCTTCATCCCCTCGACACCGCCACCGTCGACAAACAACACTCCACCGACAGTAGCCTCGACCATAGCTCCACCACCACGACTTCCCGAGCGCACCACCTTCTTTTCTGATCCCCGCTGCCAGTCTTCACCACCGCCCCGTCCTCCGCCGACTGTGATACATCAGCAACCCTGAGCACCGCCGGGTTACCTCCACCTCCGCATTATCATCATCATTATCACCATCATCATCATCATCATCATCATCATCATCATCATCATCATCACCACCACCATCATCATCACCATCATCATCATCATCATCATCATCATCACCATCGTCGCCACCACCTTCACGACCCCTCGACTTCACTTTCATCAGCCCGTCGACCCCGTGCGTGCCCATCAAGGTTCGTAGCTTACCCTCTTTCGTGATTTTGTGTGTACATGTGTGATTAGTAATTAGGGCTAGCATGTTATTTCATGAAAGTTAGTTGATGTGCGTTGTGTGACCTTGTGTTAGTGAACCTAATAATTAGTATATGTTTGTGCATGTATGTGTGTATGATAATTAGGTTTAAATATATGTGTATACTTCATGGGGAAATTGATTTCTAGTGTCATATATGTTGTGTGACCATAGGTATTAATTGTGGGTATCCCGTATTTACATTTGACTGTATGACCCTGAGTGCTAGTGAACTCACTACCTCGTGTATTTAACCTACTAGGCCATGTGTAGTGCCATACGAGATTTAGAGAATTGTATATTGTGTTAATGAGTTGACTGTCTGATTATGTACAACATTTGAGGATAGGACACCCGTGCAGTTAGACGCACACTTGACCCTGTTAGTTGACCCGTATCACCCCTAGCGTACCCTCTGAGTTCAGTGTAATTATGTTTGTGTGTGTGCTAGTATAACGACTGATGCTATATTATTATCATATTATGTATATAGGACTGTTGGATCGTTTTACGAGACTTCAGAAGTAGGACATTTGTATTGCCCGCTCAGGACCACAAGCGAGTACATTCTCTGACAGTTTTTATTATGTTGATCATCTCTATGATTCTAGTTGTATAGCGTACATGATTTCGACACTATGGATACACGGGTTAGCATCATCGAGACCTGTCACGAGGAGTCGTGATTGGAATCCATCGTGCTAGCTGGGGATGGGAAAATATTAGTAGATTATGTGATCATATCCCACTCTACATGAATCATAGCTCACCCCACACCTCATGTCGGGTGCAGCCTGACCATTACATGCCTCATAGCCTGTTATATATGATTAGCCTGACTATTGTTCGCATCATAGCTAACTGGATTGTTAGCCTGACCTTACATGAATCATAGCTAATCATATATAACAAGCCTGATCTGTCCCAAGCCGATCACATGATAGACTGATGTTTCACACACTTAGCTAGATATTTATTTTTGTATTCCCTGTTTATTGTTCTAGCATGCACTTATTTTTTTGTTCATTGCTAGTTGTACTATTGATGATGATATATTCTCCAGTATTTCTTATTCCAGCATTTCATACTCACCAATATTGTTTATTTTCAGTATTATATCCATCTTGTATTTCTTTACATTGTATTATAGTTTTTGTCAATATACATGGAACTGCTGTTCGTGCTTGTACTTCGCTCCAATCCTGACTGGATATTTTTTCCAGACTGCGACTTAGAGGACTTGTTTCCGACATACTTGGAGATTTGGATGTTATTGTTTGCAGGTTAGACTATTTTTGTTGTTTAGACTTGTGTTGTATTTCGTTTATTTTCTCTGATATCTTATCGTGCTTTAGTTCTATGATTGAGTATTTTTATATTATATTGTAATATCTGTGTCTCCTTATGGAGTTGGATATTCGTGTGAGATTGATTAGATAGTATTGTGACCTAGACAGCGTTCTACTGCCGATGCTGCGGCGTAGGCTGGACGTACCCACGTACTCGTGCCCCTATATCGGGTGCGGATCGTGACACAGTCAGTATTTTGATAATCCCATTAGCTATCAGGACTGTCAAACTAGTTTTAACCCACCGTCTCTGCACATTTATATATAAAACTAGGACTGTCAGAATTTTGCCAGTTCCATCAGCTATCAGGACTGTCAAAATTTTGACAGTCCTAGTTTTAACCCACTATCTCTGCACATTTATATATAAAACTAGGACTGTCAGGATTTTGATAGTCTCATAAGCTATCAGGACTGTCAAAATTTTGACAGTCCTAGTTTTAACCCACTGTCTTTGCACATTTATAAATAAAACTAGGACTGTCAAGATTTTGACAGTCCCATAAGCTATCAGGACTGTCAAAATCTGGACAGTCCTAGTTTTAGTCCCATGTCCAAGTTAAACAAAAATAATCAGTCAAAAATAGGACAGCCAACTTAAACAAAACATAACCAATAAAAAATTCGAAACACAAAGTACAGCCAACTTCAAAGTTTTATATGTCAAGATTAAACAAAATATAACCAGTCAAAGTTTTACAACTTCAAAGTTGTATATGTCTCGAAACACAAACTGTAGCAAAGTTTCATATAAAGGCTTCTTGAAACATGGCCTAAACTTCATGCCGCCTCTTTGTACGTTGCTATCTATTTTCCAAGAAAGAAAAATCTTCAGTGTTGTCGATGTGTTGTAGTCCCTCATTGATTTCCATATAATTCGCACCCTGGCAACAGACGAGGCTTCTTCCCAACTTCTTCGCTTTCCTAGCCTATTGATGACAATTCATAAATTTTGTTAGGTTATAAACATTTACATATCTTCAAACTGAAAGTTGGTTGCCTCACCATCTTAACCAATGCAGTATACAAGACAGATTTGGCGGGAAGATCTGATGGTACACGCACAATATCGCCTCCGCGTTTGAACAACGTAGGTAGTCCAACATCAACGTAGTAGACGAGGTAGTCGTCGCTACATTTCGTCATATTTACTGCTGCTTGTCGTTCAGTTTCTCTAATAATGTGACGTTGCCACTCAGTGAAGAAGTCCGAGACCCAGTTGAACGTCGCAGGAATATAGTTTAGCGATTTTGTACCTCTCGGAGCACTTTCATTTTCAATGTGCTCTTCGGGACTGTTTGTACGTAGCCAAACTGACGGAGCACTCTATCAGGCATATAAGGCTCCTCGATTTTATGACAACGTATCAGACCGTGATATAAAGCGACTGGTTGCAATGGACGACTACTCTGTCGCAAATAACGATATGGATCCCAAACAATCTGCAACGCATGAAATTTAGCATAACATAATTTAGCATAACGTAATTTAGTAAATTATTATCAAACATTAAAAAATTAGGTCTCAATGCACCTCTTCTATCGTCATATCTTCAAGTTTATTCCGTAGGGCGGCCAATGTGTATGGACGTTTGGCATCTTCCTTAGTTGGCTTCCATCTGCATATTCTAGGAAGGTGCTCGTCATACCCTCGGTTAAGTTTAGCCCGCTTCGGGGTTGGAAAGTGCTCGTATATCCATGCCTTCATGTAATCAAGTTAAAAAAAATTAGTCAAAAAATTAACAACAAATTTTTTTATTACGTATACAAGTTGACAAAGATATATCTATACATGGAGTAGAGACTGGCATTCGGATATTGTCTTGGAACAGACGCGGGATGTCGTACCAAGCTCGCGGTAAAGGTATGCTAGTATACCGCTTCCCCAAGATATTTCTTCCACTGTGTCTATGCCGTCAAAATTCAGGAGATATTTAGCATGTATCGACGTTCCAGACTTATTCGGAATGCCGACAGCCCCTAAGATGAACTACATATATCCACGGGCCACATTATCGCTATTATCCACTTCGGGGTCCGGATCATCGAATGTCTCCTCCAAATATTTTAAAGGAAGTCCGTACGACTTCTTGAAGTCCCGAAGGGTTGTAAAACTCGTCGCATCAACTCCCAGACAGCCTGATACATAATCCACGATATGGTCGTAAAAGTTAATGCTCGATTAGTCAAAAGTATGATTCATCATGACTCGACCATCAACCCTAAGTCCCAATATATGATGGACGTCATCCAGGGTAATCGTCAACTCTCCGTTTGGTAGAAGGAAAGTGTTGATTTTTGGATGCAATCGTTCTACAAATGTTGATATGAGTGCATTGTCCACCGTCGTATATGAGTAGTTACCCAAATATTGTAAACCGGTGGGATTGATTTTAGCCTTGACATCATTTCCAAAAAATTCAAACCCCCATGTATTGCACTTTTTGCCGTGGTTGATCACCGTTAACATACGAGAACTCTCTTGAAAAGTAAACAATTGAATGAACTTATACCTATATATAAAATGTAGTTATCTATAAATAATTAGATGAACTTAGAACTTAGAACTATATATAAATTATCATAACGTAATGTACTTACCGGATTGTTCAATATTTGGTATGCAATATGGTTCTCGATCGACGGCAACATAGAGCAACCGTTTGGACGAGTCTCGACTGGACTATCTGGCTGCTGAGAAGGTCTTGAACCATCAGTAGGCCGATTTTCGATGGTTGATGGCCGAGTCTTGACTGGACTATCTGCATGCTGAGAAGGTCCTAAACCATCAGTTGGCCGGTTTTGGACGGTTGGTATGTCTTCATCGGAGGAGGAAGAAGAACCAGAAGTACTAGGAGCACGTCTCTTCGAACGAGTTACAGTCTTCTTCATCAGTCGACGTTTCCTGACTTGAGGGCGTGCCTCGGGGTCGAGGATAGTGAGAGCTGGTTCAACAGCACGTTGAACGTTGCGTTCCTTACGCAACGACGCAGTAGGGCGTCTTCTTATGATACCTTCATCCTCAATGTCCTTCCAAGGGTCGTGACTATAAGACAAAAAAGATATATATTAACATCCCAAAATTAATTGAACATTCAGGACTGTAAAAATTTCTACAGTCCTATATACATAAAGGACTGCAGATATTTCAACAGTCCACAATGTATATAGGACTGTAGAAATGTCTACAGTCCCGCATGTTTCTGTCACATACGTTCAACGAATGTCGAAATTGTATGTCCTAAAATAGGGTTCGAGACTCTAGAAATACGTCGAAACTACATCCGAAACTACATTCAGGACTATAATTTTAAGATTGAAAAGATAATTTTTCAAAAAATTTCGAAATGCAATAGAAATTATTATAAATTGAAGGAGGAGGAAGAATTGTATCTTGATTCTTTTGAGAGTTTGGGAGCCATCGATTAATGGTTGGAATTTGAAGAGATGGAGATTGCAAAATTTTATGTTTCAAATGGAAGAAGTGGAGGAGGAGGGCTCCGACAAGAAAGTGTGGAGGAGGGCTCCAGTGGTGAGGTTTGGAGGGTTTGGGAGGAGTGAGTAATGTTTGGACTAGTATGAATAATGTTTGGACTAGTATGAATTAATGGGCCAGTTTCAATACTGGACTAACCCTAAGTGTATTTTGTAGTGCCTTTATCATCAGCCTTGAGTAAGGATGGTGCTTGCAAGCGAACGGGTTTGGGAGGGTTCTTGAAGCCAAAATAAATGCTGTCCCTAAAGACACGGGGGGCGGGACCACTGGACTTTCTCGGCTGAAGCTAATGGTAAACAAGAGTGCGTTTCAGCATCAGAGCCATGTATGAAGAACTAAGACAACCCCAACCAAAAGTACAATGGTGTGAATTCACTTTGGCTGAAAGGTGCGACTACCAAATTTCCAGTTACATTTCTACAAGCTCCTTAAAGGTCGCTTGCTCACTACGGATCGTCTTCAGAATTTTGGCGTGACCTTGGACGGAAGGCACTGTGCTTTGTGTGCACAATACGAGGGAAGTGCGTTCACCTTTTCTTTGTGTGCGAGTTCAGTAGAGAAATTTGGCATATGCAACAACGGCAGATTGGGATCCCTCTCAAGACTGGGGGTAATATACTGGAGACTATTCAGATCATCTTCAGTAATAGGCATAAAGGGTAGCATCTTGTATAGAGATGCTAGACTACGACTTCTTTGTCCTGTTTGACATATTTGGCCAAAAAAGAACCGACAAATTTTTGAAGAGGTCAAGAACTCTAGGATTGGGGTTATGAGATGTATAGAGGAAGACATTAGGTTCCAGGGAGGAGCTGGTTAAAGCCTCCAGAATGATGCAACTGTTTTCTTATGTTGATGTATACTGTTCTGGGGGTTTTATCCCTTGATATGATATCATATTTATATTGTCTATATATATTATATATATATATATATATATATATATATATATATACTCTTAATATTTGAGGGCCCCTCGGGACCATATGGCTACGCGAACACAGCACAATTACCAGTGATTATATATGCAAAAAAATATGTGTGGTGTGTCCAACTAAGAAAGGGTATCAAAGCAGGAAGGCGTTGGATCTCATTTTTGTAATTAATTCTAGCTAGAAGATGGAAGACGTGATCTACTTCATAACTTATTTTTCGGATATTACGACTAGACCTTACCAAACATTCCCTAGCTTTCCTCAACTACAGTAAATGCTTTTTTTGTTTTTGTTGTTGCCCGACTTTGAGATATACTCATTTTTAAATATTTCCATTAACAAAAACCTCTTAAAACCTACGGCAACAACAAACAATGATAAATGCATGTGAAGCTTCTGACTAATGACATAACGTCCCTAATCTTACTCGAGCAACAAAAGTGATCCAAATGGCGATGAAAATTTCAAAAATTAGACCATATATGAAGAATTAGGAACCAGTGTTGTACAAAGATGGTGAAATTACATATAAAACTTAAGCCCAAAGAGCGAGTACTGACATTGAAGCTGATCCAAGTACCAAAACAACATAGGAAATCCTCTTCAATCGAGGATTTGAAGCCATTGCTTTATTGTGGAAGAAGTCTACGGCTATAAGATCCACAAGCGCCATGTACACTAGGATTCCTGAAGAGAGCGAGCCCAATAGCCCTTCAAGTATGAGGGCATTAGGGCTGCTGTCGTTGTAGCCAGTCATATAGAAGATCATCATTCCCATCAGTATCCCCAATGGTGTAGTCACAGAGAACATTAAGCACATGTAGCCTACTGTTTCCATTCCAAAACCAGCCTGAAAAAGAACAAATTAATTCAAACCATTATTAAGAACATAAAATGCTGTGCAAATACAAAAGTGTAAATGTACAGATAAACAAGACAATAAGCACGTTGAGCGACTTTAACTTGTGTGCTGTACACATAGATGCCCACTTCGACAGCTTTAAGTAGCATTAATGACTTCAGAAATGGGTTTGGGTTGAGGAATTATTTCTCAAGAGCTGTATCTTTCTAGTGATTATCACCATCATGAAACTTTCTGATTCAGCTCACATAAACTATCTTTTGGGAGTGACAGTGAAACTTTTACAGATAAAAGAACTAAACTGAAAACAAGTTGAATATGTCTACTTCTACACTTAGCTGCCTGTTTCGGTGCTAAATAATGGGCCAGAGCCTGATTTGTAAGGTTAAATTATAGATAGTACATAGTAGAATAAGGGGAAGAATGCGCTAGTGGTGTAACCAAACTGGAGATAAAGTCTGGCTTGCAAATGGAGTGAATGGTTTCGTCTTTTCTGAACTTTGTTATGAAGCTAAATAAAATGCTAAATTTTGTTATGAAGTCATTCTAAATGGAATCTGTACCAAGTGGACTAAGCAATGACTCTTCCCAGTATTATTGAAAATATAAATAACCAATAAGCCCAAGAGATGTTGGACTGAATAGTCATTCCTTGTCCCTTTCTCACATCCCCATCAAGAAATGCATTCTAGGTACAATTTCCAATAGGAAAAAGACCATCAATACCATATCTGGATTTCTAGTGTCTGCAATACCGCTTCATACTAAAACTTATATGTACGTGTAGTTATCTCAGAAACTGACTTAAAATAACACTTACAAGGTCATTATGGAATCTAGATCTCGAGAGTGAATAATCTGCACTTCTGTCAATTCATTGTAACAATAGAGGCTAGGTGTGCATATTAAGACCATAGACAATCTTTTGATCATGTGGACCATATGAATCAATTCTTAACATGATAAATAAGCAGTAAACCAAGAAAATTCCAAGTTTGAATAATTCATACATGTAACTGACCTGATAAGGCCAGCATCAAAAAGACTACAGACAAACAGGAAGAAGAAATAGGGATTCTTTAGTTGTCTAAGTTTTTATTATGATAGGGACCAATAACAAGAAGGGTGACTTATTATTTATTAAATCTCAACCTACCAAATGTCATGTGATTTCCAAACATGGATAATTAAGAGGACTAGAAAGAGAATTAAGGGGCTGTTTGGTTGGCTCTAAATATAAATAGAACTACTTTTTTTGCAGCATTTACACTAACTCTGGTGTTTTGTTGGCTGTAAATAGAGCCTTTTTTGCAACAAAAGCTGCAATATACACACCAAATCCTGCAACATTTGTTGCATTCAGTTTGGTTGTAACTCCAATTACAGCAGCAAATGTTGCACAGGAATTCCAACTACAGCCAATCAAATAGTCTCTTAGATGAAGGAATATAACATTTTGGCCTAAATTTCTTATATATGTAGTCTACAATCTGCACCTCTATCCATCAATGCATGAGAAATACTTTCTGTAAGTTCCCAGTCCCCTAAAGCTTGTGGGATTGCTGCTGCTTTACAAAAAGTCAATAGCAGATGCAGTTTTTGATAGTAGGTGGGAGGCTATTGTCAAAAGCTGTCCCAAAATTGAACAAACTTTTTTTTTTAAAACAATAAATTGTTACTTTCCATGAGAGGGGGAAAAAAAAAAAACTAGAACCAGTCTCATATAGCCAATCCAAAACCCAACCTAACCCTTTCCTTCGGTCCTCACTCACACGTGGGACAGGTCAGTGAAAGCGCATGGAATCGCTAGATGGTACAAGAGTGAAAGTTTTTCTTTCTTTCTTTTTATTTTTTATATTTAGATTATAGTATGAAAGTATTTCTCTAGTGGCAGATGTATATTTGTTCGTGCAGGTACATTTGGCATAATCTACAACCCCAATACCTAAATTTCCTAGCTCTTATCGGGTCATTACTCACTTAGGGTCTGCTTGGTTAAAGGAAGCTCGGTGGAAGAATCAAGAACTGGTGGACTCGGTTGCCTCTTCTGGCCACTTCTAATGTTTGGTTAAATAAACCAGGGAACAGGCCTAGATTACGGCATTCTATCTCCATTCTCCTATGATTTTAAGTACCACATAAGCCACATAACTGTCAAAACGAAATTCGCCTATTAGTGGAGGAAGTAGAAGGAACAAGTTCAAACACATTTGTAGAAGAATATGGTAAGTAGGTTACCAAAAATTCGGGCCATAATAGACCAGAATTATGATAAGTTATAATAATCTGGTTAAAACCGATTTGGTCTAAAAATATTTTCTACAAGATCAAAGCACTTTTTGAGTATTAACTTCCTCCAGCCCATCATCACTTCTCGTCGCCTCTCGCACTTCAACCATATATATCTTCGCAAGCTGCTAAGTAGTAGCAAAGGGATCCAGAGTTCTAAGGACACATACACGCTGATTTTGGCATTTCCTAGCTTATTTTGGAGTGATTGTGTCGTGTGCAATTTGTGCACGACACTTCCGAAGTCACATAATGAATTATACAGTTAGCACTGCAAAACTTGCCATTCAACCAATTCATAGTAGACTGGAAACTAAAGAAAAATAGTCGAGTCATACCTGCGCAATACATCCGCCGAGCCCCATCCCTTCAAATATCTGATGAAATGCCAAAGCCGCGACCAGCGGCCGAATCGTGCACCAGTTCTGCGACATCCCCATAGTGACCCCGATAATCACCGAGTGGAAAATAATCCCAATCTCAAGAACTTGGCTAACCATCCTCTGCTTCATCCTCACCATCCTTTCTTCCTCCTCAGCCCCTCCCCCCTCCACTTCCAACTCCAACGCCTTCTTGCTCCCATGGCACCCCACCGACACAACCACCGCCTCCTCCTCCACCTTCCCAATCCTCTCATAACTATTGCTGCTTCTAGTAGTAGTACTGGTTGCAGTAGTAGTGCTGGTTTCGGTGGCCAAGTGTTCGGAAGCGACTACGTCGACGAGGAGGGAGAGGAGGGCGCCAACGAGGGAGACGAAACCGGAGAAGGGGAAGTCGCGCCAGGGGTGGCGGGAGGAGAGCTGGCAGTCGGAGAGGGCAGAGGAGGCGTCGGGGAGGACGTGGACGAGGGAGGTGGAGAGGATGACGCCCGCCGCGAAGCACTTGATGAGGAGGAGGGAGTCCGCGTAGGACTTCTTGCCTTGGAATACGCGGGAGAGGAGAACCGGGAGGGTTATGCCGACGGCGCTGGTGACGAAGATGACGGCGAGCGAGATCAGCTTCAGGTGGGTCGCGGCGGGGCCGTTGCGGCACCAGGAAGCGCGAGTCAGGTCGGAGGGGGAGGAGATGGTGCAGCCCGCCATAGAGGACTGGTGGCTGTGGAAGCGGGGTGATCTGATGGGAGTAAGATTTTGTTTGCTTCTTTGAATGCATGTCTAGTTGCTGTTTACAGGGGTAAAGTGCAAAAACGTCCTTCCAAGAATTATTTTATTTGCAAAAAAAAAAAAAAGTTTTTAATTTGATAGAATGTGTATCTAAATTGAACGAAAACGTGAACGAACAACCAATTTACCGTAAACAATATTTATTTAGATTATTTATGCAGCAAATAAAACAAACTAATAATATACAAATGTGAAACAGAGTGAAACATGGGAGAAAAAAATAGAAAGACTGGTAAAATATGGAATATTTTTTAACTTATATACAAAAGGATAGTAAGACCGTTGCAATCTTTAATGGTCATGTGCACGAGTATTTCAATCGTTTTTCATTCAAAATTTGACTATAACATTCAAATTGTAACGACAAGTGGACCGAGGGGGTGATTTGATCAAAGTACCCTAAATTTGAGGGTTTAATTGATCAAACAATATTGTATCTTTTTTGGTTAAAAGTGTAAATCTTGTGAGAATTTTTTTGCATTTTACCCATGGTTATAGTAACAAGTGTGGTTTGATTTTGTGTGGGTCATGTCTACTTTTTAATATAGTAAGGAAGAGTTAGGTCAGTAGTGTTGTTTGCTTGTTTCAAACCAAGGGCCTCAACCTCAGGGAGTCTACCGGGCTGGACCGGTCCAATTTGGGGAGGAGGTAGGGCCAAGTCGGGCCAAGCATTCCAAAACCTAAATTCGGTCCTACCCAGAACTAAGGAAACTACAAACCAGATTTTACTGGGCTGGGTCTAGGCCGGTTCCGAGTTAGCCCGACGAAAATGGGACAAAAAATTTGGCCTTTGGTCTTAAAAAACATTTGGGCTTTAAAAAAGAAATTTGGGCTTATAAAAAATTAATATAAATAAATAAACTTTATTAATTTCAAAATTATAGTATAATATATATATATATATATATATATATATATATATATATATATATATATATATATATGTCACTTTCCGTTCCCGATATACGTATTTGAGACGTATTATTTCTTGCTTGTATGTTTATTAGGTTGCATGAAGACTAGACTCATTCTTTGGCTTAGTGTGGTTCATGGTTTATTTTGTGGGTTGGTTCAAGTTATGAGAGAACCCATGGTATAAACCTTCAACCCTAGCTATATAACCCAACTTCTTTCTTCTTTATCTCTCTTCCATTATTCTCTCATTTCTCCTCCTTCTTTCATTTTAGGCAAATACACCTTGCATGATATGGAAAAACCCTTAGATTTTAATTTTTACTCTTTTCTTGCATTTTATTAGTCTAATATGTGTACATTATGATTCTAAACACTTTTAATGTTTGGAGTTTTCGGTTTTGATGGGTGGGTGTGAGTGGATCTATATTTTTAGTTTAGGATTTTTATGGATTCCATAAGTTTTTCTTGGTTTTGATCTATTAAATCATGGTATGTTAGAAAACTAGTTTCCTAGGTAATATAGCATTCCATTTCAGGCGTTTTGGCTTTTGGTTTACTTGATTTGAAATTTTTATAAAGTTTTTCTGAAGGGAACAAGCTTTCGGGTTCTTGGACTTTTCATGGCCGAACTTGTTGTTCTGGGACGATGGAGTACCATGCGGCCCAGCAACATGCGCCCCTCCAGTATGCGTCCATCTTGTTGGACGCATGTCTACTCTGTGCATGCGTTCTAAAGTCGGACGCATAGTACCTTTAACGCATGGGAATTCACTAAGGCCAGACTCCATGTGCCCATGCGGCCAAGAGACTATGCGTCCATGAGTCATGCGTCTCTTCTTTTGGACGTATGCCTCTGCATGACTTTTGTGACTCTTCATAGCTTTTTATGCTTTTGTCTTATCTTCCTGACATTTTTGACTTGTCACATCAGTCACTTATCTGACTTGTATTTATTGTCCGTCACTTAGCACTTGCCCCGATGAGTAGACTTTGCCTGTCTATGCGCCCCATATTCCATGCTCCCCAAATTCTCATGCGCCCTGATCGACCATGCGGCCTTTATTTTCATGAGTGCATACGGCCCCTGCATATTTTATTGAATTGATTTGGTTTGAATGTTCCATTGGACTTTTGATTCATATGTGTAATCTTGATGACTGTGAGAGTATTAAACCTACCTGTGCGCCTGACCCGTCTATACGTCCAACCCGACCATGTGTATAGTTTGATCATGCGCCAAGTGACTATATCACCTATGTGAATGACTCGACTATGTGTTGAAATATGATAAAACTCATGTGATTTACTGTGATTGGTGACTTGACTCGGCCACTTGTATCCATACTGATACTCTTACTGCGTGCTATGTGTTCCTACGTGCTAAGTGTTCCTACGTGATTATTTTACATGTTTACACTGAGGGGTACCTACGTGCTACGCGATATGTGATATAATACGATTCCTCCAAGCATGGACAAAATGGTTTAGGCAATTTCCAAGCTTTGCTAGGACTTGTTTGATTGTTGCATCACACTGGGGTGAATCCAAATTGGACTACCAAGTGACCAAGTAGATTCGTATCCAGCGTGTCCGTACTACGGTGCAATATATAAAGAAAATATAATGTGAGCACGCCATGAGATTTCAGTAACTGTAGGGTTAACTAGGCAACTAAAATATATAGAGCATTGGGAGGGACAAAATTTCGAGATCGTGCTTAACTAGCCACTCCCAAACAATTGTCTGGGGTGTGCAGGCTGGCCCCCATGGATATTGTTTAAATCCTTATTAGTGAATGGCAATATTCGACTATTATATTGTGCTATGTGTTCTTATTACAGTGGCCTTACGAGGGACCGGTGGATAAATACTATGTGCTATGCGACGATCCATGGCTCGGCTAGCCCTGCTAGCACATGGCTCGATCCGAGGATTCCTATTATACGCATATATCTCTGGGATAATCTAGACTCCACCTAGTGTCACTACCACATTTCCAGATTAGGGCATTTGTGTAATTTCACTATTTTGAATAATTATGTATTTAATTAATCTACTGAGTTCTAGAAATTAATTATATGTTGTTATTGATGTTTGGTTTTAGGTCAAACCCTAGAACTCAGTAGGACTAACCCTAACGACTAAACCCTAGTTTGAAAACCAAATTCTAGAGAAACCCTAGAATTCCAATTTTAGGTTTGAACCTCAAATCCTAGAATGACTAAACCTTAGTTAATTAAGTTCTTATTGACCCAACATGGGGGGATTAACCTAATCCTATGCATTAGAAACCCTAACCTAGTTGTTAATATAAAAGGGAGCCACCCTCAACCTTTTCTTCCTTCATGAAGAAAGAAACCCTAGCCTCCATAAGAAAAGCCATTTCCCCCACCCCAAATTCGGAAATCAAACCCTAGGATTCCATTTTCCTCCATCAAAGCAAAGGGAAACAAGAAGCTTGGGTCAAGAAGCCTTGGGGAAGAAGAACCTTCATTGGAGAAACTATCTCCCATAGGTAAATCCGATTTCTAATCCATTTAAATTATGTTTTCTGTTATTGTTGCCCATTAGGAACCCACCTTGATGTTTAGGTTTCGATTTAGGGTTTTGATTTGGGTTTTGGTGACCTACGGTTGATTTTGCCCCAATTTCGGGAACCCTAATTCTAGGGGTTTACTAATATACATGATTTCGTCTCCTATCTCTAGTCTAGATCTCGATTTCTAAGATTTTGGATTAGGTCCTGGAGTTCTGGAGGTGGAAATCAGAATTTGGGAGAAACCAGTGTTCAGTCGGGTGTATTTATAGTGCTGTGTGTATGTAGTGTGTGTCTTGTGTCCCCGTGTCTTGGGGTGTCAGACACGGTGGAGTTCTCTGTGTGCACAGTCGGGTTGGCACGGTGCAGTGAGTTTTGGGGATTTCCTTGAGTGGTCAGGTTGAGCCTTAGAGTAGTTCCCTGTGTAGAGTCAAGTTGGGATGTGTTTAATTCAGTATCAGTAGCAGTGTATCCGGGGTTTCAGTGGGTTGAATTTCAGTGTAGGGGTTCTGTGGTTGGAATAAGGTATCAGTATTTTGTCTAACTGTGCAGAGGGTACTAGGTATCATCTAGATTATAGTATGCAGGGTGAATATGAGTGTGTGTTTTCAGTATCCAAATGTCAGTGTGTAGCTGAGTATATTGTGTTATCAGTTAGGTATAGTTCAGTGTCTGGTACATGTGCATCCCTGTGTCCATGTATCAGTGAGCCTGAGATGTGCAAACTTGTATATGTGGCAGTGTTTACCTATGTGTTGATGTGTGTGTGCATAGGATTAAGTTATCAGTGTGTTTACCTATGTGACTTTGTATCAGTGTCTAGATATAGTGTGTGTAGTAGTTTGGAAATCTTTAGTGTATCAGTGGTTCTAGGAATGTGGTGTTTAAATGGAGAGAACTGTGAACTCCAGTTCTTGAGTTGAGTTTATCTGTGTATGTAGGTGTATCAGTGTTGCTGTGCAGGTATGAGTTTCAGTGAAATAGAAACCTGTGTGTAGGGGAGTTCCTGTGTAGTAAGGATAGATGCAATTCTGTGTGTAGCAGTATGTGTGAGTGATTTCCCTGTGTTGTGTCTGTGTGAATTATCTGAGTGTGAGGGTGCATTAGTATTAGTGTGTAGATGAGTGAGAGGTGCAGTGTGTAGATCAGTAGCAGAGCATCAGTGTGATTAGGGGGTTGTGAACAGGGTGTATAGTTTAGCTGATACTATGTATCAATAAGTTTAGTGAATTAGAGTGTGTGAAATCTGTGTATGTGCCAGTATGTAAATACCTGAATGTGTATCAGTTAGAACTTGGTGTAGATCAGTGTGGGTGTGAGTGTGAGTGATAATTTACCTAAGGTTAATATCACTGTGTGTCTAGTAATCAGTAGATGTGACTGTGAGAGTGTTTCTCAGTGTGCAGTGAGTGTACCTAGGTAAATCTGAGTGAGAGTGAACACTAGTGTGTGTGTGTGTTTATCTCAAAACCTGTGTGTATCAGTTGGTAGTAAACCAGTGTGAGTGCAGTGTAGAAATTCAGTTCCTGTGAGTGTATATGTGTGTGAGTGTTAGAGTTCAGTGCAGTATGCATCGCAGGGGTTGAGTGCCAGGAACAGGGAGTTTAGTGAAGTATTATATGGGTGTCCAGGCACCTGTGAAATTTGGTAAGGTGTGTGAGTTCCTATCAGTGAGCAATTTCAGAATTTCCTGTTGATCCTGCCAGTAGTTAGGGTGGTCTCAAAGATTAAGCCATGTATGAGAGTCTGAACAATTTCAGACTGTGAATCTGTGAATGGTTCATAAGATCAGTAATTCTTTCTGTGAGTGAGTGAGAGGTATTTGAGTATGTAGTGTGGGAGGAGGAGTGTCCCTTGACTGAGCTACCTGTACATTGGGAATTATTGCTTGCACTCAAGGTAAACTGCAGCAGCAGTATAAGGTAGGGGTGATAGGTCAGTTCTTGTAGGCAGAACTGAGATACTAGTAGCAGCCTGGTAGGTATCCTAGGTGAGGTATGGTTGAGGGCATGGGTTCCAGTGTGCATCAGGGCAAGTAGTACCCTTGGGTATCACTCTTTGAAATGTATCACATAAAGTATATTGTTGGTATCCTGGAAATACTTAGTGTATATGAGTTGAGGTTAGGATTTGAGTACTAGTTAATTAAGAGTTATATTTACACAAATTGCCTAGTAAGTAAATATGGTTTAGTATCAACACAAAAGCCTGGGGTAACAAGGTTTAGACCTAGTATGGTCCTAGTTAACCTAGTATGGACTTAGACATGACCTAGAGGCCTCATATTTAATTAGTTAAACATGTTATTTCCTTTAATTCAGTATTTGACATTTATATTCCATAATTAGGTCACTGTGATTTCATCTTGGACATCGATCCTCGCACATTGCTCAGGACCACAGGCGAGTACATTCTCTGACAGTTTTTATTGTTGATTACTTCTATAAATTGTAGTGTATTACATACTTGATTCCGACACTATGGATACACGGGTTAGCACCCTAGATCCCCATTATGAGGAGTCATGATTGGAATCCATCGTGCTAGCTGGGGGATGGGGAACTATTAGTAGATTATGTGATCATATCCAAACATTTATATGCACCATAGCTCACCCCACTTCTCACGTCGGGTGCAGCCTGACCATTTATATGCTCTATAGCTGTTATATATGATTAGCCTGACCACTACATGCACCATAGCTAACCATATGGTTAGCCTGACCTAAAAGAATCATAGCTAATCATATATAACCAGCCTGATCCAGTCCCAAGCCGATCACATAATAAACTAATATTTTAAACACTTAGCTAGATGTTTATTTTTATTCAGAATCACTTGTTCTAGCATTCACTGTTTATTGTTCATTGCTAGATGCTCTATTGCCTATTTCATTTCTTCTGTACTTCTCATTTTCAGCATTTACTCTCATCTTGTATTTCTTACACTGTTTATAGACTTTGTCAATTTAATAAAACTGCTGTTAGTGCTTGTGCTTCGCTCCAATCCTGACTGGATAACAAAATTTTCGGAGGACCTGGAGGACTTTTGCCCCACTCATTACGGCCCAGGAATAGAGGGAGATTTCACTCCAGAAATCCCAGAGGAGTTGCCTATCCTAGAGGAGATCTTGCCTGCCTGTACTTAGATTACTTTTTCTGCATCTATTGTTTTAGACTAAGACTGAGTTGTATTTTTATTCTGTGACTTTGTGAGGTCATCTAGACCCAGGATTTGAGTTGGACTTATTGTGGTTGTTTTTAAATAGAACTCTTTTCTATTCTCATCATGCCATTATTCTTATAGCTTGTGATTGAGTATATTTATAGATCTGTGTATTTTTATCATTGTCCTCCGTACGGAGTTGAGACTATTGACAGGATATATTATGTTTGTGACCTAGACAGCGTTCTACCGCCGATGCTGCGGCGTAGGCTGGACGTACCCACGACTCCTGCCCAAATTCCGGGTGCGGGTCGTGACACGTTTTTAGTGGTGGCCCATGCAGGTCAGACTTCGCAGGTTGTGCGATGTCGTGGTAGTGCGACTTCTTCGTTGTACTACTGCGTGCCTGTTATTCAATATAGGACATAGGATACTAGGATGAGAGAGGATACTCAATCACAAATTCTTGAGAGATTCCTGGGACGACCCCTTGAGAATCTTATTATAATTTACAATTTAAATCTTTCCTTGTTTCCGTCCGCTCTCGCTTGTTGTTATTGAACTTGATTCTTGTTGATCAGTTATAAATTTAATTCTTGGTATCATTGTTGAGTTTGATTCTTGTTGACCAGTTGTTAAATTTAATTCTTGGTATCGTTGTTGAGTTAATTTTATATCGAGATGAATTTTACGGGCTAAAATTTACGGTATCATCTGATGACATATGTTGATGAGGACAGTGAGAAAGGTAAAATGTCTACTTTGGTTATGGACCCTAGAGTTTATCGCAGCCATATTAGCTGTGGTAACGAGAACGTAGGAACCTGACTTGGATGTACATACTATAGTTATGAACTTAGAGTCTCTCGCAGCCATACCGGTTGGCGTGGCGAAGATTCTAGATGATATGATTATAGAGTTGCATACCTTAGTTACGGAACCTGTCGTTTATCGCCTCTATGCTTACTGGCGTGGCGAGGATTCTAAGTGTCATGATTTCTGACAGACGTGTATGATTATCAGGTTGTATCTTAAATTGGTTCTTAAAGTATCATCTCAACACTTATCTATTTCTGTTATTACAGGACTTTATTTCATCGCTTCTTTTGTTTGCTAGCAGTAGAAATACCTTCAGTCCTCAATCCAGTTCTTTTTTGAGCTTTTTTTTCTTTGAGGATTCCTTGTTAAGTATGATAATTAGTGACTTGTAATTATGATTGTGTTTTGTATTGGTGTTGATTGAGTGTGACATGTTCGTTGCGAGTGTTTCTGGGTTGGATATGTGAGTAGTAGGCATCAATCTAGAGTTAACCCATAGCGTAGTGCCTTGTAGCAATAGTGCTATGATAGGTGTGTTATAGTTAGTATTGGCACTATAGATAGAAGGAGAAAAGAATATCAGTGATGATTCCAAGAGTTAGTATCAGAACCAGCATACCCGTCATGGATAATCATGATTATGTAATTGGATGATTTATGTAAACAATTAGGTATCAAGGAATTGTGTTAAGGGTTAATGGGGCATAACGTTCAATTTGATGATTGATATCGGGTATGTTAAAGGTAAAGAAATTATATGCATGAGGAGTTATAATGAGGTGTCATGAGTAGAGAAATATCGGAATAGGTAATGAAAATGGTGAGGCGTATCACAGATCAGTTTAACAGGCTGTAAAAGTTAAAGGGAAATACCTATACATCAATCAAGATGAGGAACCATACACATACCCATGAGAGTAAAGAAACATGAGTGTAATAGAGGATTCAGGTGATCATGAGTTCTAATGAGCTTGATGAGATAATCCATTAATGAAACTAGTGATATAATACCAAGAGTGCTAACGATTCTATATCGAGGATTAGTCGAGAATAACGTTAATAACAGTAAGCACTCTGTGTGATGATAATTAGATGATATACCAGTTGACATGAATTGAAAATCATGAAAGAAAATACAGGTGATGATAACTTTGATCATTAGAGGTAATAGTGCAAGTGATTCGGGCAGTACAAATTTAATCCATAGTTGTAGACAATAGAGGTATTGAGTGCACCTCGAGTATAGAGACTGTGAGCACTTATATGTAAAATTGTGGATTTATAAATTAAAGAGTGGAAATAAATTTTAACTTTGAGAATTATTGAGGATTTGAGATTTTATCATTAAATTTTGAGGATTTCAAATAGTGATTCAATAAACATGGACAAGGCTACCAAGATTTTAGAAGTGATTAAAAATTTTATTCCGATGTTGAGTATCTGACTTTGAGAAGGTATAGGCATTTTATTTTGAATTTGTTCGAGAAGTTAAACCTTGACGATTATTTTTGAGGATAAATATTATGGTGGAAGAGATATATATGAATATTAATATATGAGTAGATGATATATATGTGTAAGGATCTGATGACTTGAGCATGATTGAGATGGCACCGCAGATTGACTTGGGTGTCCATCTAAAGTTGTATTGGAAAGAGCAGTACTTAGTATGGTGTTGCACTTGACGTATATTTGAGTGATAAGAACGACTAGTATGAACAATTGTAGTAGGAACGGGAACTGACAGAGGGTATGGTACTAAAGAGATAGAGGTATCAAATTGGATGCATTATTGAATCATGGTTATATTAGAGATTCTTGGCATCAGATTTAGGTGTTAATAATACAGATATATTCATGGATCTTGTGGATTAATGATTAGTTGAGATGGGTACCAGTGTACATGAATAGAAATTAGTTAGTGAATGTGCTAGAGTTAAGTGTTTGTTAGAGATAGTAGATACTACAAGTAATATGGTAGCAGGTTCTTTTTCCTAATGTTTCCCGTCTCTTGATTGATTGATTTCCCTAGTGCTGTAGTTCGTATTCATGATTATCTTGTTAGAATATAGCTAGTAGTGCACCCTGACAGAGACTGCAATACAATGACAAAAGATACATGACCTATATATTTTCTTAGATTGCATGGCTGTAGGTAGAATTTTCTTAAACCATGATCATTAGGGTTTTTGACCATAGCTAAGATCTATGACAAGGTTATGACTGACAAAAAGGGACAAGATGAATAAAAAAAAAATTTCAAGGATAAGCATTTATTTAGATAAAGAGTTGATGAGTAATATAACAGAATTGATGGATCATTGATTTTACGAAAATCGAGGTATGATTGAAATTAAATTTGAGGAACAGATATCAAATTTTGAGTATTTAATTACCTTAAAATTTTGGAGGAAATTGTGAGGGAAATGGACCTTGATTTTTATTTTCGAGGATATTGCAAGAATACAAAATTTCAAAAAAAAAAAAAAAATTGAGATTGTGAAATGGCAAGATGGATTACTACCTGATTTTGTGATTGATGAATTTAACTATTGATGAGAAATAAAATGATGAATAAACACTACTATGAGGACTTTAAATTTCGAGGATGAAATTCTTTTAAGGAGGGTAGACTTGTCACTACCACATTTCCAAATTAGGGCATTTGTGTAATTTCACTATTTTGAATAATTATGTATTTAATTAATCTACTGAGTTCTAGAAATTAATTATATGTTGTTATTGATGTTTGGTTTTAGGTCAAACCCTAGAACTCAGTAGGACTAACCCTAACGACTAAACCCTAGTTTGAAAACCAAATTCTAGAGAAACCCTAGAATTCCAATTTTAGGTTTGAACCTCAAACCCTAGAATGACTAAACCTTAGTTAATTAAGTTCTTATTGACCCAACATGGGGGGATTAACCTAATCCTATGCATTAGAAACCCTAACCTAGTTATTAATATAAAAGGGAGCCACCCTCAACCTTTTCTTCCTTCATGAAGAAAGAAACCCTAGCCTCCATAAGTAAAGCCATTTCCCCACCCCAAATTCGGAAATCAAACCCTAGGATTCCATTTTCCTCCATCAAAGCAAAGGGAAACAAGAAGCTTGGGTCAAGAAGCCTTGGGGAAGAAGAACCTTCATTGGAGAAACCATCTCCCATAGGTAAATCCGATTTCTAATCCATTTAAATTATGTTTTCTGTTACTGTTGCCCATTAGGAACCCACCTTGATGTTTAGGTTTCGATTTAGGGTTTTGATTTGGGTTTTGGTGACTTACGGTTGATTTTGCCCCAATTTTGGGAACCCTAATTCTAGGGGTTTACTAATATACATGATTTCGTCTCCTATCTCTAGTCTAGATCTCGATTTCTAAGGTTTTGGATTAGGTCCTGGAGTTCTGGAGGTGGAAATCAGAATTTGGGAGAAACCAGTGTTCAGTCGGGTGTATTTATAGTGCTGTGTGTATGTAGTGTGTGTCTTGTATCCCCGTGTCTTGGGGTGTCAGACACGGTGGTGTTCTCTGTGTGCACAGTCGGGTTGGCACGGTGCAGTGAGTTTTGGGGATTTCCTTGAGTGGTCGGGTTGAGCCTTAGAGTAGTTCCCTGTGTAGAGTCAAGTTGGGATGTGTTTAATTCAGTATCAGTAGCAGTGTATCCGGGGTTTCAGTGGGTTGAATTTCAGTGTAGGGGTTCTGTGGTTGGAATAAGGTATCAGTATTTTGTCAAACTGTGCAGAGGGTACTAGGTATCATCTAGATTATAGTATGCAGGGTGAATATGAGTGTGTGTTTTCAGTATCCAAATGTCAGTGTGTAGCTGAGTATATTGTGTTATCAGTTAGGTGTAGATCAGTGTCTGGTACATGTGCATCCCTGTGTCCATGTATCAGTGAGCCTGAGATGTGCAAACTTGTGTATGTGGCAGTGTTTACCTATGTGTTGATGTGTGTGTGCATAGGATTAAGTTATCAGTGTGTTTACCTATGTGACTTTGTATCAGTGTCTAGATATAGTGTGTGTAGTAGTTTGGAAATCTTTAGTGTATCAGTGGTTCTAGGAATGTGGTGTTTAAATGGAGAGAACTGTGAACTCCAGTTCTTGAGTTGAGTTTATCTGTGTATGTAGGTGTGTCAGTGTTGCTGTGCAGGTGTGAGTTTCAGTGAAATAGAAACCTGTGTGTAGGGGAGTTCCTGTGTAGTAAGGATAGATGCAATTCTGTGTGTAGCAGTATGTGTGAGTGATTTCCCTGTGTTGTGTCTGTGTGAATTATCTGAGTGTGAGGGTGCATTAGTATTAGTGTGTAGATGAGTGAGAGGTGCAGTGTGTAGATCAGTAGCAGAGCATCAGTGTGATTAGGGGGTTGTGAACAGGGTGTATAGTTTAGCTGATACTATGTATCAATAAGTTTAGTGAATTAGAGTGTGTAAAATCTGTGTATGTGCCAGTATGTAAATACCTGAATGTGTATCAGTTAGAACTTGGTGTAGATCAGTGTGGGTGTGAGTGTGAGTGATAATTTACCTAAGGTTAATATCACTGTGTGTCTTGTAATCAGTAGATGTGACTGTGAGAGTGTTTCTCAGTGTGCAGTAAGTGTACCTAGGTAAATCTGAGTGAGAGTGAACACTAGTGTGTGTGTGTGTTTATCTTAAAACCTGTGTGTATCAGTTGGTAGTAAACCAGTGTGAGTGCAGTGTAGAAATTCAGTTCCTGTGAGTGTATATGTGTGTGAGTGTTGGAGTTCAGTGCAGTATGCATCGCAGGGGTTGAGTGCCAGGAACAGGGAGTTTAGTGAAGTATTATATGGGTGTCCAGGCACCTGTGAAATTTGGTAAGGTGTGTGAGTTCCTATCAGTGAGCAATTTCAGAATTTCCTGTTGATCCTGCCAGTAGTTAGGGTGGTCTCAAAGATTAAGCCATGTATGAGAGTCTGAACAATTTCAGACTGTGAATCTGTGAATAGTTCATAAGATCAGTAATTCTTTCTGTGAGTGAGTGAGAGGTATTTGAGTATGTAGTGTGGGAGGAGGAGTGTCCCTTGACTGAGCTACCTGTGCATTGGGAATTATTGCTTGCACTCAAGGTAAACTGCAGCAGCAGTATAAGGTAGGGGTGATAGGTCAGTTCTTGTAGGCAGAACTGAGATACTAGTAGCAGCCTGGTAGGTATCCTATGTGAGGTATGGTTGAGGGCATGGGTTCCAGTGTGCATCAGGGCAAGTAGTACCCGTGGGTATCACTCTTTGAAATGTATCACATAAAGTATATTGTTGGTATCCTGGAAATACTTAGTGTATATGAGTTGAGGTTAGGATTTGAGTACTAGTTAATTAAGAGTTATATTTACAAAAATTGCCTAGTAAGTAAATATGGTTTAGTATCAACACAAAAGCCTGGGGTAACAAGGTTTAGACCTAGTATGGTCCTAGTTAACCTAGTATGGACTTAGACATGACCTAGAGGCCTCATATTTAATTAGTTAAACATGTTATTTCCTTTAATTCAGTATTTGACATTTATATTCCATAATTAGGTCACTGTGATTTCATCTTGGACATCGATCCTCGCACCTTGCTCAGGACCACAGGCGAGTACATTCTCTGACAGTTTTCATTGTTGATTACTTCTATAAATTGTAGTGTATTACATACTTGATTCTGACACTATGGATACACGGGTTAGCACCCTAGATCCCCATCATGAGGAGTCGTGATTGGAATCCATCGTGCTAGCTGGGGGATGGGGAAACTATTAGTAGATTATATGATCATATCCAAACATTTATATGCACCATAGCTCACCCCACTTCTCACGTCGGGTGCAGCCTGACCATTTATATGCTCCATAGCTGTTATATATGATTAGCCTGACCACTACATGCACCATAGCTAACCATATGGTTAGCCTGACCTAAAAGAATCATAGCTAATCATATATAACCAGCCTGATCCAGTCCCAAGCCGATCACATAATAAACTAATATTTCAAACACTTAGCTAGATGTTTATTTTTATTCAGAATCACTTGTTCTAGCATTCACTGTTTATTGTTCATTGCTAGATGCTCTATTGCCTATTTCATTTCTCCTGTACTTCTCATTTTCAGCATTTACTCTCATCTTGTATTTCTTACACTGTTTATAGACTTTGTCAATTTAATGAAACTGCTGTTAGTGCTTGTGCTTTGCTCCAATCCTGACTGGATAACAAAATTTTCAGAGGACCTGGAGGACTTTTGCCCCACTCATTACGGCCCAGGAATAGAGGGAGATTTCACTCCAGAAATCCCAGAGGAGTTGCCTATCCTAGAGGAGATCTTGCCTGCCTGTACTTAGATTACTTTTTCTGCATCTATTGTTTTAGACTGAGACTGAGTTGTATTTTTATTCTGTGACTTTGTGAGGTCATCTAGACCCAGGATTTGAGTTGGACTTATTGTGGTTGTTTTTAAATAGAACTCTTTTCTATTCTCATCGTGCCATTATTCTTATAGCTTGTGATTGAGTATATTTATAGATCTGTGTATTTTTATCATTGTCCTCCGTACGGAATTGAGACTATTGACAGGATATATTATGTTTGTGACCTAGACAGCGTTCTACCGCCGATGCTGCGGCGTAGGCTGGACGTACCCACGACTCCTGCCCAAATTCCGGGTGCGGGCCGTGACACCTAGTAAGCCGTACAAGTGATTGGCCGATTATGTAACTGAGCTTGATTGTGTATCGTATCTTCTATTAAATAGTTTAGGGACATGGACTATCATGGTGCGATGATCTAACCCTTGTCCTTGTTTGGTTCTAGGGTTAGATTGGTTTATCATGATAGGCTATGGACCGAAACTACGAGACAGAACTATTTATATTTATGTGTTTATTTCTCACTAGTTGTGTTTCTTCATTCGTGCTTCCTTTGTGGTACTTGCTATTTGGGGTCTAACTCAACTGGTTTTGCATGGCCAGGTTTAAAGCCAACACCCGAGGATCCATCTTACTTCCCCCTGAACAATGGTGTGCATCAGACGGATGACCACTGAGGGACACGAGTGGATTTCTTAATCACTGCTCGTTATTGTACATTTTCTCTTTTGGGCATTTAGCCACCGGCACTTGTTAGCTGTAAATATGGATATTTAGTTTTCTTACATGATTGTAATTAATCAAACTGCAGTTGATCATGGTCATATTCTTTTGCTACTCCCGCCAGCTTCTTATTTTGTACAGCTTGTTTCTAGAATATTTTGGCAATACGTTTGGGATACCTTACTTCCTTGTCATATATATATTTTATGTTTACTATTCTCATTTGACTTATTGAGACATTAGATGTTCTATGTGACCCTAAGTGACTTGCTTGTAGAATATACCCCCTTGTCTAGTTACAGCCGTGACCGTCGTACAATATTTTATACCTTATATGGGATAGCTGGCCATGTCCGTCTCCGTATTTTGGTACTGGGGCATGACAAGGTTTTAGTGGTGGCCTATGCAGGCCGGTGTTTTTAGACTTGTGGGGTGTTATGGTCATATGAGTCTCAATCAAATATGCCCCCCTTTGATATCTTGCTTCGTCTTCCTCGATATCAATGCTTGAACTGTTAAAACTACTTGCCTACTTGATCATTTTTGTCATGTTCTTGATGTTTCTTGTCCTTTCTTTAGCGCTTCTTCAGTTGCTGGAGCTACATGCATGGCAGGACAGGGTTCCCCTGGGCAACAATTGGAGGTAGCACCTGCTCAGAGTCAGATCTGAATAGATCCAGTAGTTGAGCAAGATGGCACAGTGGAACCAGAAGTTGGACATGTTGAGCAACCAACCCCTGAGATCCCTGTACCCCAGTAGTACCAGTAGTAATAGCGGTACTTGATACCCTGACATTATTAGAGATCCTCTGGGAAATGATGGCTATGTAGCAGTATCAGATGGCGAAGCAACAACATCAGCAATTTCAACAACAAGAGCAGAATGCCATATTGAGTCAGGGTTTACAAACGGCTCTTAAGAGAGGCGGAAGGATTGATTCAGGGGCATCGATTAGATTTTGCCGACTTAACCCAAGGTACTTCGATGTCACGGAGGATGCCATCACAGCAGACACATGGTTGTAAGACATTGAGTTTATTCTGGCAGCAGCGAAGATTCCAGCTGATGAACAAGTTGACCAGGTCCGACTGCATCTTCAAGACCTTGCCTGTGCTGGTGGGCGCCAGTAGAGGTTTGCTTGAGGCATCCTATCTCTTGGGACAGTTTTAGGACTCAGTTTCAGGCAAATTATTTTGGAGTGATCACACAATATGAGCTTCAACAGAGGTTTATCGGTCTCAAGCACGCCGGTAAGACTGTGGACAGCAGAATTTTGTAGGTTGAGTAGATTCGCTCCGACCATGGTGGCTACGGAGTCGGACAGGGTGATGAGGTTCTAGAAAGGACTTCATCTGGAGATTCTATAACTGGTAGAGGGGTACGACTACCAGACTTGTAAGAAAGTATTGATAGCATCTCGGAGGCACGATCTTACCATGCAGAGGTTGTGAGGGAGGACGGGATGCTAAAAGATGTCTCATGCTCAGAGTGGAGGAGGTAGAGGAGTACCCCGGACGTCAGCACCATCACCTGGCATTCGTATCCATGATTCAGCACCATAAAAGACGGCAGTTTCGACAGTGACAACACCAGCTCGGCAGTAGTCGAGGTAGCAGCAACAACAACAACGCCAGGGAGCACCGATGGGATGTACTTACTGTATCAAGGGAGGCCACACTAGAGATGTGTGTAGGGAAGACAATAAGTTGAGTATGAGGTACGGCAGTCCAGATCACCGGATTGCCAATTGTCCTATGATGTAGAGGCTAGGAGAGCCAGTCCAACAGTTGTCAGCATTGCCAGCACCAGGGGCAGTTTAGCACAGAGGGCTAGTGATAGCAGTACGGGTATTAGCTCAGCGTCCGTTATGGACGTAAGCTCAGATATACCAACAGCAGCAGAATCAACAGAAGGGCCAGCAAAGTCTACCATAATGCTTCTAAGGGAGGCAATAACGAGGAGCGCAACAGGGCCAAGGGCAAGCATTCACTTTGTCCTTGGAAGAAGTTTTGGCATCAGGCGACGTAGTGGCAGGTAACATCTCTGTCGTATCTTTTTCTGCTGTAGAATTATTGATTTGAGTGCATCTCATTCATTTATATCTGTGTGATTTATGACACGTATTGGATTAGAGTTCTAGGCATTGCTAGAGAGATTGAATATACTCACTGGTAATTGGCTCGTAGAAGTTAGTAGAGTATGTATAGCATGTTCAGTCACAGTGTGCGGACATTTATTACCTGTAAGGTTGATCGAGTTCCCCATGGGTAACTTTGACGTTATCCTAGGTTGATTATACTCACTGGTTATTGATTGTATAAATATTGCATGCACGCTCGGGTGAATCCAGATTTGACTTCCATGGATTCGTATCCAGCATGCCCATACTTTGTACGACATCTTAAAGAAAATTATCATGTGACCACGCCTTGAGATTTCAAGAAAAACATAGGTCTAATTAAGTAACTAAAAGTGGTAGTAACATTTGGAGGGAACGGTATCCTGATATTATGCCAACGAACCTTCCCACAAAGATTTATTCTAAGTACGTTGTGGGCTGGCCACCACAGATATATCATCTGTCTTAGTGGAGTGCAGTATCTGACTTATTATTATGTCGAGCCACTGTTTCAATATAGGAACACTAGAACCGCTAATACCATATTTTTAGCACAGTGGCCCTACGGGGGACTGGTGTATTCTACAAATGACTGTTTTATTATATTGGTTCGGTTAGCTCATGTTCGGCAGTGATGTGATCTGATAATACTTATTATACATTATTCTGAGATAACCTCAGACTCCACAAAATAGCAAGCCGTACAAATGATTGATCGATATAAGAAATAGATTTTTGGTTGTGATTATATTATTCAGCTAGTAGCCTAGGGAAGTTGACTATCATAGTGTGATGGTTCAACCCTTGTCCTTGTTTGGTTGTAGGGTTTAGCCTTAGCGCTAGGATATGCCATGGACCTAAGTTACGACACTGAACCTATATAATATTATATTATTTTCCTTGGATTTTTGTTTCTTTATTTCGTGCTTTCTTTGTGGTACTTGCTATTTGGGGTCTAACCCCATTAGTTTTGCATGACCAAGTTTCGAGCCAGTACTTGGGGATCCAACGTACTTTCCCCCAACTCATGGCACGCACCAGGAATATGGTCGCAGGGGATAGCGAGTGGGTTTTCTTCTTCCCTGTTCGTCTTACATATTTACTTCTTTTGGGGGTTTAGCCACCGGCACCTGTTAGCCGGCTCGTTTGGACATTAGTTTTTTTTACATGATTTTATTATATCAGACTACAGCTGATCACTGTAATGTACTTTTGATTACTCTTCCAGCTTCTAATTTTTGCGCAGTTGGACTCCAGAACATTTTAAGAAAGCGTTTGGGATGTCTTATTGCTTATCATATATGCTCTATGCTTATTGTTTCTTATTTAAATGATTGAGACATAGAAGTTCGTGACCCTAGAAGACTTGATTGTAGCATGCACCCCCTTGTCTTATACAACCGTGATCGTCGTACGATGTATAGTACCTTGTATGGGATAGCTGGCCATGTCCGTCTCTGTATTCCGGTACTAGGGCGTGACATGGTGGTACCTCGACCTCAAATTTATCTTCGAGAATACCTTCGCTCTGCTCAAGTGATCAAATAAATTGTCAATCCACGACAACGGGTATTTATTCTTTATAGTAAGGTTATTTAGAGCCCTGTAGTCGATACACATGTGTACCGACCTATCCTTCTTTGGTACAAATAATACCGGAGTACCCCATGGTGACGAACTGGACCGAATGAATCCCTTGTCCTACAATTCATCCACCTGCTTTTTTAATTCAACCAATTCACTGTTGTTGACTCTATAGACTTGTTGTGATATCGGTTGTACGCCTGGCACCAAGTCTATAGAGAACTCCACATCTCCGTCTGGCGACAATCCCGGTAACTCCTCCGGAAAAAAGTCCATATACTCTGTAATCAATTGATGTGGCGGCTCCTACTCTTCGACCAAAGATCCACAAAAGTCTCCATCACTCTGCTCTACTGCTTTTATGATAAAATCAAACTCTAGCTCTCCTGGTGGCTAAAATAAAACTCTGCCTCCATGACAATCGATACTATCATGATGCCTACTCAACCAATCTATCTCGAGTACTAAGTCGTAGCTCGAAAGTGGCATTACGAGTAGACACACACTCAACTCTCGGCCTCTCAAAGAAACTCTTCGATCCTTGCAACCATCACAGACAAGAATAACGCCACCCCGGTCGTGATCTTGCAAGTCCTCGCCAACGGTTTAGCCTCAATATGATGTTTTAAAGCAAAAGATACAGATAAAAAGCTCTCGGCTGGTGCCCCTCCTCGACGGTCTATTGTAAGCAAAAGATACAGAAAAAAGCAAAAGATACAGGTTCAGTCTATTGTAATCAAATAAAGCATAAGTTGGAAAAGAATCAAGATAGACTGAACCTGAAATGACATCTTCGACTGGATCCTCCTCCTCGACGGTCAAGGCAAAAGCTCGCCCCTGCGGAGCACCTATCCGTTGCTGCTGGTGCTGTACGAACCTCTGCTGCTATATTGGCAACGGAGGTCCTCTCTGCTGTCTCGCTGGTGGTCTCGCAGGTGATCTCTGTGTCTGGGTCCCGCCCTGACCTGGATGAGCTGGAGATCCAGGACAAGCCCTCAACTGGTGGTTTCTTGATCAGTCGTCACGCCCCAGTCCCAAAATACGTAGGACTAGAAATACGTATGCATGCCGGTCGTATGTATATGACAACTCCAATATATGGATACCATAATACACACGTACACTGTAATATGAAATATAACTCACATGTGGTATAAATATTATCACAAGTCACAGGGCATAACTAAATCTCATCCACAGAATCAAATAGAAATAAATAACCAATCTACTATATAACTGAATCTCAATATGAAGTATTAGAAAATGATAGTCGGGTGGAAACAAATCCACTGCCAAATTAGAATATAAGAGAAACCACATAAGAACATCTAATGAACCATGAGACTCGGAGAGAAGACCTCCTCGAAAGAGATAAGTAGCAAGTCCTGATTTGTGCTCCTACGAATAGTCGAGATCGTCTACACCTGGAAAGGGACCAGGTCCTCAGAGGGACGTAACAAGATACATAGAAGCATGCCAATTGAATACAGTAAACATACAATATAGATAAAAAATATATAAGTACGCTGTACAAGATAATCTATATGAATGCATAATGAGGATAACTTTTCTACGCATGGGCATGGGTATGGGTAGGCTACTCGATCTAAACCTCATAACTCACACACACATCAGGGACATCAGAAATTGACATACCTTGGGGTAGCGACCAGCACGACACCAGAAATCGACATACCTCGGGGGTAGTGACCAATGCGACACACTACCGTAGTACGTGCGCTAGTTACTACGGTTTACCAGAGTGGTTATAGCCCATACGCCTAATGATTGTCCTCCCCTCCCATGATACTATGTGTTAAGTGTGTGTCAACATATATATAGTATATAATTATGATTGAAAGAAAACACACATACAATAAATATATTAAAATATATAATAAGTTTGCAAAGTTTTGTAAGCAATTTGGCAATGTATCTTGCTTGGCAAGGGAGCTACAAAGTGTAATGTCTAGGAATCAAGCACACATGATCAGAAACTATGATCTCAGAATAAACGTCTCCGGATGCTGAAATAAATATTACCAACATTCCCAGAATAAGCGAGATAGCTAGAAAATACTACCCTTTCGTCCAATTTGGACACGGGGGCAAAACGGTAATTTTGGGTCAAAGTAGGGTCAATATGTGGCCCACTTTGGACCGAGAAGCGTGCCAGGGCTAAAGGTCTCTAAAAGGGACAAATTATAGGTCAAACCAATTCTAAACATCAATACAAACTCAATAGTAGGTCCAATTTTGGATTCCGGTGAGCCGAACACAAATTCGCCCAAAAAGTCAACCATGAGGCCCGCAAATAGACGACTTGGTCAACTATCTCAGAATCGCGTGAAACTTGGGTCACAGGACCAGCGTGATACCACGAATCCAATGGCGCAAGTTTTGTCATATTCTGACGAGCGTACGCTAAATGGTACAATGTTTTGCAAAAGTCATGATTTGGGGCCTTTTCGCGGATACGGGTTGATTTCGATGCGCACATGAGTCCAAATCAGTTTTTGCGAAAGCCCACATTTCAGGACATACCATGCGCACCTTTCTGTGTAATTGGTACGTGACGGGGCGGTCTCGTTTGGCGGAGCGCGCTCCGTATCATAAATTTTATCATTTTAAAAATAGATTTTTATGGATTTTTAACCTAATTTATTTTTATATTTAATATGAATTAAAATAAAGTAATTAATAGGGTTTGATCTCGGTTATATGGACTTCACATAGAAAAAAGAAAATCTAAGTTTGGATCTCTGTGGTGGGAGATACGAGTCCTTAAACATGGGTCATTACAGTTGTTTTCTGAAATTAAAATTATGGTTTCTCTCCAATTTAGTCTCGATTTTCGCCTAGGGTTACGCGTTGATCGGAGGAATCTAATTCACAGAGTTGGAAGAGGGATAGGTCATGAACATACCGGTGAAGACGGGGTCAAATTTGGTCATGAAATGGAGCGGAAATCTACGCGTGAACAGGGGTTCGTTGTAGTCAGGTTTCTGCGACGTGTGCAGGATCTCGCGCGGCGGGCGGCTTCCGGCAGCTGCGACGGTGTCGTGGAGGTCGGCGGCAGGTCGAGGAGGTCGTGGATATTTAGGGTTAGGGTTTATGGCTTATATATATATAGAGAGAGAGAGAGGGATAGACGGAAGCGGGGAGTAGAGAAGGGCCGCGGGTGAGGGGGCTCTGGGCCGCGGGTGGGTTTATGCAGTGGGGGGGGAGGTGATTCTCTGGGCTGGGTAATTAGGTTAGTTAGGGGGGGTTTAAGGGATTAATTAGATTAGGGTTTTAATTAGAGTTAAAAATTTCTTTTTCTTTCCTTTTTCTTTTCTATTATCTTTTTATTAATCAATTACTTTTATATATATATATATATATATAATTCCAGAAAAATTATATTAGTACATACGAATAATCAATCATCCATCCACAAGGACTCCTACATAAAATAAAATAAGGTAAAATAATAGTTTTCCTCCATAAATATCTAGCTAAATATTTACCTAGTAATTAAATCCAATAAATTTATATTTCTAATATACTACGAGATAATGCAATTCAATTAAATAATTAATTAAATAATTAATAATATATTTTTTTAAAATTAGGGGTTTTACATTCTACCCAACTTGCAAAATTTTTGTCCTCGAAATTGACACTAACCCATATTCATAATAAACCACTATAGCTATTACACTTTATTGCTATATAGCAGTGCTTCCTAAAAGTCATGGTCAACCATTCTACCACTATTCTATTATCCTCTAACTCGTCTATACTACCCAACTTACAGGAGTTCTACTAGTAGTCACAGTCTCTTGGGGCTATTGTCTAGGTGGTAGGACAAATTTATTCATTGGATCGAGAATTTTGGGATACCTGTCTGGAATCTCATAACCATGATTTTTCTTTGTAACCGTCAAGTATCGTAGTCTAATACTTCCATGCCACCTGACCAGTATGTCTGCAAATACTTTAACTACTCTACTATAACGGCCTAGCTGCAGCTGTCGCTACTTCGCCAGTGATTTGTCATAGTTGTCAGTTCGTAACAAGTGCCTTCAACTCTTTCCTAGGCTTAGTCTAGGTTTTAGGGCAACAATTAAGGTCTTGACTAACTTTATAAATCTATGAGGAGTATGAACTATTACAATAATCCAACAAATTCCTATTAGACTAAGGGATGCTATACATGTTTTTTTTTTAAATAATAAGAGGATACAGATATTGCTATAGTGCATATACATAAGGGTTATCATTATGTACTCATCTTTTAGTTATTAATCATTTACTAAACCATTTATGTTTTTAACTAACAAAATAAGGGTGTGGTTGAAGTAATTCAAATAGTTCATAATGGCACGAAAGGATACGACTATGATAGGAAGAGTTAAGCATGAGATAAGGAATGGATATAGAAGAGAAGATGAGCCACCCCAATGGGCAAGATGGTGATAGGGAAAGAATACCACTACTGCTACTCGCGTCATCTATTAGCATCATGTGTATGCCATCTGGGTTGAATATCAATATATCCTTATAATTGCTAAACCACCATATATATAATTCTACGTCTACTATGCACCTAAGATCTAGTGTCATATAGGGGGTCAGGAGTATGAAATGACAATTATAACTAAAGGTCGTACCTGTATCTATGACTTCTTGTGCCAGCTCTCCCTTATTTGTCATCATGAGTGCTTGGCCTATTGGGTATATCTAGTACTATCCGTGTATCAAACTTATACTAAGCACGAACGTTCGTCTTTTTAAAATAGGAGAAGACGGAAAACAACAATAAAGAATTCAAGGAGGATATGATAGAATACAAGTACGGGATTCAAAGGGATTAGAGAATTTGAAAGGGAGTTGCCAAGACAGTTGTGGATTAAAATCTTATTTTGGTAAATTTTTATTCGCATGTTCACATCAGAACAGTTATGTACCTGACATGATATGCTCTGACCAATCTAGAGGGCAAGTATATTCGTCTAACAAGTTGAGTCAACTATATCTCAATCCACATAACATAGTGATACGAAGATCGAACCAAGCGCACTAAGGTTGATCAGACCATAATGCACTGATTCTGATTTAGACAATGTATTAGTGTGGGCCCCCAATAATACATATGTCATGAACAAGCTCGATAAAAGAATAAGCTAGCAATACTAGGCTATAAGAGCAGCATAAGTCAAGGTAGTTCAGAAAATATAAGTACGTTGGATTAGGATGGAGAAAGGTACAGAATAATTTAAGTTCATCAAGAAGACCGGTGTTGTGCCTCTACAGTTGCCATACTAACTACTTGTCTAAGTCTATAGTCGACCAAATGGGGGTACAGGCCTATAAGTTCTACAGTCGAGATAAACACTAAAGATCTATAGTCTAGATAAACATTATCTTCTTATGCAAGCCTATAGTTGGTGTCATTCATTTATATTTTATTAATTGATCAGAAGGACTATGCGATACTAGGTTATGAGGCATACTACCAAACTTATAAAGATTTAACTAATAGTGTTATTGAATACTAGAGTGTATATACCTGGTACAATGCACCTTCCTAACCCCTATCAAGCACGAAAGAAAAAATTGACGTTGAGAAGGGATCAAGCAAGATGCAATGCAAGCAATCAAATAAGAATCCGGAACAAAATCAAGGGAAGTGATAATTAAGTGGATGAGATTCTATATTCTAATCCTATGCGCAGGCTTGCTCGGTATAGTAATGTAACCGAGACAATATGCTCTTGACCTGCATGGGCCACCACAAAAATATGTCACGCCCCAGTCCCAAAATACGTAGGACTAGGAATACGTAAGCAAACCAGCCGTATGTATATGACAACTCCGATATATGGATACAATAATACACACATACGCTGTAATATGAAATATAACTCATATGTGGTATAAATATTGTCACAAGTCACAGGGCATAACTAAATCTCATCCACAGAACCAAATAGAAATAAATAACCAATCTACTATATAACTGAATCTCAATATAAAGTATCAGAGAATGATAGTTGGGTGGAAACAAATCCACTGCCAAATTAGAATATAAGAGAAACCACATAAGAACATCTAATGAACCATGAGACTCGAAGAAAAGACCTCCTCGAAAGAGATAAGTAGCAAGTCCTGATCCATGCTCCTACGAATAGTCGAGATCGTTTACACCTGGAAAAGGACCAGGTCCTCAAAGGGACGTAACAAGATACATAGAATCATGCCAATTGAATACAGTAAATATGCAATATAGACGAAAAATATATAAGTACGTTGTACAAGACAATCTATATTAATGCATAATGAGGACAACTTTTCTACGTATGAGCATGGGTAGGCTACTCGATCTAAACCTCACAACTCACACACACGTCAGGGACATCAGAAATTGACATACCTCGGGGGTAGCGACCAGTACGATACCAGAAATCGATATACCTCGGGAGTAGCGACCAGCGTGACACACTACCGTAGTACGTGCTAGTAACTATGGTTTACCAGAGTGGTTATAGCCCATACGCCTAATGATTGCCCTCCCCTCTCATGATACTATGTGTTAAGTGTGTGTCAACATATATATAGTATATAATTATGACTGGAAAAAATACACATGCAATGAATATATAAAAATATATAATAAGTATGCAAAGTACTGTAAGCAATTTGGCAAAATATCTTGCCTGGCAAGGGAGCTGCAAAGTGTAACGTCCAGGAGTCAAGCACACATGATCAGAAACTATGACCTCAGAATAAACGTCTCCGGATGCTGAAATAAACATCACCAACGTTCCCAGAATAAGCGAGATAGCTAGAAAACACTACCCTTTCGTCCAATTTGGACACAGGAACAAAACGGTAATTTCGGGTCAAAGCGGGATCCACTTGTGGCCCACTTTGCACCGAGAAGCGTGCCAGGGGTAAAGGTCTCTAAAAGGGACAAATTAGAGGTCAAACCAATTCTAAACGTCAATACAAACTCAATAGTACGTCCAATTTTGGATTTCGGTGAGCCGAACACAAATTTGCCCAAAAAGTCAACCCGGGTCCGTAAATAGGCGGCTTGATCAACTAACTCAGAATTGCGTAAAATTTGGTTCACAGGACCAGCATGATACCACGAATCCAATGGCACAAGTTTCGTCGCATTCTGACGAGCGTACACTAAATGGTGCGGAGTTTTGCAAAAGTCACGATAGGGGGCCTTTTTGCGGATACGGGTTGATTCCGACGCGCACACACGTCCAAATCAGTTTCCGCGAAAGCCCATACGTTAGGACATACCATGCGCACCATTCGGTGCAATTGGTACGTGACAGGTCGGTCCCGTTAGGCAGGGCGCGCTCTGTATCGTAAATTTTATTATTTTAAAAATAGGTTTGTATGGGTTTTCAACCTAATTTATTTCTGTATTTAACTCGAATTAAAATAAAGTAATTAACAGGGTTTGATCTCGGTTATATGGACTTCACATAGCAAAAAGAAAATCTAAGTTTGGATCTCTGTGGTGGGAGATACGAGTCCTTAAACATGGGTCATTGTAGCAGTTTTCTGAAATTAAAGTTGTGGTTTTTCTCCAACTTGGTCTCGATTTTTGCCTAGGGTTACGCACTGATCGGAGGAAACTAATATACAGAGTTGGAAGAGGGATAGGTCATGAACATACCGGTGAAGACGGGGTCGAATTTGGTTGCGAGATGGAGCGAAAATCTATGCGTGAACAGGGGTTCGTTGTAGTCAGGTTTCTGCGGCGTGCGCGGGATCTCGCGCGGCTTCCTGCGGGCGGCTTCCGGCGGCGACGGCGGTGTCGTGAAGGTCGGCGGCAGGTCGAGGAGGTCATGGAGATTTAGGGTTAGGGTTTATGGCTTATATATATATATATATATATATATATATATAGAGAGAGAGAGAGAGAGAGAGAGAGAGAGAGAGAGAGAGAGAGGGAAGCGGGGAGTAGAGAGGGGTCGCGGGTGAGGGGGCTCTGGGCCGCGGGTGGGTTTAAGCAGCGGGGGGGGGGGGGGGTGATTCTCTGGGCTGGGTAATTAGGTTAGTTAGGGGGGGTTTAAGGGATTAATTAGATTAGGGTTATAATTAGAGTTAAAATTTTCTTTTTCTTTTTCTTTTCTATTATCTTTTTATTAATCAATTACTTATATATATATATATATACACACACACATATATATATATATATATATATATATATATATATATATATATATATATATATATATATATATATATACATACACACACACACACACACACACACATATATATATATATATATATATATATATATATATATATATATATATATATATATATATATATATATATATATATATTCTAGAAAAATTATATTAGTATATACAAATAATCAATCATCCGTCCACAAGGTCTCCTACATAAAATAAAATCAAGTAAAATAATAGTTTTCCTCCATAAATATCTAGCTAAATATTTACCCAGTAATTAAATCCAATAAATTTATATTTTCTAATATACTACGAGATAATGCAATTCAATTAAATGATTAATTAAATAATTAATAATATGTTTATAAAAAATTAGGGGTTTTACATCAGTAGAATAAACACTGGCCCAATCTCATCCTGCACGTATCCCATCCATGTCCCGACTTCTTGCAGAATGGGTGTCACTACCACATCCTAAAATTGGGATATTTTTGTCTTTTTATTATTATAAGTATTGTGTATACTTCTTGCAGAATGGGTGTCCCATTTTAGCCTTTAGTACTTCCAATTAATTTTAGAACACAATTTACATTAATTTTAATTAAAATTGGTGTAAGGACCCAACTCAACCCAAAACTAGATCCAACACCAAACCAAACCCCCATTCATGCCCTCAAGGTTCATACTAAACACCATACACCCTTTCCATCCACTACATCACACCAAACATGGTATTTTTCCTCATTAAATCTTAAATTCCTACTTTCGTGCAATTTTCTAATTGTTGGGGACTTTTATGCAAAAGTGCATTGAGGTGTCCATATCCCATTGGACCCAACACATGAAGAAAATCCTCCCCTCTGCTTTGACCGGTCACATGTAAATTTCTCCATAATTTTTGGAGTGTGCAACACTCAACATATTCCCCCTCACCAATCTTAACCATCCATCCACACACACTCAATCCTAGCCTTCAAATTCTTTCATGTAAAAACAACAACTCTAACCCCAAGGATGTACTTGGGCAACCCAATTCCCTAGGTAGTCATTACACTTTTCTCCATATATATATACACATTTTCTCCATATTTTTATCACCATCACAAAATATCAAAACCCTAAACCTAATTCTAGCCGACTATACCTTTCCCCTCTATTGTTCACGTTGTATCACCACTTACCCCGCCAGACTTCCCTCCCTGCTCACCGCCAACACCGCGATCGCTGGAGCCCAGGCCAACCCCGCTGCCAGTCTTCTAACTTCCCCATCATCGTCCTCCTCCTTCATCTTCTCCATCCCGACCGCCCGAGCGGAGCACCACCCATGCTCAGTGCCACCACCGCATGGCCCCGACAGCAGCCGTTCCCGACCACCCATTACCGCCTGAACGCCCGCAGCCAACCGCTGACACTGCCACGACTTTCCCTCACCCCAACATCAACAGCCCCAGCCACGCCATCATCGTCGACCTCCGGCATCCTCATCCTTATCACCATCGTCATCTATACCAAAGCCACCATTAACCCCATCACCGCTGTCGAGTCCCGACTTCCCCTCAGCCCCGGCCACTCGTGTCACGCCCCAGTCCCAAAAATACGTAGGACTAGGACACGTAAGCATGCCAGCCGCATGGATATGGCAACTCCAATATATGGAAACCAAACCCATACGTACGCTGTAATATGAATATCAAATCCACAAGTGGTATAAATCTATCACAAGTCATAGGGTATAATCTAAATTTCATCCACGAAAATCAAATATAAATAAATAACCAGTATCTATGAAACTAGATCTCAATAAGAAGTATCTAAGGATGATAGTTGGATGGAAACAAATCCACTACCAACTAGAATATAAAAGTACAGCACAATAAACACAATATAAGAATATCAACTAACGTCCACGGGGCTCGAAGAGAAGACATCCTCGAAACATATGTAACCATCCAAATCTGTGCTCCTGCGAATACTCAAGAACAGATACACTTGGAAGGGCCAGGTCCTCAGAGGGACATAACAAGATACATAAAAGCATGCCAATAAAGTACTGAAATAGATATCTAATGGGTCGTCTAACCGTCTAAGTGAATGCAGTTTAAGAACAACTTTTCTAACGCGTGGGCTATCTGGCTAAAATGGGATTGGCATGGTTCTCTTGGAGATCCAGGGGCCTACAAAGCATGTAGTCTTTTGAACGATAGAGGCCTCCTAATAATAATATAATATATAGTGGTCATCATGACCGCGCATCTCCGGCGGAGCGTACGGGTTACACAAGGAAAGTACAATGGAGCCCACACGCCTTACTTGTTGTTCTCCCCACCCCATGCTCTAAGTATGTCACATCCATGACACGATTTGGTTCATAGCCTATCTTTAGTACCCTATCCTAATCCTGCAACCAAACAAGGACAAGGATTGGACCACCGTACTACAATAGGCTATCCCTGGACCTCTAATAACTGCTAAGTCTTCTAGCATACAAGTTTCTATCAACAGTTATCCCTAACGCACGGCCCACACGTACCGATGATCAGTCAATACGTACGTCCGTAATCTATATGAGACTCACAATCGTGTAAAAATGTGTCACAGTCAAATAAAACCTAATGATGCTACATGAAAATGAGGGCATTCTCATAAACAAGGTCAATGCAAATACATAAATAAAAATATATCCCGACGATACCGTCGCGCGCATTTTATATAACAGTTAAAATATATGAAATAAAGACAGAAAATAAAGATGCATGCAACATATAGAATATGAATAACAGTACTATGGCAAGGTATACTTGCCTGGCAAAAGTTGTGACACGGGAATTGTTCGCGGATACGGGCTGATTCCGACGCGCACACCTGTCCGAATCAGTTTTCGTGAAATCTCACGTGTCCGGATACACTGCGCGCACCTTTTGGTATACTTAGTACACGACGGGGCGGTCCCATTTGGCGGGGCGTGCTCCGTTTCATAATTTTTGAAAATATGGAAAAAGTAGATTTTTGGGATTTTCTAACGAATTTAATTCTACATACAGCAACTAACAAATTAATATAATTAACAGAAATTAAACTAGGTCAAGTGGTCTCCGTAATACAAAAAAGAAAAATCAAATTCGGATCTCTGTGGTGGGATATACGAATCCGGGAACATAAGTGGTCACCGATATTTTCTGCAAGAACCGAAAATTAT